>CM051261.1:32283779-32918779 GCA_027921565.1 Artemia sinica | reverse complement strand
AATGTTAAAATTATTTGATTTATTAAAGTTATAAAAGTAAAAACATTTATATTTTTTTCAGTAAAGTGAGAATTTTGTTCTGGCCTTGGGAAGGCATAGGGGTTTTGCGCCCAACTTTTGTTAATTTCTGCTTGTTTTGAGTTTGACTCGGTTATTTATTTTAATTTCTGTTTGTTTTGGGTTTCATTTATTTACCGATGCTGATTTGTGGTAGTTTCGAGCCTGGTAGATTAGTTGATTTTATTTTTGCTCATTTCTTGTTTAATGGAGTTCTTTACTTTTCTTTGAAAAGCTTATTTTGTGGAAAAAGCGTTTTTAATTAATATCTGTTCGTTTTATATTGACTAAGTCTTTTCAGGGAAAAAAATAACACTTTAAATCTTTTCGTTTTTTAAGACTTTATAGTTTGGCCTGCTATTTGTATACTGGAGAAAAATTTTCAGCAATTTTTAACAACATACACCATTTTTAAAATCTGGACACAAATAGTACTGTTTAACTTAGTTTCACACCTCCTCTAGTTGACCTGAAATGGAAAACTTGATACCATTCGCAAAAAAATCTGTTTACTTTCTTTGATAGCTTTGATACACTTACACTATTTTTATTTGGTTAAGTTTTAAGAGCAGAAGTAGCCTCGACAGTTTTAACATAATGCCCTCAGTCGTTCTTGGGATACTGCTGAGATGCTTTATTGGGAATTAGCATTATCACAGTGCATTTTGATTTAATCTTAAGGCAACATTTAGTTTTTAAACATAATGGGCAAATGGGAGGGTTGGAGTGGAAGGGGGATTAGTTGCCCTCCAATCACTTTCGACTCTTAAAAAGAGCATCAGCCCTTTCTATTTTCAATCGAATGAGCCCCTTTTGAAGTTCCCACGACAAACTCCTTCGATACGAAGTGCCCTGGTCTAAACAACAACAACAACAAAAAATATTACTAATCACTTTCGACTATTAAAAAGGGCACTAGCCCTTTGAAGTTCAAATCCAATGAACCCTTTTCTGAAGTTTCTACGACAACGTCTTATATAAAAACCTTATATTCCCCCAGGGCATAACTTAAAACCCTTGGCTGTGGCGCAGTATCCTCCTCAAAAACATATTTTCTGTCTGTAAATCAACTACGCTAAACAAAATGGTTATCTCAAAATTTTTATTGGATGTGTTTGGGGGAATGATAGGCGGGGGGGGGGGGCTAGTTGCCCTCCAATCACTTTCGACTATTAAAAAGGGCACTAGCCCTTTGAATTTCCAATCAAATAAGCCTCTTTTGAAGTTTCTACGACAACGCCTTCTATAAAAACCTTATATGCCCCCTGGGCATATCTTAAAACCCTTGCCCTGAGGGTTTTGGGGGAGTGTCCTCTTCAAAACATATTTTATATCTGGAAATCGACTACGCTGAACAAAATGGCTATCTCAAAATTTTGATTGGATGTGTTTGGAGGAATGATGGCCGGGGGGGGGCTAGTTGCCCTCCAATCACTTTCGAAGATTAAAAAGGGCACTAGCCTTTTGAATTTCCAATCGAATGAGCCTGTTTTGAAGTTTCTACGACAATGTCTTCTATAAAAACCTTATATGCCCCCAGGGCATAACATAAAACCCTTGCCCTAAGGGTTGTGGGGGAGTGTCCTTCTCAAATACATATTTTCTATCTGGAAATCAACTAGCCTACGCTAAAAAAATGACTATCTCAAAATTTTGATTGGAGGTTATTTGGGTGAATGATGGACGTGGGGGGGGGGGCTAGTTGTCCTCCAATCACTTTCAACTATTATAAAGGGCACTACCCCTTTGAATTTCCAATCAAATAAGCCCCTTTTGAAGTTTCTATAACAACGCCTTCTATAAAAACCTTATATACCTCAAGACATAATTTAAAACCCTTGCCCTGAGGGTTGTTGGGGAGTGTCCTCCTCAAAAACGTATTTTCTATGTGGAAATCAACTACGCTGAACAAAATGGCTATCTCAAAATTTTAATTGGATGTGTTTTGGAGAATGATGGGCTGGGGGAGGGGCTAGTTCCCCTCCAATCACTTTTTACTATTAAGAAGGGAACTAGCCCCTTGAATTTCCAACCGAATGAGCCTGTTTTGAAGTTTCTACGACAACACCTTCTCATAAAAACCTTTTATGCCCCAGGGTATAACTTAAAACCCTTGCCCTGAGGGTTGTGGGGAGTATCCTCCTAAAAAACATACTTGCCATCTGGAAATCAACTAGCCTACGCTGAACAAAATGGCTATCTCAAAATTTTTGATTGGATGTGTTTTGGGAAATGATGGGCGTGGGGAGGGGGGCTAGGTGCCTTCTTATCACTTTTGACTATTAAAAAGGGCACTAGCCCTTTGAATTTCCAATCAAATGAGCCTGTTTTGAAGTTTCTACGACAACACCTTCTATAAAAACCTTATATGCCCCAAGGAAATAACTTAAAACCCTTGCCCCGAGGGTTTTGGGGGAGTGTCCTCCTCAAAAATAAATTTTCTATCTGAAAATCAGCTACGCTGACAAAATGCTTGTCTCAGAATTTTGATTGGATGTGTGTGGGGGAATGATGGGCGTGAAGGAGGGGGGCTAGTTGCCCTCCAATCACTTTCGACTATTAAAAAGGGCACTAGCCCTTTTAATTTCCAATCGAATGAGCCTGTTTTGAAGTTTCTACGACAAAGCCTTCTATAAAAGCCTTATATGCCCCAGGGCATAACTTAAAACCCTTGCCCTGAGGGATGTGGGGGAGTGTCCTCCTCAAAAACACATTTTCTATTTTGAAATCAACTACGCTGAACAAAATGGCTATCTCACAATTTTGATTGCATGTGTATGGGGGAAAGATGGGCATGGGGGGACTCCAATCCCTTTTGACTATTAAAAATGGCACTAGCTCTTTGAATTTCCAATCGAATGAGCCTTTTTTGAAGTTTCTACGACAAAGCCCACTATAAAAACCTTATATGCTCCCAGGGCATAAATTAAAACCCTTGCCCTGAAGGTTGTGGGGGAGTGTCCTCCTCAAAAACACATTTTCTATTTTGAAATCAACTACGCTGAACAAAATGGCTATCTCAAAATTTTGATTGGATGTGTTTGGGGAAATGATGGGCGTGGGGGGCTAGTTGCCCTCCAATCACTTTTGACTATTAAAAACGGCACTAGCTCTTTGAATTTCCAATCGAATGAGCATGTTTTTAAGTTTCTACGACAACGCCTTCAATAAAAACCTTATATGCTCCAAGGGCATAACTTAAAACTCTTGCCCTGAGGGTTGTGGGGGAGTGTCCTCCTCAAAAACATATTTTCTATCTGGAAATCAACTACACTGAACAAAATGGCTATCTCACAATTTTGATTGGATGTGTTTGGGGGAATTATGGGCGTGAGGGGGGCTAGTTGCCTACTAATCACTTTTGACTATTAAAAAGGGCACTAGCCCTTTAAATTTCCAATCGAATGAGCCTGTTTTGAAGGCATAACTTAAAACCCTTCCCTGCTTTAAAGGAAAAAAATAATAAACTGTACATTGTGTCACCATTGATCTTATATGCCCTCAGGGCATAACTTAAAACCCTTGCCCCGAGGGTTGTGGGGGAGTGTCCTACTCAAAAAGGTATTTTTTTTATCTGGAAATCAACTACGCTGAACAAAATGGCTATCTCAAAATTTTGATTGGATGTGTTTGGGGGAATGATGGGTGTGGGGGGGGGCTACTTGCCCTCCAATCACTTTCGACTATTAAAAAAGGTACTAGTCCTTCAAATTTCCAGTCGAATAAGCCTGTTTTGAAGTTTCTACGACAATGTCTTCTATAAAAACCTTATATGCCCGCAGGGTATAACCTAAAACCCTTGCCCTGAGGGTTTTGGGGATTGTCCTCCTGAAAAACACATTTTCTATCTGGAAATCAACTACGCTGTACAAAATGGCTATCGCGAAATTTTGATTGAATATGTTTGGGGGAATGATGGGGGTGGGGGGGGGCTAGTTGCCCTCCAATCACTGTCGACTATTAAAAAGGGCTCTAGAACTCTCGATTTCCAATCGAATGAGCCCCTTTTGAAGTCTCTACGACGACCCCTTCCATATGAAGTGCCCTGCTCTAAAATAAAAAAATAATATATAGTACATTGTGTCAACATTGTTCTCATATGCCCTCAGGGGATAACTTAAAACCCTTGCCTCGAGGGTTTTAAGTTATGCGAGTGATTGACCCCCCTCTCACGCTCACTATTTCCCCAATCCAATGGAATGAGCATTGTCACTTTAAAATACTTATATTGATATTTGTTAATCAAAATTTTAATATTATTTGATTTATTAAAGTTATAAAAGTAAAAACATTTATATTTTTTTCAGTAAAGTGCAAATTATGTTCTGGTCTTGGGAAGGCATAGGAGTTTTGAGCCCTATTCATGTTAATTTCTGCTCGCTTTGAGTTTGACTCGGTTATTTATTGTAATTTCTGTTCGTTTTTGGTTTCATTTACTTATCGATGCTGATTTGTGGTAGTTTCACGCTTGCTAGATTATTTGATTTTATTTTTGCTCATTTTTGGTTTAATGGAGTTCTTTACTTTTCTCTGAAAAACTTATTTTGTGGTAAAAGTTTTTTTAATTAATTCAATTAAAAGGAGAGAAATCGGTCAGAAGAAAAATGGAATACGAATTATTGGTGTCTCCAACCTTCCTATGCTAGTTGTCACTTCGATCTGGAAAAGCTCATTAGAAAAGTCTATTAAAATGTACATATAAACCTACTTTATGAATCTTTGACTAGCCATACAGTATTTCTATTCAATTCCCTGTTAAAAAAAAAAACTATGTATTAAAACATACATGGCAAAAGTAAAAGAAAACTTAATGACGGAAATTGTGAGCAAGGATGTTCATTAAGATTTTATTTTTTACTTATAAGAGAGAATGTATCCAGCATATCTGTTCGGAAGTTGGAGGTAACAAAAAAAAACTTTAAAAAATGACTCAAAAATTTGTTTGTGCTCATTTTGTTACATTTTTATGAGTCGAGTATTTTTTTGGAGTGTTTTTTTGGATTCAAACCCGCTAAACCGCAAAAATATGTAGAGAGATTTGGATGGAAATTACATTATCGTGTCCGATTTATAAGAAAACTCTATCGTTGAGGTTTAAACACCTGATTTACAGAAATGTTACATTTTTTGTTTTTCCAAGAAGGATGGTAACGGATATGCTTAGGTTTGCTTTTTTTCTGTGGTGATCGTTTTGAACCAGCGGTCCAAGAAAATCAGAAAAAGGATTATTATAAAAGTAATCGATCATTCTGCTATTCTTTTAATTACCAGAAAAGATTTTGCCGTAACAGAGAAGAAATCTTGCTATTTTGTGGCGTAAAATTTCAGGTCTGATGATGCCTGCAAAAATATTTTTACTAATTTACCTCTACTATTTACTAAATGCTCATACAGAGACCTCCTTTTGTTGCAACTATTTGGGTTCTAAGTAGCCAAATACAGTCAACACAATAAGAAAACTCTATCGTTGAGGTTCAAAGCCTCGATTTAAAAAAAAAAATGAATTTTTTTTTAGAAGAATGGTAACGGATGTGCTTATTTAAGCTAAGCCCCTCAATACAGCCTTGCTTATATAAGACTCTGTTTTTACGACTGCAAGAAGTTACGGCCTTCAATAGAACAAAAAAAATGTGTCAAAACGACACTACAGAACTAATTAAGCGAGACTACTAAATACTACCATCACTTTTTTTTCATTTTTTATGACGGCATTAACTTTTTATTTACCAGATTAAACATGCCTAGACGTAAGCAATTTCTTTGGCCCCTCTACGTTTTCATTTACAATTAAATAAAATAAAAATTAGACCCCTTTTAAAATTTGTTTGTTTCATTTTATTGTAATTTAAAACTTTTTTTTAAAGGGATAAGAATTGAAGAAACTGAATGCGCTGCTCTTATTTTAGAACTATCTGCTGAACTTTACAAAACAGAGTCGACGACCTGAACTGTATCTCATAAAAAAAAATGGGAAACAGGGCTTAAAATCCCAGTTCTTGAAGCTTCAACCTCCCCCCCCCCTTACACACATATTAATTTTATTTCCCCGTCAATAGATTATGTGGAGCTATGCATATCCCGATAAAATTTTATGTAAAACAACGCATTAAAACATACAAGGCAAAAGTCAATAAAAACTACATGGCATAAATCGTTAATATCACTAACCAGAAGGTCATAAATCAAGGTCTAGTCTTTTTTTTAAATTCACACTACAAAATAAAATGATTGATAGTTGCATACCTAGAAACAGCGTTATTTGATAGGGACTGCAACGCCCTACCCCTATTCAAGTGACAAATAATGTTTTACTTCCTCTATTTATCGCATGTTATCAAACATTTTTTACGAGGGACTAAGGGGATAAATAATAAAAGGGTCATAAGTTTTGAAGATTTAAATACCCCCCTCTCTCTCTCATTTTTTAACTTTCCCGTTAAAAGATTATAGAGACCTATGCATCCCCCGGTAAAATATTATGTAAAATTATACATTAAAACATATAAAGCAAAAGTAAAAAAAAAAACTGTATGGGATAAATCATGGTTAAATATTGCATTTGCCCGTACAATAGTGGGGTGACTGTTTGCAGAAATATCACTAAGTACAGGGGTGGATCTAGAGAAAAATCTTGGAGGGGGGATGACAGGATTGTCAATAATTTAAAAAAATGGTGCCAGAAAAAATCTTAGGGGGGGGGGGTCCTCCCTACACATCCCTGGATCTGCCAGTGACTAAGTGGAATGTCATAGATCAAAATATAGTTTTTTGTAAGATTTACGCTATAGAATAAAGGGAACTATATTTGTTTGCCTAGAAACTGCGCTATTTGTTACGGGGATGCAATTCCCTACCCTTCTCGTTTCGACAAAAAGTTTGTAACTTCCTTGATTCATCCTACATTTTCAAACATTTTTTCTACTAGGGACCAAGTACAATAGAAATTGATGGGTCATAAGTCACACGCTTCTTCATAGGGTAAATTCAGTGTGTTTTAATTTGAAAGTCTGGGGGGTGAATAGAATTAAAAAAAAAACATTAGATAAATTTAAACACAAAATGTATATTTGCCCTCTCCTACTTTGCCCATGTTGCTTTGTCTATCAGTTTTATTTTTTTTAAGTCATCTGAACAACTTCCTACGAGAAGTATGATAATAGGGACCAAAGCGTCTAAAACCACACAAACCAATAATGAGTCTAGGAATTTTGGAAGGTTAGTACTGCATAATGAATTAAGTGGTACTTGCATATGTTTGATTGCTAATTCTTCGTAGGTCTTTAGCAAATATGGCACATTAACCATCCAGCGAGAATTTTTTAAAACATCCGATTGTAAATTGCGACCAGCAGTTATAATTTTCAGTCTTGGGAGTTCTGCTGCGGTCTCTTCTTGAAGAAACGTTTCATTCAAGTCTAGTAAATGTTTTGGAAGTCGTTGTCTTCCAAGCTTTTTATATTTTTGCACAGTGCAAGAACTAAAACCCTGTAAAAAACCCTTTGCTTCTGCACAGTAACCATTCCAGTGTCTCTTTTATTACGCTTCTTTACCATCTGTCACAAAGCACTTTCGTGAACTAACTAGGCCAAGTTCTTCTTTAATTGGCTTTCTCGTCTTTCAAAAGCTTTGACCGCAACCTAATTTGACGGAGTACTCCTATTTGCATAATATGTTGAAACATTCACTTGTGATGTCAGCCGAAACAACTTGAAACTAAATATACGACAGTTAAGGAGTTTCTAACATAAAACTGATGGTAGTAATGGATACAGACTTTTGCAATTTTGTAGGTATAACAATCTAGTTATAACCAACACGGTGTTTGGTCATAAAATGGCTCATAAGTTAACATGGTATTCACGTGATGGTAAGACAGCAAACCTTATTGATTATATTGTAGTAAACCGAAGACTGGCAGTATCAATACAGGATACTAGGGTATATAGGAGTGCTGCTATTGATGTTAAAAGAAAAGATCACCATCTGGTAGTGTCAAGGGTTAATACAAAGGTCAAATTTCGGAAGGGTAACTACCACCCGGGATGTTATGATGTTGGTAGACTCCAGGATGAGAATTTGAGAGAAAGTTTCCAGGAACAGTTGAATACTAAACTTAATAGTTTAAAATTTGATAATGCGGAAGATGGTTGGATTAATTTTAGAAAAATAATTTGTGAAGTTACTGAAGGTAACTTAGGGAAGAAAGCTAGGACTGCAGCTAAGAATATTAGTGAAAAAGCTTTATATTTAATAGAAAGGAGAAAGGACTTGTACAAGAATTATCTGAGTGATAGATCATAAGAAAACAAAAGGAATGTAAAGAAAGTGGAGAAAGCATTAAAATATGAACTAAGGAGGTGTGAAGTGGAGGCCATGGATAAAATTGCCGAGGATCTGGAAGATGCAGCTAGACGGCCTAATAGTAAAATATTGTACTGGTAAGTCAATAAATTGAGAGAGAATAGTCAATCCGGACTTGGCCAGTTAAAGATAGGAATGAGGCCACAATTAGCGATAAGGACAGAATTAAAGAGAGATGGGCAGAACATTTTGAGAATTTGCTAAACCGAGATAGAGTTGCAGGTAAAGATATAGAGGAAAATGAAAAATTTTGTGATGCCTTGGATGTGAGGGAAGTTTTGTTTTGCGAGGAAGAATGAACGACAGTACTAAAAGGATTAAAAAATAATAAGGCTCCAGGTGCTGATAGGGTAGTAAATGAGTTTCTTAAATATGGTGGCTCTGAGGTTAGAAATAAGTTACTGAAGATTATGAATGTGATTTTTGAAAAACGGGAAGCACCAAATGATTTTAGGAAAACCTTAATTAAGTCACTTTATAAGAAAGGTGATAAAAGTGAGTGTGGTAATTATCAAGGCATTAGTCTGGTCTCAGTAGGTAGCAAATTACTTAGTAATATGATACTTTTTAGACTGAGAGATGCCGTACACAAATTTTTAAGAGAAGAACAGTGCAGTTTTCGAAAAGGTAGAGGAAGCGTCAAACAAATTTTCACTCTTGGTTTAATAATTGAGAGGTGCCTGGGTTTGCAAACACCTTTGGTCCTTAGTTTTATAGATTATGAGCAAGTGTTCAAATCTGTTGATAGAAGAGCTATAGCAAAGGTTTTATCCTTGTATGGTATACCAGACAAATACATTAAAGTGATTAGTAATATGTACGAGAATAACACAGCTGCAGTTAAGGTAGGAAATAAGGTGAGCAGCTGGTTTTGTATTAAATCAGGAGTTAAGCAGCGCTGTGTTCTATCTCCCTTTATATGGATTATTTTGATGGATTTTGTATTAAGGAGCACAAGAAAGGCAATGGAAGACCACGGAATCAAATGGTGAGGAAAAAGTCTCCTGGACTTAGATTATGCTGATGATTTAAGCATCCTAGAGGAAAGTGTGAGCAAAATGAATGAACTTTTAGAGATTTTGCGAGTTCAGGGTGCTAGAATAGGTTTGAAAATTAATGCTAAGAAGAATAAGTCGCTAAGGCTAGGAATAAGTGAAGATGAAAAGGTGACGTTGGGTAATGAAAAGATTGATCAAGTGGGCAGCTTCACTTACCTTGGTAGTATTATTAGTAAAGATGGTGGGAGCAGTAAAGATGCTAAAAGTAGAATAGCCAAGGCTCAGGGTGTTTTTTCACAATTAAAAAAAATTGGAAGAATAGGAAGATAAGTCTGCAAACCAAGATTAGAATATTAGAAGCTACAGTAATGACAGTAGTCAAATATAGCTCTGAAGCTGGACGCTTAGAAACGCGGATGAAGGTTTGCTAGATGTATTCCAGAGAAATTGCTTAAGGATTGTTCTGGGTATCCGGATGACTGCCCGAATTTCAAACAATAAGCTGTACGAAAATTGTGGTTCAATACCGCTCTCTACGGCTATAATGAAAGAAAAGTTGAGATGGCTAGGGCACGTTGTGCGGATGAAGGATGACAGATTGCCGAAGATTGTTCTTTTTGACCAACCGTCAAGGGCTAAACGGAAGCAGGTGGTCCTCGTCTGGGGTGGGAGGACGTCATAAAGAAAGATTTAAAGGAAATGGGTACTTCGTGGGAGGGTGTAAAAAGGGAGGATTTAAATAGATTGGGATCGAGGAGGAGCGTGCGTAGCTGTGTTGGCCTCAGGCGGCTTGGTGCTGCGGTGAGTTGTTAGTAGTAGTAGTTTAGTAGTAACAACTTTTATTAAAAACAAATAAACTGATAAAAATGTTTTTTTCTGAATTAATTAGAAAAAACTTAAGAGTCAAGTTGTTCCTTGCAAAATCCTCTACAAGTCCGTATTAAAATTATTAAACTTGTATTTACCATTTTCTTAGACAAGTTGAAATAGAATTTGCACGAAAAATCCTAATTTAGAAAGCCCAGTAAAAAAAAAATAGCATACTTAGATTATGTTGCTAGATCAGGGGAACAGATAGAAACCAAAATTGATGCCTTTACGCGTCTTTTGCTAGAAATATTTAACATGGAAGATATAGCCGGGAATTTTTTTTAAAACGTCCCCGCTTAAATTGTCACAGGATAGCAATTTGTAATTTGACTCATCGAACACTATCTTTCTTTCACTTTCGTCGATTAATTTTCGTTCCGATTTTTTCTGTAAAACGCTAAATAAGGCTTGGGCTTAAATGCCATGTTTCCATTTTCGTTTTCAACTTTCGTTTGGTATGCTGAAAAGAGCAATTGTCTTTTATTTTCATCTGTTGATTAATTTTCCCTTTTACTTCGTAAAAAAAGTGGTTGTGTCGCAAAAAAGTATTTTGGAGTGGACTCAATGTTCAGTCATTACAATTATTGGTGTCAAGAAGCGGGGCTTAATGACGTCGTTCTGTTTAATTATAATTAGTTACGGTCCGATAGTTGAATGCCCTGCTAAATTCTTAATAATTTTGTAAAAGTGGAACATATGATATTAAATGAGCTACTAGCTACCTGAGCTACAAGCTATTGATCCTACCAGTTTTGTAAAATTCGATGACATGTGACGAATTTTAGTACAAAGAGCCAAATTATAAGTTATTTTCGTGCAGCAAAAATAACCTAAAAATGCAGAAGACAAATTTCAAGTCAAGTGCTCTGGGGCTGCAAAATGTCCATGAGAGAATTTAAAACCCCTTCTATAAACATTCACGGTGGCACTTATAAGGGCCGTTCTTTTATTCATCTATGTGCTAAGATCTTACATCTTTTGACAAAGAACGCTTAAAAGTGAAATCTTAGCACTAAGATCTTACATCTTATGGCGTTCTTTTGCAAACGTCTTTTATCATTCTGCTCTTATCAGCGGTCTGAGAACAATGATGAGTACATCATCAAAGTTCTCTCGTTATTGCTCTATATGGCAGAAAGATGGCGTCTTTCGCACTTTTTGCTAACGTAAGAAAAATTTAAATGTAACTCTCATCATGGGATGTGGACTTAGGAAAACTCATAAGGATGTTTGAGGATTTAATCAATTTGAAAGGTTTTATAAAGTCCGATATTGAATAAACCGGTTTAATAAGGCTTAATTCTAAGGTGCTTCTTTTCTTTTTGATGAAAATACAAAAAGCATTTTCAATGAAAGAGTATAGGCCTAGCTTACCTTAAATTGCAGCTAGTAGCAATCTAAAGATTTTTCCCCTTGTAGAGCTCCAGAATGATGAATAGTTGTATGCAAGGTTCACTGGTGACCAGGTGCTGTTCCATCTTCAGTTGCATCCCAATTGAGTTTGCACTCTCTAGAGGACTACTCAGCATCTAGCCTTCATTTAAAAACATCAACAGATTCAGCAGTAACTGTTTCATTGAATAGTTTAGTAAAGTTCTACAAAATCATATTATTGAGTTAGGAATAAAGTGAATACACCATTCAATGCCTTTTTATGCTGATTACAAATATAATAGGCTAATCATTTCTATCAGAAATGAATTTCAGCCCCCCCCCTATATATACCTAACCCTGAATTAGCATATATAGGGGGGGGGGGGCTGAAATTCATTTCCAATAGAAATGATTATTATATTTGTAATCAGCATAAAAAAGGCATCAAGTGGTGTATTCACTTTAGTCCTAACTCAATAATAGAATTTGGTAGAACTTTACCAATAGTTTCCTCCAATTATTGACAATATATGCTCAGAAGAATTGAGGGAAAGTTTAAACTTACCTCTCATTTACATAAGAAAAAAAAATTACCCCCACCCCCCTAATGTCTGGTATAAAGGTAAAAATTTAGAATTGTGGCCCCTGATAAGGAGACATGTTAGGAAAACAATTCTTACTTCAAAATGTGTATAATCATCCTAGTTAACATATTATCCAATGTGAGAACCTTTATCATCAAGTCTTTCCTCTTTTTTCCTCCTTTTTCCAACTTGAAAGAGAAAAATTATAATTTTTGCAACACTCTCATTGCAATGCATAAATCTTTTGAAACTGCTGCTTTAAATTGTTCTTATAGATAGTGTTCATCCCGGTCACTGTTAATTCCATATTATTTTTAATGATAGATAAAGCAGTGGCAAAAATACAAAATATTGCTAAAAATATACATATACATACAGAATATATACCCCCAACCCCCCAATGTGCAAATATATAACAAAAATTGCATTCTGAATCTAAATATAACCAAATGAACTGTACCCCAACCCCTAAATATATCCAAATCAGGGTATATATTTGCACATTAGAGGGTGGGGTGGTTGGGGGGGGAGTTTTAAACTTACCTCTCATTTACATAAGAAATAGAATTTACCCCCACCCCCTAATGTGCAAATATATACCCTGAATTGGTATATATAGGGGTGGGGGGTAAAATTCATTTCTGTCAAAAATGATTATTATATTTGGAAAGAGCATAAAAAAAGGCATCAAGTGGCATATTTACTTTATTGATAAGTCAATAATATGAATAACAAAAAATTTACCCTAACTTCAAGCTTAGGATGCACAAGTCCCTTATAAAAAAGACTGATGACTTTAGGGGAATGAAAGGAAATAGTACTCTTAATCAGTCCCAAGGTCAAACTAGCCCCAGTAGCAGACCTCAGCATGAGTGCTGAATTTTAGTTCATTGTTAATAGTGACACCAAGATCTTGCTCATTATTTACAGAGGGGAGTGGGTGGCATAAGAAAAAGTAAGAGCAGCAAGGATTCAGTTTGCCAAAGTGAATGATATGGCACTTGACAACATTGAATTCAAGAAGCCAGGCCTCAGCCCATTGACCCAGCAGTTGAAGATTATTTTGTAGCAGGGCATGATCTTCACAGTACAAAGCTGGTCCAAGAAGCTTCAGGTCATCTGCACAAAGAGTTGATTTACTGCTGATAATGAAAGGAGCATCAATGATGAAGATATTAAATAGTGTAAAACCCAAGACACTTCCCCAAGGAACTCTACTCAGAACACACATTGAGGAAGATATAAAAGGTATTTCTCAAAATCTAAGGGGAGGGGACACATGCTGCCACCCCTCCTTTGAATGCACAATACATCTGTACATCCATCTCAGAAAGCATTGTTTGCATTACTCAATTCATTTCCAAGATAGAAAAAGGCCCTCATCCAGAATTTTTGGTGAATCTGTAGTTGGCTACATAATTTAGCAGTACATTTCTAGGTGGCACTATAATTTATCTAGGATAAAAGTGAAAACATCATTTGATGCCTTTTCTAATTCTCTTTCACAATACAATAGGCCTAATTGCTTCTGTTTCAAATTGCAGCTTGAGCCCTTAAAGGGGCCCCGAAGGTATTCCATTTTTGTAACCACACAAAGAAGTTATAATGTAACCTAATCTAACCTACAAAATACTTGATTTTCAATTCAAACCATTTTCCTTCCATTTCAAGTTTTTCAAATGGCTTTGACGAAAATAGCACTGAATTTTGCAATTCAAAACTTTGTTGTTGACAATTCAGGGTAGATTCCTATTCAGGGAATATATTTGCACATTAGGGAGGGGGGGGGGGGTAAAGTTTGTGGTAAATTTGCAGTGGGCCTTATAATTTAGCTAGGATGAAAGTGAAAACATCATTTGATGCTTTTTTATGCTCTTTTGTAATGCATATTAAATACCTTCAGGGCCCTTTTAAGGGTTCAAGCTGCAATTAGCCCCAGACACAATAATTGAATTATGAAAGATCATAAAAGAGGCATCAAATGACATTTTCACTTTCATCCTAGCTAAATTATATAGCCAAGTACAAATTTACCAAATTTTTATGGACAAATGTTTGTAGTATGCTTGTAACAGTCATTCATAGTATGAGTAACTTTTTTGTAAAGGCTTAGATTAGGGGCAATTGAGAAGGAAACATGTTAAGAAGACAATTCTTAGTTCATAATATACAGAATAATTATAGCTAACATGTTTTGACTGCAGCTTTGCTATACTTCCCCCCCCCCCTGTCTAATCAGGGGTGTAATTTGCTATACCTTTATAGTACTTACTAGTACTTTTATTGTACCAAATACATTATTTTTTAGTTTCAAATGTCATTTTCATATGATTTGGGAAAATTGGCTCCAACTTTGCCCCCCCCCCCCAGGATTTAGAAATAATTATGTCACTGCCCCTAGTGTTCAAATATATAGCCCAAATTATGTATCTCCAATACATTCCACCACCTATCACTCTTATTTTCCTGGTTCTTGTTCTGTCACAGTTGAATCAGTTAATGCTTACATGGGTGAAACAAGAGAGATGCATTGGGACAATGTATTGTGCCAATGCTCTGGTGCATATACAGAAGCTTATATGCCTACAAGAATACTTTACAAAATGTTTCAAAACAAGAAAATAAGAAATTTCTGCATTTAAATATAAGTAAAAACAAAGCTCTGGTCCTATTGTAGTGGATTGCCTCCTCAAAAATAAACACTATAAAATTCTAAAGTACCTACTTATATGATTCCTAAAAGTGTTTTACTTTAACACTCCCCTTTAATGGAAAAATGCCCAAATTATATATTTAAAAATTTTCCATATGTGACTATTTTCTTTGAATTAATTTAATGGCAAACAAGCAACATTTATGGCATCAAAGAATAAGAAATTTAAGGAGAATATTTAATTTAGACTATATATTTGACCATTACAGGGTAGGGGTAAAGTAAATTGATGGACTTTCAGGAATAACATATTTAAGTATTTTAGAATTCTATGAAGTAGTTTTCAGAATTTTGTAGTGTTTCCTTCTGAGGGGCTGAGCCACGAATTTTCACCCAAAGCACCCCATATCATTCCCCTCTCCCTTTTAGGAAATTTTCTTTGCTCATGGGCTAGAGAATTTGGTCCAAAGAAATCTGTTAGTTAATTTTGTCATCTTTTCAAGTTGTGTTAAATAGGTCCCATTGAATTTGTTAAGAAGCAGTGAGCCTAGTGCCTCTCTCTAACAGTAAATAATTTGCTGATTAAAATTTAACCTTGACTATAATATAATTAAATTAATTTCTATTGTGCCATGAAATCTGTTTAACTTAAGCATACATATCTAATAATGCCTAAGAGGGCTCATATTAGCATTAGAAAAGTCTTTGACTCCTTCTCAGCCTGGGTGATAACCCAGAAGCATTGCTCTGCAACTTTGGTAATTTTTTCAGCTTACAGATTATTGGAATGGCTAAGAAATTGAGTCACTTTTCAATTTAGAATTTCATTCCGAGTCTTAATATAACATTTGTTTCTGTTGTATGTCTTCCATTAGATCTTGACCTGTCAAGACGTCTTGTTTTGAGATAAATGACGCTTGTGATTTTTAAGTGAAGACGCGAGATCAGCCTTTTGAACTTTTCTTTAGCAAGTACCAGTGCTAATTCTGGCTTAGGCAACCAGGTTTTAGTTGAAGATATAGCTTCTAATTCAAGGTCTGTCTCGTTTTTATTCCTTAGCCTAGAATGTCCCATCCTTGTAATGAATGCTACAGAAAATGTGGAACTGGGTCTTTCCAGTGTTCTAAGTACAATGCTTGGTAGCACCCTGCTTGTGCTGGCATAACAAAAAGTAATCGCCTTAAAAACCCTAATTGGTTATGCGTTCAATGCCGAGCGTCGATGGTTGAAAATGACGTGATTAATACCATCGATAATCAACCAGAAGTGGTTCAACCAATCGAGTATTGCAAATTCCCGTACTATACCTTGTGCTTCGAGTAATGTCAACAATAGTCCTGATGGATCGTTTGATTCTGCAAAAATAACCAAAACCCATCAATCCCAAATTACCCCCCAAATCTATTGTTCCAGTAAAGGTGAATCGGCAGGCATTGCAGAAACGGCTAGTGTCTTCGAGCCCCATACCTGTGAAGATTGCCTAAAAAAAGACGCGGAAATCATCAATGTCAGGAAACGGATTACTAATCTTGAATTTCTTTATGATAGTTTATCTGATCTTTACGAACGTCAGAAAAGTGATCTTTTCAAGGACAATGAAATCAAAATGTTAAAAGTCGGTTTTCAGCTAGCAATTGTTGATGCTATACATGCATTAAAATCCCCTACATCGCCCAGTGTTTCTCCTTCAGCTGATACTTCTAATCCAAATATGCATTATCCAAATTCTTCAAGTTGCATAAAAACTGTTTAATTCCTTTGAACCTGAAAACGTCACTATATGTAATCAAGCAAGTGCTAGTGAACTTCCCTCGTCAGAATTTTTCAGGGGATTAGCAAGGTTACGCAAACTGATCCTTCTGACCTTGTTTTAACTGAAGATAATTTATTCTTGAAATCCAGTGGTAATGACACATCTTTAAAAATTGACAATGATGTCGAACTTACAAGCGGAAATTCTCACCCAATGCAATCATATATTCATAAAAATGAGTTCTCTGATCTTAAGCATAATCAACCTAATGTGTGCTATAGATTTTTAGACAGTAGATGTTTGTCTAGTAATTGTAAATATCTACACATTTGTAAGTTTCATGTTTTTAGCCGTTGTATAAATAATCTGTGCAAATACTCCCATGTTGATATCTGTAAACAATTTTCAAGTGGAAGATGCTTTGGCTGTGCAAAACATTATATCAAATTGCCCATTAAGAGTCGTAGTAGGTTCCACAAAACTGGGCTACCCGGAGGCCATCTAAATTCTGCTAATCCTACTAAATATTTTTTAGACCATCGCTCACACACAAGAAAGCTCACGAGCCATCAAGTCCTTACCAATCGAATAGCTATCCAAAGGATACCCCCGTCTCCATATCCACTTCCAAACCCCCTTCCTTCTTTTTCAAAGATAAACCCACCCATCCCTCCAGCTGCTTTCCAACATTTTCCTACCCTTCCATCTATCATTCCCCACCACCTAGCGTACCCACTCAGCGTGAACTCTTCGTACCATTCCCCTGCAAAAATAACCTCATCTCTCTTGATTCCTCCAGTTCACCCCAAACTCAACCGCTACTTAGTTACCACTGTTTAGAGTCTCCGCTAGTACCTGCTCAATTAAATGCAATCGTATTTGAAAAAGATGGATTGATCCCCCTGTCCCTTGTTCTCACTATCCAAGTTTAGCCCCCGTCAAGAATTCCACTAGAACCCCTGACCCCATCTGTGATATAAAAAAGTAAAGTGTAAAAACGGTACCTTCACGAGTTGCTTTCGATTTCCCACACTTTTGTTGAGCAACGCTGAAAGCCTTAACTTTGAAAAATTTAATGAATTAGACACCCTTTCTAAAATATATATATTAGATGTAATCGCTATTACTGAAGTTCAAGCTCAAAATTTGCACATGTTAAAGATTAACAATTTTTCTCAGTTTATTAAAGTCAGACCAGAAAACCACCCTCTGGGTAAGAAAGGTGGCGGAATTCTGTTCTTTGTCCGTAACGACTTGTACCCAAGTGAAATATCAATTCCGTGTCCTGCTCCCTTTGATGAGATTATGTGGGTGTGTGTTCGACCTAAAGTCTTGCCGCGCCCTTTCAATTTAATTGTCCTATGTTGTTTTTATTACTCCCCTAATCAGAGATCCGCTGACAAAATAAATTTTATCGAAAAAATTACATGCAAGTGCTGACTTCGTACAATCAAAATACCCAAATGCAGGAATTTTCCTGATGGGTGACGTAAACGATATAAGACTTGATTCTATATGTAATGCTTTTAATTTAAAACAGGTCGTTAAAGTCTCAACTACAAAAGGCAATACTACTCTTGATTTAATTTGCACTAATCTTTCGAAGTTTTACAATCCCGTCTCCACTCTGCCCCCTCTAGGGGGTAGTTACCACTTTAGCCTTTTCATATCTCTGCTGGCTAAAGTTAAACAGTCTTTTTCTATAACTGAAACCACTTATAGACCTCTCACTGACTCAGGACTTTTCAATTTTGGCTACTGGATTACTACTGAAAATTGGTCCACTGTGAATCAAACAAATGACATAGATTACATGGCTTACAGTAATTATGTAGACTACAGTAGGACTACAGTAATTATGAATCCCACTTCCCTGAGAAAAAATTTAAAACGTGTTCTACAGATAAGCCTTATGTTACTGAGTCTTTTAAAAAACTTATAAGAAAAAAAATCAAATTTTTCAAAGCAAGTCGTATTACTGAGGCTAATAGTCTAAGGAAGTTCCTAAAGAAAAAATTAAGAAAAGCAGCTTCTAATTATTATAATAGTAAAGTCAAAGATCTATGTTCTAACAAGCCCAAGCAATGGTACAGAAAAATTAAAGAAATATGCGGAAAAAGTCCTTCCGAAGTTGATTTTCATCTCCCTGAACCCCTAATAAGACTGCCAACGATTTAAACTTGTACCTTGCTTCCATCGTGCAAAGTCTCCCCCCTTTCACTGGCTCAAGTCCAAATATTCCTCCCAATACTTCCTTCCCTTTATTTCTCCCTCTGATGTTATAAATAAAATTCTAAAGCTTAGAAAATCAAATATTTGTCCCTTGGACATCCCTGTTGACTTAATTAAAGCCTTTTCAGACAAAATTGCTGACCCTTTATCAAATATTTTCAACCACATCACAAAATTTGGTAAATTCCCAAGTTGCTGGAAACAAGGTTTTATAACACCTGTCCCAAAAAAAATGCACCAGTCTGACTTTCGCCAACATTCGCCCCATTACACTCACTTCAGTTTTCTCCAAACTTTATGAAAGTTTCCTCTGTGATTGGCTTAGGGATATTATTTGTCTGCTTATTGACACCCGGCAGTTTGGTAACTTAAGGAAAACTTCCACCACCCATTACCTTGTGCACTTAATGCATACCATCGTAAGTAACCTTGATAAAACAAATGTTTGGCTGAACCTTCTCTTAGTTGATTTCCAAAAAGCTTTTGACCTGGTTGACCATACCATCCTAATTTGTTCACTACTGGTTAACTTTGAACTTAATCCTCTGTTAGTAAATATTGTTATATCGTTTCTTTCGAATAGATCTCAAGTTGTTAAATACAAAAATATTTTCTCTAACCCCCTCCCTATATATTGTGGAATTCCTCAAGGAACCTTATTGGGGACCACTTTTATTTCTTGTCATGATTAACGATATTGGTAGGGATTTTCCCCAAAGGTGGAAATACGTGGATGACTTGTCGATCCTTGAGGTATGTCACGGGAATACTAAAAGTGACCCCCTTGAAATCCTAACCCACATTTCAGATGATGCTAAGAACCTAAATATGAAAGTAAATTCCACCAAATCAAATATAATGACGATAAATTTTTCGAAATCCACTCCCGCTTTCCTTGACCCTATCCCACCCAAAATGCTTGTGAAACATGTTAAACTTCTTGGTGTCACAATTTCAAATAATCTTAAATGGAACATGCATGTTTCTAATATTGTTAAACAAGCAAACGTTTCATTATCTATGTTAAAAATTTTAAACAGATTTAATTGCCCTAAGATGCAGTCCCTCTGTGTTTATTTATCATTTAACAGGCCGCTATTAGAATATGCATGTCCGGTCTGGCATTCGCATCTTTCAAGCGAGCTTAGTGACAAAATTGAGTCGGTCCAAAAGCGTTCGCTCAGGATCATCTATAAAGAGAGCAAAATTCCATACTCCTCCTCCTTAAATCCGCAGGTATTACCACGTTAAAAGAAAGGAGAGTACAAATTTATTTGCGTTTTTGCTAGATCCGCAATATCAAATCCTCGTACTGAGGACATCTTCCCTGATTTACATGACCCCATTAGACCCCGTCTCCCCCGCTTAGCTTCCTTGGCAATTCCAACATATTCACCTATCCATACCGTTACTGAGAGGTTCCAGAAAAGTTTTATCCCCTTTATTTTGGCGCACCTAAATAATCCCTGAAATATGCTCTGTACCAAAATTAACTCCTCCGTCCCTTATTTAGTTGTTGTGTATGTTCACAATAATCATGTGTAATTTTTTTTTCTCTTTATCTTTGTCACTTTTATTTTCCCTTTTGTTGATAATTATTTATGTTAAATTTCATTACTGACCTTTAATTTTAAATCTTTTTTCCTTTAATTGTATTCCTTTCTTTAATTGTAAATATTTCTTTTGACAACTAATTTGGCTTGATTTTAAGTGTTTTTTTTTTAATTTTATGTATTTGACCTTGAACACGATTTTGGCAATGTTTTTCTTCTTGACTGTGATTTTCTTTTATCCCCCACCCCTTCTTCTATTCTTCTGTTTCTATTCTAGCCATTTGTTAAATTCTTATCGACAATTTTTATGCTTGATTAGTGTTTCTTTTCTTGCTGTATTATTTGTTTCTTCGTTTTGCTTTGTCTATTTGTTTTTGACATATGAAGCGAATTTGGCTCTATTAGAGCTTGTGATAGCCTTTGGAAAATAAATATTATCTTATCTTATCTTTTAATCAAGTTAACTGGACATAATCTAACTGACTTGAATTGCTGGTCAACAAAATCACATTTCTATAAGAGAAAACAAAAAGTCTGAAGAATTTTTGTAACTTCATCGAATGAATTTGCAATGAAAATGAATGTTGTGCTTGGATCCAGGATGAAATGTTGATTCTACATGGAAGTTTATTTGTTAGCTATCTCAATAAATTTGGGAATTGAAAAATGTGCTGCAATTTCTTTGGTCTAATATGGGCCAAGTTATTGTAAAAAGAACTAAGTTAATAAAGAATTTTATGTACAATGTGCCAATAATGAGGGAAATTTAGTTATCCAAGGTAAAAAAAAAAAATGCCTAAAAAATGTTTTCACCTTTGCAGCATATGAACTACAGGCAATCATGCTATAACATTCAATACATTTCTAAAGGAAAAAAAGGAAACCAAAAGTCAAAAATTACAGTAGAAATTAAGCTCAAAATTGATACAGAAATCATGGAAGTTTCTAGAAAAAACACACAAGCATCCCTTTCAGAAATTTTATAGACATCTTTCCATCAAACTTGGATATGCTTCCTGTCTCAAAGAAACTAGAACAGGATTTGCCTTTGTCAGCAATTAGTATTTTTTTTCTAATATAATAGGAACAAAAGGGAATGAAATTCATTCATTATTATTCTTTTTTATTATTGGAGCAAGGATGCATTCATTATTGTATTAATATTAGATTCATTGATTGGCATTCATTCATAGAGTATTGTCAGGGCGGTTCCATTTGTCTATTGCAACCTTTGTAACTTGTAAGTCACCATAATAAAACTTTCATAGTGCAAGATCAGTGAGTTGTACCCTCTCTGAGCTGAGGAGACTATTTTCAAAAGCAGTGATTTCTGTATTAGCAGTATGATGCAACTGCAACATTTTTCAACTGAAAAATGACTCACATAGCCAGAATGATTGGAGCATGTACTAGACAAGTAATATTCTGAATGTCATCTTCAGTAACATAGACTGCATACTATCAAAGTTCCATGAGATAAAGTATGCTCTCTCAACAGAAAAAGTTGATGCTTGTGCTTTCTGGGAAATAAAACCAAAATGGACTTGCACCTCTCTAGGTGAGGCTCAGATCCAGATCCCTGAATATACCTTGGTTGCCAACTTATCAAAAAAAAGCAGAAGAAGTATAGCTATATGTAGGCTAAGGCAATTCGATCCTTGTTAAAAAGTGTAATCTCCCTAATATTCAATGGGTTAATTAAGCTGATTCTCAGGCAATAGTACAGTCAAACCATTCCTGGAATCTATATTTAAAACTCTGGATAGCAGGCAGTTAGCTTCCTGACTAAATATGAAGAAAGTCATAACCCTTAACTGCTTGATCTTCTGCTAATTGAAGACCAGTAGTCTCTAATAAGCATTAAGCCAATAATCCCTTGCGATTTTTTGCAAACGAATGCAGTAAGCTTTACAAAAAATATTCTTTTCATAGCTGTCCATGAATCACCTGCACCCACATTCTCAATGAAAGACTTAATGGAAGTGTTTTATTCTTAGTTAAGGACTTAAATGCCATCAAAATAAATCTAAAGGACCAAACTGGAAACATCCCAGGCTTCTCAGGGAAAGTCAAAATGTCCTCAGCTCTTCCTTGTGAAACTTCTTTCAGCTATTTGTCCAAAAGGGACATTAGGCTAGTTTCTATCAGAGAATGTCATTCATCAATCCAATCTACAAAAAAGGACCCATAGACTGCACTAAAATGTACCATCCCATCAGTATTACTTCTGCAATTCTTAAAGTTCTTGAAATGTTCATGAACAAATTTTAAATGCAGCACTTTGAGGCTAATAACATCTCTACTTCTTCTCAACATGGCTTAGGATCTGGCAGACCCATCAGCCTTAACCTTCTATAGACAAATGACTATGTCATAGCACTACTTGAAAAAGTTTTTCCTGTTGACAAGATCCTTCTAGACCAAGGTAAAGCTTTTGATAAAGTTCACTATGAGTTCCTTATCACGAAGTCAAAACCTGCTGCTATAGGCTTTTTCTACACGATGGATGCAGGACTTTCTATCAGATAGAACCAAAGTTGTCAGAATTTTGAGTTCTACTTTATTTTACCTGCTCCACAACAGCTTTAACTGATGTACTTCTGGATACTCTTCTTGGACTGAGCCTCTTCAACTTGTACATCAATTATGCACCAAACCTTCTATTAAACCTCCTCAATATTTATGCGTATGATACATGACTCCTTGCCTTCAATGTTGGTAAATGTCATGTGTTCCATTTCGGCAAATAAAACCAAACCATCAATAGTTTCCTCCAAGGTAAGCCTCTTTCTGCAGTTTCTGAAGAAAGAAATCTTGGGAGTCATTATTGATGACAGATTGAATTTTAGCACCTATGCCATGACTTTGTCGTCATCTGCCTTTCAATCCCTTGGCATTATCAAAAGGACAATCTCAAGTTGGTGTCCTAGAATGTTCATGAAACTGTACAAGGCACTGATTCAACTGTAACTTGAGGCTGGAATATCCTTGATATCCCGTTTTTTCAAGAAGGATAAAGAAGTCCTGAAAAAAATGTACTGTAGAGCAACTAAGATGATCAGTGGATTGCAGTAAATTTCTTATGAAGAACATATGGACCATCTTAAACTCCCACGCTTACATATAGAAGAAAACAAGGAGATATTATTATAGCCCACAAAATTATCATAGGCAGCGCAATAGCGCTGCCTAAGTAAAGAACAATGTTGGCACAATGTATTATTGATTTTTTTCTTGGTCTTAGGCCAGGGCACTTCGTATCGAAGGAGTTTTCATAGAAACTTCGAAAAGGGCTCATTCGATTGGAAATTGGTGTGGCTAGTGCCCTTTTTAATAGTCGAAAGTGATTGGAGGACAGCTAGCCCCCCCCCCCCACGCCCATCATTCCCCCAAACACATCCAATCAAAAATTGTGATATAGCCATTTTATTCAGCGTAGTTGATTTCCAGATAGAAAATATGTTTTTGAGGAGGTCACTCCCCCACAACCCTCAGGGCAAGGTTTTTAGGTTATGCCCTGGGTGCATATAAGAACGATGTTGGCACAATGTATAATTTATTGTTTTTTTCCTTTAGACCAGGGCACTTCGTATCGAAGAAGTTGTCGTAAAACTTCGAAAAGGCTCATTCAATTGGAAATTGGAGTGGCTTGTGCCCTTTTTAATAGTCGGAAGTGATTGGAAGGCAACTAACACCCCTTCCACGCCAACCATTTCCCGAAACACATCCAATCAAAATTTTGAGATAGCCATTTTGTTCAGCGTAGTTGATTTCCAGATAGAAAGTATGTTTTTGAGGTGGTCACTCCCCCACAACCTCAGGGCAAGGATTTTAAGTTATGCCCTGGGGGGCATATAAGAACGATGTTGGCACAATGTATTATTCTTTTTACTTTAGACCAGGGCACTTCGTATCGAAGACCAGGGCCATTTTGTTCAACGTAGTTGAAAGTTCCGGAAATAAGGTCTTTTAGGATGACCCCCCCCCCACAGCCCTCAGGGCAATGGTTTTAAGTTATGCCCTGGGGGTATATAAGGTTTTTATAGAACGCGTTATCGTAGAAACTTCAAAAAGGGCTCATTCGATTGGAAATTGAAATGGCTAGTGCCCTTTTTAATAGTCGAAAGTGATTGGAAGGCAACTAACACCCCTTCCACGCCCACCATTTCCCGAAACACATCCAATCAAAATTTTGAGATAGCCTTTTTGTTTCACGCAGTTTAAAGTTCAGGAAATTATACCTTTGAGCAGGACACTCCCCCACAGTCTTCAGGGCAAGGGTTATAAGTTATGCCCTGGGAGAACATAATTTTTTATTGCAATCTTTATCCTAGAAACTTGAAAAAGGGCTCATTCGATTGGAAATTCAAAGGGCTGGTGCCCTTTTTAATAGTCGAAAGTGATTTGAGGGCAACTAACCCCCCTCTCACGCCCACCTTTTCCCCAAACACATCCAATCAAAAGTTCTAGATACCCATTCTGTTCAGCGTCATTGATTTTCAGATAGAAATTATGTTTTTGAGGAGGACACTCCCCCACAACCCTCAGGGCTAGGTTTAAGTTATGCCCTGGGGGCATATAAGAACGATGTTGGCACAATGTATTATTTATTGTTTTTTTTCCTTTAGACCAGGGCACATCGTATCGAAGAAGTTGTTGTAGAAACTTCGAAAAGGACTCATTCAATTGGAAATCGGAGTGACTTGTGCCCTTTTTAATAGTCAAAAGTGATTGGAAGGCAACTAACACCCCTTCCACGCCCACCATTTCCCGAAACACATCCAATCAACATTTTGAGATAGCCATTTTGTTCAGCATAGTTGATTTCCAGATAGAAAATATGTTTTTGAGGAGGTCACTCCCCCACAACCCTCAGGGCAAGGATTTTAAGTTATGCCCTGGGGGGGGGGGCATATAAGAACGATGTTGGCACAATGTATTATTTATTATTGATTTCCTTTAGACCAGGGCACTTCGTATCGAAGAAGTTGTTGTAGAAACTTCGAAAAGGGCTCATTCGATTGGAAATTGATATGGCTAGTGCCCTTTTTAATAGTCGAAAGTGATTAGAAGGCAACTAACACCCCTTCCACGCCCGCCATTTGCCCAGACTCATCCAATCAAAATTTTGAGATAGCCTTTTTGTTCCACGCAGTTTAAAGTTCAGGAAATTATACCTTTGAGCAGGACACTCCCCCCCACAGTCTTCAGGGCAAGGGTTATAAGTTATACCCTGGGGGCATATAAGTTTTTATTGCAATCTTTGTCCTAGAAACTTGAAAAAGGGCTCATTCGATTGGAAATTCAAAGGTCTAGTGCCCTTTTTAATATTCGAAAGTGATTTGAGGGCAACTAACCCCCCTCTCACGCCCACCTTTTCCCCAAACACATCCAATCAAAATTTCTAGATAGCCGTTTTGTTCAGCGTCATTTATTTCCCGATAGAAATTATGTTTTTGAGGAGGACACTCCCCCACAGCCCTCAGGGCAAGGGTTGTAAGTTATGCCCTGGAGCATATAAGGTTTTTATAGAAAGCTTTGTCGTAGAAACTTCAAAAAAGACTCATTCGACTGAAATTCAAAGGGCTAGTGCCCTTTTTAATAGCCGAAAGCGATTGGAGGGCAACTAACCCCCCCTCTCACGCCCACCTTTTCCCCAACACATCCAATGAAAATTTTAAGATAGCCATTTTGTTCAACGTAGTTGAAAGTTCTGGAAATTAGGTCTTTCTGTTAGTTCTGGAAATTAGGATGACAGTCCCCCCCCCCCCAGCCCTCAAAGCAAGGGTTGTAAGTTTTGCCTTTGGGGTATATAAGGTTTCTATAGAACGCGTTGTCGTGGAAACTTCAAAAAGGGCTCATTCGATTGGAAATTGAAATGGCTATTGCCCTTTTTAATAGTCGAAAGTGATTGTAAGGCAACTAATACCCCTTCCACGACCACCATTTCCCCAAAAACATCCAATCGAAATTTTGAGATAGCCAATTTTTTCACGCGGTTTAAAGTTCAGGAAACTATACCTTTGATTAGAACACTCCCCCCACAGTCTTCAGGGCAAGGATTATAAGTTATGCCCTGGGGGAATATAAGTTTTATTGAACTCTTTGTCGTAGAAGCTTGAAGAAGGGCTCATTCGTTTGGAAATTCAAAGGGCTAGTGCCCTTTTTAATATGCTCGAAAGTGATTTGAGGGCAACTGACCCACCTCTCTCACCCACCTTTTCCCCAAACACATCTAATCAAAATTTGTAGATAGCCATTTTATTCAACGTAGTTGAAAGTTTTGGAAATTCGGTTTTTAAGGATGAAAACGCCTCCACCCCCACAGCCCTCAGGGCAAGGGTCGTAAATTATGCCCTGGGGGCATATAAGGTTTTTATAGAAAGCGATGTTGTAGAAACTTCAAAAAGGGCTCGTTCAATTGGAAATTGAAAGGGCTAGTGCCCTTTTGATTGCCGAAAGTGATTGAAGGGCTACTAACCCCTCTCTCACGCCCACCATTTCCTCAGACATATCCAATCAAAATCTTGAGATATCCATTTTGTTCAACGTAGTCGAAAGTTCTGGAAATTAGGTCTTTTAGGATGATAACCCCATCAGAGCCCTCAGTGCAAGGGTTGTAAGTTATGCCCTGGGGGCATGTAAGGTTTTTATAGATAGAGCTGTTGTAAAAACTTCAAAAGGGGTTCATTCAATTGGAAATTCAGTGGGCTAGTGCCCCCTTTAATAGTTGAAAGTGATTGGAGGGTAAATAACCCTCCTCTCACGCCCACCATTCCCCCAAACACATCCAATCAAAATTTTCAGATAGCCATTTTGTTCAACGTAGTAGAAAGTTCTGGAAATTAGGTCTTAGAGTATGACCCCCCCCCCCAGCCCTCGGGGCAAGGATTTTAAGTTATGCCCTGGGGGAATATTAGGTTTTTATTGGAACCGTTGTCATAAAAACTTCAAAAGGGCTGATTTGGTTGGAAATTGAAAGGGCTAGTGCCTTTTCTTAATAGTGTAAAGTGAATGGAGAGCGACTAGCGCCCCTCTCACGCCCACAATATTCCCTGACACATGCAATTGAAATTTTGAGATAGCCATTTTGTTTAACGTAGTTGAAAGTTCTGGAAATTAGTTCTGAGAGGATGAAAACCACCCTCACAGCCCTTAGGATAAGGGTTGTAATTTATGCCCTGGGGGCATATAAGGTATATATAATCGAAAGGCCTTGTGCTCTTTTTAATAGTCGAAAGTTATTGGAAGGCTTGACATTTTTATAGTAAAGATCGATGTGGGTATAATGTATTATTTTGTTGTTGTTGTTGTTGTTTAGACCAGGGCACTTCGTGTCGAAGGAGTTGTCGTAGGAGCTTCGAAAAGGGCTCATTCGATTGAAAATAGAAAGGGCTGATGCCCTTTTTAGTAGTCGAAAGTGATTGGAGGGAAACTAATCCCCCTCCCACGCCCACCCTCCCATTTACCTTTATGTTTAAAAACTAAATGTTGCCTTAAGATTAAATCAAAATGCACTGTGTTAATGCTAATTCCCAATAAGGCATCTCAGCAGTATCCCAAGAACGACTGAGGGTATTATGTTCAAACTTTCGGGGCTACTTATGCTCTTAAAATTTAACCAAATCAAAATAGCGTAAGTGTATCCAAGCTATCAAAGAAAGTAAACAGTTTTTTTTTGTGAATGGTATCAAGTTTTCCATTTCATGTCAACTAGAGGAGGTATGAAACTAAATTAAACACCACCATTTGTGTCCAGGTTTTTAAAAGGCTGTATGTTGTTAAAATTAATGAAAATTTTTCTCCAGCATACAAATAGCAGGCCAAACTATAAATTATTAAAAAAAAAATAAAAGATTTAAAGTATTATTTTTTTTCCCTGAAAAGACTATGTCAATATAAAACGAACAGAAATTAATTAAAAAAAACTTTTTCACAAAATGAGTTTTTCAAAGAAAAGTAAAGAACTCATTTAAACAAAAATTAGCAAAAATAAAATCAAATAATCTACCAAGCATGAAACTACCACAAATCAGCATCGATAAATAAATGAAACCTAAAACGAACAGAAATTGCAATAAATAACCGAGTCAAACCCAAAACGAGCAGAAATTTGTTAATTATGTTATGGCCTGGGAAGGCATAGGGGTTTTGAGCCCAACTTATGTTTAAGTTGGGCTCAAAACCCCTATGCCTTCCCAGGCCATAACATAATTTGCACTTTACTGAAAAAAATACAAATGAATGTGTATTGTCAGTTTAATATGCATATACTGATATTAATATTAATATTATTTGATTTATTAAAGTTATAAAAGTAAAACCATTTATATTTTCTCAGTAAAGTGCAAATTATGTTATGGCCTTGGGAAGGCCTAGGGGTTTTGAGCCCAACTTATGTTAATTTCTGCTTGTTTTGGGTTTGACTCGGTTATTTATTGTAATTTTTGTTCTTTTTGGGTTTCATTTATTTAGCGATGCTGATTTGTGGTAGTTTCATGCTTGGTAGATTATTTGATTTTATTTTTGCTCATTTTTGGTTTAATGGAGTTCTTTACTTTTCTTTGAAAAACTTATTTTTTGAATTTGATTTTAATTAATATCTAAAAACATCCTTCCTGATCTATTTGCCCACCCTTTGCTTTACATGACTAGAAAACAGTCAAAGAAACTCGCAAAGTAACATTGTACCACTAGAGAAAGAAGACACTTCTTCAGCAAAAGAGTAGTTAACCTATTGAACCAGGTTTCAGAAGACACCGTATCTGCTGAATCAACTCATCCACTTAAGTGCAAAATTAAAAAAGAGTGACTACATTAAGAGTTCCTGTTTAACTAGGAGGTAGCTGAAACCAGGAAGTAATGTGCAATCTGAAAGGAAAATTAATCCTATAGAAGTCATTATGAACCATTACAAGGATGAAAATTCTTAACTTGCTCCAAGCTGTGATTTAAAGTAAAGCTTAATGCTTATATGGAGCTAGTGAATACATTCCCATAATGTTTAGCTTTCTGTATCCCAAAAGAGAAGAATTTACAAAACATGAGTCTACAGATTGCAGTCTAGTTTTCCAGGAACTGACAATGTGATTAGTCTTTCATTGGGAATATGGAATTGGATGAATCAAGGGCAGCTATGAAAAGAATATTATTGAAAATCACACAAATCATAGCTAATAAAAATCACACTGTTATAAAATGGAAAAGGAAACCCTTCTACATATTATAAAAGAAACTAAAAAGACTAGGAACAGAAAAAAGAAATACTGGAAGTTGTAAATAAATAATACTAACCAGATGGATTATTACAAAAAATATAAACAGGATGTGTAACCAACTGAAAAGTTTACTCAGAAATACCATTGAAAATTAGAAGGAATCAGTAGCAGCTGTATCCAGATCCAACCCTATAGAATTTTGGAGGTGTGTAGCATTGGTCACTCTGGATGGTGTTGTGTCACTCAATTTGGGCAAGATGGCTCAAAAGTCTAGAATCCAAGAGAGATAGTTAATGAATTGTATAAGCAGTTCACCTCAGTGTTTGCTATTGCAGATAATGCTCCAATTTTAGACCATCCATGGTATATAATTTTAAATTGAGTACTGCCCATTAATATTATTAAAGTAGATGTAGAGGCATGGTTAAAGAATATTAATACAACTGAATCAAGTGGACTAGTTTTGGAGTACCCCTCCCCCTCACTCGGTCATTGCAAAGGTCACTAAGTAAAAGAAATAGTCCACAAAACTGGAAGTATGCTTACAATGCTCATGTTCCCAAGGAGGGCAACAGAGATGAAGCCAGTAATGATATTACTTGACCTAGCCAAAGCACTTGATAAAGTATGTTTTAGGAGATTAATTCTAAGCTCTGTGTAGTGGTCCTTCATGATTGTATTATCAATTATATAATGCAATTTCTTGCTAATAGGAAGCAAGTGGTAAAAGTATTTGGAGATAGTGGATCTATTTGTTTTTTCAGAATCAGCAGAGGTAGAAAGTGGAGCACCTCAAGGCATTGTTTTTGGTCCATCCATACTCAACATTCACATAGATGATGCCTCAATCACAGAGAATAAGGTCTACCTGCATTCAGCTGATTATAAAAAAATTGGTCCATCATCTAAACAACAAAGTAGCAAAGGCATCTAAGCTGATCTGGATGTATTTTCAATGCAGGCAAGAATCTAGTGGCTTGAATCTGATATTGAGAAATTCACTTTGGAGCAAATAATCAGCAGAGCAATTACGTCATAGTTCAGTCCCGGTTCAAAACAGCCCCTCACAAGTAGTCACAATCAGAAATATCTGGGAATTTCGATTGACAACAAGCTCAAGTTCAATTTACATGCACAGTCTATAGTGGACAGGGCCAACCAAACTCTTGGTATAGTAAAAGAACATTCTGCCATAGATCTTCAGCTGTCATAATCAGGTATCTGAAAGGCCTAATTCAACAAAATTTGAAATTCGGGATGTACATTGCTGCTCCAGTCAATAAATGTGATCACTCTATTCTAGAATTTTTGCAATGCCAAGCAACAAAATGCATAAGGGGTTTCCAACATATGCCATACTCCGCCCCTATCTAAAGACTCAAAATGCAATCTCTTGCATACCACTGAGGGAAAAGTATGGATTAATGACATTTAAATTTGCCTGTGACTTAGATATCATCCCTAACCCTTTCTGGATGGATAGTACCTCTAGAACAAGAGGCCAACCCTTGAACCTCTACCAGGAGTGTGCTAATACCAGGCTGCAAAACAAATTCTTTTCCAACAAAAAAAAAAAAAAAAAAAAAAAAAAAAAAAAAAAAAAACTACTATTTGAGGGACGACTGGTATCTCTTCGTCGATTTCTTGGGTGCCTCCGGAGGCACAGGATGGTCTAAGGTAAGGTCCTCTTTTTATAACTGCATTAGAGACTGGCTGTTTGCTGCATATCCTACCTCTTTGAGCTAGGAACTTACCCTACAATCCTATAAAACCAACACTTATCAGTATGAAAAGGTTCTCTTCCAAGCCAGAAACTTATGTCCGCTCCTCCACTCAGTGTTTTTCCAACAGCAAAATTTAATCATAAGGTTTTGAACTTAAAAAAGAGATCAGCTTAAAATTTAGGATTGACATGTAAAAAAAAAGAAAAAAGGCCTGGAAAGTGCCATGAGCTCAAAAGACTCTCAAATGTAAGACTTGAGATGGGAAAAAGACCTAGCTAACTGTCAATCTAAGATATATCTTGAAATACTTGCCCACTTCTGCAGCTACCTTACATCTCATTAGAAGCACCCTCATTCAATCAGGCATTGAATGCTATGTCAAGGTTGCCCCTGCCCTGAATTGGGCGAGAAGAGATTGCTAGAAAGGATTTGAAGGAGAATGATATCATGGGAGGGAGTAAACAGTGAAGCTTTGGACAGATTGGGGTGGATAATGAGTGACTGCAACTCTGATGGCCTCGTTGGGCTTAGTGCTGCAGTAAGATTCCATTAGTGATAGTCGCTGTATATTTAATGCCGATGAATTAAGTGGTAGTAGTAGTTTAAGTGTTAACGTAAATAACCACATGCCTTGTGAGGAGAATTCAGGTAAACTGGTACTTCATGGGAGGGAGCACGCAGTGAAGTTTTGAACAGATTGGGATGGAGGAAGAGTGTGCACAACTCTGTTGGCCTCATGGTGCTGTGATTGATTATTTTTGGTAACAATAGTAGTATATGTAGGTGCTGACGGGTTAATTTGTAGTAGTAGTTTAGTGTCAGTGTAAATAATATCAGACCTTATGATAAGAATTTGAGATTAGAAGCACCTGAACCCCAAATGAAAATCTCCTCACATCTGATAGTATACTTATCTCCTCTGGATCTTTCAATCACTGTGTCTTCGCCCTGAAACATAGCACATTTTTCAACCAAGGCTTACTTAAAAATATCGAGTGTTTTATTTCTGATAGTTTCTCTAACAAACAAAATAAAGCTAATGCTGAATTTTGAGAACTGTGGACTTTGATTTCCAGGAACTAACGGTTAAACAAATTTCCATAGAACATCCGAATTTCAGATACCAGGTGAGGTGGAAAAAGCCTGGACCTGCTGCAAGTTCAAGTACAAGAATATTTTGAGAAGAAAAAAAGGTATATTTTCCATTGCAGAAGCATGTTGAAAATTCAGCAGTGCGTCATACTGAATCTTCTATCAATTTCGATGAATATTAGTGGACTATAGAAAACCAACTTAGCAGCGGGGTATAGCAACCTATGACAGAAAATCTGTAGGTGAATTTAATTTTTTCTAGGAGTACCGATAAATCCTGTATTGATATAATGTGTTTATCCATTAGTGTTGGCTGTACCCTGCTTTGCATAGTGCGGCTCATCAAATTTTTTGGGCTTCGAAAAACATGATTTTAGTGAAGTTTTAAAAAACGCAGTAAATTTAAAACTTCTCTGGTGATACTTGTTGGAGACTTTTGCCATGGGCTTATCATTGTTCGTCAACTATTTCAAGTATGGAAAAAACTCTCCTTTTATGTAGGGCATAGTAGATAATTGCCTCTACCAAACTACTATTGCAACAACCAGAAAGCATAAGAATCAAAATCCCTCCCTTTTTGACTTGTTTTGTATCAAACCCTAAAAAATCCTGTTATGTCGGAGCTATTAGCAATGATTGTTTACCTCCGCTTAAAATAGTGGTCTTGTTAGACTTCTCTACTGATACCTCTATTAATAGACTCCTTCTACTGATAGTCTTCATTCGAACAAACAATTAGTAAACCATGATCTTTTACTGATAATGAAGTAGTGAAATTTAGTTGGTGGGACGTTCAGCTGGAATGTCTCTTCACAAGTCAATGTGGATTCTTTTTCAGATGCTGTCAAGTCTATTTGAATAAATTCTGAAACACATAAAAATCTTTTCTCGTACTTATGATACATAATTCGATAAATCGAAAAGCAAAAGCCCATGACGAAGTATTTAAAGAATAGCAATCCCAATGATTTCGAGAAGTATCATGTAGCTAGAAATCTGGTTACCGATTCTACAAAAAAAGAAGAATTCCGATTATGAAAATAAGCTGGCTCGCAAATAAAAAAGAAAGAAAATCTCAAGCTATTCTGATTTATACCTCAGCTAGAAAACTATTCAGACACTCAGTTCCTGACATACTAGTAGGCCTAAATGGAAAAAAAATCTTCTCCTAAATATGAAGCTGAAGCTCTGAACTTAAATTTTTATTGTTGAAGCCTAATAAACACCTAGATAACAATTTTACAATCAAACTGAGGATCTGATTGGAAAGATGTGTCTGTCGATTTTGCCCTCTTTGACTTTGCCAAGGCTTTTGACAAAGATTTTTCGCAAGACATTAATCCTGACACTACACACTCAAGGATTAATTGAATGAACTCCAACCTGGACCCAAGCATCTTTAACTGGGAAAATTCAAAGGATGAGGGTCAATGGTGTCTGGATCACACCCATTCACTCCATTTCCTCGTTTTTAAAGATTTGCACTCCACAATGAACAATCCTGGTCATGTAATTCCTACTACACTTTGTAATGGGTCTTCCTCCAAATTGGTGGAGATATCTGTTGGCTCAGTATGCTAATGGTTCTATTGTTGTTGGTAGAGGTGCTGATAAATTAATGCTGATACTTTTCAAAATTTTCCACGCGAATCAACTAGTGAGGGGCTTAAATAAGTTGCTACCATAAAAAGTGCCTACATTGCCCAGAGCTGCAGAATCTCTCCTCTAGAAGCAAAGGAACATCTTCATTGCCCATGATTCAAATCAATCCCACACTTCCTGATGATCTTCTGCTCTCAACTACTGTCTCTGAAATATGAAACCCAAAGGGCCATTCATTAAGAAATCTATATGAGCATGTCAGCGAAGTCACTTTATCTCCAACAGGACTGCCGAGCTTTGGAATTTCCTCATGGAAAATTCAATATATGTTGTCAATACTAATGCTTTCAAGCTCATGAATAATCTATCTGATAGTAAAGTGTCTTTGTTGTGGTTTTTAAGAATTGTGTGGACAATTCTTTGATTGCGCCCCCCCCCCGCTCTTTATCTTTTTTCTTTTCTCTCTTTTTCTAAATTTTGGCTTTGTGTACTGGCTAAATTTGACAAATAATCTCCTGCATTAAAAAGATTGATACAAAAAGATTTTAATTTGTTTGGATATTTCTTTTATTTTAGGTGCTTTTTCAATGGAGCACAACACCTCTGTTATTTACTATGATGGAGTCATTGAACGGAAGCTTTCGTGGAACAGTGTAATGAGCACTTCTTTTCAAGTTGCTCAGATCGTCAAAGAAAATAATTTGCCGAACCTTGTCAATCTTGGCCAAGTGAAGAAGAACCTTGAACTTCTCACATCTCTTATCTATGGGTAAGTGTGTAAAATTGTTTCTTACTATTTTGCGAAAAGTTTCTTCGAAGAATTGGATGAGTATACATTTAAAAAAAAGTTTCTTTAAGGGTTAGGAATTCCAAGAAGTATGTTGTGTACATATTTTTTGGATGGGATAGGTCAAAAATGTTGAATACATTCTCAAGAAGTCTAGCGTAAGCGGGGAATTAGTATACTTGTGGGTTTCAGAGTCGTTCAGATTATTTTGAAATGCTATATGACTGATCTGTCAAATGTGGACTAAATATTTGTTTATTTTATGTTAAGAGCTTGTGCGTATATATGTGTGTTTCTTCTATCCATTGAGGAATGTGTCTCTTTTCTTCTTTCCACACAAGTACATTTATCAACACCTGTTCCTTTTTGTGGCTTTGTTACTGTATTGTTAGGAATCCACAGAAACATTCATGTCAAAGGATTTTTCCAGCATTAATTAATAAGTGTCAATTACGAGCTATGATGTGAATAAGTAAAAAGAAAAAGGAGAACAAAAAATACAAAATAATTTTGGTGTTCGATGGAATTAGTAAGAAAAAATGATTCGTTTTAAATCCCTTACAAGTCAATTGGAGTGACATTAGGAAGTTTTCAGCATGTATGTCATAAAGCACTAATATACCTTAATGATTGTTGGATAATACTAAGTTATCCTGCTAAGATAATGCCTGTAATAGGGTTGCTTGACCTGGAAAACTAGTAATGCACACCAGTTTCCAATTATTTGAAAAAAAATCTAGCTGACTGTTTTCTTGATTTTTATAATTCTTATTTTCTGTTTAGCGCACATAACGTTGTTTTCCATAGCAGTTTTAATAGGCTGAGACTAGACCCCGAAGCCACGCCGAAAAGTCGGCGGCGCGCCGCCGAACTTGTATCAGCGCGCTGACGCCGCCGCTGATTCTGTCGGCGGCGGCGTCACTAATACGCCGCCGTTTTTTTTTCTCTCTTTTTTGGTTATCGATATCGACCTCCGGGCTTCAACCGTCATCCCGGCTAATCTGTTTCTTAAAGATAAATACTGCTCGCCATGTATATCGGTTCGTAGGAAGGAGAAGAAGAAATTTTTCTTGAAACAAAAATTCTACCTTCCACTTTAAAATTCTGTTCATTTTTCTTTCTGATTTTTCGGATGAAAAGAGGTATGTAAAAGAGCATTAGGCAATTCAGGATGTTATCATAGGCAGCGCAATCGAGCTGCCGAAGTAAAGAACAATGTTTGCACAATGTAGTATTTATTTTTTTTGTTTTTTTTTTCATACCAGGGCAATTCGTATCGAAGGAGTTGTCGTAGAACTTCGAAAAGGGCTCATTCGATTGGAAATTGGAATAGCTACTGCCCCTTTTAATAGTCGAAAGTGATTGGATGGCAGCTAACACCCCTTCCACGCCCACCATTTCCCCAAACACATCCAATCAAAATTTTAAGATAGCCATTTTGTTCAGAGTAACTGATTTCCAGAGAGAAAATATGTTTTTGAGGAGGTTACTCCCCCACAACCCTTAGGGCAAGGGTTTTAAGTTATGCCCTGGGGGTATATAAGAACGATGTTGACACAATGTATTATTTATTAATTTTCTTTTAGACCAGGGCACTTCATATCGAAGAAGTTGTTGTAGAAACTTCGAAAGGGCCCATTCAATTAGAGATTGGAGTGGCTTGTGCCCTTTTTAATAGTCGAAAATGATTGGAAAGCAACTAACACCCCTTCCACGCCCACCATTTCCCGAAACACATCCAATCAAAATTTTGAGATAGCCATTTTGTTTAACGTAGTTGAAAGTTCTGGAAATTAGGTCTTAGAGGGTGACAACCACCCTCACAGCCCTTAGGGTAAGGGTTGTAATTTATGCCCTGGGGGCATATACGGTGTTTATAGAAAGCGTTGTCGTAGAAACTCAAAAAGGGATCATTCGATTGGAAATCGAAAAGCCTAGTGCCCTTTTTAATAATCGCAAGTGATTGGAAGGCTTGACATTTTTATAGTAGAGATCGACGTGGGTATAATGTATCATTTTTTGTTGTTGTTGTTGTTTAGACCAGGGCAATTCGTATCGAAGGAGTTGTCGTAGGAACTTCGAAAAGGGCTCAATCGATTGAAAACAGTAATGGCTGATGTCCTTTTTAATAGTCGAAAATGATTGAAGGGAAACTAATCCCCCTCCCACGCCCACCCTATCATTTGCCTTTATGTTTAAAAAGTAAATGTTGCTTTAAGATTAAATAAAAATGCACTTTGTTAATGCTAATTCCCAATAAGGCATCTCAGCAGTATCCCAAAAACGACTGAGGGTATTATGTTCAAACTTTCGGGGCTTCTTCTGCTCTTAAAATTTGACCAAATCAAAATAGCGTAAGTGTATCCAAGCTATCAAAGAAAGTAAACAAATGTTTTTGCGAATGTTATCAACTTTTTCATTTCAGATCAACTAGAGGAGGTATGAAACTAAATTAAACACTACTATTTGATTCCAGATTTTTATAAGGGTCTATGTTGTTAAAAATTGCTGAAATTTTTTTTCCAGCATACAATTAGCAGGCCAAACTATAAATTCTTAGAAAAACGAAAAGATTTAAAGTATTATTTTCTTTTTCCCTGAAAAGATTACGTCAATATAAAACGAACAGAAATTAATTAAAAAAAACTGTTTCCACAAAATAAGTTTTTCAAAGAAAAGTAAAGAATTCCATTAAACAAAAAAATGAGCAAAATTAAAATCAAATAATCTACCAAGCGGGAAACTACCACAAATCAGCATCGATAAATAAATGAAACCCAAAACGAACAGAAATTACAATAAATAACCGAGTCAAACTCAAAACGAGCAGAAATTAACATAAGTTGGGCTCAAAACCCCTATGCCTTCCCAAGGCCAAAACATAATTTGCACTTTACAAAAAAAAAATACAAATGAATGTGCATTGTCAGTTTAATAAACATATACTGATATTTAGTAATTAAAATGTTAACATTATTTAATTTATTAAAGTTATAAAAGTAAAAACATTTATATTTTTTTAGTTTGATATTTTTATATAAATATAGTATTATATTTATTAACTTTGAATTGAAACGTCATAACTTGACCACTTCTTTCAGAAAAGAATTTTGGAGGGTTATTCCGTGTTGATAAGAAAAGAGGGTAAAGGTGCAGTTTAGTTCCTCCTGTAGTGTAGAGCGCAGGAGCCCTACGGTAAAGGTGCAGGTGTGTTCTCCCTTATAAAAACAACTTATTTCAGCAGATACAAAGAAGAAGCCCATTTGCCATTTGCGGCATTCTGTGGGACCCCAATGTCCAATGCTAGTATCAGATCCCGCGATCGGCAGTTTACGCTCGTGAAGTTCTGGCTGTACCGGCTACAAGTGCCCCTGCTAAACGGCTTTTTAGCACGACAGGACTGATAGTGACTGCAAAAAGATCAATGCCTTCAGGCAGAGTGAACAAACTCATTTTTGTTACATCAATTGTAACCGAAGTGATGTAACCGCTGATTTAAAATTGTTGGTGTTGTTAAGCCATGGTACCTGACTTGTATACAATGTTTTTTCGATGATGTTATTTGTTTTGTTTTTTTTTTTCACTTCCTTTTCGTGTGTATTTGATGAACAGGAGATGTTTGAACTTCAGACTTCGAAAGTTATACACACATTAGCCCAAATCATTAACAAGAAGGAAATGACTAAACAAGGGATTTTATAGGAACAATGCGATGTTAAACATAAACACAACATAGGTTTCCCTGGGTCTAGTGGCTAAAAATGAGAATTCTACTTGGTCTGATCGATGGTGAACATAAACACTTTCCGCACGGCCCAACAAATTCCTGTTTTGTCATATTGTTCTTGTATGTTTTTAGCCAACCATTTAAAAATCCTTACTAAAATTGAGGTTGAACGTGCTTGGTGAAGTGGAATTTTTATTATTATTTTTAATCCGAAAAATCGGCGCGCCGCGAAAAAAATTTCGGCGCGCCTGGCGTCGCGCCGCCGCCGAGACTAAATCACACATTCGCCGCCGTCATGTCGGCGTGGCGTGGCTTCGGGGACTAGCTGAGACACCAGTTTTATCCGTTCATCTGAAATTACCGCAGGAGTCGCCAAGATTATAATTTGAATCCAAGTAATTTGAGTGGTAAGTCAATTTACCTTGCAGGATTAATTTGTCAGGCCGAGCATGGTGCTCGATCTCAGACCCGTCTTTTAACTGTGCAACAGTGTATGACTACCCCATAACTAAAAGGGACTTGGAAATGGAAATCCTTGGTATCAGACTTTATATCACCATAACAGCAAATAGAAGTGATTGTAAAAGCTATGAAAATATCGCTTATGTTGTTTCTACGTCTGGAACTACTGGAAAATCTAAAATTGTTCGTGTAACCTACAATTCCATCTTGCCAAACGTAAAGGACTTGAAGTAAGCCTATGTTTTTTTTCCATAGCATGGGTTCCCAATTCCTTTCCATGTCTGCAGCCTTTTGAAGTTTATTGTGTACTCTCACTTCCTAGTCTACAAGATTTTTGAGGAAGTAATAAACTATATTAGTGTCATATTAGGTATGAGAGAGAGAGAGAATTTATTTTTAAAAACACGAAAAAAAAAATACCAAAGTAAGAAAAATTTACCAAAAAGCCTTATTGCTTGTGCGGCCAAATGACTTATGACTTATTTTCTTTGTGTTTTGTTTTTGTGCCCCCTTGTTGAGATGGCCTCCCACGCCCCTCCTAACCAGCATTTCTTTAGTTCTTTGTTGCTTATCTTTTTTTGTTGTTGTTGTTTGTTTGTTTTTTGGTTAACCATGTTAATTTTTGCTATTATTATTATTATTATTGTGACGAGATGTTTTGTTTTTTCTATGCCCTACTATTTATATACCCAACTTTACGAGCTCTGCTCCAGAGAGCAGAGCTCGTAAAGTTGTTCCAGATAAATTGTCTTGAACTCCAAAAATCCTGTCATGCGTTGCGATTTGAAACTCCTGTTTTAAAGGAGGGACGTCTTAACTCCACAAAAATGAGCTTTTTGGCTAAAAACGTTCTATAGAACGGCTGAAAAAAGCTCTATAAACACTCATGTATCCGTGCACTGATGTTGCAATCTGTAATTGTAACCTCTAACCTGTTGGAATCTGTTGTAATTGTTAAAAAAAAAGTTGGCTTTCAAATCCAAGAAGGTGTTAAAATAATGTTATAAATATCAGAGATGTTGTCAAAAAAGAGTAAATGAAAACAAAAAACGTCTAAAAACAAATCCGGGGACTGTAATAACTAACAGTGTCTTTAGCCTTCATTTTTTTCAATTTTATTCATCAAATACAGGTTTGATCCGTGGTAACGAACAGTAAGTAAGGAGCGACCCGGCTCAGTAGTAACCGAAACTCTAAAAAACGGAATTTTGATACAAATATATACATCAGAAGAATTAGATTTTTATGCTGATTTCAAATATATAAATTTCATCAAGTTTGGTCTTACCCATCAAAAGTTACGCGCCTGACAAAATTTGCCTTATTTTCGAAAAAAGGGGGAAATAACCCATAAAGGTCATAGAACTCTACTGAAAATCACACCATCAGATTCAGCGTATCAGAGAACCCTACTATAGAGGTTTCAAGCTCCTATCTGCAAAAATGTGGAATTTTATATTTTTTGCCAGAAGAAAGATCACGGATGCGTGTTAATTTGTTTGTTTTTTTGTTGTTTTTTTTATTTTCCCAGGGGTGATCGTATCGATCCTGTAGTCCTAGAATATCGTGAGAGGGCTCATTCGAACGGAAATTAAAAGTTCTAGTGCCCTTTTTAAGTGACCAAAAAAATTGGAGGGCAACTTGGCCCCCTCCCACGCTCATTTTTTCACCCAATCAAAATTTTGAGATAGCCATTTTGTTCAGCATAGTCGAAAATCTAATTAATATGTCTTTGAGGATGACTTAATCCCCCACAGTTCCCGGGGGAAGGGCTGCAAGTTATAAACTTTGCCCATTGTTTACATGTAGTATTGGTTATTGGGAAGTATACAGGCGTTTTCAGGAAGAATTTTTTCCTGGGGGGGGGGCGGAGTAGGGGTTACGGGGGAGGATCTTTCCATGGAGGATATTTCCTTGGGGGAAGGAACATTTCCATGAAGGGGGCGCCAGATTACCCAGCATTATTTAAAAAACGATCAGAAATTAAATAAAAAAACAATTTTTTTTCAACTGAAAATAAGGAGCAACATTAAAACTTAAAACAAACAGAAATTATTACGTATATGAGAGGGTTCGCCCCCTAGTCAATACCTCGCTCTTTACGCCAATTTTTTTTAGTACTTTCAAAAGAGCTATCTATTCTAATTAACCGGCCTTTGTGATTCAGGGGTTTGTGATTCGAACAAAATTCGAACTTTAGCGTAAAGAGCGAGGTATTGACTAGAGAGCCAACTCCCTAATATACGTAATAAAAACATACGAATATAGAAATTCGTTACGTAAGTTAATTCGTAAGTTACGTCAGAACAAAATTTCGAGAAAGCCAATTAGCCAAAAACAGGAAAATTAATATGCGAATTTCGTTTTAATAATTCATGTACGGTGAGCCAAAATCAAAGCTGCATTAATTCAAAAACGTTCCGAAATTAACTAAAAAAAACAAGTTTTTTTTAACTGAAAGTAAGGAGCGACATTAAAATTTAAAACGAACAGAAATTATTCCGTATATGAAATGGAGTTCCATCATACCTATGAAATCTTTATTAATAAGTAATCACCAAAAATCATAAATCGTCAATAAGCTTCAGCATCAATCTTCTTGGATTAGAACCGAATCTTTCCAAGACATTATGGATAATTGCTTCTTGTTTGACTTTTATTCTGTCATTCCAGCTGTTTATTTCCAGCTTTTTCAACCATCTACCTTTTATCAACTGCTTTTTTAGCCATCCACCTTTTCTCAATTGCTTTTTCATCCATCTGCTTTTTCAGCCATATTTAATGTAAATTTAAAGTTTTAGGGGGTCAGCTGCCCCCTTCCCCCCTCACCTTCCGTACGCCCATGGGCTGATTTTATCGGTTGAATAACATTATAAACTAGTATTTACTGCTTAATGAAAAGTAAATGTAATCAAAAGGAACATAATAGGGGTTAGCAAAAAATATAGTTTTTCAAATACTTTCTGTATCTTCCAGATATTCGAAAATGTTGCTTTAAAATGGCAAAGATTTTAATATGTTAAAGTCCAAAATTTATTTTCGTGACTAAATTTCACCTAAAAATTTTTTGATGCTTTTTAAAGACTTCCAATTTCAGTCAAAAAACAGTTAAGCCTGGCTTATTTTAAAGAATATGACCACGTCAGAGTTGAGCGAGAGCCTATTACCGATATGGTAAATAGCCAAATAGAGATCAAACATAGACTTTAGAGAGGAAAAAAAATCCGTATCTATTTTAACGGATATAGCCAACCCTAAAAACCAAAAAACATGTGATTGCAACCCTATATTTGTGGAAGCCATACTTTTTTTAACATATTCAAAGTAACTGAAAAAAACGATATATTTCTTTCTCCCGTACTATCTTTTGATCCAGGTGTTTATTGACATATACCTAGCTCATACATTGAATCCTCGCTCATAATTTTAGAAAAAATATAAAGTATTTTTGAAAAAATAACGTGGCAATCCTGCATCTGAGGTATTCAACTCCTTTTTTTTTCAGGTCTATATACAATGTAACTGGGAAAGATGTTATATTTCTTGCTGCTCCATTGTCTTTCGACCCAGCAGCCGTTGATATTTACCTCTCGTTGTACACTAAATCCACTCTTATTATTTTACCTGAAATAATAAAGTTGAATCCTTCTCAACTAGTTCAAATATTATTTTGCAAATACGGGACGTCAATTATTCAGTGTACTCCTACATTGTTCCTATCCTTTCCCGAGACTGTTCTAACATCGTTAGTATTTTTTGATAAAACTACTCTTAGAATTCTAGCTTTAGGAGGGGAAGCATTCCCGAGTTTTGATTTTATGAGATTTAGTTCCATTCTAGAAGGAAGGGTTAGTGTTTTCAATTTATATGGTATAACTGAAATGTCTTGCTGGGCCTCAATCGAAAAGCTGTGCTTTGAAAGTGGTCGGAGAGAAGGGAAAAGGAGGAAGCTGCACAATGAAGTCTCCCTTGGAAAAGGGCTTTCGGAAACTATCCTCTCTCTGCGAGATAATAATGGAGAAGAAATCTTCCAAGGTTTTGGAGAAATTTTTATTGGTAAGCTGGAGAGAAACTGGCAAAGAACTGTGATGTATTTCTTTGCTCGCATAAATTCTTAGCTATGGGTTTATGTTCGCAGCTATGTTATATTAGTACATGACTTGTAAAAAGCATGCAATTATTTTAAAAATAATGCAACAGCGTATTTTACCGTAGGTTAAAAAGGATATGTATAGTATCCGGGTGTTTAATTAAGACTACTAACTGTTTTCTTTTATTGAATATAAAAGAAAAATGGGTAATGAACGCTATAAGCCTACACCTAACAAGCTAAATTGGACAAAAAGAACAGAATAAATGCTAAGAATTGTAGTAGAGGTGATAACTGTTAAAACCAAGCAGAATTACTCTTACATTAGCTTTAAAGATCCATTGTTTAATGTTAATTTTCAATTCGAAAATTAGTGTCTTTTTTATTTATTTTTTTCCGCCCGTATATTGGTTCCTTTAAAAGGAAATTCAACAGACAACTTTTGGGAGAAAACCTGGTTGACTATTGGCCCATCAAGGCCGAAATTTTTAGCAGCCCGATGCCATGAATTTTGTAGAAAGAAAATCACTGAAATGTCTTGCCAGGTTTTGAACCCACAGAATTCAATAGGCTGTTTGAATAAACACTTTCTAATGGTATGCTCGGAAATACCTACTTGAATGAAAAAGAGTCCTACTGAATGAACTTTTACTTACCTTTTAAATTAATAACAAGCTAATTTAATAATGGGACTCTCACATCAGTTTAATGCATTTTTAAAAGGAGATATAAAGGCTTCACAGCTAAAGAGTAGTGTTTGTGAATCTGTGCCATGAAACCGAAATTACATGTACATGCTAAGGAACGGAATTTAAAAAGATGCCTAATTTAACAGTTGTGCACATACCAGGGGGGGGGGGGTTCAGAATTTTACGCTGTGTTATCTGCTCCGATATAAATTTGTCTAAGCAAAACTTATATATGATTTCCAGGAAACTATTCCACGACTTCTGGACTTAATCCTGGATTTCCGCATTATTGTTATAATAAAAATCAATAAGGATTGGATTTCCAGGGCTTATATCAGTTATAAAAACTGAATCGGCCACTTCTCGTCTAAAAACGGTTGAATTATTGCTTGTCTATTAATATGCATAATATGCTCTTGTTTCCTGTTGTTTTTTTTTTAGGCTTAGTTACATATGAGCATACTGATTTGGCCAAGGATTAAAAAAGTCGGTTTGAAGTTCAGGTCCATCAGCCCTGACAAAAAAAAAAAAACAATTTTTATTCCCTAGCATTGAATCTTGCAGTGCATTTTAACGTTTGGTCTTAAAATAGAAACAAAATAAAAAGAAATTCAAAGGGTAATTTACTTAAAACTGGTTAATGCAGATTGTTGGCCACTATTTTAGAGTCTGTGTAGGTGAACTTTTTTGCTTGAGCTGTTCGCCTCTACTTTATAGTTATTATTAAATGCACTTTCTTCTTCTTTAATTTCTTCTTCTTTGATCATTTTGTTGTTCGTTTTAATATCATCGTTTTTGTTGTCAGAACATTCTGGCATAAACTTTCTGTTCGTCTCTTTCTTCAGAGAGCATAAATCGTCTTTGCTTTATTGATGATGAAGATGCTGAGGAAGTGCCTTCCTCTCGAGCGACAGGTGATGTCGGAGAGCTGATTAACGGCAAATTGTATTTCCGCGGAAGAAATGACGAAGTCGTAAAACGATTTGGAAGAAAGGTTAACATAACCAAGTTAGAGAGCCTTGCTTTGGAAACAGGACTTGTCCAATTTGCTGTTGGATTGATTTATGGTGGAAAACTCTATTTGCTTATCAATGAAAACACGGATAAAAAAGAATTCATGCGGACATTACTTGGGAAATTAGATTCCTATCATGTTCCTGATCACGTTTTGCAGCTTCGAAATTTCCCGCGAACAGCACATGGCAAGTAGTTAATATAATACTATTATTAAAATATTATGTTGATAAAAAAGAATATAAAATAATTTCGTCCATTTTTTGCGAACAAAATTAATAAAATGATTTCATCATCTGTAAAGAAAAAGAGAGTGGGTACGTCTTTTAAGATAATTTGTCGTAGATTCTATTAGAAAATAACTTTGAGTGTTTGACTTTTTCTACAATTTTTCATATGGAAACCCTTCTTTAGAGGCAAACCCAAGTTAATAAAGCATATATATTTTGAACCAGCGTCAAATAGGAAATATGAAAAGAAAGTGTGTCAAAATAAAAAAAAAAATTCTTGTCTAATCTAGAAAGTTCAGATATAAAAAGAAAAGCCCTACCTCATATCTAGAGTCTGCAGAACTGCAACATTTTTATATAAAGATGGAGAGGAAAACTGGGAACATAGCTTTTCAAAACTTGACTTTTGTTTGATACATCTTAATGTTTGATGCTTCAACGACTAAAAGTAAAATATGTGATGCGAGCCATAATCAAAGAGTTTAATCAAAAAGTTTTATCTCAAAAAGTATATCCCAAAAAGTTTTTATTTGTGAAAAACAAAAATTGGTACCCTATTTTGTCCTCTTAGGCCCCACTCAAATAAAAGAAAAGTATACAAAATTTGAGACAAGAAAATAAAGTTGTCTTAGTAGCTTCAAAATAATAAATTCCCTTAAAAATATTTTCTTTCAGATTGTATTTTGTTTCTTTTAGTATTTGGAAAAGATTTAAGTTTTTCTGTTGATTCTATTAGAAAATGCTTTTGAAAAAGGGTTTTTCGACAGATCTTTCTCGTGGAAATTGAAATTTAGTCGTGAACTCAGCCTAACAAAGTGAATTTATATTTAATCAGCGTCGAAAAAGATATTTTTTTTTACTCGTTTGAAAAGAAAATCTGTCAAAATAAAATCTCGTATTTTGGAGAATTTGGAAATTCTAAGCATGTACAGGCAAGCTGTCTCTTAAACATAATGTGGAAAACTCCAATTTTTTGGATCAAAACAAGGCCGTACCCAGAGGGGGGGGGGTTGAACCCCTCCCGAAATGTTTATTTGACTCGTAAAAGCGTAACAAAAATGGATATAAACAAATTTTGTATACATTTTTTGAGGTTTTCTTATGTAAACCTTCCCTCCCCCTCCGAAAAAAATCTTTGAGTAAAACCCCCTCCGAAAAAAGTCCTGGGTACGGCCTTGGATCAAAACGAAGGGAAAAACACCCAGGGAGTATAACTTTTTAATTTGATGCACCCTTAAATAGATTTTTTGACGACTTAAGGCAAAATTTGTGATTTGACGGCTTACAAACCTGAGTAAATTTGATTGACGGCTGAGTACAAACCTGACGTAAGTTTAGAAAAATTTGATTTATGTTTGGTTTCGCTATATTCTCGAATTTTTTCAGTTTTATCAAACCACGACAGTATTTCTATTGCAAATTAAATTTTGTTTATAAACAAAATACCTGTTCGATGTCTATAGAAAGAGCTATAATTCTTCGCTATGTGATTTTTTATTCGGTTTTAATTTCAATTCGAACCAAGTGTTTTAAATTGTTGTGTTTGTTAGAGCTTTCACTTCTAAAGCTCCTATATATCAACAGTTTTTTTTTTGTCCTAATTACAATTTCAAAAAAACCGTCTGCAATTCTCCGTTATCGATTCATTAAGTCTAAATTATTAAGTCGGTTCATTAGATCTGAATTATTGAATCATCTAGTAATATCATTGTTAGCCAAACAATTTTACCTTCCTTTCAGTAATTTGGGTTCATTTCAGGTCGAACAAAGGGTTTTAAATCGCTTTTGTTATCAGAGTTTTCACTTCTACGGTTTTTCTTGCAGACCAACAGTTTTTCAGTCCCAACTACAGTTGAATAAAATCTTCTACAGCCCTCTGTTATCGATTTGCGTCGTTTCATTAGTTCTGTATCCATTAGTTTTATTGATTCATTAGTTCCACATCATAAAATGGCTTCATCGGTTATAATTTTTTTAAATAACGCTTCTATTTGAGTGCTCAGTATTCGGTGGTATGTCTCTCCAACTTTATGGGAGCCTTTACACCCTCCCCGCAGGAGTTTTTGCCCTACCTAGATTTTGAAATACTTTCTTTTGGGATTTTCATTGAAAAATGGCTTTTTAGGTATTTTCATTGAAAAAACAACGACAAAACAGCCCCCTTCCGGGATTTAAAAAAAATGATTTTTGCCCCCCAACCCATCCAACTTCCGTGAATGGACGTCACTGGGTAATAGTATATTTTCTGATCATGTTCCAATTCAAGATTAATTTATATGTATTATTAGTCAACACATTTGATTTTGACACTCCAAGCCTTTTTGTTATATTTTATCTTTAACCAAAAAGAAAATAATGGACAGGAGAGTATGAAAAACTCTGTTTTTGGTATTTTCATTGAAAACATATAAAAAACCCAGCAACAAAATAGCTCCCTTTCTTGATTTTAAAAAAGTATTTTTGCCCCCATCCCCACCCAGTTTCCGCGAATATACACCACTGGGTAACAGTGACTTTTCTCATCATAATCCGATTCAAAATTTAATTTCCATCTCTTATTAGTCAACTCATTTGATTTTGATGCTCTAAGCCAACAGAGAAGGCTTTTCATTATGTTTTATTTTTAACCAAAAACAAAATAATTGACAAGGGAGTTTGAAAAATACTTTTTTTGGTATTTTCGTTTAAAATGAGCTTCCTTTAATGTTTTCATTGAAAAAAAATGAAAAAAACAACGAAGTCGCACCCCCCTAGATTTTGAAAGATGCATTCTGCCCCCCTCCCCTCCGAACTTTCATTAATTGACGCCACTAGGATAATAGTGACTTTTCCCATCATGTTATAAATCAATTTTAATTTCCAGCTCTTATTAGTCAGCACCTTGGATTTGATACTCCAAGCCAAGAAGGAAAACTCTGTTTTATATTTTATCTTTAACAAAAAAGAAAATAATGGAGCAAGGGCGTTTAGATTCTTTCCTCTAGGCAATCTTTTTGACTCCTTCTTTTCTTTGGATTTAGTAGTCGTTTCACACATTATTCGGAACGACAAGACGAAGATGGCAAGACATTTCACTGGAGTAGTCGTACGAAAGTAATAGTGCTAGTAACACATTTTTTGTTTATTCTAGACAATTGCGAAAATTTAGAAGTTTTTTTAGTTTCAGAATTTATTCTTGTCAGGTTTACTGTTTAAACTATTGGATACATATAGACCTTGCCTTTATTCAAGGGGGATTCTCAACTTTGGTTACTTAATTCACTGCCATTTCCCCTGCTCTTACCTAAACTCTACTTTCTAAGCTTTTTGCGATTTTAGAGGCGAATCACTTGATTGATTCCTAACTCTGTATTTTCACAAGAAATTATTAAAATGAATTTCTAAGAAATTTTAAGAAGTTCTTAAAAATTGGGGGGTGGGATTACCCCCCCCCCCCCAATGACTAGGTAATTGAAATTCCCAATGAAACTGTGTGCAATGCATTAAGCCTGAAAACTTTCGAGTTCTTTTGCATTTGGACACACTACAATCAGTAAAACCCTGTTTTCATTTGCTTTTTAAGGCAAGGCTGACGATGTTACGTTGAAAAAGGTAACCAATCAGGGTGCACCCAGGGGGTTCTGGCCCCATCACATCAAGGTGAGCATTGATTGATCATATGTTTCGACAGCACTTAGTCAACTTCTCCTGAAAAGAGCAAATGAAGATGCAATCTGATGTATAAAAGTGGCTGCTTCATTTTAGATACATTACTTTTCTTATGGAAATTTGTACGTGTTAATTGTTCTTTTTATGTGGCAAACTGCCATTTGATAAATGGGGACATCCAGAGCGTGCTTTGCCTTGTACTGGCTGACAGTAACTGCATTTTCAAACTGACAAAAGTTTAAATGCAAAATTTATTGTGTAGAGTAAAAGGAGAGCTGACTTGCTAAGACTGCTTTGCTTTCGTGAACAGCAGAGACCGTGAACAGCATGAACGGTTTATTGTGTAGAGTAAAAGGAGAGCTGACTTGCGAAGACTGCTTTGCTTTCGTGAACAGCAGAGACCGTGAACAGCATGAACGGTTTATTGTGTAGAGTAAAAGGAGAGCTGACTTGCGAAGACTGCTTTGCTTTCGTGAACAGCAGAGACCGTGAACAGCATGAACGGTTTATTGTGTAGAGTAAAAGGAGAGCTGACTTGCGAAGACTGCTTTGCTTTCGTGAACAGCATGACCGTGAAACGTGAACAGTTTCGTGAAAAGCATGACATTCGTGAACAGCAGAGACCTATATTCGTGAGAAGATAAGAATTGGGTTTACTTGGAAAGTGAATCCAGGCGACTAGTAAATGAATTAATACGAAATGAGTAGTATTTTTGGAAACCTCACAGAACCATACTTGAAAACCAAGTGCCGATGCCAATTTACAGTGTGAAGTTGATTAGGACAATGAAAGTGTGGCTAAGTTTCAAATAGTTTCATTTTTCAGTCAATCTTACCATAATTATCTTGCCATAATTTCCTCAAGGCCGTCTTATAAGCCAGCTTCGCTTCCGCCTTTGAAACAGGGACTGTCGCGAATATCATTCATTTCTTTACATTATTAATATCGTCTTATCCCTGTCTTCTTTTACTCCAATCTAGGTATAACATAAATACCCAATAGAAAATAGTTTTTCTTAATATCACGTGTAGGACAATAAAAAGTTCTTCTTCAGGTGCTACCTCGGAGGAGTTTTCATCCATTTACGTCAACTGAATCAAAAATTAACTTTATTCTTATAACAGATATTTTCCCCAAGATCTTACATTTTCTTTTTCTTTCTTTCAATATTAGATGCAAAAAATCATCCTATTTGTTTAACGAATCAGCTTAATGAATAATATGGATTATTATTTTTTTTGTAAATTTTATGAATAATAAATTAATTATTTTTTATAAAGTACATTGTCAGACGCAATTTTCCAACAAAATCATGTGAAGAATGGATTATCGTGAAATCAGATACATATTTAACTTAAAAACAAAAACAATTGACAACTCTTTTTTTACTTTTTGCTTTGACGAAAATTTAATGAAAGTTATATCTAACATACTTTTTTAATTAATATAAATCGAACTAAAATTTAGATGCACTGAAGTGCTGACATTAAGATCCTCATTTGATATTTTTAGATTGTTTTTACTGTTGTTAGCCGTCTGTATTTTTCCCGCACTTTTACAGTCACTTCTTCATTTTTAATTTCCTCTCTGAGAGGAATGTTTCCTAGGGAATTCATTAACGGCAAAATTCACTTTTTTATGACCACGGTTATCGTAACAGACAAATTAAATGTTTCCGTTGCTATGTGTACATTATCTCAAATTTCTATGCATTTTTCCAAAACAAATATGAGTATAGTTCATCTAAATATAATGAACATTTTTGAGAATCAGTTCTTCTTTGCTAAGAATCTTCTAGTGCAGTTTTGACATTAGTTGGACGCATTTGCTTAAGGTACGTAGAAAAGACGCGCCATGAGTGGGATCAAGCATTTTGTGGCACCTCTCAACAGTGCCATCAGAAAGTTTCCCTGGGGGAGCAAGCACTACCAAGTTTTGTATTTACCTTGAACTATTTTGGTATTTAACTTGAACTATCTCATTTTCCTGCTTTGATACGTCGTTTATACGTCTTCTTGTTCCACGGCGGCAGGGGGGGGAGTCCTCCACCCCCTGATTCATCTCTGGTAGTGTATTTCTAACTCAGAGACTACCTGAATGGTTTTGTACCATATACCAAAATGAAGCCTCATTATTTAGTTACACGTTGCTTCCCTTATGGGTTCTTCTTCCCTTGGATACTAAAAAGAATAGAAAAAATGGTCCCCTTACGATGCTTCGAAACCTCATTTTCATTCTCCTATGGAGCCATGGAAATATCAGATATACCATTGTGCCTAAGACCAGGGGAGCATCTGAAACTTTTTCCGAGAATCAGTTATTTTTGTTGCCAAGATTCTTATAGAGAGTCTTTGTTATTCATTAGCCGCATTCATAGAGGCAGATTGGCTCAAAATAAAACAAAACACAAAACAGGGAGATAGACAATGATTGGCATAAAATATTGTTTCGCACTACATCAAAACTGTATGTTCCTAAATTAAGCTGTGTACCTTTATAGGCCTTTTCTTCGATTAATTAAAAAAAACTTTCCGAAAAATAAGTTTTTCAAAAAAAAGTAAAGGCCATTTTAAACTTAAGCTCAGCAGATACAAATACCTGTTAAAATTCAAACTCAAAGCGACCAGAAATTACTATTAAAGAATAAATGAAACCCAAAGGAACAGAAATTAAATAAACAATCATAGCAAACAAACCATAACAAGTAATAATATAAATGAATAAATAGATCCTAAAGCATGTACTGCTTAGATTGAATATGAAAATCAAGCTTAAAACGAAAGAAAATAATTTGCTATTGACGTGAAAATGAAGCTTAAAACGAACAGAAATTAAATGAACAATCAATGCAAACAAACATACAATAGATATTATTGTAAATGAATAAATAAATCTTGAAACGAGTGAAACTTAAATTGAATATGCAAATCATGCTTGAAACGAACAAAAATCACTACAAACAAGAGTTTGGGTATCACCTCCTTCTCTGATTGTAAAAGTCTAAAACCTACTGCGTCATTGGCGCTTTAATGAAAACCAATTTTATTAAAAATATTTTCTTTTGTACATAATATTGAAAATAAACATTAAAATTATAGTAAAATTTTGAACTGATGAGCTTTCAGCAATTATATCATTATTCATCAAATATTCAGTGTAATTTATTAGTTCTTTCTAAAGTTGTTCAAGACGAATATAGTTTCACTACAAACAAGAGTTTGGATACTGCCCCCTTCCTTCACTGTAAATAAAAACCAAAAGCCTACTGCGTCAGTGGCGCTTCACTGAAGACAAATTATATTACAAATATTTTCTTTTCCAGTTCTTACAGCATTGAAAATAAAAATAAAATTAAAGTAAAATAAATTCTTGAACTGATGGATCTTTCAACTACTAATATCATTATATGTCAAATATTCAATTTGATGTTGTTTATACTTTCCAAGACTGTTCAAGACGCATATAGTTTTCAGTACAGCGCCGATGACGCAGTAGGTTTTAGACGTTTACAGTGAGAGAAGGAGGCGATACCCAAACTCTTGTTTGTAGTGATTTTTGTTCGTTTCAAGTTTGATTTGCATATTCAATTTAAGTTTACTCGTTTTAAGATTTATTTATTCATTTACATTAATATCTATTGTATGTTTGTTTACATTGATTGTTTAGTTAATTTCTGTTCGTTTTAAGTTTCATTTTTACGTCAAAAGCAAAACATTTTTCTTATATTTTAAGCTTGATTTTCATATTCAATCTAAGCATTACTCCCTTTAAGATCTATTTATTCATTTATATTATTACTTGTTGTAGTTTTTTTCCTATGGTTGTTTATTTAGTTTCTGTTCATTTTGGGTTTCATTTATGCTTTAATAGTAATTTCTGGTCGTTTTGAGTTTGAATTTTAACAGGTATTTGTATCTGCTGAGCTTAAGTTTAAAATGGCCTTTACTTTTTTTTGAAAAACTTATTTTTCGGAAAGTTTTTTTTTAATTAATTTTTGTTCGTTTTTGATTGCAAAAAGTTTCAAGTTTTTCAAGTGTCAAATTCCTTTTTTCAGAATCAAACTTTTAAATAAAATCAATTCTTCATTATAGTATCAAAACTGGTATCAAAGTAGCAATATCAAAGGAAAAAAGTTTGACCCCTTTGAAATGAACCCTCTTTGAAATTTATCCGACGACCCCTTTTATATGAAGTGCGTCTGAGAAAAAAATAAATGGAGTGTGGGGGGGGGGAGGCTAGCTGCCCTCCGATCACTTTTTAGTCTTAAAAAGTGAATTACAACTTTCAATTTCCAATCAAATGAGCCCTCTATGAAGTTTATACGAGCATCCCTTCCATAACAACCATATATGCCCCCAGGGCACAACTTATAACGCCTACCCTCGGGCCCTGGGGGCTGTGTCGACACCGGAATTTTTGTTATCTGAACTTTGAACTATTTTTAACAAAATGCCTATCTCAAAAATTTTTATCTGATGCATTTAGGGCGTGGAGGGGGGGGGGCTTGTTGCCCTCCAATCTCTTTTGAATCTTAAAAAGTGAACGAGAACTTTCAATTTCCAATCAAATGAACCCTCTCCCAAGTTTATGCAAGCATCCCTTCCATAAAAACGATATATGTCCCCAGAACATTACTTACAACGCCTGCCTCCGGGCCATGAGGGGTTGCGTCGACACTGCAGTTTTTCTTATTTGACTTTTGAATTATTTTTAATTAAATGTCTATTTTAAAAATTTTATCGGATAGGCTTGGGAAAAAAGGGTTTGTGTGTGGGGGGGGGGGGCTAGTTGCTCTTGGATATCTTTTGACTCTTAAAAAGTGAACTAGAACTTTCAATTTCCAATCAAATGAGCCCTCTCTGAATTTTATACGAGCATCCCTTTCATAAGAACCATACGTGCCCCCAGGAAAACACTTACAACGCCTACCCCTTGAGCCCTGGGGGGTTGTGTTGACACCGGAGATTTGTTATCTAATTTTTAACAATTTTTAAAAATCTGGCTATCTCAAAATTTCTAGCGGATGGGTTTGGGTAAAAAGGACATGGGGGGCTAGTTGCCCTTAAATCTCTTGACTCTTAAAAAGTGAACTAGAACTTTCAATTTCCAATCAAATGAGCCCTCTATGAAGCTTATACGAGCATCCCTTTCATAACAACTATACATGCCCTTAGGGCATAACTTAGAACGCCTTCTCCCGGGCCATGGGGGGTTGTATTGACTCCGGAGTTTTTCTTATCCGGCCTTTGAACATTTTTTTTTTTACAAAATGTCTATATCAAAATTTTCATCAGATGGGTTTGGAAAAAGAAGGCGTGGGGGGGCCTAGTTGCCCTTGGATCTCTTTTGATAATTAAAAAGTGAACTCGAACTTTCAATTTCCAATCAAATGAGCCCTCTCTGAAGTTTATACGAGTATCCCTTTCATAAGAACCAAAAATGCCCCAGGGCATAACTTACAACGCCTGCCCCTGGGCCCTGGGGGGTTGTGTCGACACCTGAGTTTTTGTTACTGACTTTTGAACAATTTTTAACTTAATGGCTATCTCAGAATTTTTATCGGATGCATTTCGGGAAAAAGGGGCGAGAGGGGTTAGTTGCCCTCCAATCTCTTGACTCCCAAAAACTGAAATATAACTTTTAATTTCCGATCAAATGAGCCCTCTCTGAAGTTTTTACGAGCATCCTTTCCATAAGAACTATATATTCCCCCAGGGCTTAACTTAAAACGCCTGCCCTCGGGCCCTATGGGGGCTGTGTCCGCCCCGGAATTTTCGTTATATGGTCTTTGAACTATTTTTTTTTTAAATGGTTATCTCAAAGTTCTTATCGGATGGGATTGAGGAAAAAAGGGCGTGGAGGGGGGGCTAGGTGCCACACAATCTCTTTTGACTCTTAAAAAGTGAACTAGAACTTTCAATTTCCAATCAAATGAGCCCTATTTGAAGTTTATACGAGCATCCCTTCCTTAAGAACCAAATATGCCCCCAGGCCATAACTTACAATGCCTGCCCCCGGGCCCTGGGGGTTGTTTCGACACCGGAGTTTTTTTTATATGACCTTTGACCTATTTTTAACAAAATAGCTATCTCCAAATTTTTATCGGATGCATTTGGGAGAAAAGGGCGGGGGGGGGGCTGGTTACCCTCCAATATCTTCTGAGGCTTAAAAAGTGAACTAGAACTTTCAATTTCTAATCAAATGAGCCTTCTCTGAAGTTTATACGAGCACTCCTTCCATGAGAACCATATATGCCCCCAGGGCATAACTTATAACCCTTGCCCTGAAGACCTTGGGCGGGGGGATTGTCATGCTCAAAGATATTATTTCCAGATTATTCAACTACGTGGAACAAAATGGCTGTCTCAAAATTTTGATTGCGTGTGTTTGGGGAAATGGCGGGCGTGGAAGGGGTGTTAGTTGCCTTGCAATCGCTTTTGACTATTAAAAAGGGCACTAGCCATTTAAATATTCCAATCGAATGAACCCTATTTGAAGTTCCTACGACAACACTTTCTATAAAAACCTTATATGCCCCCAGGGCATAACCTACAACCCTTGCCCTGAGGGCGGGGGGGGTTGTCATCCTCAAAGACCTAATTACTAGAATTTTCAACCACGTTGAACAAAATGGCTATCTCAAAATTTTGATTGGATTTTTTGGGGGGAAAGGTGGGCGTGAAAGGGGGGGGGGTTAGTTGCCCTCGAATCACTTTTGACTAATAAAGAGGGCAGTAGCCCTTTGAATTTCCAATCAAATGAGCCCTTTTTGAAGTTTCTACGCCAAAGTTTCCTATAAAAAAAGCTTATATGCCCCCAGGGCATAACTTACAACCCTTGCCCTGAGGGCTGTGGGGGAGTGTCCTCCTCAAAAACCTAATTTCTATTTGGAAATCAACTATGTAAAAAAAAAATGGCTATCTCAAAATTTGGATTGGATGTGTTTGGGGAAATTGTGGGCGTGGAAGGGGTGTTCGTTGCCTTCCAATAACTTTTGATTCTTAAAAAGGGCACTAGAACTCTCGATTTCCAACCGAATGAGCCCCCTTTTAAGTTTTTGCGACGACCCCTTCCATATGAAGTGCCTCTGGGAAAAAATAATAATAATAATAAATAAATAATAAAACATTGGAGTCTTATGGCCTTTACTATAGGCAACGCTATAGCATTGCCTCTGATAAGCCCTAAAATGGAAAACTCCCAAAGCAGTGCAAAAGTACTGTTGTAAAATTTTGAAATGTCAGATACGTCTTTTTTTGTCACTACATGATGCTGTGCCAATGATGTTGCCCTCAAGTTCCAAAAGGAAACGTTTTGTTGCTCTTTATTTTGGTCTCATTAGCTTGATTCTCAATCGATCTGTTTTGCTTGGAAAACTGCTTGAGCCATAATGGAGCCCAATAAATGGCACCAAGACCTTTTTAGGGTTTATAATATGATTAAATGCATTTTGGAAAACTTTGAAATGAGGTTTTTCGACATTCTAAATTTAGAACTTATGACTTACCATGATCACAAGTCCTTTAGAGCAATATCAACGTTCGTAAGTCCTCAATGTTCCACCCTGTCTTAATTTCTTAAGAGCTTGAACTCTTGATTTACCGTCACAGAGGCATTTTTTTATTTGTAGTCCAGTAAAACTACGTAAAAAGAAAGCCACAAATATTTTTGGCCCCAAAATGTAAAAAAAAAAGATGCCTAATAATATATCAAAAGTCGCTCGAAATTGCCCCTAGGGAAATACTCCTTTTTCAGGGAAAAGAGAGGGTGGGGAAAGGGGGAAACGTTGAATCTTAATTTTTTCCGTGTTTTCTGGATTGAAAGGTTGTTTCCTACTAATCTAAGTCGAAATGACATTAGAATTGGAAAATTCCATCGCCTAGTACTCCATTTCCACCGTAAGCGAGGTCAGAGGGGGTTTGGAAAACTAGAATTTCAATTTGTGCAATATTCGGACACAAATTAACACCAAAATTTGTGGAATAACATCCAAAATCACTCAAAATTACCCGTGTAGAAATACAATGTTTTACAGTGAAAAGAGGGGGTAACCTCGAATTTTAATCTACAATATTTTTCGGACTGAAAGGTCTTTCCTTGTTAAATTAAATTTAAAAAAAAACTAATTTTTTTAGGTGAAAGTAAGGAGCGACATTAAAACTTAAAACGAACAGAAATTATTCCGTATATGAAAGGGGCTGTCCCCTCCTCAGCGCCTTTCTCTTTACGCTAAAGTTTTTTATTGTTTTAAAAATAGAGTTGTGGGAAAGATTCTAACTTTAGCGTAAAGAGCGACTCTTTGAGGAGGGGACAGTTCCTTTCATATACGGAATAATTTCTGTTCGTTTTGAGTTTTAATGTCGCTCCTTACTTTCAGTTAAAAGAAAAAGCTGTTTTTTATTTAATTTTTGAACGTTTTTGAATTAATGCAGGTTATGATTTTGGCTCACCGTACCTGAATAATTAAAAAAAAAAAATTGCATATTAATTTTACTTTTATTTGGTTAAATGACTTTCTCTAAAGTTGTTCAATTTTATTTACGAACGTTTTTTATTAGTAATAAATATGCGTAACTTACGAATTAACTTATGTAACGAACTTCTATATTCATATATTTTTAACACGTATATTAAGGGGTTCGCCCCCTATTCAATACCTCGCTCTTTACGCTAAAGTTCAAATTTTGTTCCAATTCTTTAAAACTGACTCCTTATTCACAAAGGCCGTTAATTAGAATAAATAGCTCTTATGAAAGTATTAAAAATTCTTTGGCTTAAAGAGCGAGGTAGTGACTAGGGGCCAAACCCAATCATATACGTAATAATTTCTGTTCGTTTTAAGTTTTGATGTTGCTTCTTATTTTCAGCTGAAAAACTTGTTTTTTTTATTTAATTTCTGATTGTTTTTTTTTTTTAAATAATGCTGGGAAATCCGGCGCCCCCTTCATAGCATCGTCCCTTCCTCCATAGAAAGATCCTCCCACGACCCCCCCCCCTCCCCACTACCAGAAAAAAATCCCCCCGAAAACGTCTGAATACTTCCCAATAACCAATACTATATGTAAACATTGGGTAAAGTTCATAACTATAAGTCCTCCCCCGGGGACTTTGGGGGATTAAGTCATCCTAAAAGACATAGTTATTATATTTTCGACCATGCTGAACAAAATGGATATCTCAAAATTTTGATCGGATGACTTTGGGAAAAAATGAGCGTGGGGGGGCCTAGTTGCCCTCCATTTTTTGGTCACTTAAAAAGGGCACTAGAAATTTTAATTTCCATTGGAATGAGCCCTCCCACGATATTCTAGGACCACTGGGTTGGTACGATCACCCCTGGAAAAACAAAACAAATAAACACGCATCCGTGATCTTTCTTCTGGCAAAAAATACAAAATTCCACATTTTTGCAGATAGGAGCTTGGAACCTGCACAGTAGGGTTCTATGATACGCTGTATCTGATGGTGTGATTTTCATTAAGGCTCTATGCATTTTAGGGGGCGTTTCCCCCTTTTTCGAAAATCAGGCAAATTTTCTCAGGCGCGTAACTTTTGATGGGTAGGACTAAACTTGATGAAACTTATATATTTGAACTCAGTATTAAAATCTGATTCTTTTTATGTATCTATTGGCATCAACGTTCTGTTTTTTAGAGTTTCGGTTACTATTGAGCCGGGTCGCTCCTTACTTACAGTTCGTTACCACGTTGTTTGACTCGATTCGGGGAAACCGAAAATGACATCGGAATTGGAAAATTCTATCATTTAATAAACCCATTTAAACCCTAAGCGAAGATCAGGGAGAGTGGTGAAAAATCATAATCTTAATTCGATCAGTATTTGGTGGATTGAAAGTTCGCTTCCTATTCATCTGGTCTGGGGAGACTGAAAATGATATCAGAGTACAAAAATTCCATTATTTTGTCTCCAATTTCCAGCCTAAGCGATTTTTCCAGAATTCGAGATTTTCCCCTCTTTTCCGTGAAAAGGGATATTTCTGCACGGGCGATTTCAAGCGATTTTGGATATGTTATTAAGTGAATTTTCCGGACATTTTAGTGCTAAAAACATTATTGGTGGTCAAAACCCGGTCAAAGCCGTATTTTTACTTGACTATCGATAATACTGTACAATTTTTATCAGTTGCGTTGCTTCTTCAAATGTTTTGTGATGTTCAGCTAATTTCTATACTAGAAAAAGTATAGGGATGAAATTACAAAAATATATACTATAGGTTCAGTCGTGAAGCTTCTTATGATAAATTTTACTCTTGATGGGCTTACTGTAATTTGTGAGGAATCCTTGTTTAAGCAAGCATAAAGAGGGCGGGTAGAATGTAAAAAAAAAAACGCAGAACCTTGACAAATTCAGGTGGGCCCATACGAAATATTCAGGAAATTATAGAAAAACTAATTAAATTTCTAGATGACGACAAGGGGGCTTGAAAGTTCCCCTGAATCCATGCCTACGCATTGCAAACTCACTTGCACTGATTTTACCATCATCAAGAAGCTCTTCAGAATCGTACGTATGAAAGCTTTTATTTCGAAAGGAGGAGAGGCAAATTAAAAAAAAAAAAAACAACGCATATTACAAACAAAATATATAAGAAATATAGAACAGAATGGAAAATTCGTTAAATGATGATATATCTTGAGAAGATTTGCTACATGATGTTTGCATCCTCGCTCTCTAATACTTCATGTATAAACTTATTAGCTGGAAAATTTAGAAAAGGGCTCGTTCAACGAACAATTGTCACATGGTGGGATTAATCCCGGATAGTCATAGTTACACTTCTTTGAAAGGAATCTCAATCTCTGTATGCAGTCTCAAATTTTCTGCGAATCCTCAGGGTGCCGAGAAAACCCTTTTTTCTTTTTTTCCATGCAGAAAATTTTGCAGTTTGGCTGTTGAACCCCGGATTTTTAGACGAAATTTAAGATTATAGAGTTTTTTTTATTCATAATGAACGGGCCTTAACGTTTATTTTACACCTCATCTGGTTTTCCATTAAATGGCATCTAATAGTTGCTATTTTACTGTTATTAATAATTGTGATTACTTTTAAGGAAAACTTGATATGAAAGCATTGCATCAAGTCATGGAATCGCAAAAAAACTTAGACGTGCCATCTAGTAACGAGTTGAAAAGTTTTCTGCAAACCCATTGGTGTCTCTATTCTCGGAATGAAATACCGCCCGAAATGGAAGACAACTTTATTTTGGCTGGGGGTAATTCAATAAGCTGCGTCCAGCTTGCAACAGTGACCGAAGAATTTATAGGTCAACCTTGTTCAGAGTTTCTTGATATTTTGATAAATAAATCTTTTAAGGTAAGTTGGTCTGTAGTACTAAAAATTCGTTCAAAGAATTCGAAACTGGAACCAAAGGGTGTAGAAAACTAATAAGACTGGAAATTCGAGTTAGTGTGTGAGAGGAATCTTATTAACATCATCTAGCATACTAGAGAAAAAACTTAAGGTTAATTATAAAGGATACTACTACTACTAACAACTCACTGCGTCACCAAGCCGCCTGAGGCCAACACATTTACGTACGCTCCTCCTCCAACTAGATCTATTCAAAGCCTCCCTCTGTACACCCTCCCAAGAAGTTCCAATTTCCTTAAATATTTCCTTACGACATCCTCCCACCCATTCGGGGACGACCTGCTTTCAGTTTGACCCTATATTGTTGGCCGAAAAGGATGATCTTTAGCAATCTGTCATCCGCAGAACGTGCAATAGGAATCTCAACCTTTCACTCATTATATCCCTGGAGAGCAGTAATGACCCACTAGGGAATTCTATGGGGAGCTCCTAACCCTTCACCCCTGTTTGTAGGCAAGATTTCTAGCAAATGTTTCGTCATGTGACACACCCCTTTGAATCTCTGTAACAGTCCTTTGACGTCACGGTACACACCCCCGTTTCAAGCGCATGTTACACCACGCAACACACCCTTGCCTTTAAAGGGTCAGATAGTGGATCTACCGACCCCTCAAGCCGTCACACCTACGCAATGCGGTTACCGGTTCTATTAAAGCAGGGATCGGCCGCAATCACTTTTTTTGGGACTTGTCACTTTTTGTCACTATTTCTGTCACTTTGTCACTAAAGTCACTTTTTTCGACGTTTCGGACCTAATGTTTTTGGTGAAACAGTATGTTATAGTTGACTGTTGACTGTGGCATAATTCATAAAATAGGTAAGTCTTTTTTTGATAGTATGGACTGTATTTCAAGACGCACAATGTATATGGCTGTGATAAACGTGGTCAGTGTGTGTGTGTTAAGATCTAGGCTTTTGCAGATAAGATGATATATTGAATTAGTTCTATTGTACCATAACTGCCTATGGTTCTTTTCAGGCCCTTGGTTTACTTAGCATCCTTTCTTGCATGGTTGCTTAGCAAATGGACAGTTAGGCCTAGATTCCTACTATATGTTTTCAGTGTTAGCCAGTTTCTTTGGTTTTAGACCATTTCCTGCAAAAGGTATGCGTGCCCACAGGTCTGAGGACGTCAAAATTTAAGATAAATTCGTGTTTCCATTGGTTTTGTCAGTTTTGTATTTGTATTAGCTTTATATGTTTTTGAATTCCGTCCTAAAACCCATTCTTATTTCAGGTCGATGTAAAATAATGGGCAAGACAAAATTTTTGGAGAGCTGGCTCAGTAGGGAAGACGGTGCAGGGCATAAATTGAAAGAGTGGTGCACAAAAGGGGGTGACAGCTCATTCTATTGTAAAGTTTGTAAAAAAGACACTCAGCTGCCAGAAAGGGTTCCAGGCCCTTCTTCAAGATGCAGCCGCACAAGATCACAAAAAGAATGCTTCTGTCATGTTAGACCAGCGTTAGTTGAGACTCGCTGCATCAGCTCCAACCGGAAACCACCCAAACTCACAGAGTAACGATAGCGTACCATAAAAGAATCTGGAAATGCTCCGCGAGCGAGATGCAGCATCAAGCGCGGAGATTGTTTGGGTTTTAAAGACTTGCTAGTTCTTTTGCTACATCTTTGTGTGATCATATTGCCGAGATGTTCCGAACAATGTACCCTGATGCTGTACCAGAAAGCGTGTCGTTAAATGCTAGAAAATGACATGCTTGTTGACGGAGGCTATTTATCCGTACTTTTGAGAAATTCTAGTCGAAGACATCCAGAAATCTGACTTTGTGATGGAATATGATGAAACAACGAACAATGGTGAGGTAGAGGAGCTCCAAATAAGAGTTTGATACTGGTCAAAAGAGCGGAAACAAGTGGCTAGTCAGCATCTTCGGACATATTATATGGGGCATGCAACCAGTGAAGATCTGAGTAAGAAAATCCTGCAGAGTATTGAAGATGAAGAACTTTCACTTGAAAGATTGCTGATGCTTGCAAGTGATGGCCCAGCTGTCAATAAAAAAGTGTGGCCGATCGTAGACTCAGAAAAGAGAAAAAGGTATTCAAAAGGCCTATCGAATATGGAAACCTGCAACATTCATATAGTGCATAATGCATTCCTGAAAGGGCTGCAAGAACTCGGGGAGGAGTGCTCTGATATGATCATCGCTGTTTACCACTTTTTCACGGGATGGCCAGCTCGTTCTGATGATTTCAACCAGTGCCAACGGAAAGTTAAAGTTCCTCAGCTCAAGTTTATGAAGCACGTCCCCACGAGATGGCTCACCATAGGGGAAGCAGCAAGCCGCTTGATGGAACAGTGGCCTAAATTGATAGAATATTTCCTAGAATTCGTGCCAAAGAAAAATTGTCTGGATTACCTGATGTCAAATGCAAAATATTTGAAAATTATAAAATGGCTAAAAAAGGAAACAATGAAAACCGAAATTGAGTTTATTGTAAGCTCTGCAGCAACTTTCACCGTTTTTACCGGTGTATTTCCACGACAGGGGCCGTTAATTCATGTGGTACACTTTGAGCTGAGACGGTTATGCCCAGTTCTTTTGGGGCAGATTGGGCCGGCGAATGATGTCAATCTCCGGATCCTCGGTGGTTTTGAAGGCTTAGTTAGTATTGCAGATGTTTACCTACAGTAACCCTTGTGTAATGAAAGGGTCCTGGCTGCCCTGGATTCTTAGATTCTGGAATCTTATATTGAATTCGTTATTCTGAAAGACAGGAAATTTTTTTCCTGAGAATTAGAAAGCATATCAAAGCTGCTGTACAGTACCTGCTGACAAAATGCCCTGTGAACAATGGGTTTTTCCGAAGCCTTGGCTGCCTAAGCCCTCCCAGTCCAGATTGCCAAAGAACGAGTTGCAGTGATATCTTCCACATCGCGAGAGAACTTCCATTTTAGACGGACATCGAGCAAGTCCAGGGAGAATGGTTGTTATTACTGTCAGATCCTGTGTCGCCACCCACGGAGAGTACTCGAATCGACAGCTATAGGCAAAAGATCCTGGAACTAAAGACGCCATCTGGTGAAACCAAATATCAGACCTTAAGTCGGATCGTCCGGGCAGCTCTGTCGGTCTGTCACGGAAGTGCAGACGTAGAGAGAGGATTTTCTCGGTCAACTCTGCTGATGACTAGCCTTCAAGCGTGTACAGAAGAGTGGACGCTGAATGCAAAGGCTTTTGCTGCGGATGCGCTCCGCAACTATGAGAACAGACCAGAGCGTCTGCTGATCGCAAAGAAGCTGCTTTGTCTGGGTAGATCAGCTAGAGCAAGCTATGAACTGTTCCTTATTGAACGAAGACAGGTTGAATCAGAGAGAGAGAAACTTGAAGTAAAGAAGGAAGATGCTGAACAAGAAATCCAGGAGATGGCGCGGAAGAAAAAGAAAATAGCGGCCATAGAGTCAGACATTGTACGAAAAAAAAGAGATGGTTAAGCTGAAGGAAATAGGCGATACTCTTCTGAGAGAGGCAGGGGAACGGTTGAAGAAAGCTGTGGAAGAGAAGGACTTCCTGAACATTGGTCTTGCTCAAAGTATCCTGGAAACAGCATTAAAAGCTCGCTCCGAAGGAAGGGAAAGGGTAGATGATGCTGAATCGGTTGAAGTACCTGTTCTGAAGAGAAAATCCGAACTAATTGATTGTTTTTCGAAAAAGTCAAAGAAGTGATGACGTAACATCCTGTGATTGCTTATACCTAGTCGTGGCGGACGCTTGTTTTTCAATAAATCAGTCTCCGTTCCTAGTGCCATAATCGAAGTCGTACATTTACCGAAGTTATCGTTTTGTATAAGTAAATAAAATCAGTTGAAGAAAAAAAATAAGGATTTCAGCCCTTATGTCTGTAACTTCTCGGGCTCTCATAGGCCTGTGATGATCTTACGTTAGTAATTAAATAAAAAAAAAACAAGTTTTTTTAACTGAAAGTAAGGAACGACGTTAAAACTTAAAACGAACAGAAATTATTCCGTATATGAAAGGGGCTGTCCCCTCTTCAACGCCTCGCTCTTTACGCCAAAGTTTTCTATTGTTTAAAAAAATTAAGAGTTGTGAGAAAGTGAAACTTTAGCGTAAAGAGCGAGGCGTTGAGGAGGGGACAGCCCCTTTCATATACGGAATAATTTCTGTTCGTTTTAAGTTTTAACGTTGTTCCTTACTTTCAGTTTAAAAAGCTTGTTTTTTTTATTTAATATGAACGTTTTTGAATAAATGCAGGTTTTGATTTTGGCTCACCGTGCATGAATAATTAAAACAAAATTAATTTATTAATTTTACTTTTATTTGGTTAAATGGCTTTCTCGAAACTTGTTTAATTTTATTTATTAACGTTTTTATTAGTAATAAATATACGTAACTTACGAATTAACTTACGTAACGAACTTCTATATTCATATATTTTTAATACGTATATTAGGGGACTCGCCCCCTAGTCAATACCTCGCTCTTTAAGCTAAAGTTCGAATTTTGTTCCAATTCTTTAAAAATGACCCCTTAATCACAAAGGCCGTTATTTAGAATAAATAGCTCTTATGAAAGTACTAAAAAATCTGGCTTAAAGAGCAAGGTATTGACTAGGTGGTGAACCCAATCATACACGTAATATTTTCTGTTCGTTTTAAGTTTTGATGTTACTCCTTATTTTCAGTTGGAAAACTTGTTTTTTTATATTTAATTTCTGATCTTTTTTTAAATAATGCTGGGAAATCTGGAGCCCCCTTCATAGCTATGTCCCTTCCCCCATGAAAACTTCCTTCATGGAAAGATCTTCCCACATAACCTCCGACCCACCCACCCCCCTACTACCAGAAGAAATCCCCGCTGAAAACGTCTGTATACTTCCTAATAACCAATTGACCTGGGTCGCTCCTTACTTACCGTTCGTTACCACAAACTGTTTGATTTTGATCCTTGTAATCCATCTGACTATGCTCTGACGGCTTCTGAGCAGTCACTTTTTGTCACGTTTTCGGTGTCCTCAAGTAACTAAAGTCACTTTTTTCGTGCACCTCGTCGCGGCCGACCCCTGTTAAAGGGAACACAGTTGCAAAGACTCCGTGACATATCCCTCTGGACTCCAATCAGAGACAATTTCTGACGAGGTGACAGAAAAGGGGAAAGGTATCCTTTCTTTATGTGGGATATTATATTTCACACTACGGCGTCAATACGCCCCCTCCCCTCTCTAGCATGCAATACCGGAGGAATAAGGTTGATATTAGATGTAGATTTAAGACATATGAGCTTTTAAGGAAAATATACATTTCTTTGAGGACCTGTTAGATTTTCACCTTTTCCATAGGAAAAATTCCTTAATGTCTCCACCCTAACTTTAAAGCTGTAGTTCAACCCACAATGACATTACATGACTCCCCCCCCCCCAACCCTGACAACGCATCATCTCCACTAAGACATTTTTTCAGACATTTCCTTTTAAAAATTACGTCTTTAAATCCCGTGATTCAATTTTTTTGCAACCCATCATGATGCCCCCACAAAATACTCCACACGGCAATGGCATTTCACCCATGTGACACCAGCACCCCCCCCCACCCCACCCCACCCCTGGGTGACCTGATATTAGTGATACATTTAAACCATATTGAGAGATTTATTCGAAGGACTTTTAAGGAAATGCACCGTTTCATTGAGTATTGTTAGATTTCACTCCCCCTCTAGCGAAAAATTCATTTAACACCTCCCAACTTATCTTTAAGCTCTAGAGTATACTAGTCAATGACAATTCATATCACATTGGTAAATTATGGATGATATTAAACACTCCCATGACATCGCTACATCTCCCCCAAGACATCTTTCAGGCATTTCCTAATAAAAATTATGCTTTTAAATCCCGTGATTCAGGTTTTTGCGACCCAGCCCTATCATGATGCCCCATAAAACACTCCAAACCGGCATGGCATCACCCTCATTCATCACCATATAGCACCAGACCCCCCCCCCCCGGGTGACCTGATATTAGTGGTATATTTAAACCATTTTAAGAGGTTTTATTGAAATACTTTTAAGGAAATACCCTTTTTTTCATTGAGATAAATTTATGGATATTTAAAAATATCCTAACAATAAGTTCTACCTACCACCCACCCCCCCCCCCACCCTAGCATTCATTTTCAAAGGGCGCCTTGATAATAGATGCAATTTTTAGGCATTATTGCGGCTTATAAAAGGATAAAATATAAGCAATAACATGCGTAATTTAAGCAAAGACGAGGGGAGAGGACTCCAGGAGAGGGGAGCGTCACCGGAGTTGCATAGATTATGGATTGATGGCATTCCCACCTCTGAAACAGGAGATTCAATATCTGTATAGATTTATGGTAGTTCTAAAACATTTAAGCTAAAACAGTTCTAAGCTTTTCGGCATTCCGTTGGCTAGAATGATACTTCTATGTCACAATTTGCTTAAAAAGCCCTGTGCTGAAGAGACACGGTCTTTTTTTGGCTAAAATAAATGTTTATTTTATCAGTTTATTTCATAGCTTTAGCAGTACTTTTTAGAAATGAACCTGCCTCAGACGTCATTCCCGCCTCTGAAACAGGAGATTCAATATCTGTATTGATTTATCGTAATTCTACAAAATTAGACTTTTAGCTTTTCGGCATTCCGTTGACTAGAATGATACTTTTATGCCATAATTTGCTTGAAAACCCCTGTACTGAAGAGACACAGTCTTTTTTGGCTAAAAGAAATGACTATGTAAGTTTATTTCATGGCATTGGCAGTACCTTTTAAAAACGAACGTGCTTCATACGGTATTCCCACCTCTGAAGCAGGAGATACAATATCTTTATTGATTTATCGTAATTCTACAAAATTTAACTTATAGCTTTTCGGCATTCCGTTGACTAGAATGATACTTTTATACCATAATTCGCTTGAAAGCCCCCTGTACTAAAGAGACATAGTCTTTTGGGCTAAAATAAATGTCAACGTAATCAGTTTATTCTATAAATTATCAGTATCTTTTAGAAATGAACATGCCTCATACGGCATTCCCGCCTCTGAAACAGGAGACTTAATATTCCATTAGATTTTCAGAAATTCTAAGAACACTTAACTTTAAGCTTGGACTCTCAATAAATCCGAAGGAGATGCATGTTGCATTTATACCCACAAGTGTATCAACCTAGTACAACATAACCCGTTTAACTTAACCTCTGTTCAACTAAACCTCCGTTTAACCCCACTCTTCCTATGTAGATGTAAATGAGACCCAATTTTATAACCGCGCATCTGAACCCGTTTAACTGAATCCATGTTCAACGGAATCTCCGATTTTTTGCATAACCTCCCTTTGTCTCAGCCCTCATGCAACCCAGGGGACATTTTTCAGCAAAAATATCAAAACACGCAAAGGGGGAAATTCGATTTTGAGAAATTCTTGTTCCCACCCATCCCGCGCACTGCGGGGGAGTTTGGTCAGTGTTTACTCATTCCGGGGACGACATCCGGACTTCGTCTAGGCGATAAAGGAGGTTAACAAAATGGTCATACTCCAGATAACTTAAAAACTAGTAATAATAGGGAAATTATCATAGAATTTCTAGGGCATGCCCTCCCCTGACGTCACAGCATCCCCTCTTTCTAGCGCTCAGCTAGCAAGATCGCCAACCCTGGCAGGCCCACCCAAGATCCCAGTTCCTGTATTATTTCTTCTGTATTTCCAAGATTCCCATCCAATTTTGTGGAAGATTCCCAGGATTTCCGTAACCAGGTCTAATATGAATGACGCCAGTGTATCTCGCAAGCTAGACTAAAAGGACCCCATGAGGGTCCAGCATGGCATACAAACACGGGTGCTGTGTAATAACGGCAGTAAACATCTTAAGCAAGGACACCTAATCGGAGAGGTTGGAAAATCACCTTGCGACAAGGATAGATACCCAAGCCATTAAAAAGTATACTTTTGATCCAGAGAGGAATGGCGCTGCGACACTATTTTCACACTGACATTAACCCTCATAATCCCCCCCTGTCATCCATGTAGCACCAGCCCCCCCCCTTAGGGATTTTCAATCTTCTCACTCCGAAAATAGACTTCCGGAATCACATTAAACAGTATATTTTTGAAAACAGAGAAGTCGCCCCACCCCTTTCTTTACTACTGTTTGATACTCTAAAGATTTCACCTCACAATGCCAGACTATTACTGCCCCTTTGACACACCCCTGTCATTGCCCCTCCCCCCCCCCCAAAAAAAAACAACCCACTTTTCAAACATTTCTTGTTAAAAATTTTACTTCAACTCATTTATTTGGGTTTTTGCAAGCATTTCACGCCACAGTACCACGCTATAACTGCTCTCTAGCACCCCTCTGTCATCGCCCCATCTCCCCAAAAACACTTTTCAAACATTTCTTGCTAAAAGTTTTACTTCAACTATTCATTCGGGTTTTTGCAAGCAATTCACGCCACATTACCACACTATAACTACTCTCTAGCACCCCTCTGTCATCGCCCCATCTCCCCCAAAACACTTTTCAGACATTTCTTGTTAATAGTTTTACTTCAAGTCATTCATTCGAGTTTTCGCAAGCAATTCACGCCACAGTACCACACTAACTGCTCTATGACACCCCTCTGTCATTGCCCCATCTCCCCCAAAACACTTCTCGGGCTTCTTCTAACATTTGAAACACACACAAACAAAAACACACGAACACAAAACACGCACAAACAACAAAACACACACACATACACACAAAAATACGCACACACAGACACACACACACAAACACATGAACACAAAATACACACACACAAAAAAAACACACACACACAAAGAAAAACACACACACAAAAAAAAACACACAGAGACACAAACACACACACGCACACACACACACAGTGAGAGAGAGACACACACACGAACACAAAACACACACCAACAAAAAAACATACCCACGGACACAAAACACACACACACACGCACACACAACCGAACACAAAACACACACACACCAAAACACACGAACACAAAACACACACACACACAGAAAAACACAAACACACACACAAAAACAAACACACAAACACAAAAAAATACAAACACACACAAAAAAAATACACACACACAAAACAATCATTTTCTCATCGAAGTAACAACTTTTCCTTAATACTAGCACACTTCGACTTAACACACTCAAATCTCTCATAGAAGTAACAGTTTTTTTTAACAGTAACGAGTTTCTTCTAATAGCACCAAGTTTTCCGCCAAAGATAACAATTTTCTCATAGAAGTAACAACTTCTCGCCAGTGATAACAAGTTATCTGTTCAGCAGGTTTTTCTTAACAGTAACAGGTTTTTTCTAATAACACTAAGTTTACAGTCAAACATAACAAATTTCCCCTAGAAGTAACAATTTTTCGGCGGTGATGACAAGTTTTCTGTTAGAATTAGAAAGTTTTCTTTCAAAATTAGATTATTCTACGTTTAATTTAGGTTCATCTAACTGAGGTTAACATGAGCGCTCATGTTAACCTAAGTTAACCCAGTAACCCTAGAAATCAAGACTGTAGTAGAAATCAAGGGCAAAAGTGTAGAGACCGTGGTCAACCTTTAAAATCATTACCAAGACCAGGAAAGCCCGAGAAGTGTTTTGGGGTAGATGGGCGATTGCAGAGGGGTGTCATAGAGCAGTCATTGTTTGGTACTGTGGCGTGAATTGCTTGCGAATTCTCGAATGAATGACTTAAAGTAAAACATTTAACAAGAAATGTCTGAAAAGTGTTTTGGGGGAGATGAGGCGATGACAGAGGGGTGCTAGAGAGTAGTTATAGTGTGGTACTGTGGCGTGAATTGCTTGCGAAAACTCGAATGAATGAGTTGGAGCATAACTTATAACAAGAAATGTTTGAAATGTGTTTTGGGGGAGATAAGGCGATGACAGAGGGGTGCTAGAGAGTAGTTACAGTGTGGTACAGGGGCGTGAAATGCTTGCAAAAACCCAAATGAATGAGTTGAAGTAAAATTTTTAACAAGATGTGTTTGAAAAGCTTTTTTTCGGAGGGGGGGTAATGACAGGGGTGTGTCACAGGGGCAGTAATAGTCTGGCATTGTGAGGTGAAATGCTTAGAGTATCAAACAGTAGTAAAGAAAGGGGGTCGACTCTTCTGTTTTCAAAAATATATTGTTTAATGTGATTCCAGAAGTTTATTTTCGGATTGAGAAGATTGAAAATGCCCTGGGGGGGACTGTTACTACATGGATGACGGGGGGATTATTAGGAATAGTGTCAGTGTGAAAACAGTGTCTCAGCGCCATTCCGCTCTGGATCATAAGTATACTTTTTAAAGTTTTGGGTATCTATCCTTCTCTTAAGGTGATTTTCCAACCTTTCCGATTAGGTATGTTTGCTTAAGATGTGCACCGCCGTTATTACACAGCACCCGTGTGTGTGTGCCGTGCTGGACCCTCTTGCGGTCGTTTTAGTCTAGCTTGCGAGATACACTGACGTCATTCATAGTAGACCTGGTCACGGAAATCCTGGGAATCTTCCAGCAAAGCAATATGCCAAAAATGGATGGGAATCTTGGCAATATAGAAGAAATAATAGAAAGGCTGGAATCTTGGGTGGGCCTTCCAAGGGTGGGAATCTTGCTAGCTGAGCTATAAACAGAAGGTGCTGTGACATCAGGGGAGGGCATGTCCTAGAAATTCTATCATAATTTTCCTATTATTACTACTTTTTAAGTTATCTCGAGTAATACCATTTTTTTTAACCTCCTTTATCGCCTAGCCGAAGTCCGGATGTCGTCCCCGGAATAAGTAAACACTGACCAAACTCCCCCGCAGTTCGCGGGATGGGTGGGAGCAAGAATTTCTCAAAATAGAAATTTTCCCTTTGCGTGTTTTGATATTTTTGCTGAAAAATGTCCCCTGGTTTGCATGAGGGCTGAGAAAAAGGGAGGTTATGGAAAAATCGGAGATTCTGTTGAACATGGATTCAGTTAAACGGGTTCAGATGCGCGGTTATAAAATTGGGTCTCATTTACATCTATATCGGAAGGGTGGGGTTAAGCAAAGGTTTAGTTGAACGGGGTTAAGTTAAATGGGTTATGTTGTACTAGGTTGATACACTTGTGGGTATAAATGCAACATGCATCCCATTTGGATTTATTGATAGTCCAAGCTAAAAGTTAATTGTTCTTAGAATTTCTGAAAATCTAAAGGAATATTGAATCTCATGTTTCAGAGGCGGGAATGTCGTATGAGGCATGTCCATTTCTAAAAGTACTGCTAATGCTATGAAATAAACTGATAATATTGACATTTATTTAGCCAAAAAGACTGTGTCTCTTCAGTACAGGGGTTTTCAAGCGAATTATGGTATAAAAGTATCATTCTAGTCAACAGAATGCCGAAAAGCTAAAAGTTAAATGTTTTAGAATTATGATAAATCAATACAGATAATGAATCTCCTGTTTGAGAGGTGGGAATACCGTATGAGGCACGTTCGTTTCTAAAAGGTACTGCCAATGCTATGAAATAAACTGATAACATAGACATTTATTTTAGTCAAAAAAGACTGTGTCTCTTCAGTTCAGGGGTTTTCAAGCAAATTGTGACATAAAAATATCATTTTTGCCAACAGAATGCCGAAAAGCTAAAAGTTAAAGGTTTTAGAACTAGGACAAATCTATACAGATATTGAATCTGCTGTTTCAGAGGTGGGAATGCCATCAATCCATTATCTATGCAAGTCCGGTGACTCTCCCTTCTCCTGGAGTCCTCTCCCCCGTCTTTCCTTAAATTACGCATGTTATTGCTTATACTTTATCCTTTTATAAGCCGCAATAATGCCTAAAAATTGCATCTATTATCAAGGCGCCCTCTGAAAATGAATGCTAGTTTGGGGGGGGGGGGGGGTGGAACCTTTTGTTAGAATATTTTTAATTATTCATATATTTATCTCAATGAAAAAATTGTATTTCCTTAAAAGTCTTTTAATAATACCTCTTAATATGGTTTAAAGATACCACTAATATCAGGTCACCCGAGGGGGGGGGTCTGATGCCATATGGTGATGGATTGGGGTGATGCCGGGGTGTAGTGTTTTGTGGGGCATCATGATAGGGCTGGGATGCAAAAACCTGAATCACAGGATTTAAAAGCATAACTTTTATTAGGAACTGTCTGAAAGATGTCTTTGGGGAGATGCAGCGATGTCATGGGGTTGTTTAATATCATCCATAATTTACCAAGGTGGTATGCATTGTCATTGACTAGTATACTCAAGAGCTTAAAGATAAGGTGGGAGGTCTTAAATTAATTTTTCGCTAGAGGGGGAGTGAAATCTAACAATACTCAATGAAACGGTGCATTTCGTTCAAAGTCCTTCAACTAAATCTCTTAATATGGTTTAAATATATCACTAATATCAGGCCACCCAGGGGGTGGGATGGGGTGTGTGAGGGGGGGGATGTTGGTGTCACATGGGTGAAATGCCATGGCAGTGTGGAGTATTTTGTAGGGGCATCATGATGGGTTGCAAAAAAACTTGAATCACGGGATTTAAAGACATAATTTTTAAAAGGAAATGTCTGAAAAAATGTCTTAGTGGAAATGATGCGTTGTCAGGGTTTGGGGGGGGGGAGTCATGTAGTCTCATTGTGGGGTAAACTACAGCTTAAAAGTTAGGGTGGAGGCATTAAGGAATTTTTCCTATGGATGACGTGAAAATCTAACAGGGACTCCAAGAAATGGATATTTTCCTTAAAAGCTCTTAATATGACTTAAATTTACATCTAATATCAACCTTATTCCTCCGGTATTGTACGCTAGAGGGGGGGGCGTATTTACGTGATATTTTGAAATCTAATGTCCCACATAAAGAAAGGATACATTTCTCCTATGTATAAACACCTCGTCAGAAATCGTCTCTGCAAATCAATACTCTCCGGGTTCGCGTCTAATGTTGCAGGTGTTATTTACTGAAAGTATTTCTCTAATACAGAACATTAGGAATGTCTTCTTAGTTCTCTCGGTTAGAGCGCGTTCCATTGGAAGAGAATGACCTTTTGAGTCCTGGTGGGGTCAAGAACTATAGAAAAAGAAAAAACAGAAAAAATATGAATGTTGTTTCGAGCGAAAAATGAAACGCCGAAAAAGAAAATGTCTCGAGGCTTTTGGGCGAAAAATGTCAAAGTGGTATAATCTGGCAGTGATGCATGCGCCATCTATGCGTAAGATGCGTTGACCTTGCATAAAGTGTGTACCGCCATTAAGTTAATGAAAAAAAAACTCTTTGGGGGTTTCGGGCGAAAAAAAGTATTACGTGACAGTGTTGCATAATAATTACGTAAGGTGTGAGCTGTCTTTTCGTTACAGGCTGGGAATCCCTCATGGGCCCCTGACGCATGGTGATATAAAATTGCGTCAAGCATTTTAGTCCTCTCCGTTTGAAACGGTGTGTGTCATGACGTCATTGGAGTACCGAGGGGTGTGTCACGGAGTCTTGGCAACTGTGTTCCCTTTAATAGAACCGGTAACCGTATTGCATAGGTGTGACGGCTTTAGGGGTTGGTAGCTTCACTTATCTGACCCTTTAAAGGCGAGGGTGTGTCGCGTGGTGTAACATGCGCTTGAAACGGGGGTGTGTACCGTGACGTCAGAGGATTGTCACAGAAATTTAAAAGGGTGTGTCACATGACGAAACATGCGCTAGAAATCTTTCCTAGAAACAGGGCCGAAGGGTTAGGAGCTCCCCATAGAATTCCCTATTATCCCGACCACACTCCAAGTAATTGAAACACCCAGGACTCATGCCTGGACATGCCAAATCTTGCCTGGACGTGCCAAATCTTGCCTGAACATGTCAAATCTTGCCTGGACGTGTCAAAATCTTGCCTGGACATGCCAAATCTTGCCTGGGTGTGCCAGATCTTGCCTGGACATGCCAAATCTTGACTGGACAGGAATATCGCCATCTAGAAACAGGGGCGAGGGATTAGGAGCTCCCCTTGTTTATTTCCCTATTATCTCGACCACATTCCAAGTAATTGAAACATCTGGGAATCTTGCCTGGACATGCTAAATCGTGCCCGTGCATGTCAAATCTTGCCTGGGTTGGAAATTTTGCCAAGGGTGTTGTGACGTCAGAGGGCATGTCACAGAAATTCTATTGGAAAAGGCAGGGCATGTCACAGAAATCAGAGTGGCCTCAATACTGATTACGAACTTTTGGTGCGCCAAATTATTGAATTAATTATTTTCTCCTGTTATGTTAGTATTAAAAGGGATTGTACCTTATTTGTCAACTGTTTTTCAACAAGTTTTTTCAACTGAAAGTGAACGGAGCACGGAACAATATTAAAGCTTAAAACGAACAGAAATTATTACGTATATAAAGGGGGTCACCCCCTCCTCAGCACCTCGCTCTTTACGCCGAACAATTATTCTTAACCACTCCGTGTGTAAAATTGAGACGGAAGAGAGAAAGCGAGTTATAAAAATAATTTTGTATAAGAAGTCTAGCTAATTCCCCTAGTGTATAATTTCCTCTGACAAGTTCACTCCCTGGAAACTTCCCTTCCCATGTAAAATTCCCCCGTGGAAAACCCCCAGCAGAAAATTTGTTCCCCCCCCCCACCCGAAAATGTGTGCCTACATCCCAATAACAAATAATATGTGCAAATAATGGGCAAATTTTATAACTTAAAGACCTTTCCCCTGGGGCTGTGGGGGGGGGGGTTATTTTATGCCAAAAGGCATAGTTATTGGGCATATCAACTATGGTGAACAAAATGGCTATCCCAAATTTTGGTCGGAAGATTTTGGGAAAAAGGGGTGGGGAAGGGGGCCTAGTTGTCCTCCAATTTTTGGTCACTTAAAAAGGACACTAGAACTGTTAATTTCCGTTTGAATGAGCCGTCTTCTGATATTCTAGGACCACTGGGTCGATACGATCACCCCTGGGGGGAAAAAAACAAATAAGCACGCATCCGTGATCTTCTGGCAAAAATTACAAAATTCCACATTTTTGCAGGTAGGAGCTTGGAACCTATACACTAGAGTTCTCTGATACGCTGAATCTAATGATGTGATTTCCATTGACATCATTTGACTTTTAGGGGCTGTTTTCCCCTTTTTTCGAAAATCAGGAACATTTTCTCAGGCTCGTAACCTTTGATGAGCAAGACTAAACATAATGAAATTTATATATTTGAAATCAGCATAAAAAGACAATTCTTTTGATATATCTATTGGTATCAAAATTCCGTTTTTTAAAGTTTCGGTTACTATTGAGCCGGGTCGCTCCTTACTTACAGTTCGCTACCACGAATTGTTTGATTAAACTACTGTGAATGGGATTTACTCTGAAATCTACCTCTTCCATTTCACGCTTATACGACGCAATTAACAGTTATTTTGTTTATCTAACTGTAATATGATGGAGAGCCGGATGTCGAGCTGAAATAGTTGGGCCAGTGGCAGGGGCGTGCCCCCCCCCCCAACTTTTATGGCGTTCTGAAAAATTTTCAACGAAGGCAAAAATTTCGGCAGAAATTTTGCAAAATCGGGCGAAATTTAGCGAAATTCTTGATTTCTGCAGAAAATTTGGCATAAATCAGGTAGCGACTCGGTAAAATTTACGAAGATCTCCCCCCCCCCCCCAATTAAATGAGCCTCAGGACGCTCTTGGCAAGTGGTGTCAGTTCAAGAAAATTAAAGGGTATTTTTGTAAGCAGTGAATTTTTCAAAACCAAAATGGAGGCACATTCTTCGTTTGGGGGACACCAAACGAATATATTTGCCTTTTAAGGGAGGGTTACAAATCCCCAACTTCAGTCTCTTCCCTCCCCACGTTTACCCAAGGTGATATACTCTTTAAAATTCTCTCATGAAAAACAACTCAGCGCAATAGCACACATTTAAGCAAGTTTCATTTTCACTATTCATTTCTAGTAGTTAGCACAAGACCCATGCAGGAAATTTTTACGAAATTTGTGTAATTCTATTACGAGGTATGGATGAGGAATTCTAGGATATAAAGTCTGACGAAATAATCAGGCTTTACTACTTTATTTAGTTAATTTGGCTTAGTAAAATTTTTTACTGTTTGTCGAATAATTATGTTTCTCTTATTACTTATAAGTGGAAATTCAGTGGGATTTTAGGAATTATCTTATTTACTGAGGGCTATGCCTGGGACTCCATAGAAATTATTCGAGAGGGATGACCTGCAATAGTTTCTATAGGGTGCAACAGTAAAAAAAAAGTTCCATATTTAGCAAGAAAGCGTCATATTCATTTGAAATTTTGCTTAATTTTGTGCTTTTTATACGTTCTGTTTCTATTAAAATGGGGGAACAAATGCCTTATCTCTACCTTTTCTCCCCCTACAGTCACCCAAGGTGATATATTCATTAAAATGTCATTTTCTTTTTTGAAACCGTTGTCTGATATTTTAAATAATATACCCCCTTCCCCATAAGATAAGTAAAATTATATTTCTAAAGAATAGTTATTACAAGCCCAGGTGGGCCTAAATCTCACTTTAGAGTCAAACAGCACGCACATAAAAAAACAAGCAAATATAAGCCAGGGAAAAAATTTCCAAATGTAAAAAAGGTTGTAAAAATGTCAAAAGCAGATAAAATTCGCTGAATTAAAAAGGAGTAAACTACGTAAATAAAAACACAAGGATAGTTTGGTCTTGTGACCGAAACCTAGAAGACACAATTTAACTAAAAAAAAATGAAACAATACTTCCCTCTCTACCTGTGTCTGCAAAGTTCCAGATAAAGTTTGATTTAGAGGTTTTCTATTTTTTTGTTTCCGTGCAAGAAACGTCCTCTTTATATTATCCTAGAAAGTGATCTGTGCCTATAATCACTTAAGACAATGCTTTAAAAGCAATGATTCCTTATTGCGAAATCGGTGTGTATGTTCCAGGGACAATATTATTGTAGGGAAGTATCTAAAGAGAGCTTATGGGAGAGTAAGGAAGATCCATGAGTACGTCAAGATAGAGCAAACAGCTTCCTTTAATTGAAAGATACCTTAGGATTCTAATACACTCAAGTTTAGTGATTGGAAGGTAGGCCGCGACAAAAGCGATCAAGGAAATTATGGATTGCCATAAAACCAGAGGATATTTTAGGAGAGGGGCAGAGGGGGCACTTGCCCTGGGTGCAGAAATTTTAGGGGTGCAAAATTTTAAATAAATAATCTAATGGTTATAATCAGTTGGTAATTTGGAAATGTTAGGTTTATTAAAATGAAGTAAGGAGTGCAGTTAATGAATGAAAATAGTTGATAAATTATTTATTAACTGAAAAAATCAAATAAGTTAGAAAATAATGAAATAATAATAATTAAATTAAAATAATTAATAATAATTAAATAATAACTAAAAAACAATTAAACAATAAATTATTAATTAATTGAAAATAATTGTGTTTATAAACGAAAATTTTGTTTAACTTTTGCCTGAAAATTTTATGGGAAACAGGGGACGGGCTGTAATCAAGATTTTGCCCCAGGTGTGAGAAGTCAGAACCTCCACTTCATAAAACGTGACAGTGAGATAAATTTAACAGCATAAAACCTATCCTAAACAGCACTTTCTAGCCTTCTGTTTAGAATTTGTTTATAAAGGTCCTTTTTCTTTCCCCAAGCTTGCTTTATATATATTTTTAAGTTTTTGAGGAATTCTGGGAGCAAAATCTACTGATTTAAGGAAACTTGATTCTTAGACTGGGTCGAAACTAATGGGAAAAAATGTTAAGAGGACTGGGGATTGCCGTTTGTGACTGTTTGGAATAAATTTATAGTATCTTGGAAATGTATCTGGTTATAACAAATTTGTCAACACTTCTAAGAACCAGTTTCAAAATCTTCTGCTACACTACATTCTTTACAAGGAGTCGAAGTCAATTTTCCAGGTCAGACAGTAGGAATCTCCTGAGTTCAGACATTTCGGTACCTTGGAGTTATTGTTGACCAGAAATTAAGTTGGCAAGCTCATATAGCTAACCTAAGACTCAGGCTGGGGAGGAACGTGGGTGAAATGCATCGTTTCAAATACCTTGTTCCTGTTTCTGCCCTAAAACCAATCTAAATTCCCCTTGTTCATTCTATATTAATCACTTTTCAATTATTTATCTAGGTACGTTTCAATCCTATATTTTTCCCATTGAACAGTTGCAAAATAAAGTTGTGAGAATCCTTAAGATATTATTTTATTCGCTAGTATCTATCCTGGCAAATCTCCAACTAAGTCTATAGTGTTATTTTAACAGCATTCCTGTCAAACAAATCCTAGCTTTTCATTTTCTACATTTCAGTCTCCGTTATCTAAAATCTCTGCTACCAATATGCTTCAATTTATTTTTTCAGCCCTTCCTTCACTTCGACCGTATAACACTTGTTTACCCTCAACTATTATTCCTATACCCTTAATTATTTCGAACAATTTTTACCTTATAGTATTTCTATCAAACGGAATAAATATGAATCTCGTTTTGTTAATAGTTTATCTCTAATTAAAATAAAATCAAAGCTGTTCAATTAATGAGTGTTAGTAACTGGTATTTTTTCTAATTGTTCAGCTATAGGACAGATTAATGATAGAAATTATTTACAGTAAATATTATTTGAGGAGAAATGAGCAAGAGGTTTGGTTGCGTCCATTTCTTTGTGTTTGTTTTTAGGTTTGTGGCAGTTATCGCCCAGTCTTCGAGCCAGTCTCTCCGCTGGGGATGGTATGCTAATGTTGTTGGTATTACATCTATTAATAATAGTCTAGCCGACTGGATGGCACGTTGAATTATCTTATGTCCTTCGGGACGAGGGTTCGAATCCTGGTATCGCCAGGTTTTGGTGAGGGGAGTGGCGTGGCTCTGCAAAATCAGCCGCTGTGAGTCTTGGGAGCTTACGGTTAAACAATTTCCACGAAATATCTTAATTTCAAATGCCAAGTGAGGTGGGAAACGCCAGGTCCTATTGCAAGTACAAGTGAGTGTTAATAATAAAGAAGTTGAACATCAAATAAGCTGATTAAGGATATTTTCAATTCTTAAGTTAATAAGTGAAAATGAAACAACCTTTGAATTTTTGTCACCAGATGGCTGATATATTAAGTCGAAACGTATTTTCTTTATTCATTTTCTTGGCTATTCGACTCAGTTAGCAACGTTAGAAGTTTTTCGACATATGAGCTAGTTTGTCATAAAAAGGGCGTAAGTTTGCTGTTTTAGATCGTCACTAAATATAGGCCATATTTCTATTTTTGCCGTAGTCTAAATATTCATAAGTCCTTTTTTAAGTATCATTAATTATTAATGCATACCAGCTTAAGCTACGAAATATGACGACTGAATGCTCTCAGAGTCAGAGGGCAGACCACATAAGATTTTTTGAAATTTTTGTCTTTGCAGACTGTTAGTACCTACACTTCATATATTTTATTAGATTCCGCCAAAAAAAGAATGGTCTATTTCCCTACATTTTGAAACTAATTTGTGAGCTCTAATCCTCCTCGAGTAGCATCTCAAGTTGCAAAAATGTATTCCGAATACTATTGAAAATGTACGAATCATATTAAATTTTTTAATTAAAGAAATTTTCAACAATTGCAATATTTTACTTTTAAACAATTTGGCTTTTATGGACCGGATTTGATGCATATCCGTGTATTTTTTTTTGAACAATTTTCATAATTGTAACGGAATTGGGGTTTAGTTCAACATGGAAACAATAAATTTATCTAAACGTGTCCCATTGGTGTATATGCTCACAGACGCGTACACTTACATGTTCATGGGTAGGCCCAAGTTTGAATACTACCATATTTTTTCCTAGGACATTTTTGACTACCTTATGCATATCTTGAAGAACATACCAGATAGTAGCAAGCCTACAATTTCCACATATCAAACGAACCTACTACCAAGTCTACGCCAAAGACAATTTTTAGAATTATTTCGAAGCAAGAATGACTGCGCAATTTTTGATGAAAACTGTTCTAGCGGTGCTCTGGTCATAATGGAGGAATGGAGCAGCAATATGAGTAAATGTGTGGACGCCTCACCTTTGTTGGTAAAAACGCATGAGTAAGTTGTTTATGTGAAGACTAATATCCACGTCAACTACTTGAAGATATATCGCTAGGCTAGGTAGTTCAATAGGTTATTACGCATAATGTGTTGTATTTGTATTACGCATAATATTTGTGTTGCATTAATTATTACGCATAATGTGTTGTATTTATTACGCATAATGGTGAATATACAAAATGGGAGTTCTTCATAGATAGTATTGCTTTATAGTGCAAAAAAAACGTCAATGAGTATTCTAATACAGGACTATCACTCCCCGGGATTTTCCCATTATACCAAGACTTCAGTCCTAAGCTCAAAATCTTGGGGAAATTGTGTACATTAAACATTACTCTCAAAAAGTGTATTAAGCCTATAAGGTTTAAGCGTAACGTTTTTTTTTACCCTTAATGATTATTTGGATATGGTTAAATTCTCCTGTGTTGATGGCGACCTGTAACTAATCGGATAAGTTGTGTTTCAGGTTTCTGGAATATAACAAGTTTAATTTTATTTGAATAAAGTCACTGTGAACAATCTAGGATGTATTATTTTTTGTCTGCCTTTGTGCTGGAAAGGACTCATTTCTTTTTCTTTTGAGGGTGAAAATCTTTCGACGAAAAACTAAGTTTTACCTGTTTTCTTTGCATCGATGCCATGAGGGAAACCTGGTTACTTACGCTTGTGGTTAGCTGGGATAAATGAGAAGAGATAGGTTAGATCAACTGAAGAAGAAAAGCATTTGTGGCATGTTCTTTTTCGAGCAAGTTTCATGTTCATAGATGTATCGTGTCAAATTCAAGGGCTGACATTTATATATATATATATATATATATATATATATATATATATATATATATATATATAGATATATATATATATATATATATATATATATATATATATATATATATATATATATATATATATATATATATATATATATGTATATATATATATATATATATATATATATTTATATATATATATATATATATATATATATATATATATATATATATATATATATATATATATATATAATATATATATATATATATATATATATATATATATATTTATATATATATATATATATATATATATATATATATATATTATATATATATATATATATATATATATATATATATATATATATATATATATATATATATATATATCCCTATGCCTTCCCAAGGCCAGAACATAATTTGCACTTTACTGAAAAAATATAAATGTTTTTACTTTTATAACTTTAATAAATAATATCAACATTTTGATTACTAAATATCAGTATATGCATATTAAACAGACAATGCACATTTATTTGTATTTGTTTTCAGTAAAGTGCAAATTATTTTATGGCCTTGGGAAGGCATAGGGATTTTGAGCCCTACTCATGTTCATTTCTGCTCGTTTGGAGTTTGACTCGGTTATTTATTGTAATTTCTGTTCGTTTTGGGTTTCATTTATTTATCGATGCTGATTTGTGGTAGTTTCACGCTTGGTAGATTATTTGATTTTATTTTTGCTCATTTTTGGTTTAATGGAGTTGTTTACTTTTCTTTGAAAAACTAATATTGTGGAAAAGGGTTTTTTAATTAATTTCTGTTCGTTTTACATTGACATAGTCTTTTCAGGGAAAAAGAAAATAATTCTTAAATCTTTTCGTTTTTTTAAGGCTTTATAGTTTGGCCTGCTATTTGTATGCTGAAAAAAAATTTTCAGCAATTTTTAACATCATACACGCCTTTCAAAATCTGGACACAAATAGTAGTGTTTAATTTAGTTTCATACCTCATCTTGTTGACCTGAAATGGAAATCTTGACACCATCGCAAAAAAATCTGTTTACTTTCTTTGATAGCTTGGATACACTTACGCTATTTTGATTTAGTTAAATTTTAAGAGCAAAAGTAGCCGCGAAAGTATGAACACAATACTCTCAGTCGTTCTTGGGATACTGCTGAAATGCATTATTGGGAATTAGCACTAACACAGTGTATTTTTATTTAATCTTAAGGCAACATTTAGTTTTTAAACATAATGGGCAAATGGGAAGGTGGGCGTGGGAGGGGGACTAGTTGCCCTCCAATCATTTTCGACTATTGAAAAGGGTGTTAGCCCTTTCTATTTTCAATCGAATTGGCCCTTTTAGAAGTTCTTAAGACAAATCCTTCGATACGAAGTGCCCTGCTCTAAACAAAAAAAAAGAAAAAATAATAATTCATTGTACCCACATCGATCTTAACTATAAAAATGTTAAGCCTTCCAATCACTTTCGACTATTAAAAGGGCACTAGCCCTTTCAATTTCCAATTGAATGATCCGTTTTGAGTTTCCACAACAACGCTTTCTATAAACACCTTCTATCCCCCAAGAGCATAAATTACAACCCTTGCCCTGAGGGCTATGAGGAGGTTGTCATCCTCAAAGACCTAATTTCCAGAATTTTCAACTACGTTGAAGAAAATTGCTATCTCAAAATTTGGATTGGATGCGTTTTGGGAAATGGTGGGCGTGAGAGGGGCGTTAGTTGCTCTCCAATTACTTTCAACTATTAAAAAAGGCACTAGCCCTTTCAATTTCCAATCGAATGAGCCCTTTTGAAGTTTCCACGACAAAGCTTTCAATAATAACCTTACATGCCCCCAGGGCATAATTTACAACCCTTTCCCGGGGGGGGGGGTGTCATCCTCAAAGACCTAATTTCCAGAATTTTCAACTACGTTGAAGAAAATTGCTATCTCAAAATTTGGATTGGATGCGTTTTGGGAAATGGTGGGCGTGAGAGGGGGGTTAGTAGCTATCCAATCACTTCCGACTATTTAAAAGAGCACTAGCCCTTTCAATTTCCAATTGAGTGAGCCCTTCTTGAAGTTTCTACTACAACGCTTTCTATATAAACCTTATATGCCCCAAGGCATAACTTGCGTAAGAGGGGGGTTACTTGCCATCCAATCACTTTCGACTATTAGAAAGGGCACTAGCCGTTTCAAATTCCAATCGAATGGTTCCTATTTGAAGTTTCTACGACAACACTTTCTATTTAAAAAAAAACCTTATTTTCCCCCAGGGCATAACTTACAACCCTTGCCCTGAGGTCTGTGAGGGGGTTGTCATCCTCAAAAACATAATTTCCGGAATTTTCAACTACGTTGAACAAAATGGCTATCTCAAAATTTTGATTGGATGTGTTTGGGGAAATGGTGGGCGTGAGTGGGGTGTTAGTTATCCTCTAATCACTTTCGACTATGAAAAAGGGCACAAGCCCTTCTAATTTCCAATCGAATGAGCCTTTTTTGAAGCTTCTATAACATTACTATCTATAAAAACGTTATATGCCCCCAGGGCATAACTTGTAACCCTTGCACCGAGGGTTCTGAGGGTGTTATCATCCTCAAAGACCTAATTTCTAAATTTTTTAACTACGTTGAACAAAATGGCTATCTAAAAATATTGAATGGATGTGTTTGGGGAAAATCCGGGCGTGAGAGGGGGGTTAGTTGCCCCCAAATCACTTTTTACTATTAAAAACGGCACTAGCCCTTTGAATTTCCTATCGAATGAGCCCTTTTTTTAAGTTTCAACGACAAAGCTTAGAATAAAAACCTTATATGCCCCCAGAGCATAACTTACAACCCTTACCCTGAGGGCTTGTCATCCTCAAAGATGTAATTTCCGGACTTTTCAACTACCTTAACAAAATGGCTATGTCAAAATTTTGATTTGATGTGTTTTGGATAAATGGTTTGCGTGGAAGGGGTGTTAGTTGACTTCCAATCGAAGTTTTTAATTGATCGAGCTTCTAAACAAAATTTGTAATTTTGATCGAAGTTAGCACTGATATTCTTGGAATCTGTGAACCTCATAAGTAGGGAAGATGTGGTTGTATAAGGCTAAAGAATCCCCTCAGTCCCTTATTTAGGGTTTAGATCCATATCTCAAAGTTTTATTGTGCCTACCACAAAATATTTAAGATTCATAAAAACTCTTGAAGGAAAAGGGTGGAGCTTGGGCTTTAGGTTACTTATAGGACAGAAATCAGAAAAAAATAATAAACCATTAGGCTCCATTTAATGCTTTTTTTTTCCTATATAATAATTACTGCTTTCAAAAGTGCCTCCCACTCTCCTAATGGGGCCAGATATAGCCCTAGGCTATGTGCCAAAGTCTGCTGAATTTCTGAGTTTACCGTTATTTATTTTATTTTTTTTGCTTCTTTCTCATCAACGCTGTGGCGTCAATTAGGGGGGGGGGGGGAATCTTTTCAGAATCATTACCTTTCTTTTTTAGTATTATCGACCCATTTATTTGCTCTTCAGCACCAACCCCCTCAAGAAACGACGGCAAGAAAAATTATTTAGACGATTGTCGAAACACCCACATCTGGGGACCTTTTCGTGCTCGGTGGAGGGATTGTAGATATAAATAAAGCCTCTCATACTTTAAGTAGGACCAGATAATCTCGTACTTTTAAGCCTCAAATCTCGTTTTCTGCATTTTAATTTTCTATCTCAATCTCGTTTTCCCCTGCTAAGAGTGGTGATAATACTGTCAAAGTTTTTTATTCGCACTCATTCACATGCTAATTTTCTGTGGAATATCTGTGGGAGTATTTTCCATCTTACAATACAAATTTTGATTTCAAAATAGATAAATACAAAGCATTTTAATATTCTAGTCATCAACTCGCCAATAGGCTCGTAAACTAGGTTAGAAAAAGGAGATTTTTTCTCCAATGTTTGCAAAAAAAGCTGCTATCGTGTCGATGGATTTCTTTGCAATCGCAAGGGCTGCCCGTTTTCACACAGGTCTCAAGAATTTTTATTTAAATCAGATTAGTCTGATTTTAAACCTAACTTCACGACTGAATTCTCTTGTGGTGTTTTTCTGTTGCGAATGACCAAGCCTTGTGGCGAAACAGAGCAGATTATAAGGGTTTGGGCACATTTTGACTTATTTGAATACAGTTTCAGTGGTATAGCACACATCTAGGCAAGTTTGATCTTTATTCTTTATTTTTAATAAATAAAAGTGCTGTATTTCTGTAAGTAAAGTTTTATTAAAAGTACTGATTTGTTTTCTTAAGTTTTTAACAAATAAAAGTACTGATTGCAGGATATTCGTAGAATTCTTTGTAATTGTTTTTCGTTTCTTTATTTAAACGAGAAGATATGCCAAAAATCAAAAATTATTCGACAGCTAAAATATTAAATTTGAACATGTTAAGTATAGTTTAGTCGCTTTTGAACTATATCACAGCTTCTGGCTCGTATTTACTAAGAGCGTTAACTTATTAACTTGGTAGGATCAGGTTTCAGATCGAAGTGTAATATAAGCGAAGTCCCAGTTATCGGTGGTTAAAAGTATGGTTTTGATTTTGTATATTTATTAAATAAAAAAGTTCATTCAACTGAAAGTAAGGAGCAACATTAAAACTTTAAACAAACATAATTTATTCTTTGTATGAAGGGGGCTGCCCCTCCCTAAATCCTTCGCAGTCACGCTAAAGGCTTAAAGCTACTTAAAACTACTTATCATTCAAATTCAACGGCCTTTGTGTTTCAGTAGTCTTTCTTAAATAAACATGACTAAAGGCAAACTTTAGCAAAACAAGCGAGGGATTGAGGAGCGGGGAGCCTCCTTCATGTATTGAATAATTTTTGTTCTTTTTAAGTTTTAATGCTGCTCCTTACTTTCGGTAGAGAAAATTTTGGTTTTTATTGAAGTTCTGACCGTTTTAAAATTATGCCAGGAAATTTCCTTCCCTTCCCGTGTCCCGTGTAAAGTTTTCCCAGAAAAAAATCCCCCGGAAACTTTCCTGTCCGTTGAAAATTCTCTCCCTCGAAAATCCCCCCTCCCCGCAGAAAATACCCCCAAAAATGTCCGTGTATATGTCAATAACAAATATTTTATGTTGACAATTGGCAAACTCTGTAACTTACAGCCCTTCCCAAGGGACTAGTGGTCATGTCATCCCCAAAGGCATAGGTATTGCACTTTTTGACTATGCCGAATCAAATGGCTGCATCAAAATTCTGATTGGATATCTTTGAGAAAAAGGGGTGTGGGAGGGGCTGGTTGCCCTCCAATCTTTTGGATCACTCTAAAAGAGCACTAGAACCATTGATTTAAATTTGAATCTGCCCTCTCTGGCGATCTTCTAAGACCATTGGTTTGGTATGATCAACCCTAGAAAAAAAATAAACAGACATCTGTTATCTTTCTTCTAGCAAAAAAAAAATACAAAATTCCACATTTTCGTAGATAGGAGCTTGATACCTCTACAGTAAGGTTTTCTGATATGCTGAATCTGATAGTGCGATTTTCATTAAGATCGTTTGACTTTCTCTGCTTTTGATGGGTAGCATTAAACTTAATGAATTTTGCATATTTGGAGTCAGCATAAAAAAGCTAATTCTTTTCATGTATCTATTGTTATCAAATTTTTTTTTTTTTTTTTTTACAGTTTTAGTCATAATTGGGCCAAGTCGCTCATTACTTACAGTTCGTTACCATGATAATTTAGCTGACAGTCTACTAAAAAACAAGAACAGTATTGTGAAATGTACACCTTGTAAATTTTTAAAAGTGACAATTTCTATAGAAACAGTGTTGCCATATAATCTGGAGTTATCCCAAAGTATACTTCAGCAGTGAAACACCAACCGGAAACCCCAAAAAAGTGCTGGAAACTTTCCAAAAACTCAGCACTCTAGTGTTAGAAACCACACTGATAAGAGATTGTCGGGAAATCATAGCCGGCAAAATTCTTTCCAAAACGAAAATATTTAGCATCTAGAAAAATTCGAGGGCTATCATTGGCTTGATGACCTTCTCCAATGACTGCCTCCTTCTCATTCTTTATTCATGAATTTATATTTGAATCGGGTTATTTTGATATTAAATTTGCTTTTTCTACTGAAATCTATCATGGTACTTTTCTGCTATATATATTTAACAATTATCATAAGATTTCCAAAAGGTATGACTTTTCATTGTGCAAATAACGTGCAATGATTTTTTTTTCTTAATTCTTAATCCTAGAGTGTAGATTTTTCTAAGTTACATCCCAAATAGGGAAGTCTTCCCAGATGTCTGGGGAATTTTTTGACTGGTTCCTGCATTTGAGTTGAATTTGAAATTAAACTTAATTTTAAAATTAAATTCTTTGATGATACTTTTCTGCTGTACAAAATTACAAAAAAAAATTCTACTACGGATGTCTTTAACTTTGTAAATCGTGCAATTTACATTAAGTAATGTATGTACTTTAATTTACTATTTTTTAAAGATTTAATTATTTAAATAATTTAATTTAATATGCAATAGATAACACGTAATTTCCGTAAAATATAAATCATTAAAATGAATTTGCATCAAGTTGAACAACTTCTTCTTAAACGTTGACTAGAAATTTTTCTCATGATTATTTCAATAAAAACTTTTTCAAAAAAAAATAAAGGTTGAGATACCACAGTTACGATAACATATATAGGTTATTTGCAATTTTTCTAAATGGGACCAAGGTTCTCCAGACTTATTTAAGGATATATTTTCCAGCCTGACTCTGACAGGGTATTTCTTTTTTTTTTTTTTCTTACATTCGATTTTTTTTCTTTACTTTCGTATTTGCTTGTAGTTTTTTTTTAAGTCGCTTAATCTCTGTTTCTGTGGTCCTTATTTGCACTATTTGTCTCCAAATATATCCCAGGAACCGCATTTTTATCCCTTTACTGTGGACTGGAGCCTCCTCTTAAAACGAGGATCTTATTCATCTAAAACTTAGCAAGATCATAACATAGTCAAAGTTTTCTACAGTGCCCAACCCATTGAATTAGCCACTATTTTCCCCGTTAAGTTCTCAGACTGCCCGAACTTCTGCAGAAGACAATTGGATTCTCTGAGATATCCCCATAAATTGATGTTCTTAAAAACACTGACTTTAATACAAAATAGAAATCGTCAGTTTTGTTAAAATAAATTTTGGGGGCAATTTCGGAAACTTAATGGTCTCTTGGTTGTTTCAATAGAAACTTTTTCAAAACAAAATAAAGGTTGACATATATAGTTTTTTTTGTACTTTTGCTAAATGGGACCAAGGTCCTCAAGACTTATTTACGGATCTATTTCCCAGCCTGACTCTGACAGGGTAATGGTCACTTAGTCTTGGATTTGAGACTTTCAAGTAGTCTTTTTTGTTTCCTTTTTTCTAGAGATTACCCTCTGATATTTATTGGCTCGCATTCGAAGGAGTTTTCTGCAATTAATGGCCTTACGGGAGAGAAACTATGGACAGCAAATCTTGGTGGAAGAATTGAATCTTCGGCGGCAATATCGAAATGTGGAAACATTATTTACATAGGTAACTCCTTCTAATAATAATAGTTATAATTGTATTTCAGCCAGCGAAAATAAAAAACAAATGCAGAGTAAAAAGAAATACACGAAAAAAGATCATACTTCTAAAAAATCGAAATATCCCATCACTATACGAACTGTGAAAGCGACAACCGAGTTTGCGGCAATTATTACAAACTAGTAAGTAAGGAGCGACTCGGCTCAATATAACCGAAACTCTAAAAAACAGAACTTTCATAACAATAGATGCATTAGAAGAATCGAATTTTTATGCTGATTCCAAATATATAAATTTCATTAAGTTCAATGTCACCCATCAAAAGTTATGAGTCTGAGAATATTTGCCTGATTTTTGAAAAAGGGTGGAAAACCCCCCAAACAATCATGTGATTTTAATGAAAATCACACCGTGAGATTCATCATATCGAAAAACCGTACAACAGAGGTTTCAAGCTTCTATATACAAAAATGTTCCGTTTTGTTGTTGTTGATTTTTTTTTCCAGGGATGATCTCACCGAACCAATGGTCCTAGAAGATGGGGAGAGTGATCATTTGACTGGAATTAAAATTTCTAGTGCTCTTTTTAAATGAAAAAAAGTATTGGAGGGCAACTAAACCCTCCTCCCACGCCCCTTTTTTCCCGTAGACATCTGATCAATGTTTTGAGATAGCCACTTAATTCAGTGTAGTTTAAAGGCCCAATAACTATGCTCATGGGGATGACATGATCCCCCATAGTCCCTGGGGAAACAGCTGCAAGTTAAGCATTTGTCCATCGTTCACATGTAGCCTAGTATTTGCTAGTGGGAAATATACGAAATTTTTTCCTGGGGGGGGGGTCCTGCTTGAGGGATTTCCACGGGGGGAATTTTCCAAGGTAAATTTTACCCGGGGAAGGGGATTTTCTGGCATGATGTGAAATTCAGTCAGAAATTAAATAAAAACAAAAGTTTTCCCAACTGAAAGAAAGTAGTAACATTCAAAATTAAAACAAACAGAAATAATTTCGTATATGATGAGGGTTGTCCTTTCTTCAAACCTCGCTCTTTTCGCTTAAGTTTGAATTTTTGTCGCAATTCTTTAAGAAAAACTGCTCAAACACAAGGGTCTTTGAATTTGAATAATTAGTATTTTTCAAGAACTGTAAGACGTTAGCGTGAAGAGTGAGGGTTGAGGAAGGGGCAGCCCCCCTCATATACGGAACAACTTCTGCTCGTTTTAAGTTTTAGTCTTGCTTTTTACTTCCAGTTGAAAAAACTTGTTCCACGTACAGTTCCCCACCAAATTAAAAAACGTGGGGGAAAAATCAGCAAAGAAAAAAACTAATGAAATTGTACTACTCCCCTAAAAACCTAATAGACCTGGGCAGAGGGGGTAAAAAATGTTTATATTTTGATGTCCTTGGTACGTTAAAGCTCGCATATAGCCACACTGTTCAACTTGGACATACTTAATATTGGGATGTATGACGTAATATCTACGGTTAATTTTGGAATTTGAAAACCAAGGGGGCAAACTACGCGGGTACTTAGCCTGTTTATGGTAATTGCTAGGTTTTATTCCTATATCAATGGCTCTGTACATGTCCTGGCCTTTAGCCCTTCAATAAGGATGCAAGGACTACCCTGCCTAATGATAATGTCAGCATATCATGGAATGGCTAGGGCATTCAGGAACCCAAAACTAGTACTTCAACCCCTAGAAAATTTTCTTAAGAAAGAAGCAGTAAAAAGTGCCGTCAGACTGCAGATTAATGGACAATCAGGCAGCAGATACGAAATGGGACAATAGAAAACCACGTTGACATCTGAAGCTCAATGGTGCTACCCATAGAAAATTTTCTTGAGAAAGAAGCAGTAAAAAGTGTTCAAAAAGTGTTCTTGAAATTTTCCCATGGAAAATTTTCTTGAGAAAGAAGAAGTAAAAAGTGCCGTCAGATTGCAGATTAATGGACAAACAGGCAGCAGATACGAAATGGGACAATAGAAAACCACGTTGACATCTGAAGCTCAGTGGTGCTACCCATAGAATATTTTCTTGAGAAAGAAGCGGTAAAATTTCGTATCTGCTGCCTGATTGTCAGATCAATGGACAATCAGGCAGCAGATACGAAATGGGACAATAGAAAACCATGTTGACATCTGAAGCTCAGTGGTGCTACCCATAGAATATTTTCTTGAGAAAGAAGAAGTAAAAAGTGCCGTCAGATTGCAGATTAATGGACAAACAGGCAGCAGATACGAAATGGGACAATAGAAAACCACGTTGACATCTGAAGCTCAGTGGTGCTTTAGCGCAAGGAGTTACAGATACCTAAGGATAACGTCATCACTATAGTTAAGCGTAAGAGGCAGTTCCAGATTGCAATAAAGGATAAGAAAGAAATGGAGCAGGAGAAAGGGCTGCTCTGTAAAAGCAACGCGATGACCATCTACGGATGGTTTGCGATTTGATGGGAAATCGATAGCTGGAATGGTAATACACCAGAATACATTTGATCTTGATAAAGAGATATTTTTTGGCAATGGGGAGGTTTGTTACAATATTCTAGGATGGAATGTTGGGAATACAGGCAGCTAGAACAGTGATGTAAAAAAAAGTACAGGTAGATGGTATGTATTTTAACTGATAGCCAAGCCTCTAGGGGGCTTCAGAATATAAAGAGTCGCTAAAGAAGTAAATTGGAATGCTATGAAGTTTGAATAGTCTAGTGTCCAAAGAAAACCAAATCATTCTGATGTGGGTCCCAGGACACTCTGGGAACGAATGCCACTAAGACGGCAGATGAAGCAGCCAAGGCCAGAACATCAATGAGAGAATATTGGCGAAAACTTTTCATCCCCATTGCTCAGAGCCTCTGGAAAGTGGCAGTGAAGAGGTGGGGGATTAGAAGAATGGAACAAATTTGGTATCAGAGGGTGGAATACAATTAAACAAAAGAAGTACTCCCGAAGTTTATCCCCACATTAACTAAACATATACTGCGACTAATTTGAAGACAAAAAATGGTGACAAGCCATAACAAGAGTTGGTAAATTCAGGAAACACCTTGTATGAGTACGAAGGGCTGAGACCCTTTGTGCCAAAAACATAAGATGATCATGGAAACAAGGAGATATCTGACAGGAAAATGTCCAGCTAGGAGCAGATACCGGCTATGTATTGAATGTTAAGCTGGAGTATATAATGGAGAAAGGAAAAACCCGACAGTTGGCAAATTATATGGCAAGGATAGGGTGTGGGGGCAAATTTTTCGTGGGTTTACTCAGCCAATGATTAGTCGTCGTCTTTTTTTTTGGGGGGGGGGGGGGGTAAGCCAATGAGTCTCTGATGCCTGAGCCACGACCCATAGTGTTTGGGTTCACTCCGCCATAAAATTAAAACAAGACTATCTTGGTATTGGACTAATCCACTTCTTGGTTGCTTGTACATATATGGGCATGCCTGTACATAGGGGGTGGGGTATGATGAATTGACACGAGCTGGCCTTTTTGTCATGAAAATGCATTTTTGCCTCCTAAAACTCATTCAATGAACGTGGTTAGTGAATATAAATGTTCAGCTAAACTTGTGTATTCAAGGGTGCTGAACTTAATTGAGAAGGGGGGGGGGGGGTTCTATCATATCTTTTTTCTTCTCGAAGTTCAATTGCTTAAGAGGTTTTCATATTGCGTCTCTTATGCTGAAATCGAAACGGAACTGTATACTTTCTGGAAACGATAGTTATTTTCATAATTCTTTTGTCTTTCTTCATGGATCGCTCGTTTCCTACTAATTAACATGAACAACTTAACAAGAACAACTGAAACGAATTTGCTTCCAAAAATCCTACTGCCAACAAGTCGCTCACAGAAAAGCATCGCGACACGGGTAGGCCGAAATATTAATTTAGTACAAAAATATTGGTACAGAAATACCAGTGCCAACTACTGGGTCATGGAAAATAAAGCTGCCAGTTTTAGGCTAAAATATTAATTTAACATAACAACGTTGGTACTATTAAGCTACTGTATTAAATTAACCACCGTCAGTGTGCTGTGATATCCAGATTACTGCTGACAGCTTTCCCTTTTCCCTTTCCTTCCCTGCTTTGTTTTTCTTTTTTCATTTACAAACCAGGGCTGTTGATTTTGAGAGTCGAGCTATTGTCAAATGAAACCCTTTGACTGATCTTGTTGATTGAAAAAGAACAGTTAGAACTTATTTTTTACTAGTCCAATCGAAATTTGAAAAGAAACTCAAGTCCAAGGCCGTACAGAAGTTCTGTTAGGTTTAGGGGAAGGGAAGGTACAACTAAGGGAAGTTTTTTAAAGTCATATAACTGAAAAAATATTTTAAGGTAATTTTTTATTTTGGGTGGTGTCACCACTACCCCCCCCCTCCCCCTCCCCCTCCCAACCTTGACTTGGGATAAATTCTAGTTTCGATTAAACTAGCAAAAAAAATATCGGATCTTTACCAATCAAGAAAGGCAGGAAGTGGATAGGATTTGAAAATAAGTTGATTCTAAAAATAGGTATTTCAGGTTATAAATAAAGAACAGCTCGAAAAAAAGTCGTTAAGTCAAGGCGATTCATAAGGGGGAAATTTTCTTTTTCTGGTTTGAAATATATTTCAAAGCAATAAAAGAAAGACAATTTTTTGCTTTTACTAGGAGTAACCCTTTCATGACTCAAGCAGGGTTTTACCCAGGATTATAATGCAGGATGGAAGGGGGTTCAATTGTGAAAATTGTCTGTTTAACCAACGTATTACTGAATAGGTCGTACTATGCGCGATTTTTTATTATTTGTGGGAGGGAAACCGGGACCCCCCCCTCTCTATTGCCCTAGGTTCGAGTTTTTCCAGATCTTGACTTTACTAGTAGAAAAAATAGTTCTACTAGTTCTAAAATAGTTCTTATAAATAGTTCGAAAAAATAGTTCTACTAGTTTCATAATTTTTGAAAGTCAATAAGGTCGGCAAGTGGATGTGATTGAAATTTACCTCGGTTCAAAAATAACTACCTCGGTCTGCAACAGAACTTTGAAATCAAAAAAGTTATTGCGATGTATGTTTAAAAGCATATTTTTTATGAATATTTCTATTGTGTTGTATCTTCTAAACGTATTTATAATCTTTGAAATAAAGTAGGTTCATAGGGGAAGAGCGAAACAATAAATGTAATTAGCATTTCCCTAAAAAGTTTTCAAGGACCAAATGTTTCATGTTCCAATGTCTGACACTCAAGATAAACAAGTTTTCTATTTTATAAGATTGACCCTTTTGGGAAATAACCATATTCATGAACAAAACTTTTTAGAGGCAATAAAAGCGCCCTTTTAAAAGTACGAGCGAAGAAATGGGGGATTTTGAAAAGTTTCTACAGCCTTAGCAATATATTGGCCATGCCAATTCAAAGGGCTTTGAATTACACTATAGGAATCCTACGGGAGGGTAAAGAAGTAGAAACGTGTGGTTGTCTCAATAGTCAGAATATTTGCAACAGCCAAAATTCCTGGAACAAAAGTTTGAGCCTAAATTTTTGTAGGAAATTTTGAAAGAGCAAGGCAATCAAAGAGAAACTAGTATAAATTTTCACAAATAAAAGGATGTCAAAGTCGAATCGCAATGCCTCTGGTTTTTTGTACCTACTTAGGCTGTGACTTAAATAGATGCAACTTTTTTTTCCATAAAAAAGATAGATAGACCATTTTTGATGATGCTGGATCCCCTGAAATGATAAACCTATTTGTATTCTTTCTAAATAATTTTCAGTAGATATACACATTGTATAATGAGTAATTTCGGAACAGTAAATTTATTTTGGGGCTTCAAGAAACGGCAAAAAGGATCAACAGCTTGTTTTAATTTTCAAATATTTCTGCTATTTTATCTTCTTCTTATAGTATTTCTTATGCTGATTATCTTGAACGTAAATGTAATGAGATCTGTTATAATTTCAAATTTATATAGAAGATATGGTATCCGCGGAAAGGCATTTACAAAAATATTTGATTTTGTTAGATAACAAGTTTTTTTTCACCAATCCACTTTAGTTGGGTCAAAAAGTATTGTCCGTTGCTGTTGCCTAGCTTTTAGTTTGTAAGAATATTAAACAAGGCTTCCCAAGGAATAATATTGCTTTCTTTTTTTGAACTGTAAATTGTGACTTCATTTACATAACAAATTCTTAATCTTCTAATTGCCTTAATTTGATCAATCGCTAGGCTCTTATTAATTTTTGGTTTTATTGGTTGCATGTTGTTGTGAGTCTTTTTTCTTTCATATATTTTTGTCTTGCTGAGTTCGGCCCTTGGACATAGGGCCGAAATATTCATTCAAATTATCTCCACTGTCTTGCAAAAAGATTTCCCTATTGTTCTTCGTACTTTTGTTGTTTGTTATGGAAAGGCAGTGTGGTCTTCGTCGTGTTTTTTTCCCACATAACAGCAGAATTAAATTTTATCAAGGACATACTTTTTGGAAATGGGTATCCTATTTTGTTTATTAATAATGTAATTAATTGTAGACTGAAGAGACATTCCCGTAAAATTAATCATAGTTTACCATGTGTTATTTCTGACAAGCCCTTAAACATAATTTACCTCCCCTACATCCCAAAAATCACTACAAATCTTAAAAAAGTTTGCACAAAAAATAATCTGTATGTAGTATTCACAAATAATTTTAGAATCATAAATTTTCTAAATTCTGGTAAAGATAAAACCCCAGTTACTCGCCAAAGAGAAGTCTATCAAATACCATGCGATTGCGGCAAATATTATGTAGGTAGAACACACCAGAATTTAGAAAAACGCATACAACAGCTTAAAGATGATATAGTCAAAGCTCTAAATTCTAGTATTTCCGTTGTTTCATCTGATTCTGCATTAGGCAGCCATATTTTTGAAAATCCTAGCCACAATATACTTTTTGATGAATCCGCCCTTATTAGCAATGACCTAGGCATAAAGCAGGTAGTCCGAGAATCAATTGAAATCAGACTTAAGATTAATAATAATGTTTCCGTAAATAGGGACTTGGGGGAATATACACTAAATGCTCTATACACAAATTTAATTAAAAATGATCTTACAAAATATTTTAAAAAACCGATAGACATTAACACAGAACTGGTCACAAAAAGACCTTTGAGGTTAGCTGCCAAAAAAGCTGGATTGGCAATAAGAACGTGTTTTTAAATTATTTTTCTTTCTTCTCATTGAATCGCCTTGTTTTACCTTACTTTTTATCAGTCCTGGTTGAACTTCGCTGAAGTAAGGATGCTAGGACTGCTTTGAAAATTTTTTTAATTTTTGGTTTTATTGGTTGCATGTTGTTGTGAGTCTTTTTTCTTTCATATATTTTTGTCTTGCTAAGGACGGCCCTTGGACATAGGGCCGAAATATTCATTCAAATTATCTCCACTGTCTTGCAAAAAGATTTCCCTATTGTTCTTCGTACTTTTGTTGTTTGTTAGGCTCTTATTTCCCACAAGTTTTCTACAAACCTTTTTTCTGGCAGTTATTCTCGTGGTATGATATTTAGGGGCCCGTTTTCCTCTCACAGAAGATGGGTTGTGTCTGAAAACCTGAAAATCCCAAATGTGATACTTACTCTACTACTACTAACAACTCACCGCAGTACCAAGCCGCCTGAGGCCAACACTGCTACGCATGCTTTTCCTCCATCCCAATCTATTCAATGCCTCCTCTTTACACTCTCCCAGGAATTTCTCGCTTCCCTTAAATCTTACGTTACGACATCCTCCCACCCAAAACGCCGACGACCTACTTTCCATTTAACCCTAGACGGTTTTCCGAAAAGGACAATTTTGGCAATCTGTCATCCGTCATCAACAGAATGTGTCCTAGTCTTCTCAACCTTTCTCTCATTAAAGCTCTAGAAAGCGGGATTGAATCCCAATTTTCGTACAGCCTACTGTTTGAAATACAGTCAGTCAGCCGGCCGGGTGTTCTCAAAACACTACTACCGGGTACCCATACTTACTCTGACTTCTCATAAGAATTGATTGAGGCCTGATTCTACTATGCTAGATGCTTTGTTTGCAAGACTTTAGGGACCCCCTCCCCTCCCCACAGAGATTGGATCAGATACGGACCACCAAAAGGATTGACTGGATTGATTATGATGATCGATGAGATTAAGCATTAATGGCGGTCTCCATTTTTTTTTTTTTTTTTTTTTTGTCCTGTTCTGAACTTTTTGATCCGTAATGTTGAAAAGGACAAAGACACAGTGATTAAAGTTGCTGCAATTTTTTTGGAAAGGATGCACTTAAACAGGCGATCGACGTTAGCAAAAGTGCTCTGTAGTATGACGCCCTTGAGAAGCGAGGGGTTCTCATCCAGCTACAACTTTTTCTGAACGATTTTTATGAACTGTTAAGTGGTCTTGTTGCAAGTAAGGAGTAGTTACCTCATCGTAATTGTTGATCCCTCAGACGTTACGATTATCCCGAACGACACCGGTACTATTGTAGCATCTCGTTTAAACAAATGTATGAGGATGCTAAGCTACCTAATAGCGAATCAGGATACCTCTGTTCAGCCCCTAGGTCCTGTCATTTGGCCTTCAATGCCTCGAGCTGGACCCTCCATACCTGCTGTGTTGACAAATACTCCTAGCAACACCAATGTTCGTAATACATCGAATCAACGCGAAATTGTGGAGAAACTCGGTTGTTCTCACAAAGTGAAGCATATTGTGGCTCGAAAAGATAAACTAGTAGTTCGTATGATCGACGAGTAATCTGCAATGGCCGCAGTTGCTGCCATACCGGATACGCTTCAGATTCGAGCGAAGGTAGTTAAAACTGTATACGCTGGCATCATTCTAATGCATCCGGATTATGACGTTTCGCAAATCCCTGTTCTTGTAAGCGCTGTATGTGGTGCGACTAGATTTGGTAGTTCAACCATGGTTCAGTTGAATTTCAGATCAAAAGTTGGTTTAGACCATGCTATAAATTACAGGATAAAGATTGAATATTGTTTGTTCCGGGTGACACTGCCTATCGAAAAGCCTAAACAGTGTAACAATTGCCAAGGCTTTGGACATTTCGCTAGAGACTGTACAAACCCAGTGAAATGCAGTAAATGTGCGGGTGGTCACAGCAATCGTGACAAGAGTTGCCAGGCTCAATCGTTTACGTGTGCTAAATGTGGTGTAAATCACCGAAGCAATAGTTTAATCTGTTCTGAGCTTTAGAAACACTTACCGATTCGAGGGACCACTGTCAGAAGTGAAAATGTGTCCCGCGATCGTTAAAAGTTACGTTCTTAAAGATATAGTTTCTTTTTTCTTTCAAAACATTAATGGTGCCCGAGAAAAGCTAATAACTCTTGAGAATTTGGTTTAATCGTTATGATATTGTTTGTTTAACTGAACACTTACTTAATGCTGATAATGCTTCTATGCTGGAAGTTTAGGCTGATCATTTATTTTTTATTAGACCTGCTAAAAATACCACAGGCCGTCCCTCTGGCGTTCTAGCAGTTGTTGTAAATAAGAATTTTATTTGTAGTTGTGTAGTGTCGAATGATCTATTTATCGCTATTGATCTCGGTAATGTTGTGATTTTTTTGTTTATGTCTACTAATTACCAAAATGCCGTTTCAAGCCTTAAATTTGCATCAGCTTGTGCATCCCTGTCTAAGTCTCCATAAATTTAGATCGTCTAATAAGTCACTCATAGTATGCGCGGATTTTAACACAGACCTTAAAGATGATGCCGCACCCTTCACACAGATACTTCTGTCATCACTACCTGATGACTTGTTTGTGCTTCCAAAATCTAAGCAGTTTTCATTTGCGCATCACTCGGGTTCTACTTTTAATCTTGATTTTTCTAATGTTCCTGAGCTCCGGCGTGTCATCTGCATTTGCAGTTCCATTTGAATCTGCCTCTTCCGCAAACGCATAAAAAGTTCAATTGATTTCGGAAGGTGTTTTGGGATAGTATTGACCTGCCACTTTGTCAAGGTGTGCTGGATTCAATGCTTTCCAGAATCAAAATCCCTTTCCACCTGCTCTCTACGACGCTGAAAGGTGATTGCCTCGATCTGGATTGCTGTCTTGCCAAAATCACCCATTCGCTGAAAATCGCCGCCTCGGCGGCAGTTCCATCAGAGAATATTTGTGTTGGTACACGGAAAAAGGGATGGAAGGAGGATCCTGAGCTGAATTTCGCGAAGCACCGTCATAAACTATGGTTTACGATATGGATTGATTGTGGCCGTCCAAGATCCAGTCTCCTTTTTTGAATTTTCAAATCTACAAAAAGAGATTACCGAAAAGCGGTACTCTTTTGGAAGAGACGGCAGTTATCTAACCTGTCACTTTATGTCAGAAATAACCCACTGCAGCTTTGGAAGCAAGTATCAAAACTCACTTTTTCTTCTTTGAATTGTAATCCAATAGATACAGCTTCGTGGGAAAGACGCTTCTCTTTATTTTCTGATAGGCCTCCACCTTTGGATACACCATTCCGCCAGACCCTCCTTCTCCATTTTTATCAACTAGACTATAGCCGGAATGTCGTTTCTATAACGCCGTCGTTTTTTCTTACCCAGATTCGTCTACTTAAGAAAATTAAAGCTCCTGGTTCAGATGGGCTTCAACCTGAACATCTGATGTATGGTACCGAAACCTAGTTGAACAGATTGCGCTTGTCTTCCAGGCTTGTATTGCGTAACACTACATACTTACTGCTTTATGTGAGGGTATCGTGACTTGCGTTCCCAAAAAGAATAAGGATCCTCAGTCTTGTGATTCTTATCGTCCGATCACAGTTTGCTCAGTCACCGCGAAACTCTTTGAAGAGATCCTTCTTCTAAAAATTTCGAATCGCTATGATCACGGTGATTATCAATTTGGTTTTCATGGGGGCCTTGGCGTCGGAAACGCTCATGCCGTCTTCGTCTCTATTCTCGAAAATCATGAGAAACTAAAGAAACCTCTATGTGTTTGTGCCATTGATATATCTAAGGCTTTTGACTCGGTCCTTCACTCGCAAGCTATATTGACTCTCCTAAAATCAGGAGCAAATCCATTCATCTGCGCCTCTATATGGCAGTGGTATCAGAGGGCGTCTATTCCCATACGAGGAGAAAGTCTTTATAGTGGCCGGATCCCTGTAGGTCGTGGAGTTAAACAGGGCTTGGTCTTAAGTCCTGTAAGCTTCAAAAATGCAATCCGTTCTGCCACACGTAGAATACCACCTTTTCTCTTAGAGCCGTCTATCGATGCAAGTCATCTTGCGTACGCGGATGATATTATCATTCTGTCAGACGATGTGTAGTCGCTACAGATCGCTGTGGATAACCTTTATGAAGGTCTTCTTGATATTGGATTATCAGTTGCTTCCACAAAAACCGAATTTCTTGTTTTTGGCTGTCGCCAGCCTCCTGACTCCAAGATCCAGGTCGGCCCTTCTACTATTTCTGCTTCCGCGTCTCTCAAATATCTTGGGCTTCCATACAGAACACCAATTCGAGTAACACGGTCGCTCATTATTAATGCATTGAAGGAGAAGCTGAGGAAGTCCTATGGACTTCTCTCCAGGGTGAAGGGTTAATTCGATAAGAAAACACTCGGTCATCTTTATAACGCGTTTTTTGCTCCTCGTATTTTCTTTTTAGTCCCTATTTGGAAGTTTTTCACCGCTTCTGAACGGAAACGAATTCGTTCGCTATTTTTCAGATTTTGTAAATATCTTCTTTGTATTCCTATTTGGGCCCGTAACAGATACATATCAAGACGTTATGGAGTCTTTGAAATTTGCGAGAAAATGGATAATCTAGTAGCTAAATTCAGAGTTAGATGCGAGTCAGTAGTGGATTTTCCACTCAACAGTATTTCGTTGATGTGAGTCACTCTAATTTTGTAATTCTTATGTTTGTTTATCTATGTTGACACGTGTGTGTGTATTTGGTAAGAAGTTTCCTTTTTGTTTCTTTTATTTTTTGTTTTATTTGAGAAAATGGATAATCTAGTAGCTAAATTCAGAGTTAGATGTTAGTCATTCTAATTTTGTCATTCTTATGTTTGTTTATCTGTGCTGACACGTGTATGTGTCCCCGATAAGAAGTTTCTTTTTTGTTTTGTTTTTTTTTTTCGTTCCTTTTCTTCTGTACTCCTCATGTTACATTTTATATGTGCAGTGGGTTCAAATATATTGTAATTATTATTTTGATGTTGTTTCCACGAAATCCAGCTGAAACCAGACATTCTTTTTTTGTAACTTTTCCTGATAACTAAAATTTAGGACCTCCATTTTCAGCTCCTACATAGATCATGTCAGTTTCTGATCTCTGAAATTTATGAATAATAAACTATCTCTTACTATCCCGCTGGGTTTACTTGACATCTAGCAATCTTGTCTGGTAGATCTCCTAGTGACAAGGGCTTAGGTACTCCTCCCTAGCAGAGGCTAAACTACGTCTCGACAGCCAAAAGGTATGACTAGCGTATTATATTTTACTCTCTATGCTGTTTGGTTGTGATGTGACAACTCCTTCTAGCAGATGTGCAAATGATAAGATTCCAGGAAACTTTCCCTTCTTTTCCCCCACCTCTGAGTCGAACTGTTGCTAGACTTCTTCCAGTCAAAAAGGAGCTCTTTTATTTCTTGAAAATTTGCAAACTTCAGATAGACTTTTTTTCTCTGCTTCATGATCCCTATCTATCGAATTTCGTTTTTGAAATTTGCTTTGCATTTTTTTTTTTTTTTTTTTTTTTTTTTTTTTTTTTTTTTTTTTTTTTTTTTTTTTTTTTTTTTTTTTTTTTTTTTTTTTTTTTTAGATTGAAAAAACTTTCATGTCATTATTATTATCATTACTTTCTTAGAAAAAGTCTACAAAAAAAGGATATAAACCTTCAAAGCCATTGATGGCACATAGGGTGTAGGATCGACGTATCTGTCGCTTGTTTTTTTAAAGGGACAAGTAGCAAGCCTGTCGCCCAACGTTGCGTTACCTGGAATAAAACCCTGGGTCCTTATTTGCCAAGTAGAACATCAATCCACTGTGCTACCACATGGTTAAGAAAAGTCTAAGTAATAAAACAATTGTACCTGGGCGAAGGGATAAGTCTGAATGCCTCAGGTGCTTATAGTGTAGTAAATCAGTATTTCAAATATGGTGGTTGCAAAGTTAGAGATAAACTACTGAATATTACGGATATGATTTTTGAAAAAAGGGAAGCACCTTGGGATCTTTGGCAAGCTTTAATAAACCTCTTTATACGAAACTTGATAATAGAGAGTGCGGTAATTACATAGGCATTAGCTTCATTTCTGTAGGAAACAAATTATTTAAAATGATGGCCCTTATTAGACCAAGAGACACTGTAGATAAAGTTTCATGAGCAAAATAGTGCGGTTTAAGGAAGGAGAGAGGATGAGTCGACTGAATTTTCGCCCATAAATTAATGCTTGCTTATGAAGTGTCTGCATCATAGGCCCTTTTAGTCCTTAGTTTTACTGGTTATTAACAGGAATTGGATTCAACTGATCGAAAAGCTTCAATGAAGGTCTTGTCCATATATGACACCGGATAAGCACATTACATTTATTGGTGCAATGTGCTGGTGCAGTTTTTTTTTTTTTTTTTTTTTTTTTTTTTTTTTTTTTTTTTTTTTTTTTTTTTTTTATATTTATTAGGAGGGTTTTCTCCCGCACAAGCATGCTTCAGGGAATCGATGATGTATATTTATTTTTTTTTAAATAAACCCAGTGTTACTTAATAATATTGTGGCGATTAAGTTACGAAGTGAGGTGAGTAGTTGGTTTTGTGTGGAATCAGGAATAGAGCAGGATTGTGTCTTATCCCCGTTTCTAGACATTATTTTGATGGCTTTGTCCTTAGAAATAAGGCAAAGAAGTCGCTTTGACTAGGAATTACTACCTGGGTAGAACTATTAAAAAATGGTGGATATAGTGAAGATGTAAAAAGCAGAATAGCCAAGGCGCAGTGTGTTGTTTTTTTTTTCAGTTGTAAGAAGTTTGGAAGAATTGGAAGAAAAGTCTAACAACTAAGACTAAAATATTGGAAGCCACGGTCAAGAACAGTGGTAAAGTATGGCTCTAAAACCGGACGCTTCGAAAAGCTGAGGAAGATTTGTCAAAAGTTTTCCAAAGGATTTGGTCAAAAATAGTTTTCGGTACTAGTTTGACTCGTCGTATATTAAACTGCAAGCGATGCTAAAAATATGAATCGATCTTCTTAGGGCTGTAATGGAAGAAAAGTTAAGAAGGCTAGGTCACGTGATTTACGGATGAAGGACGACAGATTGCCAAAGAGTGTGATTTGTAGCCATCTTGGGGCCGAACGAAAAGGACCATTCCTGAATGGAATGCATAGGGGTCGTAAGAAAGGATTTAAATTAAATCAGAGCTTCATGGGAGGGGGTAAAGATGGAGTTTTCAGTAGATTAGGATGGAAGATGTGTGTGTGTGTGCAGCTGCGTCACCCTTATCTGTTGTGAGTTTTTGTAGTAGTAACATGTAGTACATGTTACAAATATCTTGCCCTTTAGGTGCAAGTTGCCGTGAGACTGGGGGCCTTGCGGTCAACTCTATCCGCACTACTGGGAATCTAGGGATCAATTCTTTTCCCAAGGAACATCAATGGATCTCAGACCACCAGGTCTCGAAAATCCTTGATGCCTACATGGTGGAAAAGCCTGATTCCCACTATAAGTACAAGTAAAACTATAAGTACAAGTAAAGTTGCAGCTGTATACTTGTCGCAAAATCGTATACGCCAGTGGGAATATAAACTCTAGTCTTCTATTTGTGTCAATGTGGTCCTATGAGCTAAGAGCATTTTCTTTGAGAATGGAGGGTTTACGTCTTAGCAGATCGATTGCGGATTCCAAAGACACCACATAAAAATACATAAATCCTTCGAGCTTAAAACTTCTAGAGGATAAAAAAAAATCATAGTAACGAAAAAGCTGGGAAATGACTTTCAGGTTTTTTCCCTTAATTTTACCAATCTTGAGAACCTAATAAGGTAAACTTCCTGAAAATAGATCCTATTAATCAGTCCGGCGCTAGTATTAAGTAAATTTGATTAATTACTGTAATTCGTTTGAATAGTGAATCTGATATAGACTGAAAATATCACACAGTGCCTTTACCATAGCAGTCGTTTTTATTAGCCCTAAAAATGATTTTCAGAAAGCTATAAGCAGGGACCGTTGTAATTTGTAAATCATATTTCTCAATGCTTTTTAGTGAGGTCTTTCTTTATATTATTATTGTTTTTTATATTTGCTTTTTTTTCACAATTTATTCTTTGCCCTGGGCTTATCATGTGTCCGACTTATTCCTAGTCATTTGCCCAGTTTAGTCACTAGGCTCTGTATATTGCTCGAACCTTTGCTTGAAGGATTCAGCCCATGTCTTTGATGGGATAACATCTTCAGGGATCCGGTTCCAAATGTATATTCAGTATAGTACCGATCAGTACTGTTTTTTTTTTTCAAATACTTGCATTGTTGTTTCCTCATTCAAGGTGTCAGAATAAATTTTTTACATTCATGCTTGTCTTCTGACCTTGACAATGCTGGCTCAAGGAGACAAAGCTCGGAAGGAGGTGAGTGGATGCACTTGTAAAAGACATTGAAGCCACATCAGACCTCGCCTTTAAAGGTATCAGTTGGTCTTTGATGATCCTAGAGCTTGCCTTATTAGCCCTATTCCTGACTCTACAAGGTGTTGGTAAGTTTGCTATGTGAGCAGAAGCATAAAGGTATAGTCACATGTGGTAGCAGATGCTATTCAACTCTACCTAGAAGTATGCTAGCAATAAGTTGCAATGGGGTGTTTAGATCGAAGGATTACTCCAAATTTTCTAGCGTATGAAAATTAAGTAGAAGTGATGTGAGCATTTCAAGGAAAATCAGATCCCAGTATACAAGCTCATCACCTCTCTTGGTGGCTTAATTTATGAAGATGAAGTTGAGATGATGGGGTAAAATGCGTGTTTACTGCAATAAATATCCAAGCACATTGACCTATCTCCAGAAGGAATGCATTACTTGGTCTTCGTTCTTTGAGACAGTGACACGGGCTGTTGTGTTGTCGGAAAAGTGGTGTAGAGAGTTCGCTAAGTTGCCCCCTATGGCACTGATATATATGTAAGGAAAAGAGCAGTGCCCAGGGTGCTACCGTAAAGAGTCCAAGCCTTCACCGCATAGCTATGAGGCAAACGTTTTATAACGCAGTTCAAGGCCGTATCCAGGGGGGGGGGGTTACCCGGTTTGAACCCCCCCCCCCCCCAAAAAAAAAAAAAAATTTTGACCGACTCGAAAATTAGTAAAACCTAGGTAAAAATCAGTAAAATTAGCCGAAAACTGAGTCAAAAATTAGTAAAACCCCCCCTGAACAAAAATCCTGGATACGGCCCCGATGCAGTTTGTAATATAAAATAATCCTATTACAGCTGTAATACTTACAATATGCTTATAATAGGAAGTAATAAAATATAATTTAAAGGAAATTAGGACGTCATGGGAGGGAGTCAAGAGAGAAGCTTTGAGCAGATAATATGGAGGAGAATTTTGCGCAGCGATGCTAGAGTCAGGTGGCTCGCTGTTGCAAAGAGTTGTTAACAATAGTAGTAATGAAATATAGCCCCCTTTTGCTATATATTTTCATCTCTTTATTCATCCTGTAGTTCTAGTTTTTAAGTACAAACCCTTTATGGAATAAATCTTGATTAGAAGTCGGTGACCTTCTATTTAATGGCTAGGATTTTGCATCTTTGTCTGAGGAAATGCTTCCGAGGCTCGTTTTTGTCTTGTTTAAATTACCATTTTATCTCCACGAAAACTTCCTTTGCGTAGATTCAGTTTGAATTTAAGATTATCTCGGGTGTAGTCCATGCTTTTTGTTAGGCTGTAAAAAGGAACTATGAAGAAATAACGTGACTTTTAGATATTTTCTTATGTTTAGAATATTATTTTTGTTTCAAAGCTAGACAAAGAAGCTTGACTCCCTATAAACGTCTTTGATAAAGAACTGATGTTTAAGCTACTAAGGGCAAAAACAAGAAAGATGAATGTTAATTGTTGCTCTAAAGGGGTATCTGTAGAAACTAAAGAGGGTACGAGAATCCTCCCAAGAATTGCGTGAAAACTCTCACGAGGAAAACTCCGGGGAAATGTCTAAAACACTAGAAACAAGGGTTTTTTTGTAGCCTGAAAAGTTATTAAAATTAGCACTTTCAACTTCTTTTTAATAAACTGTATAAATGAATACTTTAAACTCTTTTAATCATTTTACGCTCTTTAATTTTTCTATAAAAAATAAATTCATCTCCTAAAACGAAAATCAATAAATAACTTAAAGCCAACGAAAATCAATAATCTCAAAATCTTTAAAATAAAACTATTAATCAAACTCAGCAATTGATGTTTTTGCCAAGAAAGTCTTTAAAGTTTCGGTTGAACGCCATCCTCAAATGAGCCCTATTGCTCTGTTGTTCTTCAACATTGACAGAACCAGGTGTAGAGGTTTCAGACACAGAATATAAAATTCGGTATCTTTTCGTAGTTTTTTGTGAAGTAATGTGAAGTCAGAAGTTTTGCTCAACTTGAGCCAAAAATGTCGCTCAGCAATTGCTCGAATAAGGCTTAAATCTACATTTTATGGCCGTCGGTTGGATACGATCACCAACGAAGGAAATTCTAATCCCTGAGAAGGTGGATTTCTCCTGGGTGGGGGAGAACCTTAGAGCAAAAGGAGCGATGTTCTAGGTGGAAACTTCGGGGGAGGGGATCATTTTCTGACTAACAATAATTTTTGAAGCATAATAACTTCCCTATTTTTAATTTTAAACACGCAAAATGAAATGTAATGTTTGGTTAAGGACTTATGCATTGGTATGGTTGGGCCTAACTCCGCCATGTCCCCTTTTGTTCTCCAAGGAATTTTAATAATTTAAGAGAAATCTTAAAAAAAAAGCACAAGCACGCATAATCACGAGAGCTTAAATCTTATTTTTGAACTTCTACATTTAGTGAGCTGGGAATAAAGAGAGTATCTTATGCATTACCTCTGTTGCCCGTACTATCTAATTCTCTAGGCCTAAGTTTTTTAGAACTAGGTGTATTCTCCATTTTTACATTTTTGCAGGTACTAAATTCAAAAATGATCTTGCTACATTGGTAGGATACAATATTTTTTATTTGTTTTACAAAATTTGAAGCAAAAGCTATAAAAAAAAAAAAAAAAATTATTGACGGACTGGCTGACATTTGTGAGAATGTTTTGTGAGGCTGATATCTGTGAGGTAATTTAGAAATCGTTAGTGAAGTATTGCAAATAATTGCTTTTTTATTGTTAATTATTATGATCTGTACGTGAGCTTAGAGTAACTTAGTGTAATCTGTACGAATAGAATGGAGTTCCAAGAGTTTCCCCATCTAATTACTTGCTTTAAAACCCGTACATATTTTCATACCAGAGTTATCTCATCTAGGAGGTACTTACAAATAGACGTTAAGCGTTGAGTATTAGTTTTGTAGGGTCTTACTAATCCCTGGGGTTTTTAAGTACAACTGACTGGGGGCTGAAAAGCAAGGGAAATAGTTCTCGAGCTGTGCGTCGAGTACTCATTTGTGACGTGCACACCCACGGGGGGTCCGTCCTGGCGATACTTGAGATTTTTTGTGGAAATCTTTCTATTTTCGACGATAAAATGAATTTGCAGTCAAATTTTTGCTATGCATGTTGGAATCATTAGTGTAATTATAATTATAAACCAAAAGTAAATAAGCCTCTATTACCTAATAGGCTAGTGTGCAGTGCAGCACCGAGAGTCCATAGCTTGTGGCACAGCTCATTGCTTTTCAAATGCGTATAAATAATTATGGAAGTAAATAAGTATTTTTAATTACTAGTTACTACACTATCAAATAATTATTAATCTTAAAATAAAACTTGTGTTTTGTGTCAAGTCTTGTTCACAATGCGATTTATCTAATGCCTGAATTTAGCTACCACCAATATCTGGCTATTGCCAACATTTTAGCTAGTGCCAGTCCCATTCAAGACAAGATTTAGCTAACTATCAAAGATGGCTAGAGCCATCGCCAAGGTTCAGTTTAGTTGGATCATTTTTTTTAGAATTAGTTAAGAGCAGCCAATCATTGGCAATTGTTAGGCGTATAGAAAAACAACTTTATAGGAATTTAAACATATATTATCTCAAAAGAACTAAAAGCAGGCAAGCAGGTTAATCTTATTTTGAATAGGTCTGACTGTAACTAAATCCTAGCGTTCGCTAAATCCCTTTGTGAACGAGCCTTAACGAAACTGAGAAACATGAATATTAAATTAAGTTGAAATGTTTTTAGTTCTATTTCAACGCTTTGTTGAGGTTCACTACTAGTATACGGGGCTCCATATTAGGTAAGGTGCTTGAGTTGGGGGCTTTCTATATGCTTACTACGACACTTCGATAAAATATACTATTCGATAAATATGATTGGATTAGCAAAATTTGATCACCCTATGAGCCCTGTAAGATCTTAATTTAGCCCTGCACAAACCACCTTTTTAAGGCTAGCTAAAAACAAAACTATAATTCATCCCATTCTCAATTTTTCTCTGTGAAAACCTAACATATTGATGATCATGTTATTGTCAGATGAAAAATTGAGAACCTCAAATCTTGGATTTACGATTCACTCTATCAAATGGACGGACGTCATCAGCTGCTGTAAACTATTTGTCTACGCCCACTCAACAAAAAAAAGACGCCGTAAAGCCTCGACTGATGCTGAGCTATGAACTGTCTAATAAAACGACAAAACTATACATTTCCATCGTTTCCGAAAATTTCCTCGCCAAACATAAACTAAGGTCTTTTCTACTGACAGGCCAGATAGTAAATTCATATCCTTCCATTTTCAGAAGTCTTGCCTCTACGCGGTGGCGTATTCGTCCCTAAGCGTATAATCCATACAAAAGGAATTATTAGAGACTGTCTATACTGTGCTAGTCACAGTTATATAGTGTATAGGCCATAAGGAGTGGGAGGGGCGTATTGTATTTTTGTGGTGGAAGGAGGTGCCTGAACCCTCGGAAGATAATGCCTCTTCATTTATAAGAACTACTGATGTCTGGGGGGGGTGACAGCTTTCCTCTTATTGCACAAATATTTAGAGGGAAAATTACAGTTTTATGTTTACTTGCATAGAGCTGCAAAGAATGGAGACATGCCGCAGGAATACGATCTCTCCAATTTCTTGCCATTTATTTTCTCTGCTTCTGTGATACAAAGTGTGACGTTGAAATCAAGAGAAAACATACCGTTTAGAAATCTTGGCTTTTGTATCGACACTCGTAATTACGGTATGTCTAGGATATTAGATGTACCCTCTTTCTTGTTCTACGATCGTAAATACTTAAGAGGATTCGATACCCTAAAATAATTTTGCGAGCCTCAACGTGGGTTGACCGTCTCAAAGACAAATGGTCCATTAGTCAATTCTCCCAGGAGACTATAGTTATCACTAAAAGCTATTGAGGATTTGTGGTTTGACTGCAGAATTTGTGTGTGTGAAGTTGTGTTCGCACGGTTTTCAATCAAAGTGAGTAACATCATAGGGATTTTTCCAAGCTGTCAAATTTATCAAATGACATTTGTTTTGAGCTGATTTTTGGTTTTTCCCTTGTAAGTATGCTAGAACATTTTTAGGGACTGCCCTTTCCTGAACTTTAAAAAGAAAACTCTGCTCATTATAATCGAAAAAAACGAAATTTACACTTTGTAATGATATAATATTCATTAAAACTGAATATCTCTATCTCCGGCACCAAACAAGCGAAGTTAAATGTTTTGTCTATAACTTCCGGGAAATTAGGTTTCGGTTTTTAGTTCTATGTCGCTTATCGGATCTCTTATCCAAGCTCTACAAGTTATGAAAAGATCACCCAATTAATTCTAAATAGTTTAGCCACACAAACTAAAAAAGTTTATAATTGACGAGTTGGGCGATTCTTTAAGATATGAATCCCCTTAAGCACTACATCGCAGCCCATATAGGTATTCTGTTATGGTTCATTTAGAATGTTTATCAAGTCTCACGAAATAGGAATATTCTTACGAATTTTATCATTGCTGAATAACTAAAAATGTTTTACAGGTTTGCTGTAGTCCAAATTACAAGAGTGCTTTATTTTGTCTCGGTTTTTCATAAACACGAACTCGTCTAATGCTAGGTTCAGATGCATAGGATTTTGAAAAAAAAAATACCCTAAAAATTGCTAGGAAAACGTTAAGGTTTTAAGCCTTTCGTTCTAATGAAAAACGTAGGATTTCTTGAAAAATTTCAATTTGAAAATTGCGAAAAAATATTTCAGGGATTTTTTCAAAATCGAATGTTCTTGAAAAACCATGAGCCATTGAAAACGCCGTAGAACCTTCAGCACTAGCATAACTTGGGACTTTATGTTATGTCATGTAACCTGACAGAGCAAATTTTGTCTGTTCCGTAGGCAGTGCTATATTGAATTTTATTATGGTGTATGCACAAAAATTGCCTTACGTTTAGTGATCAGTTTATGTACTTTGTTTACGAGGAGTATTAAAATGCAGTGTTCTTTTTTCCATTAGCTGTAAGTCATCTAATGAATTTTTTCGTAGATTTTCAACTTGACTACTTTTCCCGTTTTTGCATTGGAAGTACGAAGCAACGACCTATCAACGAAGCCTTACCAAAATATAGAAAAGGGGAAAGGGTCTCGTAGTAAAAGAACAAAAAATAATAATAATATACAGAAACAATTTCCGGTTGTTACGTCCTCCTAGACAGACTACAAAGAAATAAAGAACTTTTTCCTTTAACAAAAATAATAGTACTGATAGAACAATAAATAAAAAATGCAGCAGTTTAGCGGTGTAATATATTCTGTGACGTAATTTAATTTATGACGCAATATTATTCATGAAGCAGCGTCATCTCCGATCAAATGCCCCCATTTTTAGGGGCTTGGTAAAGAGCGATGTGGCTTTAATGCATTATTTTTTTCAGCCACTCCGTATAGAAAGGGTGGTTATAGAAACTTGGAAGGGGACTTGTTCGATTTGAAGATGACAGTTCTAGCGCCCTTTTGAAGACTCGGAAGTGATTTGATTAAAGAAAAATAAAATTCTTCGCAAAGCAAGTTACGTTTTTTGGCAGCAGAGCCATTTTTCATAATGCCACAGGAAAAAATCTTAGTAAGGAGCCATAGCTTCAAAAATATGGTTCGTTCTTTGCCAAGTTCCTGCTAAGAAAAAGCTTAAGGCTTTTTAGTCCGTGGGATATATTACGTAAATAAACAAGGTAACTGAACAATCTGTTGTATTTTCACAATACGTAAAAGACACCAAGAGATGCATTTTTTGTGAAAACTTGCATTTTACTTTAATCCAATCACAAAAACTTAAAACGCAAATTGGTAATACTGCATTCGTAAAGCTCGCCTCATTTTTTTTCTTTTTTAGGTTGCTATGACGGAAATCTCTATGCTGTGTCGTCTATCAATGGCTCAATCCTTTGGGAATTTAAAACTGATGGAGAGATTAAGTCATCACCGCTCGTCAGTAATTGTGGAAAGTCAGTATTCTTTGGTTCCCATGACAAATATTTATATTCGGTTTGTACTAAGGTAAATAAGCTCAGATCTGATGAAAGACGCGTCTTCTTTATGTTTGCTATTATTTGTTTGTTGACTGAATTGGTTGATTTTGGACCTGGCTTACAAGAAGATGATATTTATTAGTTTTGCTCATAAGTAAACAAGGAAAAATCCAAGGGGAAAGTTTAAACAATTTGTTATTTTCTTTTAAAGATCGGTTGATATTTGAAACCAGTTTATTAACCATGATAATGAACAATTTTTCTGTTAAAAAAGGCAAAAAAAGAATTAAACGAGCTGTATCTCTTAAGTTTTCAGGCGATGGGCCTTTGGCTGAGGAAAATCACAATAAACCACCTTTCCTAAAAAATGGGAGGAGATAGAGGCTTACACTGGAACCGGAGACTTACCTCTTTGCCAGTGGCTGGGCAAGTATAATGGGTCATATGTAGGTCTAGACCATGAAGTCACCACAAGCTGTCATTAGCTTAATTACTTGCGAAGTTAGCACGTCTTGTCTGAGAAGAAAAAAATTCCATAGTCGTTTTTTTCAAGTTTTTGAATTTCAGCTATTAATCGCCTGTTCTTCTCATAAGTAAACAAGGGAAAATCCAAGGATGAAGTTTAAATAGTGTTTGTTATTTTCATGTAAAGATCTGTTGATATTCAAAACCAGTTTATTGACCATGATAATGAACAAGTTTTTCTTTAAAAAAGGCAAACAACAAATTATAAGAGCTGTATCTCTTAAATTTGGAGGCGATGGGCCTTCGTGGCCTGAGCCTCTACTCAGTTTGGTGGGTCCGCCCATAATAGGTCTTGGAGCTGGGATCATTTTAGGCGCAACAGCATTGACTTTAACGCTTTAGCCAGTTTTTCTTTTTTCTTTTTTTTTTTTTTTTTTTATTTAGCATACGTAGCAAAGGCTCATCCAGTACTGAAATCATTGTCTGCGTAAGGCTTGAACTATACTAAATTCACATCCTTTTATGAAAAAAATATATATATGTTTATGAATTGTTTATGATTTTTCATTGAATTTAACGTCACACTGGTACTACAGAAACAGAAATTTGCTTCATATAATCTGCAACCAATAGCATGTTCTATAGGTTCATATCTTAACCAGTGTTTTCAATAAGAAGCAATCACGCTTGAATGCAATAATAAATATTCCAGTGAAACCTGGCAGATATTAAGCTGATACTTTCTTTATAGTTATAAATCTACTTTTGTCAAAAAAAAAAAAAAAAAAAAAAAAAAAAAAAAAAAAAAAAAAAAAAAAGTGTGTTTTAGACACTGATAACTAAAAACTAAAACAAATTTAAAACATTACATAAAAGTAAAAAAAAAAATTAGGACCCCTTCCAAAACTTTCTGTTGGTATGTAGTCAACAAATTCAAGAAGAAGAAAAGGGCAAAAACTTAAAAAATATATAAAACTTGCATTGAAAAACACGAAAATTTCGAGCTAAGACCTTAGCACGTATTCAATGTTGGCAAAGTAGAATAGAGCTGGAATATCAGTTTTAATCAAACAGTATTTTATTAGTGTCTATAAGGAAAGCCATTCTTTTTAATAAACTTTAGTGGCTTAGTATGGCTCTAACTGGAATGTAAAACTACTAGCGCTGCGGACAGTACTGTGTTACCTAGAATATTTGGAAAAGTAGAATTCAAAACAACTGAACTCCGAATTTTAAAGTTTGAATTATTAAAATTCGGATTTCAATTAAAGGCCTAAGTTTACTTGGATCCAACCTGAAATTTGCCTGAAATGAGTCGATTTTTTTTGTTTGAAGCAATTTTTATTATCAAATAGTTAAAAGTTCGTTGTAGTATGCAGAACGCAGACTAGTTCAAATACGTATATAAATACGGTGTACCTATTGGGCTCTTTTGGGTTTTTCTTCTTTTTTTTCTAGAACAGAACTTGATTTTTATGCTCTATCAGTTTCACGTATCCTTTGATGGTCGAAAGCTGAAATTCTGGAGATCGTGGATTTGTTCTGAATAATGCTAGACATTTCACAACAATTTCCTAAATTATTCCAAAAATTTAGTGTATTCGAGCGTCGTTCAAAATAATACTTGATTTATATAATAATAATTATTATAATAATATAACTATTAATAATAATAATTATAAGTATACTTTATTGGTCGCTTGTCTCTCAGCACTGTGCGTTTTTCAGAAGCCTGTCAATCTTACCGTTGCTTACCACTGCTGATCAATATTAACAGCGGAATTGAAGAAGAGGAATTCAAAACAAGTTTCATTTCAAATTATTTAAATTCGGATTTCAGTTAAAAGTCAAAGTTTACCTGGATCCAACCTGAAATTTTCCTGAAATGGGTAGATACTATTGTTTTAAAATGTTTTCATTATCAAATAGTTAAGGCTATATTATAGTATGCAAAACGCTGGCTAGTTTAAAAACATATTTAAAACAGCGTGTTGTTGGGGTGGGAAAAAAATTGGTCCAATTTAAAGTAATTCAAAAAAAAACTAATATAAATAAGTGTTTAGGTTTATATTATAAACTTTTTAGTTTTGCTAGGTGTTGGTATTATATGATATAACCAACATCTGTAGGATACTGTCAGCCTTGGTCAACTTTACAAAATATCCTATTTTGTTCAAAAACCACAAAGGCAAAACCTGTGTTTAGCTTTTGCTCAGTGATTTTATAATCCTGACATTTCTTTTTTTCCTTTTTTCCTCTCAGTTAGTCTTTGACTGGTTTTCACAGGCAGAGCTATTCCTATTGTTGCTGGTGTCCAGAGAAAATGAATTACAGCATCCCCTCCCGATTCAAATATAAGCAAAAAGGCCGAATCTAATTGGGTAATTCCCCAGCCGCAGCACCCCAAACCTCAATGCCCGGGGGAACTGACCCGAATGGCTGCCGGGGGGGGGGACTAATAGATCAGTGAGTAAATTGTATCTATTGAAGGGGCTCCAAGCCATGCTTGAAATCTAATTATTCTAACATAATATTGATGTGTTCGAATGGTTTTGATATAATTTTTTTGGTACATTATGGTCCCCGCTTCCTCGTGAAATAAATTTTTGTCAAGGTGCGTTCATAAAAATGTTAACGAAACAGTGACTGTTCATATTACGTATATCTTTAAGATATCGCATTATTATATTTTTTGTTATAGTTTTTTATGGACAAAACTTCGATTAATTTGTTCAGTACAAGATTCTTCGAATTTTACGTCTAATCGTGCTTCTACACTACGCCATAGAAACTTTCCCGCTAGCATATCATAAGACTCTAATGCTATGTAATCTTCGGAGCAAATTTTGTCCGTAAGACAGGCATTTTATACTCGAGATCTACGTATAATTATACTTGCGTAAGCTTGTGTTGCGTAATGAATAGTCAGCATAGTAGCAACAAAATATTTTTTCGCGGTGAGCAATTAATAAATTAAAAACATAATAAATAGACTTGTGGTAGAAAGTCTTTCACCCTTGATTAGAGCTTGAACCTCCATTTTCATTCCACATTCTTAAATTTTGAATAGTTTCCTCACGATGATTGTGATTATTTTAGACGATGATTATGGTTGTTTCATTTGTTTTTACGTTAACCTTGTGTGAAAGTACTAGTTTAAGAATGAAGTGGTACATTTAACGTAACGGTACTTACGCTACTTAGCATAACTTGAATACTCAGCATAAAAATTTACATATGTAGTGTGAAAGTTGTTTCTTTTTTCTATGTTTATTCTCATGATTAATTTATTTATTATAATAACTAAATTAATAATAATAAATAAATTAGTTTTATAATGATTATTAAACGAGCACAGTTTTTCATATTTGTGACACTTAATCTGTTTCCTTCGTTATATTGTCACAGCTTTGATGTATATCTGAAGGAGTTTGATACATAAAATAAATGAGATGGTGTTGCAACTTTCGAATGAGAGCTTCAAGTCAGGGTAAGGGGATAAGTAATTAGTAAAAAAAATATATAAACAGAGCTTTCTAATTTGATCTCGAAGAATGTACATCAAAGGATTCTAGTTATTTTTAACTATCACCCCTTGAGTAGTACTCAAGCTTGGGAGAACGATTTAGAAAGGTTGTTAATCTTAAGAAAAATCGTCTATAGATAAGTAACTATTTCTCTTATTATAAAACTGGTCTGCAATAATAGGTTTCCTATATATTACTGTAAATTCACTTGATATATTTGAATGTTATTTTTTTAATCTAAAGAAAAACAGAGAAGGCTATCATGCCCATTTTCTAGTCGGTGTTTAGAATTTGTTTTTTCGGGGAAGCTGGTTTTTTAATTTAAAAATATCGGTTGGTTTAGGAAACGTATCGAATGTAAATTCTAATGTTGAAGGCAAGGTCGTATCCAGGGGGATGGGGCTACAGGGTTTGATCCACCTCCCCGAAACTTTTGCTATACTCGTAAAAACGTAGCAAAAATCCATATAAACAAATTTTAATGCATTTTCAGCTTATTTGTACACCCCCTACCCCTCCCCCCCCCCCCCCCGAACCTATTCCTGGTTATACCCTTGCCTGAAGTTGAAAATGTACTTTCACTTTTTTTTTCTTCTGAAACCATTAATGTTTCTAATAAGAAAATTCAGTTATTTCTTTACGGAAATAAAACTGTGTGCTTGTAAAATAATTCTAATTATATTCTGAGTTAAGGTTTAAAATTTGCATTAGAAAAAGTAAAAGACTTTTTTTTTAACCATGACAGCTAGATTTACCAGAAACGAATTTTTGAAAGAAATTCTTTTTTCTTTGTTTAAACCCAATATCTTTTAATGTACAAAGTAAATGAAAAGCAGCCTGTAGAAACGGTTTTTGTTTACTGACTAATACTAAAGGATATAAATCTTATAATAGACAGGGTAATTCAATTTTTTTACGCAATCGTTTATTGAAGAGGTTGCCAGATGTTTTGTGTTCGTCGCTTCGAGTCTAGCGTTCTAGTTTCGGTGAAGTGTTAATGAATATTGAATAAAATTTAACCCGAGCAAAGCAAACACAACATTAACCCGGAAATTGAACTCAGCAGAATTCAAAACAAAATATCTTCAAGCCACAAGGCCGTACTCAGAAGGGGGGTTGAAGGGTTTGAACCCCTCCCCCCCCCCCGAAATGTTTGTCTGACTCGTAAAAACGTAACAAAAATGGATATAAACAAATTTTGTATGTGTTTTTGAGGTTTTTTGTTTAGTCCCTTTTATTTATTTATAAAGACATAACTACATGCTATTAACCCCACAAAAGTTTCATGACCTGTGAAGGCCATTTAAAGAGTAACTTCGAGAAGAAGAGGAAGAAAAAAAAGGTATACAAGTATTATAAGATCGCTAATCAAAAGCTAAACAGAGTACCTACCTTTGTGGTTTTGATTTAAGTTGAGTATTTTGTCAAGGTAACCAAAGGCTGACTGCATCAGACATGTGAACAGTAGAGAAAGCAAGAATTATTTTGTATTGCGCTGGAAAGGCCTAGATTCTTGGATTAATTTAACAACAATGAAAACTTGCTTTGAAATATCTATCGTTATTTAAAACGCGTTTACCATCTCCAGAATAATAGCCTACCACCGTTAAAGGATACTGGAAACTGATAGAACATAAAACTCAAATTTGGTTCTGAGAAAAAAAAAGCGACGTCGTATAACGCCAACATCTAGAAAGCGAAAAGTTTATTACATAAACTTAAATATTTTTTAGGATTACTTTTTCACAATTAATTTACATGTGGCAAAAAATGCCAAAAGGGCCAGCAGGTATACTGTGATTACATAGTTTGAAACTAGTCTACGTTCTGTATACTAACATAGCCTTAACTATTTGATAATTAATCAAAGTAAATTATTATACAGAATCCACTGATTTCAGGGAAATTTCTGGTTGGATAAGATTAGAAGTATTCTTTTAGTTGAAATCTGAATCTTAATAATAAGCATGCTTTGATTTCTTCGTCTTCAATTCTGCTCTGTAACACTGTACTATCAGCGGTGCTAGTAGTTTTTAATTCCATTTATCGGTATATTAAAGCGCTAAAGTTTGTTAAAAAGATTATCTTTCCTTGTAGACACCACATGATATGCTGTCTGATCAAAACTAATAATCTAGCTCTATTCTAAATTTTCGGATATAGTAAATGTGCGTAGTGACCAAAAAATTCGGCACCTTAGTTCGAAAAATCCGGGTTGTTCAATGTAAGTGTTTTATATTTTTAAGTTTCTTTTTCTTTACTCTGTTTTCAACGTGCTGTTGAGAATGGGTTCCCGGAAGTTGCCCCAAAATTTGTTGCATTTTCGTTGAATTTTTCGATTGGTTTTTCTTTTAATTATTAGCAAGTTTTTTTTTTTTCTTCAAAGCATGTGTTTTTAAATTTAAAAAATGTGTTAGTTTTAAGAAGTTCTGTCTAATTAAATTCTCATGCTGAAGGGGAACATAATTTTGGATTTTTCCTTTTAATTATATATATATATATATATATATATATATATATATATATATATATATATATATATATATATATATATATATATATATATATATATATATATATATATATATATATATATATATATATATATATATATATATATATATATATATATATATATATATATATATATATATATATATTATATATATATATATATATATATATATATATATATATATATATATATATATATATATATATATATATATATATATATATATATATATATATATATATATATATATATATATATATATATATATATATATATAGCAAATTTGAATTCGGGAAGAATTGGGATGGTGATTGTGTACAGGGTATAGTATGTTTTTTTTCGTTTTTTTTTTGTCCTGTGAAGGCACACCTTTTCTTTGGATTTAAAATTGTTTATTAATGTTGAACCCTTGAACCCGTGCATTAGATAAGGGGTGCGTAGTAAAAAGAAGCCTTAAAAATTTAGCGCAACTCCCAAATATTGCAGTACTTCTAATAAGGACATAAAGCCACCGGGTACTTTCCACTCTTATCCCCGACCAAATTTTAGAAACCCGTTTACATGATAATTCAACTGTATGCTCAATTAAAAAAAAATACTCTTTTTCTTCGAAGATATTTTAAATGACAAACTTTTTCAGTTTGGCAAGCTTCAATGGAAAATAAAATACGGAAATGGCAGCGTTTTTTCGTCTCCAACTACTACATGTGATGGTGCCCTCTTATTTAGTGGAGCGTTAGATGGCACGGTAAGCTGTTTCAACTCTGAAGGAGAAAAATGGAAGAAAAGTCTGGGAAACCCTATTTTTAGCTCTCCTCTTCCCTTTGATGACGTAGTTGTATTTGGATGTGTCGATGGTTGCGCCTATGGTTTTGACTTCGCTGGAAATGAGGTATTTTATCATAAGTTATTTTAAATGAAAATAAAGAGTAATTATAAAATTGCAAATTCGAACAAAAATTGTCCCACATGTGGGGGAGAGCTGGTGCTCCCTTCACCTCCCAGCCCTTTTTGCTAAAGTTCGACTTTTGATTTTCTATACTTTAGGAATGAATGCTCTAACAGAACTGTAGTGTTATGAAATGTATGACTTTTATTCATGACAATGCTTCTAGAAGGAAAGGGATCATTTAATTGTATTTGGTTTAAAAATGAAATGTTCAGTTCAACCATTTTGAAATACAATAGGTGAATAAAGCGCTTGAAATTACAAAATTTTTGTTTTTGTTTTATTCGATAATGCTTTCAGGGAATTACTAGTTAAACCTTAGCTTAAGGGGCAGGGAGCTGACATGTCTGCATCCTCCCTCATATATAGGATATACTCTGTTTGTTTTAAAGTATCAAGGACATCAAAATGAAAACATTGTTTGCCTCCTGGCTCCATCTTAGGTCTATTCGTACCTGAAAATTAGGATTTTTATTTGGTTGTTCGGAAGTTTCACCAGCGTTTCCAAGCCAAATCATGAAAAACAATTTGCTAAATTTTACGATGTTTTTCGTTCGCCAAATTCAAACAAAAGACAATCGGCTGATTCTCAGTCCATTAATAACACGTTATTTATAATATCCACAGAGTCAAGTGCTATTAGCCTATGACACAAAAGGCTGTCAGGGATATTTTCATCATGGCTTCTGACGAAAAAGATTAAATTTAATATGTGCTTTGCATAGTTGAGTAATAAAAGTGGTTATTGAATCAGAAGTAATAAGGATTCTATGGAAATGGGACAAAGGTACAAAAAGAACAATACAGGACAATTTGTCTTTTTAAAAACGTGTTCTCGTAAGTAGGTCAATTAACTAATTAGGTAATTTGAACCGTTAATTTTGAAAAATAGCCATATTAATGCAAAGCATAGATTTTTAGCTATTCAAGGATTCAACATTTTTATTCAATTCCTATGCTATATTTGGTAACAAAATGTCAGGGTTACGTTCTTGTATGCTCATTCAGTTAGTGTTTTTTTTTCCCAGTTTACCGCCAATTAAGGCATTGTATGTCTTTCGTGAGAGCAATCAGGAAATTTACACTTTTTAGAGCTCCATGATTACATACTTTTTCGCTCATTTTCTGCTGATTTTTCACACACGTTCCTTATTTTTAAACTTGAAGCCCTTTAAACTCTGAAATCTTGTGACGACGTATGGAGGTCTTTTTCATAAAAATTAAGTTTTCGGGTTCCCTAATTATTTAAGACGTATATTGCTGTTAAAGATTCCACTTACCCAGTTTAAAGAGTCAAATTCCATTTTAGCTCTGCTTGGTACTTTAAGGCTTAACGTCACTCTTCCATTTCATTAGAAGTTGTTTTTGTTGTTGACTTTGTTCAAAAATAAAACATGTGCCATTTTAGTGCCTTTTAGTATGGAGGTGAAAAGATGAAATGAAGTACAAATTAATCCTGTTGAAGTCATATTTCTGGTTCTAGAGTAAAATTTTGCCGTTTCTTGGGAAGATTGTGAGAGGGCGCTAAGAATGACTTCAGCTAGAGAAAATTTATTGGGGCGGAAATTATGATTGGCTCTTGGCTATTGGCGATTGGCTATTGGCTATGATTGGAAATTCTGATTGGCTAAGATTTTGGTTCTTCATTGGTATTAGTGCCAACTTAGTCTTGAGGATACTGATTGAATTAAAGGATATAGCATGAAAAAAGTATTTCAAATAGTCTTTTAGTCAATTCAAATATTTTAGAATCCAGTGAGAAAGAAGTTTGAGTTTATATCTGTAAAAATGTGTCAAAGTCTTCAAGGGTGGGGGGGGGGAGAGCTCATTTTGAAGAGCTGTCTATTTTCTTCATAGAATCAATGACGGATTTTTTAGACCAAGGAGAAACTCATATTTAGGATAAACTGAAAATATTGATTTTAAGTATTACTTAATAAGCTGGCCAATAAAAGAGTGAATGGGACTGTTGATAGTAGAATAAAAGGGAAGACAGTTCTCTCTGTAAGACTCACCCCCCCCCCCCCCCCCAGAAAAATATCCTCAAAAACAAATGTGGAATTGATGAAATCTGCCCCTTGCCACGACCAGCTGGTTATTCACCATTCCCCCCTTGTCATATACATAAGTGGAAATATTGTATTTTTAAGAAAAAAATTATTAGAATTGTGTCATTTTAGATTATTTAAACGAGTTATCTCGAAACTACATCGATTTTTTTTTAATTTCTCACTGATCTGGTCAGATTTCCTTGTAATAAATAAATTTATTTGTTTATTCAGCTTGTATTACAGTTTAGACGTTTGCATGCATCAAACTTTGATTAAAGCTTTATCTTCACCTTTTGTCCCATTTCTTAGGATTAGGCTTTGGCATTTCGTCACAAGTTACATTAATAATAGGGACACTGTTTAATTTCTAATTATCACACTACTTCGTTTTATGATGGTTGCAAAGTACATTTTAGAATTTTTAGATTCACAATTTCATAGCCCTTCTGGAGATGGATCTGGAGATTTTTTCTGGAGATGGATCTCCTAAACGCAGGTGTGTGCCTTTCGAAAGTTGTAAGTTCTATTGCGCCAACCACTCTTTTTTTAAGCAGTATAAGTACTACTTAGTTCAAAAACGAAATGGTTAGGATTCATTGCCAGTTGTACTTCCAATTACAGTTTCTCATGCATGGTACCGCTGTGGAATTCCGATGAATAGACAACTTCCCACCATGAGTGCTGAGGTTTTTAAAAAAATTTAGACAGCAACAGAAGCGGTTTCATTCTTTAAGAAGGGGTTACCCAGTTCGTATCCCAGATTTCACACCTCAGTCAGTTGTTTACTTGCCACTCGAAATTTTCAAAACTTCTGCTTTGGCCATCACTTAAGAAAAAGAAATCCTCCAAAATTTAATCGTCTAAAATTTGGTCCCACCTTAATTTGAAGTGTCCAATGTCTGTTTTACAACATTGAATGGTATTTAGTGGGTTGTTTTAGGTTGCCATAATCTAGAACTATTTTAGGCAAGGTAAACTAATTGGATTAAAAATGGATAGCCTATCAGAACGTAAATAAAGTTATGTTTGGTCCTATGGTCCTTGGTCGCGTGCTGTTGGTATTATTTTTACCCCCTGTGTTGGAAAACAGCAGAGTACAGACGTCTCGATGGCACGCGCAATAGTCTAATCCACAGAGATAGAAAGATCTTTGTTGACAGGAAAGCCAGCGATCTTGAAGATGCTGCTAGGAAGGAGACACGTGCTCACTATACAAACACCTCCGCTAGCTAACGGAAGGGAAGCCTTCCACTATTGATACAGTCAACTCTGTGCCTGGGGCAACCACTTTCCAAATCTAATTTACATACCTGAGGTGGATTCCCCTTTGTATCGCAACCGTTGAGATACAGTCCTTGATACAGCCCTTGAGATCCTAAATGCTGTAAAACGTCTATATAATAATCGAACCCCTGGTGTCTGTGGTATTTTAGCTGAACTCCTCAAGTACGGAGGTGCAGTTATGATCCTGTGGCTCCAACTAATCTTTTCAATTATATAGACGACGGAAGGCATACAAAAAGATTGTCGTGCTTGCCACTCTGGAAACGAAAGGGCAGTCCCCAAATGTGCTCTAACTACCGCGGGATTACGTTTCCCTCCATTTCCTGTAAACTTTACGCCATGACATTACTGGATAGACGCTCTGCCTTTCTGTGCAGAAACAGAAGAGCTCAGCAAGCTGGGTTAATCCCAGGCAGGTCGACTACGAAGCAAATCTTCACTATGCTCTAGTTGGTGGCACCGGCGAATCTCCAGCATTTTTATTGGGGGGGGAGAGGGGTCCATATCCGGTTAGTCAAGGGACTTGAGCTATATAATAATTTTTCTCTAAATTATTGGGGGGCAACTACCCCCCCCCCCCCCCGCCCCCTCTAAATGATGCCTCTGGTTGGTGGAGAAGACACGAGAGTTTCACCAAAAAACCTACATTTCATTTGTAGACTTCAAGGTAGCATTCGGCTCTGTAGATCGCCGATCGCTCTGGCTGATACTGAGAACTACTTGCCTACCTTCGAATTATTGCTCACTTTTCGAAAAGCTATATGATAGTACGGAGAGCTGCGTGCAAGTCAATGGGAGACGCAGCCCCACATTTTCAGCGAAGGCAGGCGTCCGGCCTGCCTTCGCTTACCGCTTTACTGCTTTCGCTTGAAGTCTACAAATGCAATGTAGGTTTTTTGGTGAGGCGTCCCTTACCACTTTAAAGTAATTCAAAGCTCTCCAAACACTTTCTGTTGTAGCCTCGAAAGTTGGTTTGCGATCAACTGGCAGAAAACCAAAGTTATGCCCATCGAGCCCCCCCCCCCCTTCCGTCCCTTACCACTTTAAGGTAATTCAAAATTGGGAGCAACTCAATAGATGTGGTTGAAGAATTTACTTACCTAGGATCCACTCTGTCAACGGATGGTTAGATCATAAAAGAGCTTACATATTGAATAGCCAAAGAGTCAGCAGTTGTTGGAAGGGTGAATAGGATTTGGCGAAAGCCAAATATAAGCTGCTACACTAAAATTCGTATTTACAACGCGTAAGTCAGAACCGTGCTACTGTATGGAGCAGAGACGTGGTCAGTCGTAAAATATGTCCTCAACACCGTCGATGTCGCTCAGACCAAACATTGAAGAATCGAAAATGTTTCACTGGACTGACTATGTTAGCAACCAAACCCTCTTGTCACGTGTTTTACAAACTCCTTTCTCGACTCAGTTTGGCAAGCGCACTGTTCGCTGGTACGGTATCCTCCTTCGCTGTCCCACATGACTTCCCAGCTCGGGTTATGTTTAACTGTAACCCCATTTAACCTAAGCCCACATCTCAGTGGAAGAACCCGCGTGCTTGGCAATAAACAGGTCAACCTGGAGGTGTGTAGTCTCATTTTTCTCTTCGCCAAGCCCCTGGCAAGAGCCGTAAGTCAAGTAAGTGAAGTCAAAGTTACAAAATAGAAGGCCCTCTAAAATAATGTTTTTTTTTTTGTTAATTTTACCTTGTGCTGATGATACCGAAATCTTCTTGCTGAATACTTTTTGCTTATATAGCCAAATATCTGGTTTCTTAATGTATCACTTTTATTCTCTGTGTTGGCAAGCTCTATTTCAGATTTTTTTTCGTGTTTTGTATCCATAAACTATGCCATTCTATGAAAACCTTGGTTAGATTTTCTGCATCACCTAGTACTAACAGCTCAGGCATGCTCATCTGCATGTGTCACTTTTAAATGTGTATGTAATTTGACAAAAGAACAATTTGTTTTAGGTATTCAAATTCTTTGCTAGTGGTCCAGTATTTTCCTCATTTTGTTTAACCATGAACTCCCCAAGGAAAATTGTATTCGGAAGCCATGATTTTCACCTTTACTGTATAACACCTGAAGGTACTCTGCTTTGGAAACACAGGTTTAGCAGCCCTGTCTACTCTACGCCATTTGTATTTAAACTCGGGGCACGTGAATTAGTAGTTGCAATATCAACCAATGGAGAACTTTGCTTGCTCAGTGCAAATTCTGGTGAATGCTTGGTAACTTACTCACTAAGTGGTGAAGTTTTTTCCTCACCGGTTGTATGGACCAATAAAATCTTTGTTGGCTGTCGAAACAACATGGTCTATTGTTTTTCTCTAAAAGGTCAGTTAAATTTCAAGTTTGCAAAAGAGCTTTTCTCTCTCTCTCTCTCCCTCTCTCTCTCTCTCTCTCTTTCTCTCTTTCTCTCTTTCTCCCTTTTTATCTCCTAGTGCCTTTTATTCCGCTGATTTATCTAACTTGACAGGTGGTAAGTGCTCGTTGTAAATTTATCATAAAGATTTAATATATGCCTACTTTTTTGTGTAAAATGCCCTTCTACAAGTTTCATACTGATCAAATTTTGGAGAGGATTCTAATCCCCAAATAGTTGGATGTCCTACCAATACAGGGCAAAGACGGATGCTTCTTCTTAAGTCCTCACACAGTGTCAAGCTGGCCCACGACCGGGAAGCAAGAATTCCTCAGCAACTCAAGTTGAGTGAGGCTGTGTCCAAGCCTGCGCTCATCTCGGTCTAATTAGGGGCTACTTTCAAAACCTAGCGAGCAATTTTTAGACAGTTGTTTGTGAAAATGTGGCACTCATTTCCGATGTCAGACGTCATTCAATATAATGAAAAGGTTTGACATTCGAATTCAGAAAAGTGATAGCTAAAGAACTTGCCAAAAATGTTGAACTCTACTTATGTATGAAGTGTATTAGTCCCTTTATATTCTTATTCTTGTTTTGCTCTATTTTGACTATGCGTATTTAGAACTTTTGATTGAATAGTGTTCCTTAATCCTCCAGTACAAGCAGGACAATGTTTACATAATTATTAATTTCGGTAATACCGAAGCCCAAAAATATAAATACATTGAAATAGCTGACATAAATACAAATTTAGTGAATTGTACATGTAAAATGTGTTTCTTAAAACCATTAATACTTTATTAACTGAGAAAAAAAGAAAAATGAGGTATTGTCTATCTCACTTTGTCTTCGAATAAAAGTCAAAACCATGATCAAGGTCGTATCTAGGGGGTTTATCAGGTCTGAACCCCCTCTCCCCCCCAAAAAAAAAATCTGTCCGACTCGTATAAAGCAACGAAAACGTATGTAATCAAATTTTTGATGGAATTTTAGTTAGTTTTTGTACCCCCCCCCCCTCCTGAAAAAAATCATCCCCTCCTCCAAACAAATATTCTGGATACGCCCTTGGCTATAATTATCAAAATTAAGTCAGAGGGCTGAAACGTGAGAGTATTTGACGCAGTAAATAAGGGAATTAGTGTCCCAATCCCGTTAAATTTTTCTTTTTGAAGTAAGGTTTATTTATAAATGTACTACTTTAGCAAATCAGCTTTACACCTTAGATGTTAGTTTCCAAATTAGCTGTGGAGGATACAGAAGTGCATAAATTTTGATTATGAATGTGTTAAGGAGTTTTAACTAAGAACAGCTGGATACTGTTTTTAATTTGTTCGAATGAGTCCTATAGAAACCGTGCCTGTTACTGTTAAGAGAAAAAACTCGTGCTGATCATTTTACAGATATTCATGCAACAATTTCTCAATTTTGTTAAATTTGTACCGCCATTTAGGTGTTTGTATGATTCAACCTCAGCTTGTAGCTAGCTTTATCTTCATTAGTCTTTCGTTAGGTTGGGATTTTTTGTCATATAGTAATGACTATGTAATTGTTTAGTCTGTGATTATTATGTAAAGACCGATAAATCTTTTGTAAAATTTGATAAAATCTTTTTTGTAATGCTTACACAACACATTTTAGAGTATGAAGATTCAAGATATCCAAAAATTACCTCACTGATTCTATGTACAGTAGCTTTCGTAGTTTTTACTTGAAAAAGAGTAACAACTAAAAATATTCATTTTTTCCCACTTTGAAACTGAGTTTGCGCGGTCTATTCTAAGACATTTTAGTAAACAATGTCGCGCACATATTTCGAAAGAAGCGTCACTAAAAAGAGAGATTCGTCATCAGATTGAAAAACCCGTTTTTGATACAAAAATATTTTATATTCAGCACGGATATGGCTTGGATTATACTAATGCTGCAGCTATAAATGTGTCATAATGGCAAGCCCCGTAGGGCCTAAACTCGTGTGGCATTTCAGAGCTTCTGTTTCGGTCATTTCCCATGAAATCGCCGAAGAATTATAGCTATTTTTATAGCCTCTTTCCAATTTAGTCTGGGTTATCTTGACTTTCTCTTATCACCTTGTGGGCAGGGGTGCTAATTCATACAAATACTGGACAGGGCCAGGATTTCCCTTTAATTTTGTTTACGATATAAGAAAAAAAAGTTGTTTTTTTTCAAAATATCAGAGAGAGCAAGTTTTTTTTATCCTTTTCAATAAAAACACCTCAAAAAAGGCATTCTTCAAAATATGGGGGGAGGCAGTAGCTCCCCCTCCAACTGTCGCCCTGCCTCTGGGCCATACGGACAAACAAATGTTTATATGACTGCCCCTCGGTCTGTCTAGTTTTCTGTTTCAAGATATCAGCAGCTTTTCGTGGCGTAAACCGTAAATAGGAGGGTAAGGGAACATCCTCACCCTCCTAAAATCCAGCACTCCATTAATCAGCTTTTGACTCACACCTAGTTAAGGCTATGGTTATTGACTTAGTAAAGAGCTATGTGTCTTCTATTTCTTCCTACCAGGGGTTATCATATAGAAGGGGTGGTATTAGAAAGTTGGGGAAAAGCTCATCCTTTCGTAAAATCTGAGTTTTAGTCCCTGTTCTATTTGCTATAACTGATCGGAAAGCAACTTGATACCCATTCAGCGCCCCGTGTTCCCCTGGTCGCCTAACCAACCCCACAAGGGATAGGATCCTGATTTCAAAATAGTCATTTTAATCAAAGCATTCGAAAGTCCCAAAAATTTTTGTTCAAGGGCTACATAATAAGTGCAGCCCCAAGGAGACCCCAAATTATGCAAATCATCCAAATATAATAGAGGTATCAAGGATATACTTTAATAGAGATAAATGAGCATGTTACACTTTATTGGAATAATAATTAATAATTTTATTTCAACCCTTCATACAAATACAGTGTAAATGCTTGAAGGAGTTGTAAAAACGAAAGAAAAAAGAACGAAAAAATCACACAATGCTACAAAACAAAATTAAGCTGCGATAACTATGGAAGAGAGAAAAACAACCGAAATCGAAATCACGATTTTAATGCACAAGACTAGCCAATGGAAAGTCGTGGATCGTTCTATTTTGACTTTTGAAACGGGTATACAACTCATCCATTTTCTTACTTATCTCAAAAATATAGTACCTCTGCGAAACATAAGAGTTTCTGGACCATATGGGAATTCCCAATAAATATTTGCAATACCGAAAAAAATTTGAACGAATTTGGTTACGTTCGGTTTTACTAAAGCAATTCCATAAAAGGGTTAAAAAAAAGACATGTGGCGTGAACGTGGCGTTACAGAGACGACCGAGCGTAATTTTGTCAAATTGACCTTTAGTTCATGCTAGCATACCGTAAGTTTTCCGCAGTTTTTCTTTAAGTGCCGCAATAACTAGACTTTTAGTAGCTTTGATAGGATTCCCATATCGGAGTCCGAGATACTCAAACTTATCCTTTTGGAGAACTGTCTTCCCGCAAACATCAACAACACGATTTGGCAATGTTTCGTCGTTCAAAACGACGAATTCAGTCTTAGACGGCTCTATTGTTAGCCCAATATATCCAAGTGCAGACGGCAGGGCATTAATAGCTTTCTGTTTAAGATTCGAAATTATCCCTTATCAAAAGTAGATCATCTGCGTAAGATAGATGACTAGCATCAATTCCATCATCTATCAAAAATTCTTCTATTGATTTTATCGCAGAACGTACTGCATTGTTAAATATCACAGGGCTGATTACTGAGCCTTGTCACCCCTACGTATCTCTATAGTTCCAGAAAGCTGTCCTGCAGACGGAATTCTTACTTGAGATTTTTGATACCATTGCCATAGACATTTACAGACAAAGGGATCAACTCCTGCCCTTAGTAGTGACAGGGCTGTTTGTGAATGTAGGACAGAATCAAACGCCTTAGATATGTCTATTGCGCAGACGAATAACGGAGTTTTTCGTTTCTAAAACTTTCAACAATTGAAATAAAAATTGCATGGGCTTTCTGAAAACCGAGACCGGGCCAGAAACCAAACAGATTGTCACCCACATCCGCTCGTGCTGCCACTATAGGGCACAGTACTTTCTCCAAAAACTTTGCTAGAACTGAACAAATAGTGATGGGCCTGTACGAAGAACACTCATTAGGGTCTTTCCCCTTCTTATGTATACAGGTAACGATGTTTCAAGCTCATATCTGCAAAAATGTGGAATTTTGTATTTTTGCCAGAAGTAAGATCACGGATGCGTGTTTTTTTGTTTTTTTTTTTTTTTGTTTTTTTTTCCCAGGGGTGATCGTATCGAACCAGTGGTCCTAGAATATCGCGGGAGAGCTCATTCGAACGGAAATTAAAAGTTCTAGTGCCCTTTTTAAGTGACCAAAAAAATGGAGGGCAACTGAGCCCCCTCCCACGCTTTTTTCCCAGAGTCATCCAGGAGATAGCTATTTTGTTCAGCACGGTTGAAAAATATAATAACTATGCCTTTGAGGATGACTTAATCCCCCCCCCACAGTCCCTGGGGGAAGGTCTGCAAGTTATGAGCTTTGCCAAATGTTTACATATAGTATTGGTTATAGGGAAGTATACAGAAGTTTTCAGGAGGGGGTCGTGAGTTACGTGAGAGGATCTTTCCATGTAGGAAGTTTTCATAGGGCAAGGGACATTATTATGAAGGGGGCACCGGATTTCCCAGCATTATTTAAAAAAAGATCAGAAATTAAATAATAAAAAAAACAATTTTTTCAACTGAAAGTAAGGAGCAATATCAAAATTTAAAACGAACAGAAATTAATGCTTATATGATTGAGTCCGCCCTCTACTCATTACCTCGCTCTTTACGCTGAAGTTTTTTTGTACTTTCATCAGAGCTATTTATTCTAATTAACGGCCTTTGTGATTAAGGGATCATTCTTAAAGAATTGGAAAAAAATTTGAATTTAGCGTAAAGAGCGAGGTATTGACTAGGGGGCGATCCCCCTAATATACGTAACAAAAATATACGAATATAGAAGTTCGTTACGTAAGTTAATTTGTAAGTTACGTCAGAACAAAATTTCGAGAAAGCCATTTAGCCAAACAAAAGTCAAATTAATGCGCAAATTTCGTTTTGATTATTCATGTACGGTGAGCCAAAATGAAAGCTGCATTAACTCAAAAACATTCAGAAATTAAATAAAAAAACAAGTTTTTTTCAACTGAAAGTAAGGAGCGACATTAAAACTTAAAACGAACAGAAATTATTCCGTATATGAAAGGGGCTGACCCTTCCTCAACCCCTCGCTCTTTACGTTAAAGTTTGACTCTGTCTCACAACTGTTTTTTTAAAACAATAAAAAACTTCAGCGTAAAGAGCGATGGGTTGAGGAGGAGGCAGCTCCTTTCATATACGGAATAATTTCCGTATAACCTCTTTCGACCCGTTGATTTTGAATATGAGCTTGGTGATTTGACATCTGAAGCCCGTATTAAAATATAAACCTCCAAAATAGAAATTTGTCAAGTAAATATTACAGAGAATCCCTTTGCCCTCTACGCCCTCTCGCATCCACCTTTCAATTAATAACAAGAAGTAAAATGTGCTGTTTCCTTCGACTTACGACCATTCAGAGATTATCAGAGACGGGTTCTTAATCATTAAGAATCTTTAAAACCGTTGTATGACTGCTCTAAATCGAAACACACTAAGTACATATTTCGTAAATTATGACTGATTTTGACTGAAATTGTTACGCAACGTTACATTTTTTTCAGCTCATTGGGTGCAAACCGAACACTAATATTGTAATATACAAGTCCAAAATCACAACGTATTAAGCACATATTTTACAAATGGTGTCTGATATCCACGAAATGCCAGAGGTTTTAAGGCTTTTTTGAGCTTCCTGGCTATGAATATGAAGCCAGTATTGAAGTACTTTAGTTCAAGGTCGATACAAGTTTAGTACGTATTTCGGAAAGGGTGAGCAGGGGTATACTTACAAACTACGTTTGGAACAGGTCACCTTTTAATCAAAGCTATTGAATATATACAATCTCTACATTGAGCGCTTGTCTTCAGGCTTCAGACATTAAAAAAAAAAAAAAATGTATTCTATTGACGATTGGAAACTTAGCGACGCTTCAGGTCCCGATTTTTCTCTTAGGGGAGGCTTTGGGTAGTTACCAGCTGTAAAACACCACGTGATTATTTTTAGATTAGTGATTGGTTGTGAGGTACCGACTTTGCCAGTTTTATAAGTAAAATATGTAATATGTTTTCATCAACATTTAGTGAATTTTAAGTTTGTCCTTCGAAATGTGTAGACAAACAATTGGTTGAATGAGCTTTAAATACAAATAATTTATTTTGTTTTCAGTAAAGCGTAAATGACACTGTGGCCTTTCGGTGTTCTGCTGGTGGCAATGCAATATTTGTTTGCGGTAAATTCAATTCAATTGAATTCACTGATGCCGATAAAATATTCTGACAGTTGTGATATTTATTTTACTTTTTTAAAAGGACTTCTTTTCGTACTGATTTCATCCTTTCAGGTGTATAGAAAAACGAACGACTAAACAAAACTTTCGACTTCAGTAATATGCTTACTTTTCAGTAAAGTGCAAACGGCACTCTAGCCAGACATTTTCTTTTCCAGATACTTCAGGCATTTTGACTTCTTGTCTATATCAATTAAGCCTTTTAATATCACCCCAATTAGTAAGCACTGATATCACAAAAATATATCCTTTTTTTTAGTTTTGCCGCTTTTGAAAAATGTTTTTGATATCACAAAAGAAAGGCAGCTGATTAAATCGTTTTTTAGATATTCAAAGTCTGTGATAATGGGCCAATTCTTTCCTTACTTTCTTCCACCACCAACGCTCCAAAGAAAATTGTGCTTGCTTGTTTTGTGTCGGTTCTGGTGACTCTTTGGCCACTCACTCCTCAAATGGTGAATCTGTTCGTTCTCGTTTGTAACAGAAATTGAATTTTTTCGGCTGTTGAAACAACATTGTTAAGTGTTTTTCAAGAAAAGGTTGGTAAATTTATATATTTCTCTAGAGAAAATTTTTCTCTCTTGAAAGTTTCCAATTATTTGTTCCTCTCTTCCCGTCTCCCCCCCCCTCTCTCTCTCTCTCTCTCTTTCTCTTTATTTCTACCATTCCTGTATCAACGATAGACTACGATATTTGTATTGCTTGTAAATTTTTTATTCCTCGATATTGCTTATTTGCAAATAGACGATTACTGGCAATTCTATAGTTTTTGAGGAAGAAGGGAATTATTCGCTGCAGATTAGATGCAGATGGTAGAATAGCAAAAGGGCATGTGATTTTCATTCATGTTAGGACCGTCTATTGTAGCAAAAGGACCTGAGTAAGGTTGAGACTCATTGGGGAGTGTGGCTTAACATTGTGCGAGGCATAGGCACTGGAGAAGGAGCGAAAAGTTTTCCTAGATGTCTTTTTTTTCAGAGAAATTAGTTAAGGAGAGTTTGAGTTATAAAGCGTGGCCACAAGATGCTAAATTTGGCTTTGTGTGAGCAAACTTGTTTGACTATACTCAGCATATTTATCATGATATATAGGTTTTGGTCGTTCGGGAGGTTCCTTCATACGGTAAAACACAAAGTATCTAGGATAAATGAATCCCAACGTAAAAGAAAAGAAAAAATATTGGTTCCCCCAATTATGGGGCTTGAAAAAGACCAGAAAACTGTTTTAAAACCTGTGAGAACTCTTGGGAATGTGCATGGAACAGAAGTTTGGAAGGGGCGTTAAGAATAAGGAGTACTTGCCAGTGTGTCAGCCTCAGATGGCTTAACGCTCAGATCAGTTTGAAGTAGTTATAGTAGTCGATTTGTTCCTCATAAATTACAAAATACACAGGTAACAATCTTGATGCATTTATAATCTTTGGGGCTTGGTAGTAAGCTTTTCTATTATGAGTTTCTTTTGGTGATAGTATTTATGATCGGTATCAAGGTAATGAAAAGCCATGCAAAGTTCTATTTGCCTTTAGCCATAAAGAATCTTAGTGGATACACGTCACTTTCAACACAAGGTACAAAGTTTTATATACAATGAATATTCACGGTCTCGTCCTGTGAATGTTTGAGATTTCTAAGCTACTGTCGTCAAAGTGTATTTTTGTAAATAATAAAGAGTGTCAGATAACGATGCTATGGATTTTATGAAATAATAGCATATCAGTTAGCACAAAGTGACTTCGGACAATTGACGGTCCTTTATGAAGGGTTCAGGTGAAACTTCCGAAGTTAATGTCAAACGCTTCGAAGTATAGCGAGAATTGGCTCCTCTCGCCATACTTGATAGCTTCAAGTGAACTTTTGCGCTTTTAACTTGAATGCATTAGTGATCGTAAAGAATCTAAAAAAAATGTTTGCAGATTTTCGCAATAGAGTATTGGAGTATACATCCATAGCTCGTTTTACGCGATGACAATGACATAAAGACATCGAAGTGTAAATATAACAATGCTATTTCTTTAATCTTCTAAAACTACAAAAATATCTTTAGCCCTATTTCCTTCGATCATTCTAACAATGATACAAACTGCAATAATTTAGAATTATTCTTACTTGGGCTGCCCATAACCCTTCTACCAATGCTTCATTGATTTATTAAACGCGGTTTTTAGTAGACTATGTTCAGGGAGCCTTAACACTCTTCCCCAAACCTCATATCTTTTACTACCTTGCCTATCTTCATACAAGATAAATCTTTATTGAAAAACAACTATCATAAGAAAATTATGCCGAATTCGTGTCATTCATAAAACTAAAAATAGAAAAGAAAATCATCACTGTCACAAATCAACGTCAAATTAAAATTTCGTAAATAAATATTGCAGTGTTTACTCAACTGTCAAAAGATAAAAGACAAACTAAAAAGAAAAAACGTTAAAAAACATTATATAAAAGCTGAAAAAAAGAATTTTAAATTAAGTATAATATCGCAGTAACAACCCAGAGTATGGAAAATAAGCACAAACTCAAAAGGGAAGCTCAAAAAGCTCAAATTAAAATCAATGCTAATGAAATTCCAAAATGTATAAAACCGTAAACAATCAGTCAAAATACGATTACTTTCTTCCTTAAGTCCCGTTCATCATCGCTGGACGTCTTGGAGCCACTGCTTCTGACAGGACATGAACCAGGACTCAATATAAATATTCAAAAAGAAGTTTCTTGGCTAATTAGTTGACGGTGGTAAGTCACTCCTTTCCGTCAACTTACAGAGGCCGTTTTCCATGCCTGGATCTTCCGCCTTTTTGCAGTTGTCCTCCTGAAGAGGATCCTCCCACAATGATATGCTTTGGTAAAGTGCAATTTAACCTACTACTGTTAAAAGGCTGGCAGCTGAATGTACGCGCCCACACGTCGATGGGTCTTGCTCAGTCTGCCCCTATATCACAGTACCCTACTGTACATTGTATAAGAGATTTGATAGTTGCATAATACTCGTAGTTTATGTTCTAGTTAATAGGAGGTAAGATACGTTTTATTTCGAAAAATATTTTATTAGTACCGAAGCATAATTTTATGGGAAAGCAAAAACATATATAAAACTACGCCAGAAACCAAAACCTTGTGCCTGTGGCAGAGTTTTGAGTCCTTGTGTCGCTGATAATTTAGTTTAGAATGGGGGTGAGCGTTTCGGCTGTATAAGCTCAGCCGAAGCCAATCCAGCTCCACATGGGTACCTAGAGAAATCTGGGGGGTGGAGGGGGGGGGGGACACGGGAAGCGTCAGATGATTTGCCCCTAACCATGTGTTGCACTACCGGCCGAAGGCAGAGGATCAGGAGATCGATACTTGTGCTACGCAGGCTATTGGTCGCGTAGAAACCGAAAAACACAACAAAATGAAAAAGAAGATATAAATAATTCTTTATGATGGGAGATCGCCATAATTGCACGATTACGATAGTTAACATAAGCAGAAACGGAACTTTTTTTCTAGTTTTTTACAGGGACGGGTGCAGATATTGTTTTTAATGCACCCATGATCAACCGGGGTTTTGCGCCTCATATTTCAATGTATTGTTTTCTATTTTAAGAAAAGAAGCAAATATTTAACTTACCAACAGTTTTGAGTCCACGTGTGTAAATTTACTCTTTCTTTAAGATATTCGTAAGGTTGCGCAATAAGCTAAGTGATTAAAGAAGTCGAGCAGCTTTTTAATACTTTTAAGCACAGTTTATATAATTATCCAGTATGATCTTTCCCTATCTCACCCATTATAAAAACCCGGACGAAGGTGCGAGTTCTCCAGAGATCGTTTTTGCAGATAGAAACATAAGCGGCATTAGATCTTTTCACGGGTAGACAAGTCAGATTTCTCTTGGACACGAAACAAGTGGAAACCCGCTATTACGAATAATGCACTTGGTAACCATTTCTCATTGATTGACGGAAACAGACTAACCCGCTAATGCAGAAAGAAGTGGGAGGAGCTTTTTGTTCGTACCGAGAATGAAGACCAGAAATGATCTGCGATAAACTTACTGGATAATTCTATAAACTGTGCTTTTAAAGTACCCAGGATCAAAAGAGGTTTGCGCCCCATGTTTCAATGTAGGCTTTTTTATTTACAAAAAAAGAGAAGCAAATAACCGTTGGTCTACCAACAGTTATGGGCCCAAGCGTGTAAATTTATTTATATCGTAAGGTAATCATAAGGTTTCGTAATAAGCTATTTGATCGAGGAAGTCCTTCCAACAAAGTCTAAAAGTTTTTTTTTGTATTTTCAAGACGCTCACGATGAAATAGGGGTTTTGTGCCCCATATTTCAACACACTGCTTTTTTTATTTACAGAAAAGGAGAAGCAAATATTTGTTGATTAACCTACATTTCTGGGCTTGAGCGTGTAAATTTGCTTACATCGCAAGGTACTCATAAGGTTATGTCTGCGTTCAAGATACCCAGAATTAAAGGAGTTTTTGGCGCCCCATGTTTCAATATAAGCTTTTTGATTTCCTTTTTGAATTACAAATAACGGATGATACACCAACAATTCTGGGCCAGGCGTGTAAATATACTTATGTCGTGTGGTGCTGATGAGATTACGTAATATGCTACTTGATCGAAGAAGTCTTCCCAAAGAAGTCTAAAAAGTTTTTTTTTTTTCCCAGGTACCCGGGATCAAAAGGGGCTTTGTCCCCCATATTTCAATCTACTGCTCTCTAATTCACGAAAAGAGAAGCGAATAACGGTTGATTAATCTACAGTTCTGGGCCCTACGTAGTAAGCTAATGACCAAAGAAGTCTGCAATATGTAGCTATGATACATTAAAAAGTACGTATTTGTGACGGTTGGGTGTAAATTGTGAGAAAAACATCTAGTATATGTTTTCATTCCTTCTTCGGGACCCATGCCATGCACTGTAGTAAGCCCCACTCACCAATCTTGCAATATTTACACATTCATGTCCAGAACTATGCACAATCTGTACTGTTTATAATAGGTTAAAAGAAAGAACCAAAGGAATCGTTGATCGGGGTAAAATATGTGTATAGCTACACTTTCTTATGATTCTCATCACATAGGAGGCGAAATTTGATCAATTTTTATATCAACTCAAATTGTTATTTATAACGCTAATAAAAATCAAGATTCCATTAACGTACACGAAGTGTCCTTTTTTTATAATAAATTAGGATTTATTTATCAACAAAAAATAACAAAATCCAGAAGCTAAGCTTGTAAAGGAGATCACTACACCAACTAGACCTAAAAACACCTATCACATAAAAATCACTAACAAGTGACTATACCGCCCCTACTATTATTCAACTCGTCAATTCTCAACTTTCAACATATTTAACCTTGTCCTTCTCATTCCATCAACCAAACAAAAAATATCAAAAAAAAAATTACAAATTAAAAACAAAAGAGACCGAAGAACTAAATCACTCACCCTCACATACCCTATAACAATGTTCTTTTAACATACTTCTAAGTTCAGAAACATCAGTCACCTTCTTGGTTTCATCTGACAGACTATTCCAAGCACGAGGGCTAACATGGCGGGTACAAAACATTGACCTAGTTGTCACAGGCTTAGGTGGTCTAAATTCATTCGAACGTCTTAAACTATAAGACTGTACACTAGAAACAGGTATAAAAAAATCTTGAAAGCAAATTGGTAGCATTTTATGCTGATGTTTAAACATAAAAAGAGCATTATAAAGCTTAGTCAATCTGAAAAATTGAACAATATGTAGTTCAGCATACCTTGCTCTAACCGAGGAACGCTTCTCATCTCCAGTAAGTACTCTTACAGCCTTATTCTGTAATACTCTAATCTGCGATAGATGACCCACAAACGTTGAAAACCAAACCAATATACAATAAATCAAATACGGATGAATAAGGGAGAAATAAAGCATTCTGAGAACTGGTCTTGGGAAAGTACCCATTAGCTTCCTTATAAATCCCAAATTTCGGGCAACCTTAGTTGCAATTTGATTAATTTGGTCTTTGAAACTCGAGCCCTCATCGACTATCACTCCAAGGAACTTTACTGCTCTAAAACGTTCTATAGCATTCCTATCAAGTTCTAGTTTCTCAATCCAGGGGTAGTAATTTACGCTTCTTCCGTAAATCACAAATTGACTTTTCTTAGGGCTTAATTTAAGTTTATTAACTCTCATCCATTTTTCTATTTGTTCCATTCCCTTTTTCAGAACTAGTAGAAGTTCACTTTCCGTCCTCGCAACAACTGTAAAATGTGCATCGTCAGCAAAACTAGGAATTATAGTTCTGGGACCGCGATTCTCTTTATCAGAAATCGTCATATCTTCAATGCACCGGTAAATATCATTGATATAAATAAAAAATAAAAGAGGTACCAAAACTGACCCTTGAGGAACGCAAGCCTTCACTCTCTGCGGGATAGAGGTCTCACTTTCAATTTGCACAATCTGCATACGTTCACTCAGGAATGATCTAATAAGTTCCAAAAATTTCCACGGATGCCACAATTATCTAACTTCTTTACTAAAATTTCATAATCAACACAATCAAATTCTTTCATTATGTCAAGGAAAACGGATGCCACTTTAAGACCACTGTCTAAATGATCATTCACAAATGTCGTCAAGAAGATCACTGCTTTCTCAATTGACATTCCTTTCCTAAATCCGAACTGGCTAGACCGAAAAACAGACCTATATTCTAGGAATTTAACCATCCTTAAATTTATCATTCTCTCTATTATTCTAGAAATAACAGGAAGAAGCGAAATAGGCCTATAATTATCTAAATTCCCATTATCACCCCCTTTAAAAAGCGGTTTCACTTTCGCAATCTTCAGACAATGGGGAAAATACCTGACTTAAAACAGTCATTTATTAGCATTACCAACTGACTAGAAACAATAGGATAAATAGCACGGAAAACTTTCACAGTCATGATATCCGATCCTGTTGCACTGTTTTTTCATATTTTTAACCACTTCAGACACTACTGGTCTTATCAGGCAGGAATTATGTAAAATCGCCATCTTCAGCTAGGACTGGGATACTGGATCCCACATTATGGCCCACATTCGAGAAATGCTCACACACTGAATTGCAATTCACCCTATCTGGAAGCTCCGAGGAAGGCCGACTAGGGTTCGTTACAGACTTGATAAGTTTTCAACTCTTACCTGGATTTCCCTCTGCTTCTTGAAACTTGAAAGCAAAATAATCCGCCCTAGCTTTCCGAAGGAGACAGTTTAGCATGTTATTATATGCTTTATTATCATCCTTAGTAGTTGTCCCTTTATTTTCGTTCAAATCCTTATATAAATGGTTTCGCCTTCTCATACTTATGAGTAGACTCTTAGTAATCCCTGGTTTCTTTGCTGATTGATATCTGTAAACTTTTTTAGGTTTAACACACTTCTGAAGTAAACCTGTTAATGTCCCGTACCATTTATCAAATTTCCAATTGATAACATTCCTCTCGTAGGAAATTGAATTCAGTCTTATCAACTTCCAGTTTAAAATGGTCAGCAACCTCAGAATAAATAATAGGCCTAATGACGTTACAACGATGTCCCTTATTCGATTGTAGGACTTGCGGCACTGTTATAATTACTCCAAAATGATCTAAAACACTGTTTACCACAACAGCAGGTGACTTATATTCAGTATTCACAAATATGTTATCCAATATTGACGAGAATTCTCAGTCACTCTTGTACAGATGTGTATAGTAGGCTTCAGCCCGTAGCTAAGCATCATATCCAGAAACTCCTTAACTCTCTGACTAGAATGTACACTTTTCAAATCAATGTTGAAGCCACCACACGCAAAACACAGCTGTCTTGCTCCACTTAACAGGCCCAGTTGTTGTTCTAACAGACTCAGAAATTCTACGAGGCTACTAGACGGAGCTCGATGAATAATAGCAAGTACACATTTAAAATTGAGCTTAGATACTTGCACAACCATTGACTTAAACATCATTTCCTTATGTTTAGTAAGGGAAGGCATCGGCAATACATTTAGATCACTCTTGATACGTGCCGCTAAACCTCCATGTTGGTGCAATTCCCTGTTTTTCAAAAACCAGATGGTAATTAGGAACATCTAATAGAGATGACGTATGAGACTTAAACCATGTCTCAGTCAGGGCCAAAACCTGTAAACCTCGAGTCTGCAGAACTTCCTCCAGGTACTGAAATGAAGTACTAATACCTTGGCAATTTAAATGAAAAACCGAAAAATCACTCGGGTCATAATCATTATTCAAATCCTGAAGGAATTTATAACGGGCTTTCAAATATTCCTCACCAATACCATTACTCTCAAATTCACGATGAAGCACCCCGCCCCCAATATATTCAATCCTGAGTGAATCATTCTCCATCCCCTTCAACCTATTCCACTCTAAATTAGCCATTATCAAAAATCATTTTGTGACGGATATGAGAAGGAAAAGGTTCTGTTAACTTACACTTGTCATTTTCATCATTTGCTGAGTTGGTATCATCGCTTCCACACTTCAAACCTAAACAGAAAAAAAGAAACATATATATCTTCATAAAATCCAAAAAACACTACTACTGTTCCCAGGCCTAGTATCATTGAAAGCCAAGACCAATTCATAAGAACTCGAAACACAAGTCGGCACGCTCCGCACCACACAACAAATTATACACTATTATTGCTTTTTTCTCATTATATTTTTTTTATTTTTTCCATCCACAGCATCCGTTTCAAAAAAAATTAAAAAACACGAGACGATTGATTACTTCATATCAATACCACAAAATAACAAAGACAAAATAATAATAAAAATAAACAAAAAAAAAACAACAGAATAATAACTCCAAATAACCCAAAACTCATATTAAACTAAAATAGTTAAGATAAAGCTTAGCATTGACTATAGCGAATAAAGCTTAGCATAGACACAACACGAGGATTTCTCAGCACTGACCATTCAGGAATCATGGAGTAAGAAAAACGCAGGCCGTGTGGCCGATCAAAACAAAGGAGAGGTGGAACCGATTTTGTTACCCATGCTTGAACGCCACAATCAGTGAGATTTGACCTTTTGTTCAAGCAGCCATTTTCTAACATCTCTCACTGCCGTTGGAGCATCATCACTAAGATAAATATCTTTATGACCGCAAACAGTCTTTGAGTGTTTTACTCTGTTTCAGAATCGTTATTTTTCTTCTTCAGACTGAACAGTAGCTTTAAAATATCTGTGCTCTTTCTTCACTTGTGTAACAGCAAATTCTGGGGTAATACACCTAGTCCTTCGCAAATAGTTTTGAAAATCGCTTTAGCTTCCTCTTGATCATCGCAAGGTACATTCCAAACCACTATATTTTTCTCATTTATTCATTCTCGCAATAACTAACCGATTCTTCAACTGATTATTTTCTTCACGGAGAAACGTTGACTTATATGTAACAACACTAATTTGTGATTTTACATTTATTATTTCACTCTCAGTAGCCGCCACATGTGTCTGGATCACCGAAGACTGTTGCGATTGGCCAGATAGAGCTTCCTCAAGCAATTTGACCCAGGTTTCCAGAGATTTGAACTGGTCCGTGATACCGTCAAGCTTTTTCCATTGTTTTTCACTATAGTTAGAATTTCAGAAAAGCTCCGAGCCAGCGTCGAAATTGACAAAGTCTCTCCATCTTTAGGTGAAGATGACGAATAATCATTTTGATCCTCTTCGAATGAGACTTCTTTACGGTTTCTTTTATTTCGTCCCATGAATAAGCAGTAAGAATTCACGGACAGATAAATAAGTCTTACCTCAGCTGGCAACGATTTTTTATCCAGGATATTGCTAGCGTGCATTGCTTTTAGCCCTTTGGCACTGCAAACACCTTTTCCAACGACGGTAGTCAATATGCTCTGCTTATAATGACTAAAATCCTAAATCCCAGATTGCACACGCTACGTCGTCTTCAATGTCGTAATCCTCAATTCCTCCATGCAATTCTCCAGTCCAAAGCAACAATCAGACAACAAAAAATTCTCTTTCATCAATTCAAAACTTTAATCACACAAGCTGTTTCACTATTCAGCTATAACTACCTCATGGCACGGAGCGCCTAAGGTGTTACTCGTTCGGGGAATGAATCGTGACTGAACGATTGATTAATCTACAGTTCTGGGCCCTGCGTAGTAAGCTAATGATTGAAGAAGTCTACAATATGCAGCTATGATACATTAAAAAGTACGTATTTGCGACGATTGGGTGTCAATTGTGAGAAAAATGTCTAGTATTTGTTTTCATTCCTTCTTCAGGGCCCATGCCCTGCACTGTAGTAAGCCCCACTCACCAATGTTGCAATATTTACACATTCATGTCCAGAACTATGCACAAACTGTATTGTTTATAATAGATTAAAAGAAGGAACCAAAGGAATCGTTGATCGGGGTAAAATATGCGTATAGCCACAATTTCTTATGATTCTCATCACATAGGAGGCGAAAATTGATCAATTTTTATATCAACTTGAATTGTTATTTATAACGCTGTTAAAAATAAAGATTCCATTAACGTACACGAAGTGTTCTTTCCTCCAATTATAATGAATTGTGGATATATGTCAGTTCGCCAGATCTTAAGGACCTTGTTTCATACACAACAGATATTCTTAGCTTCATCATGCAAATAGTTGAAATTTTCTGTTGTTTCCACTCTAAGTATATTCATTAATATGGTGAAAAACTAGTCCAAATTTTGTTTTCTTAAATGAAAGCAAATGGGATCAATTTGGAATTACCATCGCTAAAAAAAAGAAAAAAAAATCTCCATCAAATTGACTTTTGGAATTTTACCCTATACATTCAATGCTGTGTCAAATCTGCAAATATTATTGTTGTTTTCACGATTAGAGGGCTGTAAAAAATCACCGACTAGCTTCTTGTTTATTTATTCAGTAGGATAGCTTTCTTAGCTTAAACAAATATTTGAATACCTCTTATCAGCAATGGTTTAGTATAAAGACTCATGTTGGACAAGAAAACTTTTTATTCTAAAAAACTAAGCGCTGCGTCACGTTTATGGAATATCCTAAAACTGCAATTATACAGAATGTTTTTCAAGATGCCACCAAAGATGTAACTCAAACCCTTCCCGAAGGTATATTTTGATTTGTGAATAGTAATTTGGCTTTAGTAGTTCAAAATTTTTTATGTGACATCTGTCTTAAATTTACTATTGTACTCCCCCCCCCTTAACTGTTTATGTTGGATCAGATCTTATACTTGCATTTCCAGCGTCTCATTCAATCCTTAAGATGCTTATATGCTTTAAAAGTTTTTCAGAATGCGTTATGTCTCTTTTTGAAGATTGAAGAAATGCTTATGGTACTAAAATCTTTTTTTCTTTCATTTCTTTTACTTCACTTTTTGTGATTATCAAACACCCTGCGCTGACCAGCAAAGCTGGGCATTGGACTAACTTTAAAGGACCACTTTGCTGTCTTCGTTGTTGTTTTTTGTGTAATGAAATCCTTTATTTAAATCAATAATTCAACATAATAAGTAATCCAAGAAGCAAATCTTCTCCATAAGTGGAAAATACTTAACACAGCTAAAAAAAAGAAAAGAAAAACAAAATAAAGATGGTTCCTTGTTACAGTCCAGGCACGAAACCTAATCATAAATGCAAAAGAAAAATAATAAATCTCCAAGAAACACAAAACCTGTATCTCTTAAATGAACCCAACTACTGGAATTTTGTTTCATCATCTAAATGATCCAAAAGCTACCCTTTCCATCTTGTAAATTAAAGAAAATGTTGATCTGGTTGTATTGGCCCGAAGAGTGTGAAGACCATCCTTTAGGCATGTATGATGCGTGTGGAAATCAGACCTAGCAGAAAGTGCACCCGTAAAACAGATAGGCCATTTTATATTAGTTTTTTTTTTCTTTAAAGCTTTGATGGCAGTTCTCTGCCAATCCTCATTCCATTGGGAAGTATGTTTACGAAAACCTTCCCTACACTCCCCCCGTCTTTACCACAGATTCCTCCTCTGGTCACCTGACTTCTGCTTCGATGAAAATTATTTTTATCCTGTCTCGGACGCCTGCTTAAATCCTTTTTAAAAAAAATGTATTGCTGTTATTGACTTATTAACCTGAATGTCATCTGTCATGATTTTCTTCTCTTTTTGCTTTATATCTATTGTAAAATTTACCCATTTTAGTTCATTTTTTTTTATAATTACTTTGTTTCTGGTCAGAAATCAGTATATATTATAAAACGAGACGAAAAAACAATACAAATAGACCGTTTTGTAAAGACTTGTAAAGATTCTTCCAAATCGGGATCAAATGTCTTAAAATTAGAGCCTATAAACGAACTACCAACTTTGTTAGAAAGTTTACCGCAGATAATTTCTGGCTCTTCATTCTCGGTGCGAACAAACAGCTCCTCCCACTTCTTCTTGCATTAGCGCGTACAAACAGCTCCTCTCACTTCTTCGTGCATTAGCGCGTACAAACAGCTCCTCTCATTTGATCTGCCATCAGCGGTCCAATTACCCTGGAACGCATATTTTGGCAGAAACTTTCTCAAATGCCTTTGAAACCAACTTGAGACTTCGAAACCTACTTGTAATTCCTTAAAAACATATAATAATAACATTGCCCTACTGATTACCGATTTTCATATATGTATTGAAATATATTATTTTAAAATTAGTTTCTTCAAAATTTAGTGTTCCAACGTTGAAGCCAAGTTTTTCGTTCAAGAGAAATCTGACTTGTCTACTCGTGAAAAGATCTAATGTTGCTTATGTTTCTACGTTCTCTGGAGCACTCGCACCTCGGTCCTGGTTTTTATAATGGGTGAGATAGGGAAAGATCATACTGCCTATAATTAATATACTGTGGTTAGAAGTGTCTTTTATGCGGGGAAACACATGCATATAGAGTTGATGAAAATTTTAAAAACATTTTAGCGGTACTATTTTAGTCAGATAACTTATAAAAACCGTAAGAATCATTATTCGCTAGTACTTTGAAGTGACTTTGATCATTTTAATAATTTACTACTTCGCTATTACGAATGAGAAAATTATAGCCGTTGAAAAAATTTTAAGCCGCGATAAGATCCCATACTTAAAGAAAAGTCGATTTTTCGTTCTAAAATAAATTTCGAAATATTGAACTTCCTCTATATTTGGACGTGTTAAAGGTTTCATTTGGGAGGAAGAACCAATCGGTACTTTTTATGTGAGAAGTGGAACTCGTCAGTTTTATTGTATGCAAATGTAAGAGTGCCCTAAGAGGAGGGCAAGTGTGTGGCTGCCTCACGGAGAGACTCAGAGTTCAAATAAAGTGCCATCTTTTATAAAATTCAAAATGATTGATAGTTTTCTGGAATATCTAATACGGGCATCCTTATTAATTCTTTGGATGCCATTTTCGTGATTAAGACCACATGGTTTACAGACCAAGAAAACTGTTACATATTAAGTGATGTCATTTGTTGTTTGGTGTCTTGTTCGTTTTCTAACGGCCTCTGTTGGCTCTTGTACATATGCTAAAAATTGATTTTCCTTGTTGTTCAAGCTAGGCGACTTGAAGTTTCCTGTATGGGGTTTTTGGCTATTGCGATTCCAACGGTGTACTTTTTATTTTGATCCAATACTGTTTTGAAGGCCATTTTTCGAAATTACCTTATATTTGTTTTCGAAATAACAGTTTACTAGTAGGACTAATCGAGATACTAGTTGCCACTCTTGAGTCAAATGCAAATACCAATTTTTTGTCACTAGCCAGTTATTTTAAACATTTTTGTTTACTATGAGCCGAAGTTCTTTCTTTACTAGGTTGCAGCTACCGCTGATATCGCGTAATAAATTATTATTAATAGCTATTGTTGTAGCTATTTCATAACTATATTGTAGCTATTACTAGATATTGCGCTTGAAAGGAAAGACTGAATACTTCAACATAAAGGCCAACTGAAAAATTTTTATTCTCTATATAGTTCGAAACTATTGTTAGAAACTAATGGTTAAAGTTGTATTCCGACACAAAATGTAAGTTTTTGCAATTAATAATTGTTTTGAGTCATGCGTATTTTTGCTGCTTTGATGTCATGCCATTAGCCTGATTTCTGTAGGAGGTAAATCACTTATTACGATGACAGTGTTTAGACTTAGAGAGGCGTCGACTAAATTTTCACCCTTAGGTTAATAATAGAGGAGTGTCTAAGTCATCAAACTCCTTAGTCCTCAGTTTTATAGATTACGAGTAAGTGTTTGATTCAGCTGATTGAAGTGCTTTAGCGAAGGTCCTGCCCTTGATTAGTCCTATGCATGAGAATAACATTGCTGCGATTAAGGTAGGAAATGACGTGAATTGCTGGTTTCGTATCAAATCAGGGGTTAAGCAGGGTTTCGTTCTATCCCCATTTATATTGATCATTTTGATGGACTTTTATCCCAAGGAGCACAGCAAAGGCAATGGGAGAACACGGAATCAAATGAAGAAGTAGAACTCTCCTACACTTAGGTTATGCTGATGATTTAAGCATCTTAGATGAGAATCTTAGCAAAATGAATGAACTTGGAGAGGTTTTGCGAGTTGAGAGTGCAAAAAATAGGTTTAAGAATTAATGTTAAGAAGATTAAGTCGCTAAGACTAGGAATAAATAAAGGTGGAAAGGGGGTTTTGGGTAATGAGAAAATCGATCAAGGAACAGTTTCACTTACCTAGGTAGCATTATTAGTAAAGACAGCGGGAGCAGTAAAATAGAATAGCCAAGGCCCAGGGTGTTCTTTCACAGATGAAAAAAATTTGAAAGAATAGGAAGATAAGTCTACGAACCATGATTAGAATATTAGAAGCTACAGTAATCACAGTTGTCAAGTATGGTTGTGAAGCGTGGGTGCTCCGAAAAACGGATGTGGATTTGCTTGATGTTTTCCAGAGAAATTGTCTACGGATAGTTATGGGTAACCGATTGACTGACGGTATCTCAAACAGTAACCTCTCAAACTAAAAAAATATCGTTAAGTCCTGCTTTCTAGGGCTATAATGAAAGAAAGATTGTCCTTGTCGGCCAGCCGTCTATGGCTAAACAAAAAGCAGGTCATCCCCCAATGGGGTGGGAGGATGTCGTAGGGAAAGATTTAATAGAAATGAGAATTTCTTGGAATGGTGTAAAGAAGGGGGCTTTGATTGTTATTTTGATTTGCCAAAAACTTAAGAGATATGTACATAAATAGAATGTTTACTGTGATAAGACCCAATAGGCTCTTAGTAAGAATTTATATCTTCTTAGATAAGATAACTGAATAAATAAAAGGGCTAATATTTAAAGTGAAATCAAATATTTAAGTGAAATCTTGAATTGCTTAAATTACCAGGAATAAATACTATTATATATAAAATATTCAGTTTTGTTCTTTCCATTAATTTTGACTATTTTAGCGATTTGGTTTTATTATTTATTTGTTAATTATTTTTTGAAAAACTGAAAAACACTGTCAAAAATAAATATCCAAATAAATATCAAATAAAAAAATACCCAAAATAAAGATCCATTTTGGTTATACTATCTTAAAGCAAGTACATACATACGGAGGGGAGGGTGCAGGCCTGCCCCTCCCCCCGAAATCCTGAAGTTTCCTAAATGTCTTGGTACTTCTTTGATAGTCAACAAATTCTATTGAGAAACAATTAAGGAATTAAGAAATAATGGGTCTACTTCTTTTTTTTGTATTGGGTTTCTTAAAAATGTCATATTATTTTTTTTTATGTATTTTTTGTTTTGAAGATATTTTTTTCTTTTTAGGCACCGAGGGTCTACATCCTCTTAAAGGTCTTTTCTTAGCTGCTGGGCTCCTCCTTACAGTGATCATTATCTTTATCATCTGTCAGTTTCTCTGCTCAAAAACTAGCAAAATACCCAGAGTCAGGACAATCAACAGACAAAGAACCGAAATTTATGTTACTGACAACTCTGCATTTGTTTTCAAGGATCCACCACCCCCTTACTCAGTCATTATTGATGTACCACCTCCTGCGTATGATTCAATTGATATTGACAACTATAGTAACTTACTGCCCAAAAAGATTGACTTACAAACCAAAATGGGAATATAAAGAAAATGTGACTTGAATTCACCGAAAGTTTTATTTGGCAACGGCAAAACCTTTTTGGTGAAGGATACAAAGAAAGAAGGATGATTGGAAAACTCAGCAGGATGAAAATCTTATAATTACTCCGAAGTAAACTTAGAAGTATGATAACATCAGTGTGCCTTTTTATAATTATTTTTCTAATATATCAGAAAAACTTAGCTTTTGATTTCTCATGAAAAGCTAAATCTTCTGCAAAGGCAACTAAAGACAACGTTTTTGCTTGTATAGTTTTGTCAGTAAATTGTTTTATATGCTCGCATCTAGTCATGCTATTCATGTAGTTGGCTTCCGTAGAGAAGGTTAAAGGCTATCTGAAGGAGTTTCAGGACCCTATATTGGTAAAATATAAGTAATAATAACAGTAATAATATATTGAAAACCCGTCGTATACAGTAAATGTACAATGACAGAGTATACAAAAATGCGAAAAGAGGAAACAAAAAGAAAATATACTAAAAAAATAACAACAAAAGCAACAACTTCTTAAATAGTATACAAAATAATACGAAAAGAGGAAACAGAAAGACAACATACTCAAAAATTACAACATAAACAACAACTTCTGAAAGGAGAGAAAAAAAAGAAAAAAGGGAGACAAGAGGGAAAATTAAACAAGCAAACTTGCCCACTCGTGCTTTAGAATTGCTGGTTTTATTTTTTGCCGGCTAATAAGTGTCTCAACAGCTAGATTTGGGTCCGCTAGGTTGTAGCGCCGAATCAGAAAACTATATTTTGTCCAAGGTGGCAATTTTAGTAGGTACTTGGCAAAACGGAAAAATAACGAGCAGATTTTAGACTTTTCACGGTTTTCCAATAATTTCCAGAAAGGGGTCACATATAATATATGTGGCAGAGCGGTAGCGTTGTACATATTTGCCAGCAATGAAAGTTATTTTCTGGCCCATAATTGAAGCTTTTGCTCGATCAGTCCTAAGAAGTTCCCGCTCGAAAATTGTATTTGGCGTCAATAGTAGCTCATTTTCGTGTGCTATGACATTTTGTACTGAGTACTATATACGTATGCACTTACGTGCGTTGAAATTAATGTTGTAAACTGTTGGGGAGTAAAGCATATTAAGGATGTGAATGATAATTTAAGTGTGTCTATCCAGCTTTTCATATCGTATGAAAAAAAAAATGTCAAGCTAATGTCTTTTTTACATTAAAAAAAAACTAAAATCCTTTTTCAAACTTTACAAAGGAAATCTTTCTTCTTAATAGGTAAAAAAACTAGATTTTTAATATACACTTTGTTAGTGTCATGTCACTACGAAATAGAAGTCACTGGAATTCCTAACATGCGTGATTACTCTGCCTCAGTCCGATAATGGAAAATAACAAATATATTTATACTGCAACGTTTTGCAATCTATGAAGGAACTAGCCTCAAAAACAGCTGAAGAATCCAGTTTTCTTTAAAAACAGGAAAAGGGCTTGAAAGAATGCACTTGGCCATTTATTTTAGTCTTGCGAAAAGCTTATGGCATAGGCTTTTTTGATGTGAAAAAGGCTAATTTTTGGTGGAAAATATCCGTAAAATATGGTCATTCACTACCATAAAATGTCAGTAATTAAATTATTGATAGTACTTCTCACCTAAAATTCGAACTAACAATAGCCACATAGAGTATGACAAATGCTTAATGAGTCAATGATAGGGTCGATGTATCATTAAAGCTACGACTACTCGGAAGTTGAAACCAATCTTCTGGCATGTAAGGAACCTATTTAGCTAGGACATCAAAATATGAACAGTTTTGTTCCCTCAAAATATAAGGATCATCATAATGAAACAAAAACTTTTATTAAAAACATAATAAATTAAAACCACATCAAAATTAACAAAAATTTATTCACCCTGAACTCATCTTTTGGCTGTTTTAAAATTATCAAGTTTTTAGGGAAGCATGCCATTTTCGTCAGAGTTCCCACGTTGAATCGTGAAAAAAAAAATTAAAAAAAATAATTAGTTAAATTTGAGAATGCTTTTTACCATTAAAATTCATACGTTAACAATCTTTTAACACCTTCAAAGGAAATCACACCTTCTTAAGGTGCTTGGTGTCATGTTTTTTTAGTCTGATTTTTTGCTGACTTTCACCCACGTTTATTTTTCTGCAATTTGACGTCGCTACTACCAGAAACTGCCAACTGCTTGACTACATATGGAAGTATTTTTAATTAAAATTTCATTCCTGTTTTTTTTCCTAATTTTTTAAGATATATATGGCTGCGTAAGCTTCCACTTAATCAATTCAAAAAGTCAGATTTCATTCTCACTGTCCTCGGTACTTTAAGCAGATATTTGGGCTGTACGTAACTGCCTCACTTTTTCTTAAAGACAACCGCAGTCTGTTTTCTCTAGAAACTAAAAGAAAGCCACAGATGTTAGGCTATAAAATCATTTCATCCATCCAAACGATTAAAAAAAAGGCGTAATTGCACCTACTATTCTAAAAAAAGAAAACGGGTTTCATTTCAATTAAGTGTAGATTCAAGACATGCATGGGTAATACAATATAAGCAATATAACACATGCATTTTAAGCATTTGAAATTATTGTGGAGCTCCAAGTAACAACAAAGTGGAGTTTCCTAACCATCTTAAAATGCATTTTAGGCGTATTTTCAGATTTACCGAAATATATATGCATGCGAATGAAGTGGAAATATAATGTAAACCATACTAAAAGCGCTCAGGAAATTATTTAGAAATCGCAAAATTTGTTTTAACAAATCCACCAAGAATGCCTAAATACTTAGCCAAATACCAAAAAAGGTTATTTGAAAATGAAAATACTAAAAAAGAAAACTTATTTTTCGAAAACTAGGGAGGCAAAAAAAATCTTGAGAGGGGCAAATGCCTCCAGCCCACTCCCCTTGGGTTGGCGCCACTGACTTAGTCCTTACCTCGGATCGCAACATTTGATAACGGTAACTAAATACAGATCTTATCTTACAATCAAAGATTCTCTTTTTTAGCTTAACATCTCTTAGACCAGCATTTCTTAAACTACTTCTTAAAATACTATGCATCCTCCTTAAGGTTCTTTCACACTACGCCGTAGAACCTTTCATACGGGCATTATTTTAAACTTTATGTTACGTAATGTAATCTTGCGGAGAAAATTTTATTCGCAATGTAGTTATTGCCGAGTAGACCTAAGCTATACATAGAATTTTGTGTTACCTAAGCTTATGCTGTGCTATGGAAAATTCGGTATAACGCCAACAAGATTGAATTTCTGGGTGAACAACTAAAACATTTTGAAAGTCGATTAATAAACTTTTCATAGAAACGCTTGATCAGAGCTTGAATCCCCGTCTCCCTTCTACATTTTTGATTAACTTGCCGATGATGATTGTGATGATTCTAACCGTTATGTAAAGTCTTATCAACTCTTCTACATTCTGTTGCTCTCTGCCTCCAGCAATAGTAATACATCCCAGCAAAAACACACCTTGTTTCAATCTCACATCTGAATTTGTCTTATATTTTAACAAACTTGTGCAATGTTTCATTCACAAATTTTTATGGCTTTCTCAAGCTAATATTTGCAATGTTTCTGCTTAAAGTGCGTTCATAAATATAGACTGATCGCAAAAAAAATTCGAATCTCATCTTAAGAGATTTTTATTTTCTTAAATAAAAGTAGTAACCATAAATTTCAAAATATCCCTATGAAAAAAAAACAAGTAACTGTCAGACCTTTGACTGTTGCGTCAAACCTGTGGATGCTATTGTTGCTTTAGTGTTTCTTAGTGAAATGGGTAAAAGCTTGTCTGTTGGTACCTATTTGTTTATTTAGAAAGAAAATTCCCTTTGGCTAAACTAATATTTGAATACCCCTTATCAGCAATTTTTGAATATAAAGGCTTATGTTGACTCAAAGGTACTTTTATTTTTAGAAAACAAGGCGCAAACCTATGCGAAATATTATATACTAATAATAATATTTATTTATCACCCAAAAAATACAATGATAAGACTGTGGAGTAAACAAAAAGAAAAGAAAAAAACATAAACATACCATTCTAACAAAACATAAATAAATTAACTCAATTCAAAAAATGGCCAAAGATCAATCATTTGATTGATAAACACCATCTAAAAACACCAATCATTTGCTGAGCTTTAAAACATAAATTTGCAGGTATTTGTTTCAGTCGTGAGGGCGCACCAACAATGTCAAATTTAGAAACAATTCTATGGTTCCGATACCACCGAGGCAAACGGAGCAGATATTTACAATACTTAAAATACCCTGAGCGTATTTTCTTCGTATCCTTCTTGCGAAGGAGGAAAGCAAAACCAGAAAGATAAAACAGCAGGGGCAAAAAACCTAGAATAAAGACGGCAAAGTCTTCGGTTATACCAACAACGATTGGGTGAAAATTGTCCGAACAGTGGACGTAATAGCGGAGCAAGTAGTCGAAAGTGACGTGGAAAAAGATAGACCTAATCCTTTAATACTTGCTGAACATGTTATAGTTGAAGAACTCAAGCAAAGAGGTGATGCTGGTGTAGGACTCCCGAAATACAAAAACTCACATTTGGCAGCATTAACTGAAAGGCCCACTGCGGACAGTGCAGCTCAAAGTAGGTCAAAGTTTCCAATTAGACTTAGTTTTGTCCGGCTAAGAAGCAGAATTCTAATATTCATGCAAAAATCGAAAGTATTTTTGGATTGTATCAAAGGCCTTTAGTAGAGATGGGGGCGCTACTCCTACGAGAACACCATATATGGGCATAGAGTCATTAGGGAGAATGATTGCCTAATCGGTCAATGACCTCTTTCTCCAGGTGTGTTTTTGGCACGCTCTTAGCGAAGGTCAATGTTGCTATTGTTTCCGAGGCAAAATGCCAAGGTCAATGTTGTTTTGAATAGAGTCATTAGAGAGAACACGTGGTTAATGGGGTCAATGTTGTTGTTGTAAGTGCACGCTCGAGGCAGATGTTATGATCCAGAAATAGTATTTGTTATTGTTATTCGAGCCAAATGTTATGAGGTTCCGAGAAACAGTTAATGACATTTCCTTCCTGTTCGAGGCAGATGTTATGATCCGGAAATAGTATTTGTTATTGTTTCCGAGCCAAATGTTATGAGGTTCCGAGAAACAGTTAATGACATTTCCTTCCTGTTCGAGGCAGATGTTATGATCCGGAAATAGTATTTGTTATTGTTTCCGAGCCAACTTTCTGGTCAGTCTAGAGTTGGCAGTCAGAGTGAAAGGATTGAAAAATGAATAAATTTGAGAAAGAGAGAATTAGATCAGTGTCTATGGAAAAACATTTGATTTTGGATGATGATTTTCCCGCCATTTGGAATAATCCTCATTGGACTATTGTATGAAACTTTTAAAATGTGATTCAAATGCTTATACTCAATTCATTGATATCTTGATCACGACACGTCAGAATGATATCGTGGATATACTTTCATTGCCAATGTAGATGGCTCCTCCTTCGAAAGAGGCAACGTCACAGAGTTACTCCTCTCCCCTTTCCTACACTTTGAATTTATCGAGCGAAGACGATCAGTTTCGTTTTAGCTGTGAGAGAGTTGACATCGGAAACCAAAATGTTCTATATATGCCCATTGTGCATGTACACTCTTGGCAGTTGGACTCAATGCGAGAATTGTACAATTATTGATGACTATAATGAAAAGTGTAAATTATGTAATCCTTGCAAATTACATAGAGGCTATGCAGTACAAATTAAAGGATGTAATTCATGTCTTGAGGAGGTGTGTGACTCTCATCCTAGAGGGCACCTATGCTCCAATTGTCACAATGATAAATGTGATCAGTGGGAGAATACTTACCCCGCTATGATTGGAAAGAATCCTAAACGTGATTTTAGTTTATTTCTACGAGATTGGTATCGTCGTGGATTTAAATTATTCTGGGAAGAGGAATCTGGTCTACGATTCAACTGTTGGGGTAACAAGACAATCTGGTTTCTACGTCATCGTTGTGATGACACCACCTACTATGACTATAGACCAAGCGATTTTTATTTGGCAGTTACCGAATGTGATTCACCACTTGAAAACACAGTATGTGATATTGCTTCAAATAGACAGATTGAAACTCGTGAATTTCATAATATGAATGCAAATAGTATCATTGACTATACAAAGAGATATGACAAGAGTGAAGTTACATTGTACTGCAGAAAATGTGATCCTGACTTTGCAGTCAATCAAGATCAATATATAGTGAATCCAAATGATTTACCAGCATTAGTGGTTCACGACAGTTACCTATACACCGATGAAGAAATCTAAAAGTGAAGATTTAAAGACATTGTTGTATATATACATTTTATTAATAAACAAATTCACAAACATTTTTTAAGCACTTTACTCTTAGGGCACTGAAATCAATATTAAATACACTTGTAAGTATATTTTCCACTAGAAAGTCGTTCAGACGTGGATTGTCACCATAAATATGGAGAAACTGCTTGTAAGTATAGCCACGACATCGGAACACAAAATATAGTAGCGCATGGAAGCCACAGCTTTTAGTCGTTAGATCCTGCACCCTTTTTCGATTTTGAATAATAGTTTTATTACTGCTCTCAATATAGTTGCTGATGTGAGGCGTGTAGAATGTATAGGGTAGGCCAAGAGGATCAAAAAATTCGATATTCTTCATTGTTTGATAGATGCACAGCCAATGACCCGTCAGCACAGTCGATGGACTGCTATTAACAATAATCAAGGTATTGTTCGCACTTTGAATTTTTCCAAGATAGTCTGAGGGTAGACAATAGGATTTGTACTGGGAAATGTAGGGGTCCATATTAAATACACTGATTATTTGACTGGTGTTCATGGCGCCAAGTCTAGTAGAACACTGCCTTCGGGAGTGATTTCCCAATAGGTTTCATATTGATTTAGTGAGATTAGGGCAATACTCTCAGCCAATGGGTCGGCAAATGTACACTCTAAACGCACAGTCCCCGTACGTACTATACTCATATCCTGTGTGCCAGACAAATCCAATACAATGATACCATGTGTTTTAGCAAACATATCTTCGGTTATACCATTTTCAAATAGTTGCGAATCATGATCTAGGGTTTGCATGGTCAACTCATACAATGTTCTATAGGATTTATCAAAAGATAGATTGTAGAGTGGGATGCCGTTTACTTTGCACACAAGAGATGAAAGTCCAAACATCTCGAATTTATGTGGACATTCAGTCCATGATCCTATTGCACTGGCGCTCTTTACAAATGCCAAAGCCAATTTCGAGGGGATTTCGCCATTGATAAAGGATGAATCGGTGAAGGTGCGTGAGCCCATTGCAATATGACGTTGATTGGTGATTGTGTGAGGAACAAGTAGTTTAATATTGTTGCCATTGGCTCTCAGTTTTTCCACGGCCAAAGCAACAGAACTCATAACCTGTTGTTTGCGTACATGAAGTATTGCCGAGGTGAGGGAGAGACTTACATCAGGATTGGCGGCAAGTTCCTTTCTCAATATGAAATTGGATGGTGCAAGCGTCAATTTTATATCCACTTTAACATTGGGCGGCAGCCATTGGGGTATATTAAATATTTCATGATATATTTTTCCAACTAGATGTAATTCACTAGTTGTAGCATTTTTAAGTGCATCTGTACTATCAGTATTAGTAATATATTCATATCCATTGGAGGCACCTCTCAATTCCTTGTATGACTTGGGTGTCATCAGCATGAATTGGATATAGCTTGCATAGTTTGAGAGATTGTTGCTTGTGCTCACCAGCGTACCGTTGATGTAGACACTAATTTGACGAAATAAATTATGTAGTATACAATTTTCATAGGATATTCCATCGGCTCGAACTGGCATTGTATTATCAGTTTTCCGGACCTTCATTTGCAAATCTATAAATGTGGACGATAAATCCATAAAGTAGTCTTCATTGGAATAAATTTGAAAGTGGATATTATCGGAGAGGGGTTGTAGTGGATAAAATTGTTCATAGTATCCATGCTTGACACTCACATCAACATTTTCGGCATTGAATAGATTCAATGAGGCGGTGATTGAAGGTTGAGAATCCTTATGCGGCAGGTAGGACATCTTAAGAGAAGAAATCAAGTTTCGATCTAACAATTTTCTTCCTGGGGCTTCTGGTTACACTACGTCTCGGCTTTCTTTTCTTTGACAAAAGGGATGTCTTTCGTTTCCGACCTGAGTAGAGACTGATGAGTGATGCGTTGTTTCTTGACCTTTTTAAACCTTTACCATTTTGTTTTAATTTCTCGCCAAGGGTTCGCGCACTGGACCTAAGATTTTCCGTAGCACTTTTTTTAAAATCCTTGCCAGAGCCCCAATCGTATAGTGTAGAGGATGCAAAATCTGTCGCAGCCGGTACAAGATATTTTCTAGCCAGTGGTAGTGAAGAGCGAAACAGCTTAGCAAACCAGCTACCAAGACCATAGCCAGACATTGACGAGCGACCCTTGTAATAGTCCATTCCATTGCCCTGTTGTCTTGGGCCAAGAGTATTAACATAGCAGTCAATATCAGGACAAGTGAATACCACTTTTCTATTAGACATCTTGCTGAATGGGTCGAAAATGGCATGTAATCACAGCCAAACCTTTTGAAATTGCTATTGGATCACCCAATTCAGTTCTTAATGTTAACTGACAGAGTTCCAAATAGGAAGTGTTTACTGGAATATACTGAAGATGCTTTATATTGTAGTGATGAATATGTTCTTGATTGGTTTTTCGTTCAAGAACTCGTAGGAGGGGAACATTTGAATTACCAACCCGAGATGTTTCCACAAATGAAGCATAGAGAAATATACAAGTGTCTGTGGAGAAGGCAGGCGGGTAGTCGGCAAAAATGAAATTAGTGTTTCCGGCACTTTTACCATTGATTATATTGAGCTTAAAGCCAAGAACATCCCTTAGGTTATCATTGAGAATAATCTTTTCACTGGCAATAGGTGAACTAATGTAGATCTTGCCCTCCTCCTTTGAATAGTTGAAATGAAAAGCTCCTTTTTTACGAGCGGAAATTCTTTTATTAATAGTGCGACATAAATCATTCATACAGGTGAGTTCCTCGTAGGGTAATTCAATATATGGATAATCCAACCAATTGATTTTTTGAATTTGTTCTTGATCACCTGGTGGTGGTGGCCAATCATAGGGTCTAATTTTTATTTCATATTTACGATCCTTTCTCAGGATGTCATAGGTATTTTTGAGAATACAGTCGACAAGAGCCACTTCATACTTTCCGTCGAATTTGATGGTGGGGGAGAGTTTTGTCCAAAAATCACTTGTTTTATTCAAGTCATTGTAGAGAGGATCAGAAACATTGGACATGAAAGTCACATAGAAATCATTGGGCATTGTTAATATCTTCAGCACTGACCCAAGAATCAAAATCCGAGTTGTATCCTAGCCAGCGAACAAGCAACTGCTTCTTGCCCCTACGAGTACGACTCTTTAATATCTTTTCAATTTGATAAATTTCACTAGTGTTTCTAACTTTTTGCAGTTCATATTCATAAAAACCACCGAGAATCTCATCATCTTTGGTATCTCGTAGCCGATAAGTTATGGGTATGGTGTCTAGGATTTTGGACACTTTAAAAAGTTCGGTGCTCCATAAATAATTCCCCTTTTCAAAAATATTAGTGGTCCTATTAATTCGAACAGTATCACCAACATTGAATTTCTTCTTCTTTTTCTTCTCATTGCCATTGGAGTATTGCTTTAGAAAAGCATCAAATGTATTCTCACTGTAGTGAACATCCCGAGGGCTAGAGTTGGACAGAGATCGATGTGGTCGATGGTTGTATATCTGCATGATTTTATCTAAATCGTGAATAAAAGCAGATGTATTTTTCAGTGTACAATATCTTGAAATTAATAGACGAATCGTTCTTATTAATCGTTCGGCCAATGCAGCCTTTATCGGACTGTGACTATGATAGAGTGTCGTATTATATTTCAAAAGAACCTTTTGCACATGAGGGTTAACAAATTCACTGCCACGATCTGATTGAATTTTTCTATAGGAATCCTGCTCAAGAATACTTTCAATGGCCCGAGCAACTTCAACACCTCTCTTTGATCGCAGTGGAATGGCATAGGCATAGCGACTAAAGATACTGATTGCCACTAGAATATATTTGTAGGGTGTATTGTGACGTCGTTGAACTGCGTCTAAAGTTAAAAGATCCATTTGCATTATATGCAGAGGGAAAAAGGCTTTAGTTTGACGATATTGTTTACTGCGAAGTCTATGATTCCGATGTAATGTGTAACTTGGTTCATTTTCTAGATACTCTTTTACATTTTTCAATGTGGTGCCGGAGACTTTGGAAAGCGTTTTGGGAGAACTTAAACTTCCCGCTTCACCAACATTTTCATAGACACCTTTCAAAACTTCATCCATTTTGAACGTAAACACGTAGTGTAATGTCCACTCCCCTTTTGCACACTGGAGGGCGAATCAATTCGTCTTCGCTTTTGACTAGCAGCCACAGGTGTTGTAAAATCAGTGGTGCTAGTATCTTCTTCTTCTTCTTCTTTTTTAAATGGTGTTGTTGGATGTTCATTTAATTTCTTTAGAATTTGCTTATTGCCAATAAGACTTTTGGGGAAGTTTGATACACTTAGAAAGGTGTATAGATTATCGTCAAAGGATAAGAGTCCTTTACGATTCGTCACCATATCACAAATTAAATCAACTAGATTATAACTTTTTCCCCGAATTATAATTCGTTTCCCTATGCTGTCGACTTGAACTTGATCACCAGATTCCAACACGAGATAAGATAATACTCTTTTACTCTGTTCTCGATAGGACAGTGGCAATAGGTTCCCAATTTTCAATACAATCGAATTCAATTCCTTCTCCTTTGATTGTGCAGAATCTTGAGATGCTTCTTGTTTAGAGGGATCGGGTCTCTCGCGATAAGGTCTATGTTTGTCCATACGTCGCAATGCATCTTGAAGTAAAAGCAGTTTTTTATCATCGGCAATATTCTCATCATTAATGAATTTGTTTAGATTGTCTTCAAAATGTTCGATGGGCGAGAGGACAAGTTCAAATGGTGTCAATTTATAGGGTTTTGCCATCTAGAGAAAACTGTTTACAAGTCCTGCGATTATCGGTAGTAAAAGTGTGAAAAAGCTACCACCTGCTTGAAGGAGTCGTTTTCTTTTAAATTTGTTTCCCTTATTTTTACAAGCCAAGGCACGTACAGTGGAACGATGTTGCTTTGTCTGTTGTCTAACACCTTCTGGCAGTTGAACATTGCCCTCAGTTAAATTTAAACAAAGTTCAGATATTAGATTAATGAAATCATTGTCGACACCATGTTTGAGTATAGCCTTCCTAAGCGGAGGTTTTGAAGTGCTTAAAACGGAAAATAAATGCCGTTGTTCGTGTAGTTTCTTCAGTGTCATGACAGCGACTAATAGCCTTTTCTACTATTCACCGGAAGATATACTGTAATTTCATTGTCGAAAATGTCGGTGACTACACGAAGATCCTCGGGTGTGCTCTGATTAAGATCCAATAAAATGTAACCGTAGGGGTTGCTAGTCGCTTGAGTGTACGCTGACAACAGAAATTTTGGAGTGCCGGGGTATATCTGTTTATTGAGAGTTATGAGCGAGCTAGAATCACGAACGACTCGATAGATAATATAGATAGTGCAATTCAAAGCAAGGGTTCGCATACATTTGCTCTGATGAAACAGATTGTGTAGAACTAGGGTTATGGAAATGTTTTCGTGATGAGATCGGACAGTGAACAATTGCAGCATTTCCTGTGAGAACTGTTCAATGGATTCAGCCAAATCATCAATAATCAGCCATGAGTTCGGTTCAATACTATTGTAAACATCAAGTCCTCTTATGAATTGTATTGGTATGGTTGTGGCAATAGCCTTTATTTTATCATAGGACTCTTGCCAAATACTATAGCAATAGTAGATTTTTTTCGGTTTTTCCAAAAACATTTTATCGCAATTTTGAATTATTCTAGCTAAAAGCGTTGTTTTCCCCGACATTGAGGGTCCACACAGAAACGATCTGAAGGGTGTTTTAAATTGATACATGCTGTTGACAACAGTCGGACTATGACTAACTGTAAATCATATGTGTCCAATGAATAAGTAGTAATTTTCCCGTCTATTCAAGAACAACAAAAACAATATTTCATGGCAACATTTATTACGATAAACACTTCTTCAACATGAACAATGATAACACTTTTTGTACAACACTTATTGTCTTTAAACACTTTTTGTACAACACCTTTGTCCATCTACAGCACTTTTGTACCACACTTTCTGTACAACACCTTTGTCCATCTACAGCACTTTTCTATACAACACTTTTCTATACAATAAAATACACTTGGAACTAGCACAGTTGAACAGTAGAGTGATTGGTGGCCCACCACCCCCCGGGAGCCGGCCTTGGGAAGGGTCCCCCACCCCCCTGGAGCCGCGATGGAAAAATAGTTGTCGTCACTGCTATGGGTTAGTGGTGGTGGTTAGTGCTTGGGTTAGATGAGGTTGAGTGGTGGTTAGTCAGATTAGTTTATCCAGACCAAGTTGATTACGATAGTCTGCGCATTCAACTCGATCTGAAATACGATAGTGGCCATGTGGCAGGACACTCACACCGTTCTCGAGCACATAGACCTTGTCAGATATACACGACATTGCATTTTTTTCTACTCTCACAGTATAATTTCTATACTGTAGAGAGCGAATTGCAAGCACTTGTGCTCTTGGCACTAGGCTACTTTCTACACAGTCTTTGTATACGCTCATGTTAAAATTGCTCTTTACAAAGTGTGTAGGCACCCCTTTACATGTTTTCTTTTCATCCCCACTATGTGTTTCCACGCAATAGACTTTGGGACCCGGGAACACCCCCCTAGATATCAAATCACTCCCCGTTTCAGATTTTAATTTTAATAGTTGGTTGGGGGCTTGACGTTTCACCAGCTCGGGATAGAGGGATGGATTCCAGTTGGTGAAATCCATCCGCGAGCTGATGTGCACCCCATTTTGCAAATCACCCAATAAATCTTCAGTTTTTACTTTTAGCAGTAGAGAATCGGTATCCCCATAATAAACTTGTACCTCCCCCTCCCGTGGCCATTGCACCTTGCACACATTGTAAAGAACGACAACATGAGCTTTTTTGAAATTTCTAGTACTGAACTACCTCCTGCGATATTCTTGTTCAGTACTACATTTCGCTTTTTCCTGTGTAGAAGAACCATGCCGGCCTCTATGCTCGTGAATGATGTGAAATTAGGGTCGGCAATAATTCGTGCACACTCTAGAGGGTCAGTCACGACGTCGCAGCGAGATCTGTTACGTACGCTTTCGCACATTTTGCCAAACGCTGAATTTAGAATGAGCTTGTACAATTCCTTCTCCACCTTTGAATTTGCCCTAGAACGTTTATCGACAAAAGTATCGATAAACGTTTTCAAATAAGGTTTCTGATTGAACTGAAGGACCCTATGTATTTTGGTGATTTTGAAGCCATTGTTCACCATCCAGTGCAAAAGCACATGGTGAACAACGATATTCTCCTTAGGGTCCAAATCAGCAATCAGTTTCTGTTTAGAGGGAGTCCAATGCATCCCCATATCCTCAACCAATGACCGATTGTAGGGGCTCAACGAGTCCCTGGTCACTGGTCGATTGATACAGGGAAAAACAAAATCTTTGACTGAGTCGTGAAGGGCCAGTGGAATGTGACCGTCAATTTCAAAGAACCATCCTTGTGGCCCGTTGTCCTCGACGGTGTTAATGTCGGGGAACTCACAAGGATTCTCAAGCCATTGATAGTTCCCACACGGCAAAGAGTAGTGGGACATTGCCGAGGGGTACAACGAGTTCATGTCCAAGAACACTGCATTTGACTTTACACCGGTGCTTTGCCCGCTCGGATCGGTTGATAAGACCCGGTCCCCGTGAAAAACATACCCTCCCCTCATTGAACGCTCTACAAAAAGGTGTTGGTCTACATCCGTGATTAGGCCTATTTCCTCCCTGCTAATTTTTAAAATTAAATCCATTACTAAATGTGGTGTAGAAAAATAATATCCTATATCTAGTCCAAACTCTGAATAGATCTGGTCTGTATTTTTACAGACTATATCCAACAGAGTTAGAACGTCACTGGCCAAGTACAGTCTACAATAATCCCACCCATTTTTACAATCCCCCTTAGCCCACACCTTCTTGGCAAACTCGTACTCCTCGACTGTGCATTCACTGTTGGTGAGTGAATTGTGAAAAGCTTCAATTGGAGGTAGTTTCTCCTCGCTTAAGCGAGCGCCAGAACAGTAATAATCATATGCATATACACCTTTGCTGGTTAATAAGTCATACATTTCACTGTCTGGAAAGTGCTGTTTAAGCAAGGGAAAGCTATCAAAATTGTCGCTTTTCTGCACTTGAATTAGTTGACTAAGGGATTTGGGGAAAAAACTAAAAGAATCTAAAAACCTAATTTTATTCCAGCACGTACGCTCATTATCCACTACCTGCCATTTCAGTTCGAGAAGCAATAACTTCTCGGCCGATTTGGGAATGATGTTGTAGGTAAATGAATTATTTACCCATGGACTATCTACTCCCCCTCCCTCCCTGTGCATACGTGCCAGTGCCGGTAAAATAAATTTTAAGTCATAGTTAGAATTATGAATAAAAACTGGGATAAAAAACTGTTGGCTAACGTTTAAGTTACACGATTGATGAGCTACTCCCCTAAAATTACTACCCCCAGATGATATTTCCTGCCACAAGTGGTCGTGGTCTCTGACTTTCCCCCTCCCCCCTCTTTTCCCTTTAGTCCCCTTATCCTCCTCTACAAACTCCCCCTTACATACCCAACATATTTTTTGATTTTTAATCGCGAGACGATCCTCTGCAGACAGCACCATTGGATAATGCGTATTTCTCAAACGAGAAATAGCACCATTAGCCGTGCCAATCAGTTTAGTCAATGCCTTGACCATGCACTCATCTCCCTCATCCAATGTTTCTACTACTTCTAACAACCGCATGGTATTAGAATTGTCTCTTTGCGCATGGGCATAGGAGACTGCAATGGCCTGGTGTTCTTTGATACGGTTTGGATATTGTGGGTCATTCACCTCCACCAGCTTAGCTTCGCAGTCCAAAGATATTTTGTTGCATTGGAGAAGAGTATTTTGAAAATTTTTAAAACGTAGAATGGCCCTATCCCCTGAAACCGTTTCCACTGTCTGATAACCATGCCGTCTACAATGCTTCATATGATTTCGCAGCTTTAGTTCAGTCCAAAATCTAGAGAGGCATGTTGGACAGTAGAAACGTACCCCTCGTCCCTTTTTACCCTCCCCCAGAACTCTACTAATGTCAGTGATTGGGTTAAAATGGCCGATTGTGTTCGGTTGACTAGGTGGCGTGTAAAGCAACCAAACCCAGTGTTTAACCAAATCAAGTGACGGGCCCCTCACTGGGAATACCACCCCCTTCTTTTTTGAACGAGCCCCATCTTTAAATTCAGTTTCATATTGTACCACAGTAACGCCAATATTTAAATGTGCATTAGCCCTTTCAAAAATGTCAATGGATCGTAGCGTTACTGGGTATTTTCCTTCTAAGCAAGAAAAATCTACAACTGGGAAATTGGACCCGTCCTTCCCATGTACAGCCCAGTGATCTAAATTCTTCTTAGTAGCGTCATCTGCTAGAGGCTGAAAGGCTGATATGAGGAAAGCATACTTGAAACACTTTTGATCTGTTTCAAAACGGATCTTCTGGACAACTTTACAACCCTCTAGATCTGGATTATAATTTAAAACTATTGCTCTTTCCCCACCCCCTCTTAAAATAAAATCTTTCTTAAATTTACATATATTTACACTTAAATTTTCAATGAATAAAACTACTGACCCACTTCCATTTTCATTATAGTTCTCGAGATGCGCAATAATTTGCCCTACCCACTCACTAAAAACACCCTCAAAATTTTCTAAATTTGGATAAATTATACGCATCTCGGAATGTATAAAATGATAGTAAACCTCACTTTTCCCCTCATTCAAATAAAAAACCTTTAAAACGATAGACACCTTAATTGAATCCCTACCCCCCCACAATTGAATTTGGTTCTCCAGTAGTGCACGAATTTTGTCTACATATGCATGCACTATTTCTACAGGATCAAAAACAAAATTTCCCCCCATTAGTGTATTAAAAGGATCCCCAAATGTTGCAGTGAAAACAACTATATTATTCAATATTGTATTGGACAAAAGAAAATCGGGGAAAGATGTATCCCCTCCCCTACTTGTTCAATAATATCTGGACTCTGTTCCACTTCAGTTGTTTGAAGTGGGTAATCGGAGGCTGGAGGGTTCCCTGCCAATTCCCGGGTAAAATTGTCTAAAATTTGCAAGGTATTTTGGCTCAAGTCTACCAGTTCAACTGCGCTATTATCTACTTTAAAAAAATCATCTAAAAACTCATCAATATTGTCAGGTACTTCAATGCTATCGTCCCATGTCACATTGTTCTGAAAGTCCGCTGGTGGTTCCTCCCCTTCTTCACTAGACGGCGAGTAGGGGACCAGGACAACCTATAAATGAAACAAAATAGCTTAACGACGATCTAAGATATGACATAGGATTTTTTTTTTTTTTTTTTTTTTTTTTTTTTTTTTTTTTTTTTTGGGGGGGGGGGGGCATCCCTGTGGCACTTCCCTGACCCGTGGCGCTTCCCCCGGCGCTTCCCTGACTCGTGGCGCATCCCTGTGGCGCTTCTCGGGGTCCGCATCGCTTCCCGCGATGCTTCTCGAGCGCGTGGCGCTTCCCTGACCCGTGGCGCTCCCCCCGGCGCTTCCCCGGTGCTTCCTGGACCCACTGACTCCGCCCGTTTACATAATGTCCCAAGAAAAGTTGAAATATTTGCTTAGACCGCATAAGTCCAAGTTTCTCTCTAATTCCATTCTATAGGTTCGGCGAACTCTTCATTAGCTCTCAATTATTGTAAGCCACCGCGTGAGTGTTCCAGGATTGAACCGTTAAGACGGTTTCCCCTCACTAAAATCTTTGGCACGAAGAAATATTCCGTGTAAATTACGGGATCCATATGTGACAAATACAATAATCTCTCTCAGTTCCTTCTCTTAAAACTATGTGATAATCAATTGTGAAAAATAGGGGATTTTGAGTTTCAAATGGTGAGCATTAATTGAAATTATCTAAAAATAATCACTTATGAGATAGCGGCGAAGAGATAGGGGTGAATGCATAGAAAATAGCAAAGATTAGAAAAGAATGGTTTCTCTGCAAAAAATATATTTAGATATCTCTGAGGGAGGGCAGAGAAAATAAGGGTTGTGAGGGGGGTTAATATTTTAATAAATCTCTGAGATATACTTTTACACAGTGTTGAAAAATCGGTTTGTTTAGATATTTCTTGGTCCTGAATGATAGAAAAAAGTGAAAAGACAAAAGTAAAGAGTAAAAGGCTCTTTAGCAGCTAAAAAATAGCTTACTTGATTGAAAAAAATACTCACGTCTTCAAATTGATCAACCACTTGACAGAAAGCTGGAGGCTTGACCATTACATGATAGGGAGCCATTGGTTGGTCTATGACTTGCTTGAAGGAGCCAACCCTTCTATCTTGCATGGAAGGCTCAGGACTTGACGGAGAGTGCACTGACACTTGATGGGGAGCTGATAGCTCAGATATTGCGTGAGAAGGAGCCAATGTTTGGCCTACGGCTTGTCTTGAAGGCCCAGGTAACGTCTGTTGGAGGGTGGAGGGGCCGACGTTAATTTCTTGTGCAGGAGCTGTGACTTGCGTAGCCGGGACAGGGGCTTGCATGGATGGCTGCACTTGGGCAGGCAACACTTGTTTGGGGGGCTTTGGCCAGCGATCATATTGCATGGCAGGGGGCGCATTATTGGCCCTCGTCTTCTTAGCAGGAGGGGGCACGCATTCTTCGCTATTTGCGTCAGACATAGGCCCCATCAATGCAGTGTCCGCAAATTCTTCATAATTTGCCTTAAAAAGAAGAGAAGAAAAATCAAATCAAAATAATTTCCCCCTTTTTAAAGAAGGAAAGTTATTAAACATAATTTTGTTTAGTTTATCACTAAGAAAGCACAAAACCCATATTCTCTCCCCCTAAATTTAGGAAAATTAAGCCATCCCTCTCATAGAGTTAATCATGCGTTTTATTCAAGCGAAAGGCATATCTTACTAGCTTTGTTCAAATGTTATAGCTAAAATCACTAAATGATGAAGAAGCAATTATCTTTTCTATTTCTAATAAAAGCGCTAACCCCCTCCCCAGCAAAAATCCTGGATTCACGCTCCCCTCCCGGCCCCAAATTTAGGAAAATTAAGCCATCTCTCTCATAGAGTTAATCATGCGTTTTATTCAAGCGAAAGGCATATCTTACTAGCTTTTATTCAAATGTTATAGCTAAAATCACTAAATGATGAAGAAGCAATTATCTTTTCTATCTCTAATAAAAGCGCTAACCCCCTGAACAAAAATCCTGGATTCACGCCCGGGAATATAAAAGAAACTTTATCGAAAGAAAGCTTGAAAATAATCTGTTTCTCTTCTCCAAAATAGCGCATTGCGTCTGCGCCTAATTATTACAATTGCCTCAGTGTTTTAATTTGACAGAAGAATAGTCCCTTTGGCTGCCGCGTTTGTAAACCGGAAAGAGGGTGACTGCTAATTTTAACCTTGCATAGAGCCATGTGTCAAAACCAGAGCGGTTAATAGCTAAGAGATATGCAGAAGTTGATAAGGCTTACAGAAAGGCCAAATTTAACAAAAAGGTATTTCTTTTTGCGGTGGTTAGGTTTTGAATATATTTACGTTTTGCATTCAGTATGGTTTGTTGGGGGGGGGATTTAGCTGGAAATATAGAGGGAAGGAATTTATCGAAAAAAGTATTTCTTTTTTGCGAGAATTTGGGATTGTATAGTTTGTTGTGGGGGGGGGGGGGTAGGTTTTGAGGGTAAAGGAATATATTTACATTGACTATAATGATGTTTGCATGGTTTGGGGGGGGGGGGGTTTGAGGGTATATGAATATATTTACATTGACTATAAAGATTGCATGGTTTTTTTTTTGGGGGGGGGGGGAGGGTTGAGGGTAGAGGAATGTATTCACGTTTTAGCTTAATATACTGGAGGGTGTCCAAGGAAAATTCTTTTGAAAATAAAAATGTACTTACATTGAAAATTGCGGTTGCCAAGATCTCAAGCTCATCAAATTTATCCATTGTCAGGTTGTTTGCACTGTGTCACAATAGTTTCTGTTAATTGAATCGCATTGCATGCCCGTTATATACGAAAATATCTAGGTCGAATTGTTATGGTAAACAAAGCCCTCTGATTGGCTGAGAAGGGGGATGTAGCTGTTTCCCGGGAACTCGTAACATTTGGCTCGGAAACAATAACAAATACTATTTTCGGATCATAACATTCGCCTCGAACAGGAAGGAAATGTCATTAACTGTTTCTCGGAACCTCATAACATCTGGATCGAATAACAATAACAAATACTATTTCTGGATCATAACATCTGCCTCGAGCGTGCCCAAAACAACAACATTGACCCCGTTAACCACGTGTTCTCTCTAATGACTCTGTTCAAAACAACATTGACCTTGGCATTTTGCCTCGGAAACAATAGCAACATTGACCTTCGCTAAGAGCGTGCCAAAAACACACCTGGAGAAAGAGGTCATTGACCCCATTCCCCCTAATGACTCTATGCCCATATAAGGTGTACTCGTAGGAGTAGCGCCCCCATCTCTACTGCCTTTCACAGCCCCTTCCTTCACATTTTAGAATTAGTGACTAATATTTCGGTAATGGTATTTCGGTGCTATGCATATTATCCCCCAGGAAATCCCCCCCCCCCCCCGTAAAGTTGTCCTCGGCCATAAAATGTCAGTAATTTAATTATTAATACTGCTTTTTGCCAAAAATTTCGCACTAACAATAGCAACAGAGGGTATGACAGATGCTTAATAGGGTTAATGCTAGGGTCGATGCTCCATTGGTGCTAGACGTATTTCCCTGGAAAACTTCTCTCGAAAAATCCCCCACCCGTGGAAAATTGTCCATTCCTCGGAAAATTCCCATCCGGATAATTTTTTTCGTATGATCCCCCCTGCATGTAAAACGGAGAGGGTACAGATAAAGTATAATAAATAAAAATAATAAAGAAAAGAACGAATTCTGGAACATTCTACCATTATTTCAAAATTTAGGCAGAATATATGGTGTAAAGTAGGCTATCTTATAGTATTTATTTCTATGTTTTATTTGACATTGATTCTTTTTTCGTGCTATTTTTTTCCCGTATTTCACTGGCGTGACCTGAGTTAACTAATATCCAGCTTTCAACTGGCTTTCTGAGTAGACCTACGGAACGATATGTCCGATTTCTCGGTATTCTTCTCGATGAAAACCTTTCATTCAAGCATCATACTGGACTAATTAATATGAAGATCTCAAGGAGTCTTGGAATTTTGAGGAAGCTAAAACATATTTTTCCTGGATCAGTTTTAAAAATTCTGTTCCATTGCTTAGTTCAGTCCTACGTCTCTTATTGCCCTACAATATGGATGTCAACTTTCTCTTCTTTTTTGAAACCACATTCTAAGTTATATGATAAGGCAAGAAGGTTTATACAGGAAACAAATTGTTCTACATCTAACCAAACTAGCCCAATACTTGATTGGCAGTCTCTCTACATTCTTTCGTGCGCGTCTTTCACTTTTCATCAAATTCATGGTGATGTTCCCACAGCCCTTCTAACTACTCCTTCTTTTGTCACTGATAGATCTTCGCATCATCTTCGCAATTCAAGGAATATTAATATTTTATTTACTCCATCGGTGAGGTCTGACTTTAATCCATTAACTGCTTGTCATATCGTTTGGAATAGTCTACCTGAGTCGGCTCAAGAATGTCACTCGTTTGGTATTTTCGAAAGAATTTTTAAGAATTTTTTTAATGTCTTGATTTTTCCTGTCTAAATATATTTTTTTTCTAATTTTATTATTATTATTTGGGGGTAGTTATCTTAGCAGGATAAAATAGAGGTTATTATTGGGGCTGGGGGGGGGGCAACCCTAAAGTTAAACTTATTAGACATTTTGGAGTTTTTGAACAAAACGGGTATCTCAAAATTTTGATTCGATACGATAGGGGTTAGAGGAGGACCGGTAGTAAAAAAACAAACCAAGAGGGAAGCTGGTTGCCTTCCAGTAGCTTCCAGCCTTTAAAGAGGACACTAGAACTTTCAGTTTGGAATCGAATGAGTCCCTTCCCAAGTTTCTAAGATATTCCCTTCCATTTGAAGTAAATACAAGAAGTTGAATTCAAGAAGGTAAGAAGCTGTTTGTACTTTTCCAGCCTTTTTTGGGCTGCATTTTAAGGGGAAGCGGTATTTTTATCCTTCTGCATTGGGCCCAAGGCTACATATAAGTTTCAGGGAAACCGAAAAAATCGCCCCATTTTTAGCCCACTTTGTTAGAGGAGGGAGCAACTTCAAAGGAACCAATCCTTTGAATAATTTTTGTATGTTACTCCCCTTGGCAAACGGACTTACGGCTATAAGTTTCAAATTGTATCAGGGGAAAAGTTTGTGTGGCTCATTCCTGGTCCCCTACCCACCCCCTCCCCAAAGCAAAATGTCGATGATGTTTCTGTCCAATAAAATAATCACTAAATTTTCACACCACTTAATCCTTGACCAAAACATGCCCCACCCCCTTTCCCTTTTTCTACTATGAAACTTAACTGTAAAGAATTAACAGTTTGCGTAATTTACATACCCTTATCTCAAGGGCTCCGGGGGTTATGTCATCCTCGGATACATGTTGGAGTTTCTACGACCATGAGGGGGGAGGCGCGCAGCAATCCTCCTATACGGAATAAGTTCCGCTCGTTTTTAGGGTTTGATGTTGCTCTTTAATTTTATGTTATAATACTTGTTACTGTTTGTTTAATAACAGAAAAATTGGTCATATTTGGCTTCAACAGTCGTTTTTTATCTAAAACAAAATTTAGGTTAAAATTTGAACATTTAGTCAAGGTTTTCAATGAACAGTTGTTTTGTTGTCTAAGTTGTTAATAGTGTTTTTACTACAGAATTTCGGATGGACGGAGAAGGGCATTATTGTTCACATGGATTGAAATCCTGTGATTTTCGATATTCTGTGTAGCTGAAACCACCGTGACCTCTACAAAAGGGCTCTGTGATGCTTAAATATATTGTATACATATGTTCAAATACATTGAACAGTTTATATAAATGAACCCTCGCCTACAAAATGATCCACGGCCCCTCCTTCACAATAGCTGGGGCAGACTCATACGTCATTGCATATAATTTTACAACATATGCAGCAAATTAGTTTAATCAAATGAAGCTTTAAAATAAATGCCGGAAAACATTTTTTTGCAACAAGAAGGGAAGTGTAACCCCATAACACCTTTTTCAGGTTTACTGTGAATTAACGAAAATAAGAAATTAATGCCTACCCCCCCCCCAAACCCCTTCCTATATTTATCTGAAGGCTCACTTATAATTGGGCAATTTGAGTATTAAAATGCGCTCTTTTTAGGCACCTGGAATTTCCCCTCCCCCCTACAAAAAGACCCTCCTAACATTGTTGGGTCGGTACTTAAATACATGTATTTAAGTACAGTTCCGAGTACTTGAAGACATTTTTTGAAGAGTACTTTAAGTACACACTTAAATACATTTCTCGTGTGCTTATCGGTACTTAAGTACCAAGTACATTTTGTCTTGAACTTCTCTAAAGCCGTCTAGAAATTGAAACAAATTTCAAAATGTTGGGCTTATTATAAATTGATTAAAAAAAAACTTTCCGAAAAAGAAATTCTCTAAAGAAAGGTAAAGGCCATATTAAACTTAAGATCAGAAGAAATAGAAACCTACAATAACTGAAACTCAAAACAATCAGAAATTACTATTAAAGTATAAATGAAACCCAAAACGAACAAAAATTAAATTAACAATCATAGCAAACAACCACACAGCAGGTGCTAATGTAAGTGAATAAATAAATCTTAAAACGAGTAAATCTTAAATTGAAGATGTCAATCAAGCTTAAAGCAAACAAAAATATTTTGTCTTTGAAGTATAAATGAAACCCAAAACGAACAGAAATTAAATAAACATTCATAGCAAACAAATATACAATAGATAGTAATATAAATGAATAAATAAATCTTAAAACGATCGAAACTTAAATTGTATATGCAACTAAAGCTTAAGACAAACAAAAACCACTACAAACAAGAGTTTGGGTTTTGCCTCCTTCTCTCACTGTAAAAGTCTCAAATCTACTGTGTAATTGGCACTGGGTTTCAGCACAATATGACAAGACCACCATTTGGGAAGTTTGGACTTCAATTCTAAACATTTATATTTTGTTGCTAGCATAGGATCCGAAACAAACAAGCCAAAAACTTTTTAACCTATAGATTTCTAACTTAAAATTTAATTTCGTTACAGTCCTTGCACCGTAATTCCAACGTACCACGTAAATCACTAAATCCAAGTATCAAAGTAACAACAATTAAGTTCCGTAGCTCAGAGCCATTTCCCCGGGCGTGGGGGCAACCCCAGAAGCATAGTTATTTGGCCTTTGGACTATTTTGAACAAAATGGCTATCTCAAAACTTTTATCGGATGTATTTGGGGGAAAAGGCGTGGGGGGGAGGCGGGTTAGATACGCTTTTCATCACTTTTGATGACTTTTACAAAGGTAACTAGAACTTTCAATTTCCAATCAAACGAGCCATCTCTGAAGTTTATACGACCATCCTTTACATAAACCTTACATGCCCTCGGGGTATAGCTTATAAAACTTTTCCCCAGGCTCTGGGGGAATATGTCGATCCTGGAGTTTTTTGTTATTTGATCTTTAAACTATTTTGAAGAAAATAGCTATCTCAAAATTTTGATTGCATGCATTTGGGGAAAAAGGGCCTTGGAGGAGGGGGACTAGCTGCCCTCTGATAACTTTTGACTCTTGAGAAGGGCACTATAAATTCTTATTTACAATCGAATAAGTCCCTTCCGAAGTTTATACAACCAGCCCTTCCATAAAAACCTTATATGCCCCCAGGGCACATTTTACAACACTTGCCCCCGGGTTCTGGGGGGGGGGGCTGTTTTATCCCTGGAGCTTCTGTTATATTATCTTTGGTCTATTTTGAACAAAATGGCTATATAAAAAATTCGATTGGACGCATTTGGGTAAAAGAAGGTTGGGAAGAAGGGGGGCTAGTCGCCATAATTTACAACCCTTCCCGTGGCTCTGGGGGGGGGGGAGTATGTTCACAAAGAATTTTTTGTTATCTTATCGTTGGACTGTTTCAAACAAACGGACTATCTCAAAATTTCATTTGATGCATTTGGGGAAAAGAGGGTGTTTGTGTCAGGGGGGGGGGGTAGATATCCTCCATTAACTTTTTGACTCATAAAAAGATGACTTCTAATCAATTTCCAATCAAAGGAGCTACCTTCGAAGTTTATGCGACCATCCCCCCTCCCCCTTACATAAAAACCTTATACGCCTCTGGGGTATAACTTAAAACACTTACCCTCGGGCTCTGCGGGGTTGGGTCGACCCTGAAAATTTTGTTATCTGATTTTCTAACTATTTTAAAAAAATTTTATCGCAAAATTTTTATTGGATGGGTTTTGGGAAAAAGGGGCAAAACCCTCGGATCTCTATTGACTCTTAAAAAGTGAATTAAAACTTTCCATTTCCAATCAAATGAGTCCTCTCCGAAGTTTATACGAGCATCCCTTCCATAAGAACCGTATATGCCCCAGAGCGTAACTTACATCGCCTACCCCCGGGCCCTAGGGGGTTGCATCGACACCTGAGTTTTTTTATCTGGACTTTGAACTATTTTTAAAAAAATTGCTATCTTAAAATTGTTATTGGATGGATTTGGGGAAAAGAGAGTGGAGGGACTAGTTGCCCTCGGATCTTTTTTGACTCTTAAAAAGTGAACTAGAACTTTCAATTTCCAATAAAGTGAGCCCTCTCTGAAGTTTATACAATCAATCAATCAATCAATTTATTCAATCAATAAACAAAATACACTTCAATATAAACTCCCCCGTAAGGCTCTATGGCCTGGAAAAACACAGGGGAGAAACAGAAATGAAACAAATACATAAAAAAAACATTTTTCAACATCATACATTCACACCTTTAAGAGACTCAACACAAGAGAAAAAAAATAAATGAATAAACAAAAAAAAATAAATGAATAAGAAAAAAAAATCATAAAATACAATAATCCACATAAAAAAAGAAGAAAAGAAAAAAAAATCCAAAAATCAAAAACTACCAAGCAATCAATTTATTCCGCGTGGACTACCGCATGATCAATCAATCAATCAATTTATTCAACCAATAAATATACGACAAAAACACTTCAATATAGAACCCCCCGTAAGGTTCTATGGCCAGGAAAAAAAAAAACAGGGGAAAAACAGAAATGGCATAAATACTAAAAAAAAAAGAAAAGAAAAAAAAAGTATTTTCAATATAATGCATTTCAACCATTCAAAGACTCAACACACACACACACAAAACAAAACAAAGAAGAGAAAAAAAATAATTAAAAGACCCAAACAAAAAGTGATTTTATGAGACCCCCCCCCCCCCCTCAAAAAAAAAAGATGTAGGACAATCCAATAAATTAAACCAAATTCCAAATATATATTTGAAACCAAGCCACAAAAAATATTAGACAAACTCAGTACCCCTCACAACAAACGTTTCCAACTCAGGCTAGTGTCACCCGCCCCCCCCCAAATAATAATAATAAAATTAGAAAAAAATATATTTAAACAGTAAAAATCAAGACATTAAAAAATTTCTTAAAATTCTTTTGAAAATACCAAACGAGTGACATTCTTGAGCCGACTCAGGTAGGCTATTCCAAACGATATGACAAGCAGTTAATGGATTAAAGTCAGACCTCACCGATGGAGTAAATAAAATATTAATATTCCTTGAATTGCGAAGATGATGCGAAGACCTATCAGTGACGAAAAAAGGAGTAGTTAGAAGGGCTGTGGGAACTTCACCATGAATTTGATGAAAAGTGAAAGACGCGCACGAAAGAATGTAGAGAGACTGCCAATCAAGTATTGGGCTAGTTTGGTTAGATGTAGAACAATTTGTTTCCTGTATAAGCCTTCTTGCCTTATCATATAACTAAGAATGTGGTTTCAAAAAAGAAGAGAAAGTTGACATCCATAGTGTAGGGCAATAAGAGACGTAGGACTGAACTAAGCAATGGAACAGAATTTTTAAAACTGATCCAGGAAAAATATGTTTTAGCTTCCTCAAAATTCCAAGACTCCTTGAGATCTTCATATTAATTAGTCCAATATGATGCTTGAATGAAAGGTTTTCATCGAGAAGAATACCGAGAAATCGGATATATCGTTCCTTAGGTCTACTCAGAAAGCCCCTTGAAAGCTGGATATTAGTTAACTCAGGTCACGCCAGTGAAATACGGGAAAAAACTAAAAAAATTGACTTAACAACATTTAAGGCAAGGCAATTTGCATCAAACCAAAGAACGACTCTCTCAAAAAGGTCAACTAATTTGGGAAGCATCTCAGACTCAGTTCCTACTATAGTACCAATGGTACTATCATCAGCGAAAGCAACGAGTGTCCACATCCTGCGAAAACGATGGATTTTTTTTAGCATTGAAATATTCAGGATGACATAGGCAACAGCAAACTGTAGGTTTTTGATTCTTAACCGCAACTATAAGGTCATTAACATAAATCAAAACAGAAACGGTCCAAGAACAGACCCTTGAGGAACACCAAACTCAACTTCAGACGAAAAGCGGGAAAGGGAATCTACGAAGATAGTTCTACCTGACAAATAGGAATCAAACCAAGCATGAGCCTGTCCTCTTACATCATTGTGTGATAGCTTATACAGCAGAATCTCATGAGTTAAAGAGTCAAAAGCCTTACGAACATCTAGGAATATAGCTGTAGGAATCAAACCAGAGTCAAGCGCGGTGTGGAGAAAATTTAAAAGAGTTACACACGCATGCTCCGTAGAATGTTTAGCTCGGAAGCCAAACAGAAAATCATGAAAAAATCTTTTAGCCTCTAGAAAAGCAAGTAGACGGTTAAGCATGGTCTTTTCAAAAATTTTGCTAAAAACAGACAGCAAAGATATAGGACGATAATTGGCTGGATCACTTCTTGGTCCACCTTTATATAAAACAATTACTCTAGCTCGCTTAAGAGAACTGGAGAAAATCCCATTTTCAAAAGAAAGATTTATAAGCTTTGTCAATGGAGAAATAATTGAAGGAAGAATGAACTTAACTACCATAGTTGGAATACAGTCAGGGCCAGGCGACGAAGAACCCTTCAAGCTATTTACAATCCTGGCTACCTCAACATCAGAAGCAGGATATAACACCATCGATTTGAGACAAGGTGGACTAAGATAAGATTTGTAATCTGGTTGTGACTGTGAAGACCTGACTGAAGAAGCAGTGTTTTTCCCAATATTGGCAAAATATGATGTAAATGCTTCTTGAACAGATGAAATACCCTCAACAAACACATCACCAACTACAAAACTTGGAGGGATAGAAGGAGCCGGAGAAGAACGTTTGAGGACGGAATTGATCACTTGCCAAGTTTTTCGAATATCTTTCCCACAATCCGAGAATTTTTTGGAATAATAAAGGAATTTAGCCTTCCGGCATAAAGAATTGAAAACATTCCTGTAGAGTTTGAATTGCTGAAGACGTGCAGCATTCAAAGATGGCTTTGCTGACTTAAAAGCATTCCAAAGATTATTTTTTCTTCTCCAACTCTTAAGAAGACCAGGGGTCATCCATGGGTTAAGAGGAATAGATCTTTTTGACCTTGAAGTATAGGGGGACAGAGCACATACGTCAAAAATAGACTCCTTCACTGACTCATAAAAGGAATCAAACTTTGAACAAAAATCATTTTGAACAACAAGCATCCCTTTCATAAGAACCATATACGCCCCCAGGACATAACTTACAACGCCTGCCCCCTGGGCCTTGGGGGGGGGTATGTTGACACCGGTGCTTTTGTCATCTGACCTTTGAACTATTTTAAGAAAATGGCTATCTCAAAATTTTTATTGGATGAATTTGGGGGAAAAAGGGCATGAGGGGGGGGGGAGGCGGTAGTTGCCATAGGATCTCTTATGACTCTTCAAAAGTGAACTAGAACTTTTAATTTCCAATCAAAAGAGCCCTCTCTGAAGTTTATATGAGCATCCCTTCCATAAGAACCATATATTCCCCCAGGTCATAACTTAAAACACCTGCCTCTAGGCCCTGAGGGGTCGTGTCGACACAGGACTTTTGTTATCTGACCTTTGAAGTATTTCTAACAAATATTTATCTAAAAGTTTTTATTGGATGGGTTTGGGAATAAAAGGGCATGGAGGGGACTAGTTGCCCTTGGATCTCTTTTGAATCTTAAAAAGTGAACTAGAACTTTCAATTTCCAATCAAATGAGTCCTATCTGAAGTTTATACGAACACCCATTTCATAAGAACCATGTACGCCTCCCGCAAATACGTTATAACGCCTGCCCCCTGGGCCCTGGGGGGTTTTGTCGACACTGGAGTTTTTGTTATCTAATTTTTGAAGTGTAAAAAAAATGGCTTTCTCAAAATTTGTATCGAATGGGTTTGGGGAAAAAAGGGCGTGGGGCGCTAGTTCCCCTCCAATGTCTTTTGACTCTTAGATATTGAACTAGAGCTTTCAATTTTTAATCAAATGAGCCCTCTATGAAGTTTACACGAGCATCCCTTTCATAAGAACCATGTATGCCCCCAGGGCATAACTTAGAATACCTGCCCCTGGGCCCTGGGGGGTTGTATCAACACCGGAGTTTTTCTTATCTGACCTTTGAACTATTCTTAACAAAATGGCTATCTCAAAATTTTATCGAATGGGTTGGGGAAAAAAGACGTTGGGAGGGTGGGGCTAATTGCCCTTGGATCTCTTTTGACTCCTAAAAAGTGAACTCGAACTTTCAAGTTCCAATCAAATTAGCCTTCTCTGAAGTTTATACGAGCATCCCTTTCATAAAAACCATATATGCCCCCAGGGCATAAATTACAACGCCTGCCCCGGGCCCTGGGGGGTTGTGCCGACCCCGAAGTTTTCATTATATGATGTTTGAACTATTTCTAAAAAAAAATGGTTATCTTAAAGTTCTTATCGGATAAGATTGAGAAAAATGGGCATCAGGGGGGGGGGGCTAGTTCCCCTCGGATCGCTTTTGACTCTTTAAAAGTGAACTAGAACTTTCAGTTTCCAATGAAATGAGCCCTCTAGTGAACTAGAAACTAGAACTTTAAAAAGTGAACTACAACTTTTAATTTCCAATCAAATGAACCCTCTCTGAAGTTTACATGAGCATCCCATCCATAAGAACCATTTATGCCTTAAGGGTATAACTTACAACACCTGCTTCCAGGTCCTGGGGGGTCGAACCAGAGTCTTTGTTATATGATCTTTGAACTATTTTCAAAAAAATGGCTTTCTCAAAACTTTTATCAGATTCATTTGGAAAAAAGGGCGTGGGGGAGGCTGGTTACCCTCTGATCTCTTTTGATTATTAAAAAGTGAACTAGAACTTTCAATTTCCAATCAAATAAACCCTCTCTGAAGTTTATGCGAGCATTCCTTCCATAAGAACCATATATGCCCCCAGGTAATAACTTGCAACGCCTGCCCCCCCCGAGCCCTGATTGCCCCCTGAACCCCGATGTTGACACCGGAGTTTTTGTTATACGATCTTTGGACTATTTTTAGCAAAATGGCCATCTCAAAATTTTTATTCGATGCATTTGGGAAAAAAGGGCGTGGGGGGGGGCTAGTTGCCCTCCAATCACTTTTGACTCTTAAAAAGGGAATTAGAACTTCCAATTTCCAATCAAAAGAGCCCCCTCTAAAGTTTATGTGACGACCCCTTCCATACGAAGTGCCTCTGAAAAAAACAAATCAAAAATAAACAATAATAAAAACTGGAGCCGTATGGCCTTTACTATAGACAGCGTTATAGCGTTGCTTTAAATGAAGAACAGGGAATTGTCCAAGCAAGACTATCAAAGGAGCTCATAAGGTCATTATCAACTTTCACAAGCATCTGAAGGTAAGTATATGGTGAAGAAAACAAATAATTTTGGTCTTCTGAATTATAGGACACATCAGGCTTCTGAAAATAGATTTTTGTTTGGCAACAATTATCTAATTACCATGATCTTTCAACCATCGGCGGATCCAGGGGGCGACCCCCCCCCCCCCTAGACGGGCTGTATTTTTTTGTTTTTGTTCTACTGCACTTACGGAAGTCTGCATTAACGCATATTCTAACGACTGTAACTAGACTCTAAAACCTTTTTACATTACGTTCATTCCCCAGCTTTTCCGCCACTGCCGTTTCCTCCTCGAGTATTTCTCATTTCATAGCATAGCAACACTTCACCCGATAAATTTAACCTAGTTCTCGCCAGTCACATCCCTGCTCGAGACGCAACGCAGCCGGTTCTGAATCAGAGGCAACGCTTTATAGTAAAGACCATACGGCTCCAATGTTTTACTATTTATTTCCCCAGAGGCACTTCATATGGAAGGGGTCGTCATATAAACTTCAAAGGGGGCTCATTCGATTGGAAATCGAGAGTTCTAGTGCCCATTTTAAGGGTCAAAAGCGATTGGAAGGAAACTAACTCCCCTTTCACGCCCACCATTTCCCCAAACCCGTCCAATCCAAATTTTGAGATTGCCATTTTGCTCTACGTAATTGATTTCCAGATAGAAATTAAATTTTAGAGGAGGACACTCCCCCATAGCCTTCAGGGCACGGGTTGTAAGTTATACCCTGGGGGCATATAAGGTTTTTATAGAAAGCTTTGTTGTAGAAAATTCAAAAAGGACTCATTCGATTGGAAATTTAAAGTTGAAAGCTATTGGAGGGCATGGAAGGAATGCCATTCTTATGGAAGGAATGCTCGTATAAACTTCAGAGAGGGCTCATTTGATTGGAAATTGAAATTTATAGTTCACTTTTTAAGCGTCAAAAGGTATCGAAGGGTAACCAGCCCCTCCCTCCCCCCCACGCCCTTTTTTCCCAAATGCATCCGATAAAAATTTTGAGATAGCTATTTTGTTAAAAATAGGTCTAAGATCATATAACAAAACTCCGGTACCGACTAAAACCCCCAGGGCCCGGGGGCAGGCGTTGTAAGTTATGCCCTGGGGGCATATATGGTTCTTATGGAAGGGAAACTCGTATAAACTTCAAAGAGGGCTCATTTGATTGGAAATTGAAAGTTCTAGTTAACTTTTTAAAAGTCAAATTGGAGGGCACCTAGCCCCCCCCCACGCCCTTTTTTCCTCAAACCCATCCAATAAGAACTTTGAGATAGCCATTTTTTTAAAAATAGTTCAAAAGTCAGATAACAAAAGCTCAGGTGTCGACACAACCCCCCAGGGCCCGAGGGAAAGCGTTGTAAGTTATGCCCTGGGGGCATATATGGTTCTTATGGAAGGGAAACTCGTATAAACTTCAAAGAGGGCTCATTTGATTGGAAATTAAATGTTCGAGCTTACTTTTTAATAGTCAAAAGAGACCCGAGAGCAACTAGCCCCCCACCCCCCACACCTTCTTTTTCCAAACCTATCTGATGAAAATTTTGAGATAGAATTTTTTTTTTTTCAAGTTCAAAGATCGGATAAGAAAAACTCCGGTGTCAATACAACCCCCAAGGGCCCGGGGAAGGCGTTCTAAGTTATGCCCTAAAGGCATGGATGGTTCTTCTGAAAGGGATGGTCGTATAAACTTCATAGAGGGCACATTTGATTGAAAATTGAAAGTTCCAGTTCACTTTTCAAGAGTCGAGAGATTTCAGGGCAACTAGCCCCCCCCCACACCTTTTTTCACTAAACCCATCCGCTACAAATTTTGAGATAGGCATTTTTTTGAAAATTGTTTAAAAATTAGATAACAAAAACTCCGGTGTCAACACAACTTCCCAGGGCCGAAGGGTAGGCGTTGTAAGTGTTGTCCTGGGGACGTGTATGGTTCTTATGAAAGGCATCCCGTATAAACTTCAGAGAGGGCTCATTTGATTGGAAATTGAAAGTTCTAGTTCACTTTTTAAGAGTCAAAAGATATCCGAGGGCAACTAGCCCCCCCCCACACACACCCTTTTTTCCTCGAGCCCATCCGGTAAAAACTTTAAAATAGACATTTCATTAAAAATAGTTCAAAGGCCAGATAAGAAAAATTCCTGTGTCAACGCAACCCCCCAGGGCCCGGAGGCAGGCGTTGCAAGTAATGCTCTGGGGGCGTATATAGTTCTCATGGAAGGGATGCTCGTATAAACTTCGGAGAGGGCTCATTTGATTTGAAATTGAAAGTTCTTGTTCTCTTTTTAAGAGTAAAAAGAGATCGGAGGGCAACCAGCCCCCCACCCTTCCACGCCCTAAATGCATCAGATAAAAATTTTGAGATAGACATTTTGTTAAAATAGTTCAAAGTTCAGATAACAAAAAACTCCGGTGTCGACACAGCCCCCCAGGGCCTGGGGGTATGCGTTGTAAGTTATGCCCTGGGGGCATATATGGTTGTTATGGAAGGGATGCTCGTATAAACTTCATAGAGGGCTCATTTGATTGAAAATTGAAAGTTGTAATTCACTTTTTAAGAATCAGAAGTGATCGGAGGGCGGTTAACCTCTCCCCACACTCCATTTATTTTTTCCCTGAGGCACTTCATATAGAAGGGGTCGCCGTATAAACTTCAAAGGGGGCTCATTCGATTGGAAATCGAGAGTCCTAATGCCCTTTTAAGATTCAAAAATGATCAGAGGGCAACTAGCCCCCAAAGCCCTTTTTCCCCAAATACATCTGATAAAAAATTTGAGGTAGCCATTTTGTTAAAAATAGTTCAAAGATCATATAACAAAACCTCCTTTACGTATGGCCATTTCGTTAAAAACAGTTCAAAGGTCAGATAAGAAAAACTCCTGTATCGACGTTGAGCTTAAGTTTAAAATGGCCTTTACTTTTCCTTGAAAAACTTATTTTTCGGAAAGTTTTTTTTAATTAATGTTCTGAAATGTCGCGCCAATTTTGCGGACATAAAAAAAAAAAAATCGGCACAAAGTGGGCGCATTTTGCCTTCACAATGACAAAATTAACAACTTCTACTGACAGATTCAGGAACCTGTCTATAAAGACGGATGGAATTTTCAGAAACCCGTTGGAATTCTCATATCGCATTCCGGGCTCCACGACGACCTAAATTTTAAATTATCAAAGCGTGCATTATCCTTAGCGTGAAAAACCAGATATTAGACAAAAAAAATTACAGAATAGAGTGGGAAAACCTGACCATTGTTTGACATAACTCAAGCAGGTCTTTCTGTTTTAAGCTTACACATCAACAACCCCTCGTCGAGAGAGTGTTTTTTGTTATGAATCTTGTCAAGTACAAAATTCGAAACAGGATGCAGCTTAAAATGCTTAACTCAACTGTGACCATCCGATTTTGGCTAAATTGCCATGGAAAGTGCTGCAGGGACTTTAATCCTACACCCGCTATGCTGAATAGATTTACCATTGATATATATGACATCAAAAAAACATCCAATGACAATGAAAATAAAACTTTTGAGAAAATTTTGGGCGATATAGAAGGAGGGTTTGCTGTTTAACTTTGAAAATGATCTTGGATACTAGTCGAAGATAAATACAATATATGATGTACAAAATGTACAAAACTAATTCGAAGTTCATTAAAAGGAAAACACAAATAAAATAACAATCGGAACTTTTGAATCGGAAATTTTGTCTCATATGTATGTCTTTGGCTTCTATTTCATGAAAAAAATCTCAGAACATTGTCTTTGGCCTGCAATTTTATAGATAGTTGCATTAATAACGGCCGGTCTAATTTCTTATCTTTGACTTGGTCGTTCTAATTTATATTTTGAAAGCTACGAAACATTTTGTTCTCATAACTAAGTTTGAGAATTTATATCTTTTTGAAACTTAGAATTGCAATGTCATAAAAATATTGTATACAGAAGTAAACTTTGATCTCACTTACCTTAATGACATTTTGGAGAGATGTGACCTTCAAGGATCATGCTTCTCTTTAGTTCTACATTAGAAAATCCTATCCATTAGTTATCTTTGTCAAATGCGCCTTTAACTTCCACGTTTTTGTATAACTTATCTATATTGCAAGACCAGTATACTGAGTACCTATTTCTTTTTTTAGCTCTTTAACCACAATTTCTATTTTTGATAGGGAATAATTCAGAATATCAGCCAGAAAGTAATGTAAAATACCACCTTAGATATTGGCAAGCATTTTTTTTTTTTTTTTTAGATCTTCTTTAATTCTCGTTTTTATTTGATTCTCTGACATACCAGAGAACTGAGGAAAATATCTTTCTTGTCTAGCCAGAGTCTGAGAACAGAAAATCTCGACCACAAAAGCGTATGCAATCAGTCGAAAAATTTTTCACTGTTTCAGATTTCGGAATATGGTGCCGAAATCTGTCAGTGAAGACTGAATCCTACCAATTTTGAGTTCTAGTATTCTGAAAAGCAGAATTTACAAAATTTGAGCCTATCTGGTAACGTTGTCTCTGAATTTCTGGTTGTTTTTTTTTTTTTTTTTTTTGCACTCTTCAATGCAAGATCTAATTTACCCTGAATTTCGAACTCCACCCAAAAAATATATAGTGAAAATGGACTGATGGCGCATTTTCGCTTCCCTTGGTGCGCTATCTAATGTCAGGCACCTGGCATCACTGGTGTATAGTGAAATTTGAATGTGCGTCTGTCACGAGGACTTTCGTCGTTTAAGTGATATTAATGTTAGGAAAATGCGGACAAAATACGCTTGACAGCTTTGTCATTTCAATGTCTCGCAGAACGGACAATGTAACTATAACTGCAAGTAGCTCTTCAATTAGTTCTGTTGGAGGTGGCGAACATGAAAAATTCCGGACGCTTTGCAATCTTCTGTTAACCCCGTAAGCGTTCAGAGTGATCATCCAACAACACCCCCGCCCCCTACACTGTTTCCAGAAAACGATATTGGGATCCACATCGGTGCAATACATGCCATTGACGACAGAATAAAGTGCGAGCTTCTAGAGGCCATGGAAACTGCCGATTGGATACCAAATGCCGCATTCTGTTCATTTAAAGTGGGGGAAAGATGAAAAAGGTACTTGAACTATTCTCATTTGCAGAGTTTCCACTGGCTTATATAATCTGCAACCCAAAAAAGGCCTTTTTTGCAAATAAATTAAAAAAAACTTTCCGAAAAAAATAAGTTTTTCAAAGAAAAGTAAAGGCCATTTTAAACTTAAGCTCAGCAGATACAAATACCTTTTAAAATTCAAACTCAAAACGACCAGAAATTACTATTAAAGAATAAATGAAACCCAAAACGAACAGAAATTAAATAAACAATCATAGCAAAAGCACACAACAAGTAATGATATAAATGAATAAATAGATCTTAAAGCGAGTAATGCTTAGATTGAATATGAAAATCAAGCTTAAGACGAAAAAAATATTTTCCTATTGAAGTACAAATGAAACTTAAAACGAACAGAAATTAAATAAACAATCAATGCAAACAAACATACAATAGATATTAATGTAAATTAATAAATAAATCTTAAAATGAGCGAAACTTAAACTGAACATGCAAATTAAGCTTGAAACAAACAAAAATCACCACAAACAAGAGTTTGGGTATGACCTCCTTCTCTCACTGTAAAAGTCTAAAACCTACTGCGTCATTGGCGCTTTACTGAAAACCAATTTTGTGACAAATATTTTCTTTTGTACTTATCTCTGAAAATAAACATTAAAATTATAGTAACATTTTGAAATGATGAGCTTTCACCAAATAATATCATTATACATCAAATATTCAATTTAATTTATTAGCTCTTTTTAAAGTTGTTAAAGACGAATATAGTTTCCCTAAAAACAAGTGATTGGACACTGCCTCCTTTCCTAAGTAAAAACCAAAAGTCTACTGCGTCATTGGCGCTTAACTGAAAACGGATTATAATACAAATACTTTCTTTTCCAGTTCTTACAGCATTGAAAATAAAAATACAATTACAGCGAAATAAATTCTTGAACTGATGGATCTTTCAACAATTAGTATCGTTATACATCAAATATTCAATTTGATGTTGTTAATACTTTCCAAGACTGTTCAAGACGCATATAGTTTTCAATAAAGCGCCAATGACGCAGTAGGTCTTAGACTTTTACAGTGAGAGAAAGAGGTCATACCCAAACTCTTGTTTGTGGTGATTTATGTTTGTTTCAAGCTGAATTTGCATATTCCATTTAAGTTTCACTCGTTTTAAGATTTATTTATTAATTTACATTAATATCTATTGTATGTTTGTTTGCATTGATTGTTTATTTAATTTCTGTTCGTTTTAAGTTTCATTTGTACTTCAATAGGAATTTTTTTTTCGTCTTAAGCTTGATTTTCATATACAATCTAAGCATTACTCGCTTTAAGAACTATTTATTCATTTATATCATTACTTGTTGTATGTTTTTGCTATGATTGTTTATTTAATTTCTGTTCATTTTGGGTTTCATTTATTCCTTAATAGTAATTTCTGGTCGTTTTGAGTTTGAATTTTAAAGGTATTTGTATCTGCTGATCTTAAGTTTAAAATGGCCTTTACTTTTCTTTGAAAAACTTATTTTTTCGGAAAGATTTTTTAATTAGTTTTTGTTCGTTTTTTGATTGCAAAAAATTTCAAGTTTTTAAAAATTCCTTATTTCAAAATCAAAATTTTTTAAAAAATCAAATATTCATCAAAGTATCAAAACTGATATCAAAGTAACAATATTGAAGTGAAAAAATGGGTTTGTGTCAACCTCGGAGTTTTTATTATCTGATGTTTGAACTATTTTTAACAAAGTTGCTATCTCAAAATTTTTATCGGATGGGTTTGGGGAAAAAGGGCATGGGGGGACTAGATTAAGCTTCGGTCTCTTTTGACTCTTTAAAAGTGAACTAGAACTTTCTATTTTCAATCAAATGAGCCCTCTCTGAAGTTTATACGAGTATCCCTTCTATAAAAAGCATATAAATCCCCAGAGTATAACTTACAACGCCTGTCCCTGGGCCCTGGGAGGTTGTGTCGACCCTGGAGTTTCAATATCTGATGGTTGAACTAATTTTAACTAAATGGTCACCTGAAATTTTTATCGGATGGGTTTATCCATCCGATACGCCCAGAAGCTCGGAGGGTGGGAGGGGCTAGTTGCCCTCTGATCTTTTTCACTCTGAGAAAATGAACTACAAATTTTATTCCATTCAAATGAACCCTCTCTGAAGTTTATACGAGTATACCTTCCATAAGAACCATATATGCCCCAGAGCAATACTTACAACGCCTGCCCCGGCCCTGGGGGGGGGGTGTCGACACAGGAGTTTTTCTTATCTGACCTTTGAACTATTTTTAACGAAATGACCATACGTAAAGCAGTTTTGTTATATGATCTTTGAACTATTTTTAACAAAATGGCTACCTCAAATTTTTTATCAGATGTATTTGGGGGAAAAGGGCTTGGGGGGCCAGTTGCCCTCTGATCACTTTTGACTCTTAGAAAGGGCTAGGTTTCAATATCCGATCAAATGAGCCCTCTCTAAAGTTTATACGATCATCCCTTTCATACGAACAATATATGCCCCAGGACATAACTTACAACCCCTGCCCCCAGGCCCTGGAGGGTTGTGACGACACCTGAGTTTTTGTTATCTGACTTTTGAGAAATTTTTAACTTAATGCCTATCTCAAAATTTTTATTGGATGCATTTGGGGAAAAGGGGCGTCGGGGGCTAGTTGCCCTCCAATATCTTTTGACTATAAAAAACTTAACTAGAACTTTCAATTTCCAATCAAATGAGCCATCTCTGAATTTTTACGAGCATCCCTTCAATAAGAACCATATGTTCCCCAAGGGCATAACTTACAACACCTGCCCTCGGGCCCTGGGGGGCTGTGTTAACCCCTGAGTTTTCGTTATATGGTCTTTTAACTATTTAAAAAAAAGCTATCTCAAAGTTCTTATCGAATGGGTTTGAGGAAAAAAGGGCGTGGAGGGGGGGGGGGGGCTAGGTGCCCTCCAATCTCTTTTAACTCTTAAAAAGTGAACTAGAACTTTCAATTTCCAATCAAATAATACCTCTTTGAAGTTAATACGAGCATCCCTTCCATAAGACCCATATATGCCCCCAGGGCATAACTTACAACGCCTGTCCCCGGGCCCTGGGGGTTGTGTCAACACCGGAATTTTGTTATATGATCTTTGAACTATATTTAACAAAATAGCTATCTTAAAAGTTTATTGGATGCATTTGGGAAAATAGGGTTTAGGCGGGGGGACATCTTTTGACGCTTAAAAAGTGAACTATAACTTTCAATTTCCAATCAAATGAGCCCTCTCTGAAGTTTATACGACAATGTTGTCTATACAAAACCTTATATGCCCCCAGGGCATAACTTACAACCCTTGCCCTGAGGGCTGTGGGGGAGTTGTCATCCTCAAAGACCTAATTTCCAGAACTTAAAACTACGTTTAATAAAATGGCTGTCTCTAAATTTTGATTGGATGTGTTTGGGGAAACGGTGGGCGTGAGAGGGGGATTAGTTGCCGTCAAATCACTTTCGACTATTAAAAAGGGACTAGCCCTTTGAATTTCCAATCGAATGAGCCTTTTTTGAAGTTTCTAAGACACTGCCTTCTATAAAAACCTTATATACCCCCAGGGTATAACTTAAAACCCTTGCGTTGAGGGTTGTGGGGGAGTGTCCTACTCAAAAACATATTTTCTATCTGAAAGTCAACTACGCTGAACAAAATGGCTATCCCAAAATTTTGATTGGATGTGTTTGAGGAATGATGGGCGGGGGGGGGCTAGTTGCCCTCCAATCACTTTCGACTATTATAAAGGGCACTAGCCCTTTGAATTCCCAATTGAATGAGCCTTTTTTGAAGTTTCTACGACAACGTCTTCTATAAAAGCATTATATGCCCCCAGGACATAACTTAAAACCCTTGCCCTAAGGGTTGTAGGGGAGTGTCCTCCTCAAAAAACATATTTTCTGTCTGGAAATCAACTACGCTGAACAAAATGGCTATCTCAATATTTTGATTGGATGTGTTTGAGGAATGATGGGCGGGGGGGGGCTAGTTGCCCTCCAATCACTTTCGACTATTATAAAGGGCACTAGCCCTTTGAATTTCTAATCGAATGAACCTTTTTTGAAGTTTCTACGACAACGCCTTCTATAAAAACCTTATATGCCCCCAGGGCATAACTTAAAACCCTTGCCCTGAGGTTTGTGGGGGATTGTCCTCCTCAAAAACATATTTTCTGTCTGGAAATCAACTACGCTGAACAAAATGGCTATCTCAAAATTTTGATTGGATGTGTTTGGGGAAATGATGAGCGTGGGGGGGGGCTAGTTGCCCTCCAACCACTTTCGACTATTAAAAAGGGCACTAGCCCTTTGATTCTCCAATCGAATGAGCCTGTTTTGAAGTTTCTACGACAACGCCTTCTATAAAAACCTTATATGCCCCCAGTGCATAACTTAAAACTCTTGCCCTGAGGGTTGTGGAGGAGTGTCCTCCTCAAAATATATTTCCTATCTGGAAATCAACTACGCTGAACAAAATGGCTATCTCAAAATTTTGGTTGGATGTGTTTGGGGGAATGATGTGCGTGGGGGGGGGGCTAGTTGCCCGCCAATCATTTTCGACTATTAAAAAGCGCACTAGAACTCTCGATTTCCAATCGAATGAGCCCCCTTTGAAGTTTCTACGACGACCCCTTCCGTATGAAATGCCTCTGGAAAAAAAAACATAATAAATAATAAATAATAAAACATTGGAGCCCTATGGCCTTTACTATAGGCAACGCTACAGCGTTGCCTCTGATACTGCCCTCTTTTTGTAACTGGGGCTAGCGGGGGTTCAAACAGACAGGTTGCGCTCCAAAAGCTGGTCACAAAGCCTGTCAGAAAATTTGCTAAGTTACTGGGAAAAGATGGAGACCTAACAGTACATAATACTTCCCAGTACCATCGTAACACAGTAGAAGCTGGCAAGTCGTTTTTAAGAGCCTACCATTCTCCACACGAATCTGTAAATAACCGCGTTAACGATCAGCGAATGAAGCAAGTAACAAAAAACAGAGAGAGGCTTAAGCCGATTCTGGAATCAATCATATTTCTTGGAAGGCAGAATATTCCACTGAGGGTTCATCGGGATGATTGCAGCTTAAACTTGGATGACATGCCGCTTTCCAACGAGGGAAACTTCCGAGAACTACTGCGTTTATCGTGTTGAAAATGGTGATAGCAAATTAAAGGAACAACTGAAAAAAATCGGGAAAAAAAATGCTACCTATATCAGCAAAACACCTCAAAACCACTTAACTGAGCGTTGTGCGAAAGAAGTCATAGGTATCATTCTAGAGAGAGTAAAGTCATCAAGGTATTACAGCATCATTTTCTATGAGACAACAGATGTGTCACATTCACCGCAACTTAGTTTAGCTCTCTGCTATGCTTTCGATGACCATAGACGCGAGCACTTCATATGTTTTGGTTACGTTCATCATGCCACCTTTTAAAGTTCAGTTGCAGACAAAAAGCCGACTGTCAATGGAAAAGTGATTGGCCAGCTAGTTCTAAGCCTCTTTCAAGAAATGGGAAAGAAATCTACTGGACTGTGTTGGAATCGGGACGGATGGGTGTACAATGATGGTATCAAATAACTGTGGTGCTGTAGTGGAAATACAGAAAAGAAGCTAAAAACGCGTCACGTTGTCCCTGCTTTAATCACGCCCTGAACCTTTCCTTGTCAAGAAGCTCAGCTGTTTCGAGCATCAGAAATGCCATAGGCATTATAAAAGAAGTTGTTGCGTTTTTCAATGCATCTGCGAAGAGAAATTACGTCTTGAATAAGGTTCTGAAAGCTATGCTCACGGGAATGGGCGAGAGGAGGTGGATCGAGCGGCACAAGTCACTTATGCAGTTTGTGTCTGAATTTCCAAAAATCATCCAGTCTTTGGAACACATCAGTCACTGGAGTGAATCAGTAACCACTCTGAAGGCAAATATGCTTGTGACAGCGTTACATAGTGCGGAATTCGTGGTTTCCCTTCAGTGTCTACGCAGCATTTTCGCTGTGACCTTGCCTCTTAGTCGGCTATTCCAGAAGAAGACTTTGGACTTGGGTGCTGCTGATGGTTACGTTTCCGATCTTTTAGATGTTCAGGAAAACCGACGGGAAACATGCGACGAAGAGTTCGCATTAGTATTCGAGCAAGTAAAAGAATTGTCAGATGAAATCCAATTGTCTGTTGAACTTCCAAGGATTACACACAGACAGGTTCATCGAAATAATCCTCCTCATACTACGCCTGAAGAATATTATCTACGTGCTGTATTTCTACCTATGCTCGACTCAGTCATAAGTGACTTAAAGAGCCGATTCTCAAGAGACACGCTGAATTCTTTCCGGTTAACCGTACTGCTGCCATCGAATATTGTGAATTGTACTGATGATTTGCTGCAATCTTCCATCAAAGAGATCTCTAGCATGTACGGTCAACTTCTTGGCTTAACCGTGCTGTCTACCAGCGCAACGCTTGTTTTGGCAGAAGCGCATGTGTGGAGAAGTAGATGGCTTCGGTTTAAAAGAGGAGGTATTTTTCCTTGTTCAGCGGAAGAAACTGCCAAGGAATGTGACAGAGACTTATATCTGCTCATACATGTCAGCTCACTTCTTGCTATTTTCATATCTCTTCCAGTGAGTGTGGCATCTGCCGAGTGTAGCTTCTCAACTTTACGCAAACTGAAAACCTGGCTCAGAGTACAAATGGGGCAAACTAGAATCAGTGGTTTAGACCTCCTTAATGTGTACCGTGACATCGATATCAGTATTGACACGGTAGTCGACAGGTTTGCAAACAGTGGACCCAGGAAGCTTTAATTTTTCTTGTAAACAGTTGTCAGTTGATCAAGTGCAGTTTTTGTAAGCATTATTGTAATAAATGAAAACCCAATTTTCGTTAAATAAGAGACCGACAGGGACACTTAAAACGCGAAATAAATCAGCCTTGTTTGGCCGACAAAAAGGACACTACCCCCACTCTTTTTGGTAAGAATCCCCCCCCCCTAGAACAAAAGGCTGGATTTAACCCTGCTTTCAACAGCCTTAACTGTCCAGTAATTATGCACAACTGTATTTAAAATTCAGAAGCAAAGTTGCTGACAGTTAGACAGAATTCAGAAAGAGGTGAACTGTAGCGTGGCTTTGGAGCTCAATCACACCAGGAACAAAGCAGATAGTTAATTATATTAGTCCGAGTATTTACAGCTAATTGCCATCTTCAAGAAGACTTTATCAATCCGCCATGTCAAAATCCCAAACCATATGGAATGCAACAAATCATACCACAAAAGGTGCCGACAAGTTTTTGGAAGTTTTCCAGTGCCTGTGAAGAACTGAAGCTTCCAAAGTTGAAGCCAGTGGAGAGGAATCTGCTTAAGGAGTATGTGTTTATTCAGATCCCTTGTGCCAAGCCTTAGATTTTTTGCAAGGGGAAAAAATTGCTATCTTGGTGCTGTTTTGCCAGTACTTTATGATTTGGAGATTAAACTAAAATGACTTCAGAATATCCTTATTCTCCAGCATGCTTTGCCATTAGTAGAGGCTATTTTAGGTTTTTGGAAGTTTTCCAGTGCCTGTGAAGAACTGAAGCTTCCAAAGTTGAAGCCAGTGAAGAGGAATCTGCTTAAGGAGTATGTGTTTATTACAGATCTCTTGTGCCAAGCCTTAGATTTTTTGCAAGGGGAAATAATCGCTATCTTGGTGCTGTTTTGCCAGTACTTTATGATTTGGAGATTAAACTAAAATGACTTCAGAATATCCGTATTCTCCAGCATGCTTTGCCATTAGTAGAGGCCATTTTAGGTGGTTTGCGTGAACGCTTCTCGCATGTTTTTTCAATGGAATTGGAAGAGAAAGCCTTCAGTGAACTAGTCATAGCTACTTGCTCCCACCCGAGTTTCAAATTACGTTTGTTGACTCCAGCCTTGCAAGGAAAAAAAGCGAATAATAGACATAATGAACTAAGAAATGAAAAAAGTAGCCATGCTTGTCTCCAGTAATGGGCTGGCTGAAAGGGCTGAGAAGTCTGGTACCAATGAAACTAATGATTTATATTCGTTTATCGAAGATCATGATGCTGTCTGTGATCAAGAAGTAAATATAGATACCAGTCTCAAAGCTGAATTCTTCAAATTTCTTCAAGACAAGAGGAGGGCCCTCGATTCTACGAAAGACTATCCGAAAGTAAAACTGTTTAAGAAATTTAATATCCCTCTCCTACCATCTGTACCTTTGAACGCCTATTTTCTGCTGCAGGAGATGTATTGACTGCAAAAGAAACCGCTTAGAGGATGCTAAGTTTGAGAAGCTTTTGCTACTAAAAGTAAACAAAGATATCTCACTAAAACTCCTCACTAAAATAAAGACGTTTTTTCAGACATCATTTTTCGAAGTAGTGGGATATTAAACTATGCTATTGGTCATAGTGCTATGGCAACTGTTTAGGCGAAGTTTTCATGGTTTAAGTTCAGTCTTCATTGACAGACAGATTTCTGGCACAAGATTCCAGAATCCGCCCTGGATACAGCCCTGGTGGTACTAGAATGGAATTCCTTTTCACTTCTCCACTGGAAATAATGGAGCAACTAAATGTCATGATGACAACTAATGTCAGTTCCTCTCCTGACGACCTAACCATATTCTTTACCATGCAAAAAAAGCTTCAAGCCATGTGCTTCCATACTTAAGTACTAAGTACTTAGTACTAAAGTACAATTTACTTCGAGTACTTAGTACTGGTACTTAATTAAAATTTTGGTTGAGTACTTGGTACTGATACCAAATACTTTTTTTGGAGTACTTGACCCAACACTGCCTCCGACCCTCCTTCATAATAGCTCATGTACAATTACACACTTTTCTTCGTTCTTTTTATTTGTCTTAATTTCCCTTTGGCCGCTCAATTTTAGATTTGGGGAGAATTTTCCAGTGGGGAATCGTAGGATGGAGTGGGGGGATTTCCCGCAGGCGGAATTTTCTGTGGGAGGGGATTTTTCAAGGGGAGAATTCTCTGGGGCGTTTTCTGCAGAGGAAAATCATGCAGAGCATTTTCTTAAAAAATGAGTTCTTTCAGCAAATACAGCTTAAATTTTTCAAACTTTGGCACAACCGAGTAGCTCACTTGGCTTAAAATATAATATTTACTTTGGAAATGGAAACTTGGGAATGCAAAAGTCGACTAAAACGTGTCCTTGACGTCAACCCATGAGGAGAGAAAATCCCTGAATATAATTTCTAAGCTTTAGATAAGAGACCGTTATTTGGGAGCCGTTTATATACTTTATATGGACACGGGGGGGGTCAAAATAAAGACTTATTTGCCCCCTGGACCCATCTTACGTCTGGACCATTGGTTCGATACCATAACCACAGGGAAAAAAAACGAATAAACACGCATCCGTGATCTTTCTTCGGGCAAGAAATAAAAAATTCCATGTTTTTGCAGATAGGGGTCTGTAACCTCAACAGTAAGGTTTTTTGATATACTGAAGCTGATGGTAAGATTTTCATGAATACCCCTTGACTTTTGGGGGGTTTAACCCTTTTTTGAAAATCCATCAAGTTTTCTCGGGCCGGTAGCTTTTTATAGGTAAAATTATAGTTAATGAATCTTATAAAAATCCAATTTTTATGCATCTTTTCAGGGCCGTGTCCATGTTTTTTTGATAGGGGGGGGGGGGGGGGGGTTACAAAAGAATTTTTTTCGGGGTGGGGTTTACAAAAAACTTTTAAAAATGTATCGAAAATTTATTTATGTTCATTTTTGCTAAGTTTCTTACGAATCGGATAAGCATTTCGAGGGAGGGGGGGGGATTATTACTGTGAATGTCCGAAATCTGGTTAATGTCGACGTTACCGGTGAATATTCGAAATTCCTTTTTCTGTGCTTTGATTCAATAAGCTTTGCGAATCAGCTTTTTCAGTCTTTTGCAAGCTTTGATGATAGAAGTTAAAGTTAGGTTAAGTTAAATTAGGTTATAAATATCAGAAATTGGTTAAAAACCTAACCTAGCCCAACCAAACTTGTCACCATCAAACCTTGCATAAAACTGAAAACGTTGACTCGCAACGCTGACTAAATCCAAGGGAAAAAAAAGGTATTACGGACATTCACCGGCACATTCACGGTAGGCTAACATACGTAATAGATACAAACCAGTACCATTTTTTTTCAATGAAATACAATTCAACTTTCGCTGTAAACAAAAACTGTAGTATTTACAGTATTGATGGTGCGGAAGGGGGTGGTAAAAATCTAAAGTTGCCCTCCTCCCCATGAGAAAAAAACAAGATTCGGCTCTGGCTACAATGTTAATATATTTTTAGATCTAATTTATGTCTACTGCGCAATTGAACCATTATTCTAATTCTTTCAGATAATTTGCATGCTAGTTATATTTTATGTAATTCATTTGTTTATTTACCGGTTTAGATTATAGTGATTTACTGCCCATATCTACTTGGCTCAATCAATGATAAGGAAATGTAAACGAGCAATTTAGCGGGAATATTCTAGAGGATCATGCTTCAGTTTTATAGAAAACACGAAGTAATAAACATAATCTCCTCAGTTGAAATCTATACGTAAACTACATTTACGAAACTTTATAATATTGACTACGTGACTCATATCACTTTTTGTAATTAATATGCTCCAAAACAACGATCCTCACCAAAATTGGACTTTCGGCGCGGAAAATCGGACCTTCAGTACGAAAAATTCGGTCGGTGCTCCTTTGGATCTAAACTTAGTGATAGCTGCTTGCCAATTCTGGTGCCTTTTAAAAACCAATGAAATAAAATAGGTATCTTTCTCTATATAATTTAGAACAACCATCGATACTTTCTAGCAAAAATAAATGTTAAATTCTTGTGACTTTACATTTTGTACTCAGGGAGGGAGGGGGAGGCAACACTTTAACCGAGAGTTCTCCTCTATTTCCTTTGATTTACACTACTGACTTCTATTTTCCCAGCATAACAGTTACAGCAAGTGATGATCCCACAGGAGCAACGTCTACATGAAGGTACTATGATGCCCTCTCTTTGTCGAAAGGCTAAATCCCTTTATTATTTTGAAGGATTTTCAGTTTACTTGAGCAGACTCGAGTAATTGTTTTATATAAATGTGGGCCTCGAAGTGATTCCTAAAACACCATGTGAACCTTGAGCATACTTATAACGCCATGTTTTGTGAATTATGTAACAAGGATGGGAAGTGGTGAAACCAAAGATTGGATTGACTCTTTTTTTGTCTTGGAATTCCCATCTAACACTAGGGCTATTCCAACCTTTTACCGTGGGAGCTTTATTAACCATGACCAGTAGGCAAGCAACGCCAGGATTTACTACGAGGATGAATCCTTATGGTTACTTTTATTTTAGATCAACAGATTGTAATTCAGCTCGCCAGACTTGAGGCAAAAATATGTATAAACCCTTCAGTTGAAAACCAGCTCGTAATTCCTTTTCAGTTTTTACGAATGCACCAGTAGTTATTATCATTTACCGAAGCTTTAGCTTACCATGGTAAATATGCTAAAACAATAATAGTAAGTAATGTGGAGCAAAAGGCTTGTAAATCTTTTAGGTCCAAACAATTACTATAAATTAAGGCAGAAACAGCAGAAGGATGGAACTAACGGATTACCTGTTTAATAGTAATCTTGACAGATTTGGCAATGCTGTCTTATGATTAGCTGATATATCAAGAATGTCATTTGTAACGCCTTACGGGAAAAGCTAGTCCGGTGTATCAATTAACCAAATACTATTTGCATTTTATTCTCGTTTATACGAATCAGTCTGATGAATTTTATTCCTAATAATGCAGCAAAAGCTATGGGAGGATATCTGGGATTGCTCTTTTCTGTAAGACGCACTAAGTCAGAGAGAAGCATAAAATCTATACAGTGTGAAATTCATTAGCAATAAATAACAAAAACCAAAAAGCAAACAAAATATCTTAAATGTGTACTTTTTTGGTTAATCAAAAACGACTTTTACGACCAATAAACAACGAGCTTCCATCCGTCAATGGGATATGCACCGTACATGGAACCGAAAAAAAACACAATCTAGAGATCAAAAACTTACTGAAAAATGAATCAATGAAGGATGTATTGACAAATATTCGTTTTCAATTGCCAAATTACCCTAAAAAATAAGCACCTGCCATTTCCACTGGTTATTCAGTATCATACTTCAATTTTTGATATTGCCGTGGGAGTTGTCGCGTGATATCTGTCAGTTGAAAGAAGCACCCATTTTTCTGCGTTAAGGAAAGGACGCCCTATGGCACCTGTGCAACGTGTCCGTGTGACTGTGATTAGTATACATAAGCATAATTTTTACAAATTGAATGAAAAAATCATAAAATCTGAAATTTTTTTATAGGAAAGATGTATGCGCGCCCGCCATCTGTAGATGCGCCAGCCCAGGTGAATAAAAAATGCATTTGAAGCTTTCCATATTCAAAAACAGATAATTTTGATCTGGTTACGACCATTGTTACCATACGACCACGCCTAAAAAAAGACACACCAGTACCACCCTTACAAATATGACTATGTTGTTCAAGGTGATCAACTGTCGACCTCCAGTATTTCCAATAATGGTAATTTCAATGGTGCTTCTAAAAATCAATTGGACGTTATTTTTTAGGGGTTTCAGGCTCTTTTTCAAAATTTTCAAAACTTTCTTCTTGTAATTAGAAATTATTGCTCTGCTGAATCTAAATGAAATCTATCATTTCAAATAGTGTTATATAACAAATGACTGTCATCGAACTATTTCTTTAAAACCCCATCTTTTTTTTGGGTTACTATGGGTGGTTGGTTTGCTATTTACTAGGCTGCAGCCCCAGCGGCACCGATGATTTGTAGCTTGATAAACCACGCATTAAAGATTTTTCATTTTGGAAGTTGTATTCAAATGCAAATTTATCTTACCTGAGACAAATCAAAGAGCATAGATGATTTGACCATTCTCCAAACACTCAGCTACCCCATCAAACGCAGTAACTTCCCAACGCCATAATCTTAGCAATTGAGACTCCAGGGGGGCAGACTCACCTGTTTAGGATGACTATACATAGTCCTGCCACAAGGGCCAATAACTTCGCCCTCTTAGAACGTGATAGGAGACGTTTCTGAGAAAGACCCCATTTCAGACAGCAGGAGTCGTTTCCAGTAAGCAACTGATATCCTGGTCAACCAAGTTCTCACATTGGCAGAAAGTCAAGTCAACAAGAGACAGATCTTAGCACTGTCTGCGCTGGATGAATTTCCACAAAACCTTCAAGTCAAGTGAGTAACAAGTCGTTGAAGATTGGTAATAGTAGTTTATAAGTTACAAATATGAAAGAAAATTGTGATTCCCCTCATGTAACACTTGTTTTATAATCTCCAGTGCTAGTAGGAGTAATATTTATTATTTATTATTAATCCTCTAGGTCCAAGCCCAGAAGGGTCCAGTACAAGATTTTTTTTTTTTTTTTTTTTTTTTTTTTTTTTTAGGAAATTGAAGTTCAGACTTTTTTTTACATTTAATCTACAATCGAAACACTTGTCGCTTCGGGCTTTTTATATGACTTCTTTTTAAACTCTTTTGAAAATCCATTCGTATAGAAACGAGGAACGTATATTTCCATAAAATTTTAAACAGCTACCCTGTGTTTGATGCCCAGATTTATTATCGTTCCTCCAAAAATTACAAACCATTATATGAAATATAAATTGCACTTAAGGATTCCCCAAATTATACAGAACAACTAACAACATACTGCTATATCATAAAGTTGATCAAGAGCGTCTGCAGTCAAAGGTTCAAGAAACCCTGTGTTACACAGTGCAGCTGAAACACATAACTGCGGGGGTTTTCAGGGAGTATTTACTGCAGTTCATTGCCCCCGACATCCACTGTTTTCAGTTCCAAGCTTACTGCCTGTGTTCCAATCGACTAGGCTTATCCAAATTTAAACATAGGCTAAAATGATAATAGTATATTGAAGACTAAGGAAAATGCCTAAAAAAAACAAAAATAACTCCACATTAGGTTTCTCTTAGAAATGCACTGGGAGCAACTATATCCTGACTATAAAACTGTCCAATCTGCTCTTAAAAGGTGTGATGGATGGAAACCCTATAACTTACGTACTTACTTATTTGTAGCAGGACTCAAGCATCTCAGCCCTCCCTGGCGTCCAGTAGCTTCGTCATTGTAGTAAGCCAAGAGTCACGGTCGTTTGCGAGTAGCTCAATCAATTCAAGCCAGGACTTTTCCCATCTTCATCCATACTTCTTGAAGCCACCGATTGGGTCTGGGTCAGCCTTGATGCAGGCGAGCCACGTTTTCTTTTGTCCCCCTATGTCGCTTTTTCCATCCCGAAAGATGCGTACATCTGAGGGCTTTATTGACAAAGGTGTGGTATGCGCGGCGAAGTGCATGGCCGAACCATCGGAGTCTTCATTGTTTAATTATAGTGGCCAACTCAGAACACTGATGGCAGATTTTGCGGAGTTCGCCATTGCTGACTCGATCACGGAGTTTATTGCCAATGATTCTCCTTAGACACGAAGGGTCAAATACGCGGAGGGCTTGAATTTTGGATGCTTTCATAGCCCATGCCTCACAGCCGTATAATAAGACAGACCGAACAAGGACCTGATACATCCTTATTCTTGTCTTCAAACGAACATTTCTCTGGGTCCATAGAGAGTGATTTATCTGGGTGAAGACTCCAGTCGGTGAAGCAATTCTTGACTGTATTTCTGATGTTTACCCTCCTATTGGGTCTACCAGAGAGCCTAGGTACTTGAATTCATGTATCTCGTCTATGTGCGACTGTTCTAGTAAAATTGAACGGTCTTGAGATGATATACCAGACGTCATAACTTTTGACCAGAGAGGATTCTTCAGCTACCTTCGATAGCATATATTGGGCTTCTAGACGAGATTCAGCTAACAAGCAAATATCGTCGGCGTAGTCCAGATTGGTGATCACAAAATTGGGATTTACTTCAACACCTGAAAAGGTCGTCATTGATCTGGTCATAATCCAGTCGATCACGAAATTAAATAAGACGGGAGACAATATACATCCCTGTCGGACACGAAAATCAATTTGGAACATCGAGGAGAGTTCTCCACCGATCTGAATTTGGGCTCGCGTATGCTGTAGTATGCCTGAATAAGTCTGACTATCTTGCTTGGCACTCTGTCATGGCCTTCCAGATTCCATCCCTTAGAACAGAATCAAAAGCTGTAATAAAATCTATGAATTGAGACACTGTTGGTTTCTGGCGTTTTCCCCTGTGTTCAAGGGTTTGTCTTAAGACGAATAGTTGGTCAATTGTTCCCATTTTTGCGGAATCCCGCTTGATTTATCCTTGTCTTTACGTTGCGCTGGATACAAAAGCGATTATGTAGCACTATGGCAAGTATTTTGGCAGCAATGCAGTTGAGAGAAATCCCGCGATAACTGCTACATTTTGTCTTTAGCCCTTTTTTGAACCCTGGAAGGATGATAGTCTACCTGTGGAATCATTTCTTCTTCCCATATACGACAGGTTAGTTTATGAAGCCTGCTGACAAGTGCTGTCCCACCATACTTGTAAAGTTCAGCCGGAATGACACCAGGACCAGGGGCTTTATTGCTTTTAAGGCAATTGATTGCTTGTTGGACTTCATTTAACGTGGGGTGAGCCACTTCAACGTCATTGTAAACACTGCTGGGTGAGTTTGGTTCCTGCAGGTCATCAGGGCTATGACTTGGATTATGACAACGCTGATTATCATCCATTGCTATGGAGAGTTGGTGCTGGTTAAGTAGTTTGTCAATGTGCTCCTTCCAGCGATTTATTATTTCGGTATTATTCGAGAGTAACTTACCATTTTCATCTTCGACGGACGTACTAGTAGGCTTATGTGTTTTACTCGTGATTGATTTTAGGAGCTGACACATCTTCCTGGTGTCAGATCTAGAGAAAGCGGCTTCCATGTCTTTAGCGATTTTCTCCCAGTACTGGTTCACATCATTCTTAGCCGACTGATGGCATTCTCTTCTCAGGCACTTGAACAACTCCAATTTTCTATCCGATTTCTGTTGCTTGTGCTCAGCCAGCTGAATTGTGCGTGCTGACATCCATTTTTTGGATAGTCTTTTGCGGTATCCTATCGTAGCTTCTGCAGCCTCGTGGATTGTATTGCGTAGGGCCAGCCACTCTTCATCCGAACTTTGGGTTTGCTCGTCGGTCGCTTGCACTTGGAGAGCTTCAAAGAGGTTAGACAACTCTAAGCGGAATGCCTGTCGAATATTAGGGTCATCGAAACGATTGGTGTCAAATCTTTGCGGAAGTTTCCTCTTGGGGCGTGCTGCAAGTCGCAACTTTAGATCTAACTTGACTAGAAGACGATCCGACCCATGTTTCGAGCCAGTATCTGCTCCAATGTACGGTCTACTATTCATAGCCATTGATTTCCAACAGCGGGACATGAGGATGTAATCAATCTGGCTTTTCGCTCTACCCTCTCGTGAATGCCATGTGCCTCTTTGGCTGGGCTTGTGTTTGAATAAGGTATTGGTAATGACCAAATCATTCGTCATGGCAAAGTGAAGAAGTCTTGATCCTCTACTACATCTATCTCCAAGACCGAAGTGGCCAATAGCAGACTCGGCATTGAATACTTTTCCCCCGATTCTGGCGTTAAAGCCACTTCCAATAAAGATGAGGTCTCGTTTTGGGACTTACTTAAGCGTACACGTAAGAAGTTGGTAAAAAGATCTGCTTCGCTCTCCGGTGCGTCTCCGGTTGGAGCACAAACTACAATAACTGATATGTTGAATAGGTGGCCATTGATTCGCGCTCTTGCTACTCTATGTAAGATAGGTCCCAACTCTAGAAGTGACTTCGATGCAAGGGACTTAAAATGATGCCCACTCTACCATACGCAGATCCATCAAGTGATCCGGAGTTGAAAAAGGAGAAAAAAAGCGTCGTCTTCAGGAGTTCTAATCTCTGAGCCTTCCACAATGCCGTTGATTCGAGTTTCTGAAGCGCATATTATGTCTATGTTGTAACGCAATAATTCCCCAGCGATAAACGACTGGGTCGTCAGGCATTTCATCCAGCAGACGTTCCAGCACCGTACACTCAGGTTGCCAAAACTTTTAGGGACAAAAGTGTCCAAATCAGCCAATAATGGACACTTTTAGTGTCCCTCTAGAAAATTAGCCAATATATAGGGTTGCCACTATGAATTTTCAAAACCGGTAAAAAAAAGTGCCAAAAAACCTGTGAAATTCGTCTTTCTTTGTTCTGCTACCTCGCGGTCTGTTACTTGCATGAGTTCTGCAGGTATTTCCAGCTTTGACATTAACGCTACCAATACATTAAGTTTAGTGCTAGTTCAATTTGAAGAGATAGCATAAAAAAAAAATCGTCATGACAATGTCAACAGAGCGAAATTTTACATCGATTATCGATACCGCTACCTATCTTAGCCGAAAAGTAAGGAACCAATCATAGAAATTCATTTTCACTTCGGCATTTTCATAAGTTACGCGAAAAAGATGCGAGTCGTTGATCTTCGGTAGCTATTAAGGATCTTTGGGTGCGACAATGTCCGAACGACTGTAGCAACGAAATGTCTATTTTGACCTACACGGTTTTAAAAGTTAAACAAAAGGCGTCGACCTCCTTAACCACTCAGTCAACTGGTTGGTCAAGTGGTTAAAATCGTTTAACAACTCCTCTATCTTGCCGTTTTCTGAACATTTAGAAGTAGCCCTGAGCAAAAATGACGTTTTCGAGAACTAAAAAAGTGAGAAGACAAGACCCATTGAAATAAATTCGCATGAGTTATACTCGATAGAAACTGGCGACCAGCGTTTGGCAAAAAATCACAACTGAAAGTATAGACTATAAAACAGAAACAATCGCTAGCGGCTATAAATAAAATTGAGCCGCAACCCAGCTTTTCTGCGAAACTTTTTTCTTTCTATGACAGCAGTGTAATAATAGCTATATGCACACGACTACACGCCACAGGGATTTACACGGAACGTGCCAGCAGGGAATGACCATTCACTTCTTCTTTCCAGCCTTCTCAGCGGCCTTGGTGACTTTGCCACCAGCAGTAGGTGGGTCCTTCAAGTTGACTGACTTGATGACAAACGTCAACCGTAAGATAGAAGAAAAAGATGGATTCGATAGTTCTAGCATACCACATTGGTTAAGAATTTAGGTCCTATTCCTATTCGGTTGATAAATGGTGTTCGCGCAGGGCGCAAAAACATCTAAGAAAAATCCCAAAGCCGTTAACAAAGCTTAAAAGTAAAGTACAAATTAAAAGCAGTCAAGAAAAAAGAAGAAAATAAAGACATTTGGTTTTGATTTGGAAAAATGTCCAAAAAGTGTCCTTTTTTTCAAAAAGCTGCCTTTTTTGACCCAATAGTGCCCCGATGTCCCTCAGAGTGAAAGTGTCCAAAAGCCACTAAAAGTGTCCATTTGGCATCCCAGCCTACACTGAAGGGTTGTCTATGTTTCCGAAGTAGTATCTCAGCTTGCCAATTTTTCGGAGAAGGCGCTGATAAAACCTTCAACGCATCGCTTGCCGGGGATGCCGTAGTATGGACTTGCCAAGTTTTCGGAGAAGGTACCGATGAATTGTTCTATTCATCTAAAGCGCACTTGTGATTGTTCAGTTGCTAGTCTATTTACAGATCGTTCACCTCTAAGCTTGAAACAATGACCACAGAGATGATTTTCATTAAAATAGACTAATTTGTCTGCCGGCACGTTGTCGTAATGTCCAATGTACAATCCAACAACTTGAGTTAGGTCACCTCCAGAAAACGATAAGTGAGAGTCGGCAAACCAAGACGACTAATGCAGTCCAACATTTACAGATACCAGTTATACATTATCACCAGCCTTGAATATTAGTCTTGATTTCAATAGCAGGCAATTCACAGGTCTAAATCGCCCACCACACGAGCATTGAGGTACTTAGTCAAAAGCGGCCGGGCTTTTATTGGGGCTTAAGTAACCGAATGCTCTAAAGGAATATTGAAGAGATAACCCCCAATATGCCTGGCCAGAGATAAGAGGGAGATACTATTGGCCGACATGCTAAGCGTTCAATCTCTTGGGTCGAAAGAAACCTGTATGCATATAAGAAATATGTGCCTTCTAGTCCAAGAAAAATTATATGAATGAAGACCTGCTGATAATAAAGAAACTATTAGGCACCAGTATCCATTTTATTTAAACAGTATATTAGTCAATACAACATAAAGTAAAAAAAAAATCCCTCCCATAAAGCATATATGAATAAATAAAATATCGCTCAAAGGCTACATGTGCACCTAGATTCAGAATAATTGTCAAAGTACAAACTTTCTACAATAATTTTAAACTTTATCTAGCATAAAAGTATTCACAGCATTACACTTAAAAATAAATTAGTCTCCAATAAGGAGTCATACAGAAATGCCCAAAACCATAGGATTGGTCTCACGTTTTTATAATTTTATAAGAGAGTAAAGAGCCTTTTCGCCACAACAGCTTTTTCTCGACGATTTAAGGGGGAAAATCACATAAAGAGTATGGTGTGTAGTTGTGTGGCATTGCCTAGTACATATGACCAAAACGAAGGAACTCATCTGACGTTTCAATTAGTTTACAAACGGAGCGATAATAAGGTTTTTAAGATGTTGGAAGGAGTTTTTTTCCAGAAAATTTACCTAACAAATAGATCTTAACAAACCAGGGGGTGGGACGACCTTCTCCCTTGGCTTGAATGGTGTTTTCGTTTGTGCAGAATCATCTATAGTCAATCAAATATGTCAACTAGATAGAAAAAGAAGATCATTCATGCACAGGAATATGTCGAGCAGAAAAAAGTGTACCAAAATCCAAGGCAGCCACCTACCCCATTTTCCCAAAACCTTGAATCCAACAGTGATATATAGTTGAATAATGTGGCTTCAATTTAAGAGGTAGTAGATGAAACATGTATAGGAAGAGTACCAGCAACTGATATTTTAAAATTTCCTACCCAGATCCTACTACATTTCCGAAAAAAATAGGAGAAACGCCTCTTGTTTTGGGCACAATGAACAAATAATGCCACTAGCTTAGAGACACTTACACGTTCGTGTCTCCTCAGTCTTAGCTGGTCTCCTCAGCGTGTTATGTGGTAAGCACAATTCTGCAAATGCAAACGGCAAATAAAGACCAACAAGAAAATTTGCAAGCGTAAGTTAGCTTAAATCGCCACTTTTTGGATACGGCTATATTCCACCGCGAGTGCAAGCACTTCGGACTTTGGGTAAAATTGACTTTATGGCAGCACTGATATAAGCAATAGGACCATATTTCGGCCGATAATACAATTTACGAGGTTTAGGCTGAAGATGGCGCTAAATTATTTGTCAACTATTGTAAAATTAGACAGTGGTTTAGTTTGTTAAGCGTTAGAGGTGAGAGTTGTACCATTTTAGTGAATATTAGGAGCTATAGAACTGAGGAATATATAAATCTTTTCCGTTGTTCCTTCTCTTTGGCCTACTATATGATCTTGATTAAATCTTGAAGAAAGTAGTGCCCGAAAACGGGCGAAATACCCTAATCTATCAAGGTCGTATCCAGGGAGATAGAGGTTTGAACCCCCCGCCCCGAAATGCTTGTCTGACTCGAAAAAACGTAACAAAAATAAATATAAACAAATGTTTATGCATTTACAAAAATAATTTTGTACTCCCCCCTCCCTCCCAAAAAAGAAAATCATGGATACGGCCCTGTAATTTATTTTCGGAAATTTTTTGAAAAACACTAGTTCGTTTTTGGAATGATAATACAGCAACAATATAACATGTTATTATCGTATTAGAAAAAATTTACAGAGACAATCTTATGAAAGCTTGGCCGTCTAAAACCAAAACGCTTTGCAAACAAAAATAATCTTTAAGTCATTATGGCTCGAATTTAAAGCTTTTATGGACAATTATGGAAAATCTTCTGTTTTGAACAGGGATCAATTAAGAAGGAGACGTCTGGCTATTTTATTATTTTAAAGCCACATGAATAAATAACACAAGGCTGATTAACATACATGATACAGTAACTCAAAACCTGTTTTTGCCTTGAAAATGTTTCGATTTTGGAAGACCAATCTGGTGAATAGGGTGGTGAGGCTTTCAATGGATGTCCCTATTGAAGCAAGATTTACGTCTAAATTAAGTCATTACATGACCTTAATTAGCATCAAGATACTTTTTTGAGGGTGATAGTTTTTGTGGTAAAAAAAAAAGACTCAAGAGTACCAGGAAGATTTACTTCGTTACTCCTTTTTTAACTTGAAAAGATCATTTAAAACATTTACATTTGAAAAGTGGGGGTTAAAAGTCCCCTTAGCCCACTATGGGCATATTCAAAATGAGAACCGATCATAAATATACTGTAAATCCATGCGCATCTCGCTCCTTGGTAGCAAAAATTTAAAACTAAAACTCAAAAAGGACTAATTTGACAAACAAGAAGCCAAAAATTACTTATCATGAATTATAACAAGACTTCTAAGCACTAGCATAGTTGGAATTACTAGTAGACGGCAACCCTGCCTGGTTAAAAATTGACAAGTCGATTGGCACAGGTGGACTATAAGGGTTGTGTTCATCGTCTAATTTTAAGCCTTCCAATGTACTCGTTGGAACAGAGGCGCTGACCGTTAGGGGTGGTAAGCCAGGTAAATTAATTGGAGTTATTACTGAGATTCCTGGATCAACTTCCTTCAAGGGCTCAATTAAATTTCCTGTGGGTATTTCTTGTAGGGGCTCAATTAGCTGCCCTGTGGGTACTTCTTGAGAGAGAGGTCCTTCTTCACTGGCTCCAAATGTTGCTTGAAGAACTGATGGCTGGGTTACAGGTACAGTGGTCGTACCACCAATTGAGAGTGGATTCGATGCGGGCTCGGGAGCCTTCAAGGTCGACATTTTCTCGGTGTCTACGTCCTGAAAAAGTAATCAGTTTAATAGCCTTGGCAAATTTTTCCAAAAACCATGCTTCTCCAGGCGCCTTATTCTAGGCGTGTCTCCTTAGTTCTAATTACTATTACAATTGCTTACAAGCTTGCAGAGAGATATGTGTTGATTGATAAATCAATATTACAACTTTTCATGGGAAAATATAATGTGCCAGAATTAAAATAGGGGAAAAATAACATTTAAAACAAACAAAGATATACAACAGCCTTAGAACTTCAAAGCAACTTTAAAAATAAACTATTTAACCATAAAATACAAGTCATCCACATTTATACAACAAAAGTTAAGGACACAAATTCGAGTATAAAAGAATCATAACAAAGAGTAACACATCTTAAATCCTCTCCAAAAACACTCAAACAAGTTTTATCATAAATGACCAAGTGCTATTGATTAAAAAAGGAATTGTACCACTTCCGTCAAATCACATAAAAAAATACCAAATGAACAAGATAAAACTTCCTTTTTCTTCTGAAAAACCATAAGAAGCATAATTAGATATTGAATACGTATTTTTATTCACTTTCAAACAGTTCGTGGTAGTGAACTGTAAGTAAGGAGCGACCTGGCTCAATAGTAACCAAAACTCTAAAAAAACGGAATTATGATACCAAAAGATACATCAAAAGAATCGGATTTCTATGCTGATTTCAAATACACAAGTTTTTTTTTAAGTTTAGCCGTACCCATCAAAAGTTACGGGCCTGAGAAAATTTGCGTTATTTTCGAAAAAAGGGGGAAACAACCCCTAAAAGTCATATAATATTAATGAAAACACACCATTAGATTCAGCGTATCAGAAAACCCAACTGTTGAAGTTTCAAGGTCCTATCTGCAAAAATGTGCATTTTTTTTTTGTCTTTTGTTTTTTGTTTTTGTTTTTTGCCAGAAGAAAGATCACGGATGCGTGTTTTTGTTTTTGTTTTTTTTCCAGGGGTGATCGTATCGACCCAGTGGCCCTAGAATATCGCGAGAGGGCTCATTAGAACGGAAATTAAAAGTTCTAGTCCCCTTTTTAAGTGACCAAAAACTTGGAAGACAACTAGGCCCCCTCCCACGCTCATTTTTTTCCCAAAGTTACACGATAAAAATTTTGAGATAGCCATTTTGTTCAGCACAGTCGAAAAATACAAAAACTATGTCTTTGAGTTTTTTTAACTGAAAGCAAGGAGCAACATTAAAACTTAAAACGAACAGAAATTATTATGTATATGAGGGGGGTTCGCCCCCTTGTCAATATCTCGCTCTTTACACTAAAGTTGTTTTAGTACTTATTCTAATTAAACGGTCTTTGTGATTCAGGGGTCATTCTTAAAGAATTGGAACAAAATTTGCACTTCAGCATAAGCAGCGAGGTATTGATACGGGGGCGAACCCCCTCATATATGTAATAATTTCCGTTCGTTTTAAGTTTTAACGTTGCTCCTTACTTTCAGTTGAAAAAAACTCGTTATTTATTTAATAAAATAAAAAGAAGCATCGCTGTGTACCTAGTACAGACAAAAAAAAACTATGTTGGATCGGGTTGGCCATTCTGATGAAAGGGTGTGGGGGTTCGAAGAAAAATAAGCAAACAATATGTATCAGGCAAGAAATTATAGAAAAATGTGTAAAAACCTCACAATTTTAGGTCGGATACAAGCCTGAAGACCACCACCCAGCATGCAAGCCGGCTTTATACCACAGCTTCCCAAAGTGGGCCGTATTGCCCCCTGAGCGCATTAGAAACCATTAATAAAAGTTTTTCAGTCTTTAAAGAACTCAAATTTATTAATTTATTGCAATCTCAAGAATAATGTAATTTCAAAAAGACACTGGGAGAATTTCTGAAAAAAAAACAAGGTTGTCACCTAACCCTTCACGCCTGTTCCATTAGGACCGGTAATATAACGTTATTGCTACAAAATTAAGTACTTAACCAATGTTTCATGATACCTTCTCATCTGGTTGAGGAATCGGCTTGAGGGGTCTATTCTTCCGAGGTATCCTATGAAGGTATCCATAACCAATGCCACAGCCAAGACTGAAAAAAAATGGCTCTAATTTAACACTATCTCACACAGAATGGCCTTTTCACACATATTTCCGATTTTTCAAAACGAACACAGCAATACAGCAATCTCTTATGGCTAAGTCTTAACCCACTTTTACTGCCGGGTCGTAGGGGCATGTCAGAAGGGCATAAGACCACTAGGACTATATACTTTACCAAAACAGATTCTCGTTCAACATTTTTTGGATAGAATTTCAATTGTCAGAAGAATATTTGTAATTTAATCGTGCCTACTCACATCAAGGAGGGTCCCCTTAAAGTCTGTCTCTGGACCTCCCCTTGTGAAAAAAAAGTTCAAGAAAATGTATAAATATCGGGATATGTAGGTACAAAAAGGGAAGTTTCTTCAAAATCAGATCCTTTACCCCTACAATTTCTGTTCTCCTTGTTCCTTTCGTTCGACCTCTCAACATTCTCTCTAAAGTTTGGCTTTTGTGTGCCTATAAAATGTCACCTCAAGGACTTTTTAGGAGGTATTAGCGCTAGCGATGTATTATTCACATAAATATGTTAACCGAGCACGCAAAACTCTCTTCGTCCCACAGACTATTTCATGTCAAGCTCTATCAATTTCTATCAGCTTTTTGACAGTAAGTCGGATGATTAAGGCCGCATTTTAAGCTTTGTTTCCCTTGATTCTGACGAGCCATTTTACGCTTCATTAAATCAACTTAAAAAAGAAAAACTTTGGAAGGACTGGACTTTGTAAACTTGTTTAAACTTCTAGATGGCACGCCATTTCCTGTCTTGAAAAATAGTTGAGTTGGATGAGTGACGGCTCAAGGAATTATTCCAACACCTAATTAATGCCCTGGGAAGGGCTTTTTGTAATATCTACCTTCTCCCTGTCCAAAGAACACTGACCTTTGATAATATTGGACAAGTCCTGTGCTATGAAATGAAGCATTTAAAAATATATCCGCAGCTCAAACAGAGCATAAGGAGAATGGTTTGCTAAATCCTGAATTACTAGGCTTAAAACATTAATATAAAAATGTTTCTTATATTTGGTAAAAAAAAAAAGTCTTGATATTGCTTCAAATTCTGCTGAGATCATAGGAAATTTTTATTCAAAATTTAAGCCAAAGAGAAAGAGAAAGATTAAGGTATAAAGTTTTTTTGTCTTCGTCAAAAGGGCGTATCAGCAATAAGGCCTAGAAATAAGTAGTAGATATAGTACACTGAAAACAACTTCCTAGGCATATTTTAGATTTTGAATTCGTTTCGTAAAATTTCATTTGCCTAACTTAAGTGCTATCCAAGATAGTGAAAAGCCCAGCATCTAGAAATTTAACAAGTAACCGTACTTTTGTTTTAATTTTCAACCTGCTGAGAAAAAAAAATAGTGATCATTGCAATAAATAAAGTTGAACCAGAAAAGTGATATCAATATTCAAAATTTAATTAAATTTTCTTTGCATAAATTTAAACAAAATTGTGATCTTAGCAAGCTATGCTTTGTTTTTTTAAATTTAGTAAGCAAATGCGTTTTCACTCAACTAACTCATGTTATCCAGCAATTTTTTTTACATCGTTAAATTAAAGAAATTTGTTGTTTAAGCTCAAGTAAACAGCAATGCTAAAAACTTAAAACGAACAAAAAACTATCATATATATGAGGGGAATTCCCATACCCACAGCTCACAGTACTGGACACTAAACTTTGATTAATGTTTTTCCAAAACCATTTTAGAGTGCAAAAAAATATAGCCAGTAGGTAATTTCATGGATTTTAATTACCGTCTACCTTTCGAAAAGCTTGAACTGAAAACTTTTAAATAAAACATCAAAAAAAAAAGCTAAAAAAATACAACAGTTAATTACATCCCTCCTGTGCTGTGCCTTTTCTCAGAGAGCCTTTGCTCCACTGGCCTGGTGGTACTCATGTATATATGTAATTCTATCTGTGCCTTAAAAGAACATTTATGACAGATTTCTTTGACTGTAAATGGTGAATATTTTTCCATGTGCAAAATTAAATTATCATTTGTTATGAAATACTACACGTAATCCTACTACACATTCCTCTGTATATGATAAGCATATCAATAAATAATGGGAACTTACCAGACCCACTTCACACAACCTTACCCACACCAATCTATTTTACGTCCTTGTTTGGGATTAATGGACAAAGCTTAGTTTATATTTGAAGACCCGTCATGATAAGTGGCAAATTAGCATCTGCACCCAAAATTAAAACTGATATACCCAAAAATATTCATTATCGAAACTTGGATGTTTTTAACACTGTTAAACTAGTTGTCCTAACTCAGAGGCAGCAAGTTAAGTTACAATTTTTCAATATGTTAGTAGGCTTTACAGTTTTCCATACAGAGACCTTTATAATCACAGACTAAACAAATGGTAATATAGAAAAACGGTTATACTATTTTATATAAGACAGTGGACAAAACAGTATAAAACAAAAAAACTTTTAATAACATGAAAAGGTTCGAATATTTCGATTTCACGTCCGAAAGCCTTTTTCAATGAAAAAAAAACAACTAAACTAAATTAAACAGAACGTATCAAGAAAATAAAAGGCAAAAAACACAGTCGAATATTAAAATAGCTCACACATGAATATTATCCAAAACGGCAATTGTTAAAAAGTTTTTTTTTTTTAAACAAATGACTGTCTCGAAATTTGGATTCATATCATTGGACTTACGGGGGGGGGGAGTTGCAGTCCAGGGCACTGAAGAGATTCTCAATTAGGGCTGGGGATTTATGGGGAAGGTGTTTCGGAATACAATTTTTTTCTGTGACTATACCATAACGAATCGTAAGAAGTTAAGAGAGGGATAATTAAATAAAAAATTCTGGCACTTCAAATAGAACGACAAACTAATGTGTTGTACTTCCGATCATTGTCTTCAAGATGAATTAAATAAAAAAAACGAATGTAAAAAAAAACATGATGCAAAAACTGCTTTTAAATCCCAAATGGTTATAAGACCTTTCCTAAATCGTGGAAAAGATGCGATTCCAAAAAAGTCACAAAGTGGGATATACAGAACACCTTGTTTTTGTGGAAAATCTTATGTGGGCAGAACACACCAAAATTTAGTAAATAGATTGCAACAACACAAAAATCAAAGAATTTTTCTCTAAAATATAATAAAAAACTAGAAACTTTTGAATCAGCAGTAGCAGAGCATTTGTTTGACTTTCCGCACCATAGTATACTGTTTGATGAAACAAGAATAACTGAAACTTCTGTTGAAATAGTACAAAGTTTTCGAGAAATAATAGAAATTAAAATAAATCTATGTGGGGATTACTTTTAATGGAGATGAGAGGGAATATACTGAATCCATTTTATTATAACTTAATTAAAAAAAAAGATCGAAACCTCGAATACCTTAAACAATAACATTTTACAAAATCAGCCTCAAACAAGTTTCTACCTTACAAATAAACGTTGAAATGTGATAAACTCTGGAAAAAGTCAAAATACTTTGGCTAGATTAGCAAATGACAAAATCTATTCAATTTATAATACGAAATAAAGTTTTCTTAACCTGTGTTCAGTTATAACCTAGGGCATATGTAAATTTGTAAAATAAATTATGTTAAAAACTTTTCATTTTGTTACATTTCGTTTACAAATCAAAAAGGAACAGTGTCTTGTTGCCCTGATTTTGCTTGTTTTTCGTACAACTTGAAGTAACGAACCTTTGACGTATTTAATATTATTAATATGCGATTTTTCCGCCTTTTTTCCTGTGTTTTTTCTTTTTCTTTTCGCATTTTATTTATATGTTCTGTTTAATTTAGTTTAGTCCCTTTTTTGTTGTTTGTTTTTCCCTTGAAAAAGGCTTCCAGACGTTGAAGTCGAAATATTTGGATCTTTTTTTTATTATTAAAAGTTGGTTTGTTTTTTCCTGTTTTGTCCAATTTACTTTTTAAAATATTATGCCCTTTTTTCTATATTTTCATTTGTTAAATTTGCAAATAGAAAGGCAGTGTAGTCAAAGAAATTATAGACCTTTATAATAGCATTCATACTACATGGGTAGCTTGGTTTTCAAAAACTGTCAGCTACAATCATTAACACTAATAGCAATGACAAGATTGCTTACCTTCCTTCACCATCCCAATTTGAATTTGGCACAATCATTACTTCCCTGCAAGAATCTTTATCCTCATTATACACATACAACTTCAAAGGACGATTTTCGTGGCTTTCTATTAAAGAAAACAAGTCTTCTGTTTCATGTAGAACTGAGTCGGCACCAATGATGTAATCACTGAATGAATGAAGGCCAGCAGCAGAAGCGGGAGAATTAGGACTTACTTCCTATATATACATAACAATTCATGAATAAAGCATTTACAACCTATTGGTAGGGCCAAAAAGACTATTGGTTTAGAAATAACAAATAATCAGTAGAAACGTGCAGGCATCCGGGAATTTGGGCATACATAAAACCACAAGTTTCTTGAAGGTTCAAACTCTCAAACCCAAATACTCTTCGATCCCGACACCTAAGCACAACAATGTTTTAGACTTTATAAACGTACACTTAATGATAAGAAAAATAAATTATCCTTTTCTCTCCCCCTCCCTCCCTCCTCTCTCTCTCTATTCTGAGTTGAATTCTGGACAGAGACATGCAGACACATGCAGGTAAAGAATAACGTAGGATATTTGGGAAATTAATTCGTAGAAATTGAGCGAAAGTGAAAAGGTTTTGGTTGACTGTTGGTGTTATGCAAATAAGGGGAGTTATACTGGCTGAAGGATATTCTTTCAGAGTTGGGATGTGTTTAGTTTGATTTAGTGCTAGGTGAATGTTGGTTAAGGAAGCTTGGAAATTTTTTTTTTTGTATATTTTTGGGTATTTTGTTTTTGTTCATAGGTATTCCACAGGTGTCACTACATAGGGGTATGCCATACTCTATGGCATGGCGCGCTCATTTTGCCTGGGTAATGATATTTAAGCGCAGAAACTTATATAGGCAATGAGTTTTCATCTGAGGAGCCCAGATGTGTGGTGATTACTTGGGGAATATTAAAATGTTGTAGATTTAAGGTGCTATGGCTTGGTTTTGGGACAATGACTTATACTTATTAGTGCTGATTTTGCTCTATTTTGGACTTGATTTTCGGATTATCGGGTTGGATATACTGTTTTGTCCTAGATGATTGGACGGATGAGTAAGGTTACTAAATTAGGAAGACAATTTTTTTTTTTTTTTTTTTTTTTTTTTTTTTTTTTTTTTTTTTTTTTTTTTTTTTTTTTTACCAAGTAATTACCTGTAATACATTATATATATATATATATATATATATATATATATATATATATATATATATATATATATATATATATATATCAAAATCGTCATCGGTGGGAGTCGAACCACTATTAGTTTTTTTTTTTTAGTAAATTTTTTAGCGTTAAAAATATCCTGTATTTTAAATATTAAATCAAAATATTCGAAGTTTTGGAGTCTCCATTATCAGAAATGGTACCAGTTAAGTGTCATACTGGTATGCTATATTAGCATACTGGATCCTGTAATGCAAATTTCCAGGTCATTTTTTAAATTGATGTTACTAATAATTTCCCAATTGTATAAAAGTTTAAATGGATTGCTCCATCTAAACTCAACAAGATGTGCTGATGTGCATCCCCATTCTAGACTTTAATACAAAATTCCTCTTCCAGGAATTCATCTGTACTCTATGCAGAAATATATGCCATTCACCTTGCATTGAATTCTTTAACAAGTTTCGAAGCTTCTCCAGATAACATCCTTATTTTTTATACGATTTCCTCACTTTAATTCATCTTTCAAGTAAAATAAATTCCTTCACTTACGACGGGAGCTTTGCTACTTACATTCCATGAGAAATCGCATTATTTGTTTTTATATCCCTAGCCTTAAGGGGACTAAATGCACTGTGACGGATAATACCTTGACTAAAGAGGCAGCCAAACCCCCCCCCCCCCCACTCCCTCCGAAAGATACGAGTAGCTGGATTTTTTGTTGGTGGGGGGATTCAATTAGGTCTCAAGTAAAAGATATTTATTATAGATTTTTGAATCCATCCCTTACATTTTAAGACCTAAATATCCTTGGACTATCTTGGACTTAATATCCTTGTATTATAGCCTAAAAGTTGGAGCTACCCTACTTAATGCTGATCTTTTTAAATAGGATATCCATTATTCTCCTTTATGGAGAAATTGAATTCTAACCAATGGAAATACACAGCACATTCTTTTCGAATGTAATCCAGAGGAACAAGAATCCAGGAGACCAATAAACTTCTATCATAAACTGACGATTTCTGTATAAGTTGATAAGCTCACCAGCTGTCATCTACATCAAGATTCAGTGGCGGATCCCGGGGGCGAGGGGGAGCGCGCTCCCCTAGCGTAGTCTAAAGTAGTGTAATTTACTTAGTTAACTCAAGTTTGTGTTAATTAAACTTGCTCCTAACACGCGTTTACCAGATCAACCTATTTTGCCCCCCCCCGTAAAAAAATCCTGGATCCGCCCCTGTCAAGATTTAGAAGCGGTAAAACTGAAATTGATGATCAAGATTCTGATAAACGGAATGACTATTAACACTAGTGATACATATATCTTAAAATTATCAATTGATTGAGTTGATCAATCAACTGATTGACTCACTTTGACCATCAGTCAAAGTGAGCGATTGCAAGAAGTATAATAGACATTTCTTGGTATCAGTAGACCTCATATTCGTCTACAGAAGAAGCGCTCTGAATTACATAGCGATTAACAGGGTAGCATAGTACTTTTTGGACAGGCAAATTTTAGCTCCTTAATATTACATATTTTGTCTTTTAATATAAAAAGGGAAGGGAAATATATAATTGGTAGTATTGTCCCTCAGCTATTCAGTGAGACACCACACACTTAATTCTTGAATTAGACACAAAACTGCAATTAATTAGCATCCTACTCGGTCTCCCGTGCCTGCAAACAGGATTTAAAGGGGAGTAAGGGGAGATCTGAGACTCATAAGAAAGAAACTCACCTTCGAAAAATGATTTCCTTAGGATCCCCTCTTCTAGAAAAGATTCTCCAACCCCTCCACCTTCCCTTATCAAGGAAGCCTATAAGTTCCTGTTGTCTTCCAAGGGAGAGGATAAAAAATACTCATTTTTCAAAAGAATCGTACATGTAATCACTTATATCACTATCATCTAAGATAAGAAGCTTATACGGGCGCTGAAGGAACACAAAAAGTTGTACATCAGCCAAATAGCAGTTTTACTTACAAGTATATGCCAGACATTTTCATTGGCTCCTTCAAAAGAGCAAAATCTGATACTAACTCCAAGAAGCCCTTGTCCACCCCAGGCAGTGGATGGCGTTATTTTCACTTCTCGCACACTCTGAGTTTTGCTGCTGTATATTACTAAATTGACTTCCTTCCCAATGTTTGATTTCAAAATATTCTTGAGATTTTCATTGTCCTGGTCCTGAAAAAAAAGGAACAAATTTCTTCTTTTTTTACAGTTCTCGTTCATCTTGTTCATGGGACAAAATGCAATTTCTGAGGTTGTGTCTGACCTTTTTTAAAGAGTATTTTACATGAGCGTGGCCATCAAAGAGCTTCATAAAGCAAGTTCATGGGAGGAACAAGGGACACACAAGCCAAAAAAATCGTAATCGTTACTATTTGTTCATGTTTTCCAACAGTTTTCAAACTGTTCGCCTATTTTTATTCAGAGGTGGCCTTTCGGGATGGCGACTAGGGTAACCACCTCAGGTTCCACGCTTACGGAGGAGTCCACATGACAAATTACAATAGGTGGATCTAATTGATATTCAGTTCTCATAAATAAGGTCTTTTTGTTCAGAAAAAAAAAACAACAAAAAAACTCGTCCATAAAGTTGTACCTCGTAGTTCCAAGAGCCCTGTGATGGAGTCATACAAAAGCCAAGGAACTGGTCTGACAAAAGCATCTGAACTTTTTCATAATGCGACGGTGGATAACCTTTAAGGTTATTATCATTATCTGTCTTCCCCAATCATAACCACTTGGAGTCAGCTTATACGTTTGAAGGGAGCTCTTGCTCCCTTCAAGCGTATAAGCTGATTCCAAGTGGTATTTGGACAATAGTTTAGTTTTGGATCTTTGCTTTTAGAAACTCTACTTAAAAGTGAAGACCTAAGTGCCTAATGTATTACACTCAATCAGAGTTCTACAAATAACAGTCAAATTACAAAATGAAATGACAGCAACATAGCCTAGCCTTGTAAACACAAATTAGTTTCCATGAGAGGGCCAAAAAAAAGAGCAAATATTGTCAAGACCACAAAAAAAGAGCAAATATTAGACAATGGTATAAAATAATAAGAAGTAAGAACAAAAAAACAGGTCTAATCAACCCCCCATTTAATAGGGTTCCTACTTGAAACCCATTCCTTGGTGTGGTCTGTTTCTGAGTGTTTAATTGGGGGATAGAAAAGGCCTTGAAAAAACGCTGGGGAAATAAAAGCACATCCCCAACATTTATTTTATGGCCCTTGATATACTTTTTTCAAAATTTTTTGAAAGGCAAAGGTCATCGGGAAACTTCTTTGGGTGCAATTCTGTCTATTGATTTCAATTTCAGCTACGGGTTAGGTCCATTGATGAATAAAATCTTAGAGGGGGAATATCAGAGAAATAAACCAAGAGTTGCCAAAATAAGAAAAAACGTAGTTGTAGGCCAGAATTTTCTTCTTCAGGAAAGTGAGCACTCTTTTTGGAATCCCCCCCATGTGTATACATCCTCTTTTTTCAGCCAAATATTACTTGTCTGCTTCTCGTTCCAACTACAGACAAACATTGGCACCAATGCACTAAAGTTTACCGAAGGAGGAGCAAAATGTATTTTTCAAAATCTAGAAGGTAAGTGGCAATTTTTTAAGGAATTATTCAATGAAAATGCCAAGAAAAGGTATTTTTCAAAACCTAAGGAGGCAAGTGCCCCCAAGTGTCACCACTGCAGACAAATGACAGATTAGTGTTAAAAGCTACAAAAAAGGGCTTTTTGAAATAGTCCCAGAGAATCTGGCCCCAGCTTCACGTAGAAATATTCTCCATACGGAAATATTTTCTAGACAATTCAATCCCGGTGAAAATTTACCCAGGACAGTTACCCTTAACAACTCCACGCGTAAAACTGAGGCGGAAAAGAGAAAGCGAAACATATAAAAAGGATTTTATATAGGAGTTCTTGCGAATTCCCCCAGTGTATAATTTTTATATATGATTTGATAGGAATAAAAGAAAAAAAAATTAAATTCTTCATAATAATGAATGGTAAGTAAATGACGATCTTTATCAATTACTAATTTTAAAAAACAAGTTTTTTCAACTGGAAGTAAGGAGCAACATTAAAACTTAAAACGAATAGAAATTATTACATTTATGAAGGGGGTTGCCCCCTCCTCAACACCTCGGTCTTTACGCTAAAGTTTTTTAGTACTTTTAAAACAGCTTCTTATTGTTCTAATTAAACGACCTTTTTATTTCAGGAGACGTTCTGAAAAAACTGGGACAAAATTCAAGCTTTAGAGTAAAGAGGAAGGTGTTGAGGAGGAGGACCCCCTTCATATACGTAACAATTTCTGTTCGTTTTAAGATTTAATGTTGCTCTTTACTTTTAGTTGAAAAAAGTTGAAGGGGGTTGCCTCCTCCTTAACACCTCGGTCTTTACGCTGAAGTTTTTTAGTACCTTTAAAAAAACTTCTTATTGTTCTAATTAAACGATCCTTTTATTTCAGGAGTCGTTCTGAAAGAACTGGGACAAAATTCAAGCTTTAGAGTAAAGAGCGAGGTGTTGAGGAGGAGGCACCCCCTTCATATACGTAACAATTTCTGTTCGTTTTAAGATTTAATGTTGCTCTTTACTTTTAGTTGAAAAAAACTTGTTTTTTTACACAATTTCTGTTTGGTTCAATATTTTAAAAGTCTTTCCTGCCATCTACGTCAATCACGGCAACGCTGTTAGCATGACAGTTTTGATTTATATTGTAAAACTAAACTTTCCAGTTTCAAATTTATATTAGGTTAGCCAAGGTGACACTAATATCGTTACACTTGGCTCTTGAAATTCATTTCCCAATGTTGTTGCCGCACAACGAATAAACCTGACAATTCTTGCGACTACTACAAGCATAAAAAGGAGTTTTTCAAAGTTTAAATTGACAAAAATTGCCCATTAAGAGTCGTAGTAGGTTCCAAAAAACTGGGCTGCTCAGAGGCCACCTTAATTCTGCTAATCCTACTAAACATTTTTTAGACCATCGCTCACACTCAAGAAAGCCCTCGAGCCATCCAGTCCTTTCCAATCGAGTACCTATCCAAAGGATATCCCCGCCTCCATATCTACTTCCATACCCCCTTCCTTCTTTTTCCAAGAAACCCATCCACCCTTCCGCCTGCTTTCCAGCATTTTCCTACCCTTCCATCTATCCTTCCGTGCCACCTTGCGAACCCACTCAACGTGGACTCTTCGTACCATATCCCTGCAAAAATAACCTCATCTCTCTTGATTCCTCCAGTTCACCCCAAACTCAGCCGCTACATATGAAAAAGATGGATATGACACCCCAGCTTGATGTTCTGACTACACGAGCTTAGCCCCTGACAAGAATTCCACTAGAACTCCTGACCTAATCTGTGATAAAAAAAAAAAAGTAAAGTGTAAAAACGGTACATTCACAAGTCACTTTCAATTCCCCACACTTTTGTTGAGCAACGCTGAAAGCTTTAACTTTGAAAAACTTAATGAATTAGACACCCTTTCTAAAATATATAGATCAGATGTAATCGCTATTACTGAAGCGCATGCTCAAAATTTACACATGTTAAAAGTTAACAATTTTTCACAATTTATTAAACTCAGACCAGAAAACCACCCACTGGGCAAGAAAGATGGCGGAATTCTGTTCTTTGTCCGTAATGACTTGTACCCAAGTGAAATCTCAATTATTCCGAGTCTTGATCCTTTTGATGAGATTATGTGGGTGTGTGTTCGACCTAAAGTCTTGTCGCGTCCTTTCAATTTAATTGTCCAGTGTTGTTTTTATTACTCTTCTATTCAGAGATCTACTGACAAAATACATTTTATCGAAAAATTACATGCAAGGGCTGACTCTGTACTATCAAAATATCCAAATGTAGGAATTTTCCTGATGGGTGACGCAAATGATATAAAACTTGATTCTACATGTAATGCTTTTAATTTAAAACAGATTGTTAAGGTCCCAGCTACAAAAGACAATACTACTCTTGATTTAATTTGCACCAATCTTTCGAAGTTTTAAAAACCCATCTTCACTCTGTCCCCTCTAGAGGGTAGTTACCCCTTTAGCCTTCTATCTCCACTGGATAAAGTTAAACAGTCGTTTTCTATAACTGAAACCGTTTATAGACCTCTTATTGACTCAGGACTTTACAATTTTGGCTCTTGGATTACTACTAAAAATTGATCCACTGCGTATTAAACAAATGACGTTGACTGCATGGCTTTGTCCCTCCAAAATTTACTGAGGAGTAATTATGATTACCACTTTCCTCACAAAAAAAAATTAAAACATGTTCTACCAACACTGTGACCAACACTTATAAACAACGAAAAAAAAATATAAACTTCATAATCAAAAAAAGAAGAAGATACCCTACAACAAATATACACTTCACGGTCCCAAGTACTGCCTTCTGTAAAAAGAAGACCCAACTAATGCTGTTTTAAAAGCCGCAACATCATTCACCAGAACTACATGGTCGGGTAACGTGTTCCACGATTTTACTGAACGATTTACAAAGGAACTATGTCCAACTCTCCTTGATACCCTTGGCTGGTACAACTTTAAAGAGTTCTGCCGCGTAGATGGATGATGACTAAACGCAAAGAAATCTTCACAAGACACATGGTCAATACCCTTTATGACACGGAAAGTGTTGACAAGATCCATTCTGCCCCTTCTGAATTGCAGAGATGGTAAGCTAAGCCTACTAAATCTCAGGTCATAAGGTAGGTATTTCAGATAGGGCACGAGTTTGGACGCTCGTCTTTGCACTTTTTCCATCAACTGTGGGTCAGATTTTCTAGTCGGATACCACACAGATGAACAGTATTCAATTACAGGACGCACCATCGTCTTATGCAATGTGGTAAAACTTCACAGATTAAACCTTCTGAATGCTCTTTTGATGGAAAGCAAACCATAGTTTGCTTTGCGCGAAACAGCTGATGCTTGCTTATCAAACCTCGGCTGATAATCAAAAATAATACCGAGATCCCTGATAGAGTTAACAGGGCATACCGACACGTCACCAATATAGTACCGGTATGCCACATCTTTCACGAAGTAATGCATTACATGATATTTATTCTGGTTAACAAAAATAAAATTTAAATTACACCATTCAAGCAATGCTTCTAAATCTCCCTGTAGAAGTGTCACATTAGCCGGGGAGGTGACACCTCTGTTTAGCCTTCCATCGTCCGCAAACAGTTTAATGGTGCTGTGTCGGATTACCTGCGGCAAATCATTTATAAATAAACAGAATAAAACTGGTCCCAGGCAGCTACCCTGAGGAACCCCGCTTAGAACTCTACACCCTTTAGATAGTGCCTCACCAACCTTCACTTTCTGTGACCGATTAGTTAGATAATCCATAATCCAAGTCATGCTTCTACATCCAATCCCATACTTTCGAAATTTTTCCACCAGAAAAGATATCGAAACCTTGTCAAAAGCCAAAAATCAATATAAATACAATAAAACTTTAGACCCGAATCAGCCATCATTTGAAAATCTTCTATTACTTCCGTTAACTGCGTGTTACACGATAGATTTCTTCGAAAACCGTGCTGTGCCATATTCCACAAGTTATTTTTTCCAAAATAATTTTGGATCCGATACACAATTACTGTTTCCATAATTCTCGAAAAAATCGACGTGTTCGAGATAGGGCGATAATTTGTGAAATCCAACCTTGATCCACCCTTATGAAGTGGTTTTATGACAGCTTTTTTCCACACAGCAGGGCACTTACCAGACTCTAAACAAATATTAAAAAGAAATGCAAGTGGAGCCGCTAAAGAAGAAGGCAGTTCTCGTATAATAACATTTGAGACACCATCTATATCAGGGAATTTGTCAACAGAATGCTCGCGCACAATTTTTTGGACGTGCTCAGGTGCTACATCAGAGTCATCGTATTGTGACTCATTCTGTAACACAAAAGCTGCCCGTGTCGGTGACATACTAGATCTCATATGGGAAGCAGGATTAACGAAAACGATGAAAAAGTTTCGTTAAAGATAGCTGCTTTTCTCTTATCATCATCAACAGTTTTGCCAGTGACTGGTTCACTGAAGACCGTGGACGATGGCGACTGCTCTTTTTTGCCCCTATTCACATACTTCCAATACTTTTTTGGACAACTTTGCGCGCAGCCCGTTATCGACGATTCTACTGACTCAGTGCGAGACCACAGGATCATCGTCGTTCTATTTGTCACTCTCTTGTAAGCACGCCAATATGCATCATCTTTAGCTGATAAATAAGCTCTCCAGTGTCTATTTTTCATAAATAATGCTTCAAGGACAAATTTTGGCAGGTTCTTACGTTTTGTCACACCCTCTCTAATAGTATACCTAGGAATAAACTTCTCATATCCCTCTACTACCACTTCACGGATAAACTCAAAAGCTGTATCTACATCTACAGAACTACGCTGAAGCTCACTAACAATATCAACATAACGTAAAAACTCTCTAAATTCGTCATAACTACCTCTAGAATAATCATATAACAACTTCGACTTAGGATTTAACGGAATGCTCATATTAACACAGAAAGATAACTCCACGTGATCACTTTTACCTAGAGGAGGCAGAAATTCTAAAATCTCTAGGTCCGCTGGGTGCTTAGTTATAATAAGATCTAAGGCAGACGGATTCATTCCAGTTCGAAACCTTGTGGGCTCAGTAACACGCCGATGGAGAAAGAATTAATGTCATTATACATCAAATATTCAGTTTAATTTATTAGTCCTTTCTAAAATTGTTCAAGACAAATATAGTTTCACTACAAACAAGAGTTTGGATACTGCCCCCTTCCTTAACTGTAAAAACCAAAAGCCTACTGCGTCATTGGCGTTTCATTGAAAACGAATTATATTACAAATATTTTCTTTTCCAGTTCTTACAGCATTGAAAATGAAAATAAAATTCCAGTGAAATAAAATCTTGATCTGATGGATCTTTCAACAATTAATATCATTATACATCAAATATTCAATTTGATTTTGTTTATACCTTCCAAAACTGTTCAAGACACATAGTTTTCAATAAAGCGCCAATAACACGGTAGGTTTGACTTTTACTGTGAGAGAAGGAGGCAATACCTAAACTCTTGTTTGTAGTGATTTTTGTTCGTTTCAAGCTTGATTTGCACATTCAATTTAAGTTTCACTCGTTTTAAGATTTATTTATTCATTTACATTAATACCTGTTGTATGTTAATTTGCATTGATTGGTTATTTAATTTCTGTTCGTTTTGAGTTTCATTTATATTTCGATAGCAAAACACTTTTTTTTTGTTTTAAGCTTGATTTGCATATTCAATTTAAGCATTACTCACTTTAAGATCTATTTATTCATTTATATTATAACTTGTTGTATGTTTTTTGCTATGATTGTTTATTTAATTTCTGTTCGTTTTGGGTTTCAACTATTCTTTATTAGTAATTTCTGGTCATTTTGAGTTTGAATGTTAACAGGTATTTGTATCTGCGGATCTTAAGTTAAAATGGCCTTTACTTTTCTTTAAAAAACTTCTTTTTCGGAAAGTTTTTTTTTTAAATTAATCATATGAAAAACCTTAGTATTTAATATGTTGTTTTCCAAGTCATATGGAGCTTAGCTAAAAAGGTAAACAATGGGGAAGTGATCCGAAGTATCTCAAACCAAAACAGATGTTGAATTGGAAAAGCCATGGAAAAAATGTTTAGTTAATTTTTGGTCGTTTTTGACTACAAAAAGTATCAAGTTTTTAAAAATTCCTTATTTCAAAATCAGACTTTTTTTCAAAATCAATGATCATCTAAGTACCAAACACTAAGTACCTAAGTGTTACTTTATCAAAGTAACAATATCAAATAAAAAAATGGGTTTGTGTCAACCTCGGAGATTTTATTATCTGATATTTGCACTATTTTTTAACAAAATGGCTTTCTAAAAAAATTTATCGGATGGGTTTGGGGAAAAAAGGGCATGGGGGAGGAGCTAATTGCCCTTCAATCTCTTTTGATTCTTTAAAAGTAAACTAGAGCTTTCCATTTTCATTCAAATGAGCCCTCTCTGAAGTTTATACGAGCATAACTTCTATAAGAACCATATATGTCCCCAGGGCATAACTTACAACGCCTGTCTCTGGGCCCTGGGGGTTGTGGCGACCCCAGAGTTTTAATATCTGATGTTTGAACTATTTTTAACAAAATGGTCACCTCAAAATTTTATCAGATGGGGTTGGAGAAGAAAAAGGCGTGGAGGGGGGAAAGGCTAGTTGCCCTCCGATCTCTTTTGACTCTGAGAAAGTGAACTAGAACTTTTAATTTCAAATCAAATGAGTCATCTCTGAAGTTTATACGAGCATCCCTTTCATAAGAACCATATACTACCCCAGGACATAACTTATAATGCCTGCTCCCCGGGCCCTGGGGGATTGTGTCGACACCGGAGTCTTTGTTATCTGACCTTTGAACTATTTTGAAAAAATGGCTATCTCAAAATTTTTACCGGATTCATTTGGGGGAAAAAGGGCGTGGGGGGATAGTTGCCCTCTGATTTATTTTGACTCTTAAAACAGAGCTAGAACTTTCAGTTTCCCATTAAATTAGCCCTCTCTGAAGTTTACAAGAGCATCCCTTCCATAACAGCTATATGTGCCCCCCAGGCATAACTTACAACGCCTACCTGGGGCCCTGAAGGATTGTGTCGATCCCGGAGTTTTCGTTATATGATCTGTGAGCAATTTTGAAAAAAATGGCTCTCTCAAAGTTCTTATCGGATGGGTATGAGAAAAATAGGGCGTGGAGATTGGGGGAATAGATACCCTGCTATCTCTTTTAACTCTTAAAAAGTGAACGAGAACTATCAATTTCCAATCAACTGAGCCCTCTCCGAAGTTTAAACGAGCATCCCTTCCATAAGAACAATATGTGCCCCCATAGCGTTACTTACAACGCCTGCCCACGTAGCCCAGGGAGGTTGTGTCGACACAGGAATTTTTCTTATCTGACCTTTGAACTATTTTCAACAAAATGGCTATCTTAAGATTTTCATTTGGTGGGTTTGGAAAAAAAACATGGGGGGCTAGTTGCCCTCAGATCTCTTTTGACTCTTAAAAAGTGAACTCGAACTTTCAATTACCAATCAAATGAGCCCTTTCTGAAGTTTATAAGAGCATCCCTTTCATAAGAACCATATGTGCCCCCAGGGTATAACTTACAACGCCTGACTTCTGGGTTTAGCAGATGAGATAATAATCCTGTGTGTTCATTTTGCATAAAAAGGATTCTGAATAACCAATCAAGCTGATTAAAATCATCAACCAGATACAAGAGCGTATACCATATTAAAGCAACTCAATTACAAATGGCTAAAGGAATTGTACCATGTTCTGCAACAACGATATGAAGACTGTGCACCATTAGAGGTTCCAAGGCCCGTGAGCATTGTGGTATGGTATACATAGCTTAAACTGATGGTGTAAGCGCAGTCCTGCAGGTGACACTTGTCAAAGACCCCACATATCACTAACATCACCTCTTTCTACTTCTGTTGTTTTGACAAATTTATCAACAAAAAGAAAGATGAAAATTTACTTGGTGAGTCACAATAATAACATGCACTTTGTGAATATATATTATTTTACTTTGATGTGACGGTTTTGTAAAGACAAGATAACCAATATGTCAAGTAAAGCTTTCAAGGATATTTTTTTCTATTATGTGGAATGATTATGCTGTCACTTCAAACATGGCACCTAAGATTTATTTTTTTTTTTTATCGCTCATTTTTTTTCTAACTCAAATCAAAAGTGATCTGTATTTGGACAATAGCTCTAGTTTTGGATCTTTGCTTTTAGAAATTCTACTCGAAAGCAAAGACTGTAAGTGTATAATGTAATAAACGCAATCAGAATTCTACAAATAACAATCAAATTATAAATTAAATGACAGCAACATAGCCTACCCTTGTAAACACAAATTAGTTCCATGAGAGGCTGGTAAACTTGTCAAGACCACAAAAAAAGACCAAACATTATAAAATGTTATAAATAATAAGAAGTAAGAAGAAAAAAAGCAGGTCTAACCAACCCCCTATTTAATAGGTTCCTACTTGAAACCCATTCCTTGGTGTGGTCTGTTTCTGAGTGTTTAATTGAGGGATAGACTAGGTCTTGAAAAAACAATGTAGAAGAAAAAGCACATCCAAAACATTTATTTTATGGCCCTCGATATACTTTTTTCTAAATTTTCTGAGAAGCAAAGGTCATTAGAAAAGTTTTTTGGGTGTAATTCTATCTAATGATTTCAATTTCAGCTATGAGTTAGGTCCATTGATGAATCAATCTTAGAGGGGGGGATATCAGAGGAATAAACCAAGGGAGGCCAAACTAAGAAAAAAACGCAATTGTAGGCCAGAATTTTCTTATTCAGGAAAGTGAGCATTCTTTTTGTACTCCCTCCCCACCCTCCCAAGTGTATACATCCCCTTTTTTATCCAAATATTATTTATCTGTTTTTCGTTCCAACTACATACAAACATTGGCATCAATTCACGAAAGTTTATTTCAAAGTCTAGAAGGTAAGTGGCAATTTTTTCAGTGAAAATACTAAAAAAAAGGGTATATTTCAATGAAAATACCAAGAAAAGGTATTTTTTTAAATCTAAGGAGGCAAATGCCCCCAACTGTCACCACTGCAGACAAATGACAGACTAGTGTTAAAAGTTACAAAAAAAATACTTTTTTTTAAATAATCCCAGAAAATTTCGAAAAATTAGAGAAAAGATTGATTGAAAAGATTGGAGGCCTAGTTGCCCTCCAATCCTTTTGGTCATTTGAAAAGGGCACTAGAACTTTTAATTTCGAAAAAAAATATAAAACAAATTTCAAAAACATTATTTTGTAAATAGTAACAGCCCACCAATAGAGGAAGTCATCTGTTGATCAGTCGTAGTATCTTAGAATTTTGGAGAGACCCCGAGTAGCCTACTAGTCTTTCCATTGCCCTTAAAAAAGTCAAATAGCCTGTAAAATATCTGCTTATCTGTAATATCGGCTTAGTTTGCCACCAACAATCATGTTAGGTAGCCAAGGTACAAAGCCCAAATAACGAAAACGTCTTTAGAAGGGTTACGGGTGGGGAGGAGGGAGGTAGTATCTAGTAGCTAAACTCCTATTCGTAGGAATGCTTACTCCTCTTGGTTTCTTTTCTGTAAAGCTACCTTTCTGAATAGTTTCTTATAGTTTGGTCTCTGTAAATGTTTCTTACATATGTTATCTAGGCTAATTAAAATTAAATTACAATTCCAGTAACGACTCCTCATAAAACTAACTATTGAAAAAAGAATTTCCATCTAGATGATTTTCACGGCAATGTCGTATGTTTGCTATCCCTGCACATAAGTGAAGCTTTAAACAGGACAATATGAAGTGATTATTAAAGATATGATTCTTCTCCTTCACAAAAAAAAAATTTAAATCACCCTTGTACTGGTCTAGTGGGTGTAACCTTGTCTACCAATTGTATGTAGTCAGGTTCAATCCCATATGGTGCAAGGGAAAAAGCTGACTGAAGCCTTAAATATTATTTCGTCTCTCGTCATCTCGTCTCCCGCTTTAGTTTCCAATCCTGTTTAATGGTAATTCATCATTTTCAGAATGTGGGTGACGCACTACAGCTTTAAATCTTTGGATTTCTATTTTGTCCAAGATGACTGAAGCCTTATATATTATTTCGTCTCTCGTGGTTATTTTTTTTTTTTTATTATTCTGGTTGTGAAATAACTCTTTCCGCAAAGAATGGTATCATAGTCTTTAATTAATTTATAATGCATAATATTATTATAAATAAAATATAAAATAGTGATCTTGTACTCTTTGTTTAAAAGGGCCGTCGCTTGTATAAGCAAACAAACAACAATCCTAATTTGTCACACTTTTTTTTTTTTTGAGTCTTCCCCTTACATTTTCCCTCATTGTATATTTTTCGATCATTATGTCAGAGAACAAAGGATTTATTATATCACATTCATTATATCACAGAACAAAGCTCTAGTGTTGCCTACAATATGGAGCTATAAGGCTTCAATGTCTGATTATTTTTTCTCAGGGCCACTTCATATGGAAGGGGTCAGATGGGGATCATTCGATTGAAAGATTGAAAGTTCTAGTGGAATTTCTAAGAATGGTCAGAGGGCAACCAGCTCCACTCTCACGCCCTTTTCCTCCAAATATATCCAATCAGAATTTCGAGAGAGCTATTTTATTCAAAATAAGCCAAAGGTCAATAATTGCAGCCTTGAGGTTGAAGTAACCCCTATTACCCAGGGGTAAAATGCTTTAAGTTATACAGATTGTCCATTGTTCATGTTTTTTGTTATTGGGAAAATGGGGTATGTTTAATCCTGTATCTCTAAAACGTGTTAGTGAAACTTTAAAGGAATTTTGAGAGGGATGTCAACCACAATGATAACACGCTATATGCATGCTGGTTGCCAAAAGGTTGTACCAGCAATATCTAAAGAACAGCTGAGGGTATTAAGCTGTAACTTTAAGGGTATGGCGAGTGGTAATTCAAGGCCAACTTGTCCCCCTTGACCTTTTAAATGCCCCTCCCTACAAAATATTCAAAACATAAATTCAAAATAGTCAAAAGGTGTAATGGCCATGCCTCTGGGGATATCAAGCATTCCACGACCCACGGGCAAGAGTAATGAATTATCCAATATGCTCCTTGTTTACATGAAAGATTTATCGCTGGGAAAGAGGGAATGGTTGATTCTGGCTGTGTCCGAGAACGCTGAGGATGTCAAGAAAAAACTTTGAGAAAGTTGGGGCATGTTACACTAAATCACAAGAGAGTATTTGAAACCAGTTTATTAAAATATAAATCTGGAATTTCTTGACAACAGCCAAGGCTATTAAACTGAAACTTTTAGGGCATGGTGAGAGGGATGTTGAAAAGCTGTTGGACGGCGAATTTCATCGTTACTTGGAAAGGGTCTTATCACTTTGTTTCAAAGTAGGGTTTTTTATATTGTCCTATGGATTTTGAACTGTAGATTAGTTTATTCTACACTGAAGACGGTCGACTGGAGGTCTTGACCGAAATACTTATTGTTCTCATTTTCTCTTCTTTGCTTTTTTTTCGTTTTGTCATCCTTAGGCAGTTTGATTTCAGAATTTATTTATTATGATCAACGTTTTGGTATGACATCATTTATAGTTATAAACTCAAATGTATGACGTCATTTGTCATCTTGTATATGAAGATAAAAATTTTTTCGTCAAAAATTGTGCTTTATTACAATATTAACTTTCGTTAATTGCAAAAGGCATTATATATCAAGACTTCCTTTTAAATGAGCCCCTAAAAATCTTTTCATTTTTCCCCAGTGGCACCCACTGTTGGGGGGGGGGGGAAGATGGGCTAGGTAAAGTAATTAAGAGGAAATCAAAGGACAGGGAGCAGACAAGGGAAAATCATGGAAACTTAATAGTAAACCTTAAAAACTGTGCTTTGGCTTATGGTTGGCTGCCTGCTGATAGGTTTTGATCTATAAAGGGGGCAATATGAGTTCCTGTTTCTGACTGAATGCCCCTTTCCGGTTTTACACAAACGTTTTTTATATATGATTTGGTTGGAATAAAAGGAAAAAATTAAAGTCTTCATAATAATGAATGGCAAGTAAATAGCATTCTTTATCAATAATTAGATTAAAAAAACAAGTTTTTTTTTCAACTGAAAGTAAGGAGCAACATTAACACTTAAAACGAACAGAAATTATTACATATATGAAGGGGGTTTCCTCCTCCTCGACACCTCGTTCATTACGCTAAAGTTTTTTGTTACTTTTAAAAAAGCTTATTGTTGTTCTAATTAAACGACCCTCGTGTTTCAGGAGTCGTTCTTAAAGAACTGGAACAAAATTCAAACTTTAACGTAAAGAGCGAGGTGTTGAGGAGGAGGCACCCCTTCATATACGTAATAGTTTCTATTTGTTTTAAGTTTTAATGTTGCTCCTTTCTTTCAGTTGAAAAAACTTGTTTTTTTTTATTTAATTTCATTTCGGATCCATATTTTAATAGTCTTTCCTGCCATCTACGTAAATCACGGCAACGCTCTTAGCATGGCAGTTTGGGTTCATATTGTAAATTCTAAACTTTCCAGTTTCATATTTACACTAGGTCAGCCAATGTGACACTAATATCGTTCCACTTGGCTCTTGATATTTATTTCCCAATATTGTTGCCGCACAACGAATAAACCTCACAATTCTTGCGACTACTACAAGCATGAAAAGGAGCTTTTCAATGTTTAAATTGACAAAACAACATACAATAAACAATGCCTGACTACAAGAAACTTATCAATGATTTCCCGCAGAAAAAAGGCAAGACAGAAAGTGGTCTAACGTTTATGGCAATAAAGGCATGTGCTTGGCAAGTTTTGGATTCATTCAAAGAGTTTTAATCAGCACAGTGGCAATTTTGACACATCTGTAAGGTACCGCACTTCTCCCAACTTCAGTACCAGGGCCCGAGATCGTTTCTTGGGGAGATCCAGTTTTTCGCTGAAGTGGCACATCTGCCAGGATTCAGCTTTTGCGAATACTTTTGATCAGAAGCCAACTCTTATTGATTTTCTAAATTACTATTCTGAGTTTGCATATAGTAAAAATAAAAGAGAGGATGTTTTGCAATTTTCACAAGAGATCTCCTGCATTTACTTTGGTATGATGATTTAAGTCTAAATACTGAAGGAATTTTTCAATTGCAGTTCTAGAAATAAATATTCTCCCTCGTAAGAAAGTTCTAGTGGGAGAGATACTGCTTTTAATCAATCCTACATTTTAGCGACTGAAAAAATGAGAGAATATTCAGATGACTGAGTGGTTCGTCAATGATGAAAACATTATCCACAACCGCCTTGGATTATAAAGGATCTTCTTGAACAATATTCTTTATATAATCAGATCTTTGAAAAAATATTACGAGTCACATAAAATTTATAAGAAAGTTCTATCAAAATTTCTGCAAAGTAGAAAATAGAAGCACTTTTATGACAAATTTTTAGAGTGTGGTAATAATAGAAGAAAAAAGGGAGGAGGGATCTTGTCAGTGCTGCAGCCAAATTCAGAGCTCAGAACTAAGAAAACAAAAGTGCAATTTCAAATATTTTTCCAAGATATTTCAGTGGTGTCGGAGAGGTGACTATAGATTCTGTACTGAGTACTCACTTGAAGTATCAAGATATCCTCCCGCCCCCATGCAGGGACTGGAAGAATTTTATTCCAATATCTGGTTATTATATTGCAAATACAGTTAAAAATCTAAGGGGTAATTCTGCATCACCGTATGATAAAATAAATACGAAGATAAAAAATAGGACAACAATTTTGGTTAAATCGCTAACATATTGAATAAATCTATTGCTTCAAAAGGGGCTGTTTACTTTGGCTCTGAAGAAAGTGTATATTATACCTGTTTTTAAACATGGAAACCCAACAGATGTATTAAATTACAGGTCAATTTCACTTTTATCTACTCTTTCCAAAATTTTTGAAAAATGCATAAACAGTTGTAAAAATTTTTGAATTAAGATTTTTTTTTATCGCAAGGCAGCTTAGTTTATATCCAGGCCATCCTGCAGAAAGCACTATTGCTTCTCTTATTTTTTTATATATAAAATTCTTGATAAAGGTACAATTCCTTCAGTAATTGTTCTGTATATTAAGAAAGCATTTATTTGTGTGGATCATGATGTTTCGGTTGGTAAACTGCATCATAGTGGTAAGATATTTTCATGGTTTAAGTTTTGTATTTATGATTAAGTAGTTGTTCTCATCATGAACCAAATACTAAAAACAACAGTAATTTGTGATGGCCTGCAGCATTCCATCCTGGATCCATAATATATATAAATGACCTCCAGTTGGTCCTAAAAGGCCCATCAAGGCAAAGTTATAATCTTTTGTGATAGAATTTACTATCTAAGTCTTATTTGGCAGTGAGTGATGATGAATTAGTCCAAAGAGTTGCTGATTATACAGCAATTGCTCAAGCAGATGGGATAATGGACGAATTAGTAAGGTACCTTTCAAATGAAAATAGTATGGGTTCATAATTGGATGGATACTAAGAAATAAGTAACCAATGTAAAGAAATTTCACGTTTTGGTATTTTCTAGAACTGGGAAAATTGCAGCTCTATATTCACTTACTGGTTACATTATAATTCCTCTCAAAATAATTATTCCTGAGAAAGAGCAGACAAAATTGTAACTAATCATAAATAGTTGTATAAATTTATGAATTTGAAAGGATTTTTTAACGCAAGTTAGTTTAGTTTCTATCCAGGCCATCCTGCATAAAGCGCCGTGTTTCTCATATTTGTTTATTGATAAAATGCTAGATAATGATACAATTCCTTCAATAATTTTTCTGTATATTAAGAAAGCATTCAATTGTGTGGATCATGATGTTTCAGTTGACAACTGCATCATATTGGTAAGATTTTTTCATGGTTTAAGTTTTGTATTTATGATTAAGTAGTTGTTCATCATGAACTAAATACTAAAAACAACAGTAATTTGTGATGGCCTGCAGCATTCCATCCTGGATCCATAATACATGTTAATGACCTCCAGTTGGTCCTAAAAGACCCATCAAGGCAAAATTATAATCTATTCTTCCAGAATTTATTATCAAAGTCTTATTTGGCAGTGAGAGATGATGAATTAGTCCAAAGGTTTGCTGATTATAGAGCAATGGCTCAAACAGATGGGATAATGGATGGATTAGTAAAGAGCTTTCAAGTGAAAATAGAGTTGTTTCATAATCGGATGGAGACTAAAATATTATTAACCAATGTAAAGAAATCTCATGTTTTGGTATTTTCTAGAACTGGGAAAAGTGCAGATCTTTCTCAAGAATAGTTACTCTGAGAGGAATTATAATGAGACCAGTAAATGAATATACTAAATATTTGGACATTTATATTTAAGAAAATCAACAATTTAAAGTCCATATATTACTGATTGGTTTAGAAATTTCACTAACATTGGAATATTGAAAACCAAAGCATCTAGTATATCTGGTAAACCAGTCTTATCGAATTACCTTTGCTTAAATAAAACTTCTAATAGGGATAAAATCCTTTTAATAGACAGTGCTTCACAAACAGTGATAGAAATTGACAAAAAATACCAGATATTTCGGTCACATATGCAGTGACCGTCATCAGTAGTAAAACTCATATGTGACCGAAATATCTGGTATTTTTGTGAATTTCTATCACTGTTTGTGAAACACTGTCTATTAAAAGGATTTTATCCCTATTTGAACTTTTATTTATCGTCACGGAAAGACAGTGTGGTCTCCGAAATTATCTATACCTTTGCTTACTTTAGTTATATAGTAATAACTTGTTTTCCTCTCAGTATCCAAACACTCCATTCTGCAGATGCAAAAATAAAACAAAAAACAACCAAAGCTTCCAGCTTCCAAAGCACAGACATAAATTCTACCTTAACATTACAGTCAATTAAATCAATTTCAAAGTCACGGTAAACTAAGTCAGTTCCTTTCCTTTCAGCAAGAGAAGCAACTAAAATCAAACTATAGAATGACTTGCATAGAAAACAAGCACACCACAGCAGTTTTTTAATGATATCATTTTGAATCAGCTATGCCAATGGTTTTGATACTTTATCCCAGGTCTATATGAATATACATGAACGGTTTTATTATGATTCTTCTGTTCCCGCTCTATTTCTAATAAATCCTTGAGACTTCTGGATTTAGCAGATGAGATTATAATCCTGTGTGCTCGTTTTGCATAAAAACGATTCTGAATAACCAATCAAGTTGATTAAAATCATCAACCAGATACAAGAGCGTATACCAATTAATATATTAAAGCAACTAAATTACAAATAGATAAAGGAATTGTACCATATTCTGCAACAACGATATTTAGACTGTGCACCATTAGAGGTTCCAAGGCCCGTGAGCAGTTTGGTATGGTACACATAGCTTAAACTGATGGTGTAAGCACAGTCCTCCAGGTGACACTTCTCAACGACCCCACATATCACTAACATCACCTCTTTCTACTTCTGCTGTTTTGACAAATTTATCAACAAAAAGAAAGATTAAAATTTTACTTGGTGAGTCACAATAATAACATGCACTTTGTGAATATATATTATTTTACTTTGATGTGACGGTTTTATAAAGACAAGATAACCAATATGTCAGGTAAAGCATTCAAGGATATTTTTTTCTATTATGTGGGATGATTATGCTGTCACTTCAAACATGGCACCTAAGATTTTTTTTTTTTTTTTTTATCGCTCATTTTTTTTCTAACTCAAATCAAAAGTGATCTGTATTTGGACAATAGCTCTAGTTTTGGATCTTTGCTTTTAGAAATTCTACTCGAAAGCAAAGACTGTAAGTCTCTAATGTAATAAACGCAATCAGAATTCTACAAATAACAGTCAAATTATAAAATTAAATAAGAGCAAGATAGCCTAGCCTTGTAAACACAAATTAGTTCCATGAGAGGATGGTAAACTTGTCAAGACCACAAAAAAGACCAAATATTAGTCAATAGAATAAAATAATAAGGAGAAGAAAAAAAAACAGGTCTAGCCAACCCCCTATTTAATAAATTTCCTACTTGAAACCCATTCCTTGGTGTGGTCTGTTTCTGAGTGTATAATTGGGGGATAGAAAACTTCTTGAAAAATACTGGGGAAGAAAAAGCACAACTAAAACATTTTTTTTTTTATGGCCCTTGATATACTTTTTTCTACATTTTCTGAGAGGCAAAGCTCATTGGGAAAGTTCTTTTGGTGTAATTAGATCTAATGATTTCAATTTGAGCTATGGGTTAGGTCTGTTGATGAATCAAATCTAAGAGGGGGGAATATAAGAGGAATAAACCAAGGGAGGCGAAAGTGAGAAAAAAACACATTTGTAGGCCAGAATTTTCTCATTCAGGAAAGTGAGCATTATTTTTGGAATCTCCCCATGTGTATAGATCTTCGTTTTACCCAAACATCATGTATTTGCTCCTTGTTTGAACTACAGCCAAACATTGGAACCAACTCACAAAAATTTATGGAAAAAGGAACAAAATGTATTTTTCAAAATCTAGAAGGTATGGGACAATTTTTTTTCAATGAATAATACTAATAAAGGTTATTTTCCAATAGAAACACCAAGAAAAGGTATTTTTCAAAATTATAAGGACGCAAATACCCCCTGCTCCCAACTGCTCATACTGCAGACAAATGACAAATTTAGTGTTCCTTGCTTCAAAAAAGTAAAGTAAGCACTGATGGATTAATGCATACTTACAAGCCTTGTGTTTTCAATTGCTACAATAAAGTCAAAAAATGCTTCTAAGCCCGCATAATAGCCAGGTGAACCTTCAATTACCTACAAAATAAAAACAATTTATTTGCATATGAGTCACAGATAAATAAAAAAAACAAAGGACTCTTAGCAAGTTAACAAGACAAAGTTTAAAAACAAGTTTTTTCAATTGAAAGGAACAATACTAAAACTTTAAAAAAAAAACTGAAATTATTCTCTATATGAAGGGGGCTACTCCCTCCTTCTTTGCACTAAAGTTTGACTTTTTGCCAAAATTCTTTCAGAACAACTGCTGAAACACAAGCGCCATGGAATTGGAATAAGAAGAATTTTAAAACACCAAAAACTTTAACATAACAAGCAAGGGAAAAAGCAGGGGGCAGTCCCCTCATGTACGGAATAATTTCCATTTGTTTTAAGTTTTAATGTTGCTCCTTACTTTTGGTTGAAAAACTAGTTTTTTTTTTAATTTCATTTTTGATTGATTTTAAAGTCATAGCAGATCGCCCCCCATGAAATTCCCTGGTTGAAAATCCCCACCACCAGAAAATTTCTGTATATTTCCAAATAAAAAAAAATACTATATGTAAACAGTGGGGAAATTGCATGACTTACAGCCCTTTCCTGAGTGGTTCTGAAGGGGGGGGGGGGGGCATTTCATCCCCAGAGGCATATTTATTGAACCTTTAAACTATGCTGAATCAAATGGCCATCTCAAATTTTGATTTGATGTCTTCAATCAAAATCTATGAGTTAGTCGCTGAACAAATCAGCGACTAACAGATAGATTAACCCAGCATTCTAGTTCAATTAATAATACACTTAAAAAGCGGAAAAAACCAGAAAATTTTGACTCTGCCCTTGCAGAGCACATTTTTGAAAAACCAGACCATACTATTTTGTTTAATCAAGCTAGTCTTATTTCGCATGATAAAGGTATTGTCCAGCACTACAGAGAAGCTGTTGAAATTTATAAATACCAACATTTAGGTCTAGCTTTAAACAGAGATTCCGGTGATTTAAGAATAAACGAGTCATATTTCGGTTTTCTCAAAAGAGAAGCCGATACGTTAGTAATCCCTGAAATAAACCTTGAACCACTTTCCCAGTCATCTAATCAAACACGTGAACAACCCCTTAGGTCTCAAAGGGTGTCTGCAAGAAATGCCTTAATTAAAATCCGAAATCAAACGACATAGTTTTCCAACTTATTTAATTGCTGGTTCGTTTTGTTTTTTTGAGTGAATGAATTGATTCCTTTCATTTGTCAGTTGCTCGCTAGTATCCGTCGATGGCAGTTCATGTTTTTTTGGATTTTGTGCAAATCGCGGATATTGGCGAATAACTCGCTTTTATGGTTGTTAGGTAGTTGGTTTTAATTCTTTTAATTTTTGGCTTTTATTGATACATCGTTTCGTTTCGCGCTGAAGAAGAGAGGCGTTTGTCCTCTCGAAATATTCGCTTTGTTTTTTCAGTATCGTCATTTGGCCTATAAAAAACCCATTTTTGCTCGTTTTTCTTTCTTTATGTGATGTCAGGCCAATGTGGTTTAAGAAATTATCTTCGTCATGCTTATGGGGAGCATTCAACCAATGTTGTCACTACATTCATATCTCTTGTGAGAAAAAAAGCTAATTTGATTAATCAACAGTATTTTCTTCATAATTGTAAAATGAACCGTATTTTACCCAAGTCAATGCGACCTTCACTTCACTTAAACACACGTAACGAACGGCAATTTACAGAACGTATAGGGTTTGGTATTTTAAATCATGTTATTAGTGACTGCAAAAGCAAGCGCTACCGGTTAAATCAGGATATTTTCAGGCTTGAGCGAGAAATATTATGTACGCTTTCTTATGCTGATTTTCATCAAATTAAGGCTATTGCTGAAAATTCTTTTCAGCATGATTTTAGGATTTCTAGACAAAGACTTTCTGAGAAATTACACCGTTTAAAGTTGGAAAAACTCTCTAATAATCCACCTTTTGTCCCAAATGCGTTTCCTGGTCCTGCTGTGATAAATCTCAGCTCCACGCCCCTTACAACAGAGCAAAATCAGGTTCTATCGAAAGGATTGAAATTTTCGATAACCCCTTCGAAAATACCTCATAGTGAAATTATCGCGAACACAGAGGGTGCTTTTCATGACTCTCGTGCGGATATTGGAGAGATTGCTGAGGTTAGAGCACAATTTGTTGAAACTTTGTTGGATTCGCCTTCTATTAATAATCGAAATTTAAAAAATTTTAGTAAAAATGAACACTTGGTCTTACACGCATTAAAAAAAGATCATTCCAGGATTATTACGAAAGCCGATAAAGGCAATACTGTTGTTGTATTAGATTCAGATGATTACGACAAAAAAAATCAGAGAAATTTTAAATGATTCTAACACATATGAACAATTAGCTACCGATCCCACAGAAAAATTTGTACAGGAAGTCCGAAAAGAGCTTTCTTATCTAAAAGGAAAAGGTGAAATTACAGATCAGTTGTACAGAAGGTTTTACCCACGCGGTTGCACGTCCCCTCGCTTTTATGGTCTTCCTAAAGTTCATAAGCCCGGTAATCCACTTCGACCCATTGTTTCTTCTTTTAATTCTCCTACAGCAAAAATAGGAAAATTCTTATCAGTGATATTTCGCCCACTAATTCAGGCTCAAAAATCCTATATTAAAAATTCCGCTGATTTTGTTTCCAAGGTAAAGCAAGTTTCGGTTAAACCAAATACAAGAATTGGCAGTTTTGATGCAGATTCAATGTATACCAATTGTGATCCTCAAAAGGCCGAACTGTTTTTGGAGCAAAAACTTAATTCTAACCCATCTATATCAGAAAATTCTACTCTTTCGAATCAGACACTTCTTTCGCTTACAGCCCTTTGTAACAGAACTTCTTTTTATTTCCATTATAGAGGCATTTTTTATAGACAGAAATATGGGCTCTCCATGGGTGCCCCCCTTTCTCCAATACAGGCTGATATTTTCATGGAAGACCTTGAAGAAAGGGCTATTTTGCAAAGTTCTTGTAAACCTGAATTTTGGGTTCGTTTTAAAGATGACATTTTTTATTTATGGGAGCATGGTGACGAGTCTCTGGGTTCTTTTCTTCACTTGCTCAACTCCTTGGATCCAAAACTGAAATTTACTCAGGAATCAGAGATAGAGAGGCGTCTTCCTTTCTTAGATGTTCTGGTGCACCGAAATGATTCATGTTTCGAGTTTAGTGTATATAGAAAACCCACACATAATGACCGTTACTTAAGTTATTCCTCCAATCATTCTCCTGCTGTGAAAAGAGGAGTTGTCACTTCTCTAGTTGATAGAGCATTGAAAGTTTGTTCAACACGTTTCTTGGATTTAGAACTCAACCACCTTAGAGATATTTTATTTGGGATCCAATTAGTTTAATAAATTCTGTAATTGCAAAACGCATTAAAAGATTATCAGATAGTTCCACAGAAAACACAAATCAAAGGGAAAATTCAGTTTATCTTGGTCTCCCATACATTAAAGGGATTTCAGACCACATTTCAAAAAATCTAAGGAAAAATAACATTTACACTTATTATAGACCCAGTAAAACTATCAGGTCCGAAATTTATCAAGGTAAAGACCCTATCCCTATAGGTGAAAACTCCGGTGTCTACAGAATTCCTTGTTCGTGTGGTCTTTGGTATATCGGAAGAACAAATTAGCGACTAACAGATAGATTAACCCAGCATTCTAGTTCAATTAATAATACACTTAAAAAGCGGAAAAAACCAGAAAATTTTGACTCTGCCCTTGCAGAGCACATTTTTGAAAAACCAGACCATACTATTTTGTTTAATCAAGCTAGTCTTATTTCGCATGATAAAGGTATTGTCCAGCACTACAGAGAAGCTGTTGAAATTTATAAATACCAACATTTAGGTCTAGCTTTAAACAGAGATTCCGGTGATTTAAGAATAAACGAGTCATATTTCGGTTTTCTCAAAAGAGAAGCCGATACGTTAGTAATCCCTGAAATAAACCTTGAACCACTTTCCCAGTCATCTAATCAAACACGTGAACAACCCCTTAGGTCTCAAAGGGTGTCTGCAAGAAATGCCTTAATTAAAATCCGAAATCAAACGACATAGTTTTCCAACTTATTTAATTGCTGGTTCGTTTTGTTTTTTTTTTCGAGTGAATGAATTGATTCCTTTCATTTGTCAGTTGCTCGCTAGTATCCGTCGATGGCAGTTCATGTTTTTTTGGATTTTGTGCAAATCGCGGATATTGGCGAATAACTCGCTTTTATGGTTGTTAGGTAGTTGGTTTTAATTCTTTTAATTTTTGGCTTTTATTGATACATCGTTTCGTTTCGCGCTGAAGAAGAGAGGCGTTTGTCCTCTCGAAATATTCGCTTTGTTTTTTCAGTATCGTCATTTGGCCTATAAAAACCCCATTTTTGCTCGTTTTTCTTTCTTTATGTGATGTCAGGCCAATGTGGTTTAAGAAATTATCTTCTTGATGTCTTTAGGGAAAAAGGGGTGTGGCAGGGGGCCTGGCTGCCCTCCTTTGTTTTTGGTCACTTAAAAATGGCACTAAAACTTTTGATTCCAGCTTGCATGAGCCCTCTTCCAATCTTCTAGGACCATTGGTTTGATGTGATGGCCCCTGGGGAAAAACAACAAATAAACATGCAGCCCTGATCTTTCTTCTTATAAAAATTACGAAATTCTACATTTTGTAGATAGGAGCTTGAAACCCCTACTGTCAGGTTATCTAATATGCTCAATCTGATGGTGTGAGTTTTGTTAAGATTTCTTGACTTTGAGAGTATTTACCCCATTTTTTGAAAATCATGCAATTTTCTCAGGCTTGTAGCTCTTGAAGGGTACTGTTAAACTTAATGAATTCTAAGTATTTTGGAATCAGTATTAAAAAAAAAACAAATTCTTTTCATGCATTAACTGTTATCAAAATTCCTTTTTTTAGAGTTTTGGTTACTATTTGGATAGTTGCTCCTTACTTACAGTTCATTAGCACAAGCTGTTTGATATTCCAAGACATTTTGTAGTTACCTAGAATCTAATGAGAAACCAAGACTGCAATACAGCTGTAACACTCAGGTGATAAATAGAGTTTATAGTTTTAAGTGTTTTAAGGCACAACACTATTTTTGATAATAAAAATGTCCTTTATTTCATATTAATTAGTTGCAAATGTTGCCTAAGCTAGCTACTTTCAATTTAACATTATAAGATAGGAAGATCTATGAGCAAACCATTCAAAAAAAAAGTTGTTATTTGTTTTTATTTTAATCATTATCTCAAAAGAAATCTTCCCCAATTATCATCTTGAAAATTAGTAAAATATGCCTGTTTCTTTTTGACTTTTTCAATTGATTTCTGAAAATCAGTCATAGAAGGTCTTGCAGCAGTGAAGTGCCATCTTGCAACTTAGCTGCAACTCTAGAGATATTGGGATAGACCTTTTTGCCTTTGGGCATTCAAATATCAAACTGAAAAGCTCTATACTTTTTTTTATTTCTGATCCATTGGACCTTCTCATTGTTAGAATGTGAGACAAGAAGCAGTTTAGTAAATTGATTTGTTCTTATTTCTTCTGTGTTGAGATCAGAATAAATCAAATAAGCAGTGATCAATAGTTTTTTTTAATCATCTTGCATAATCTCCAGTATGAGAAAGGAACCCTTTCTACATTGTTTAGACCTGCAGTGCTTCATCAGATCCTACAGTGCATTTAAGACTAGATTTTGAAAAAAAAGGGATACATTCAAACTTTAAAATTTATTAGCATCTTCTTTTCTGTTGTGACTTATGTATTAGACAATCTTGACTGTGATATTTCTTTTTTCTTCCTTGCAATATTTTGGCAATTCCAAAGACATCAGCTTTAAAATTCAGAAGTCTACCGAATGTTAAGATTTGTTTCCTGTAGATTTTCCCTTGCATTACCCTAATTTGGACTAATTGACCCAAACGATTGATTGCTAGAAGCATCGTTGATGTTTCACATCCATTAGGCAAGGTAGCAAGAAAGTTCTGATTGGTATTTTTACTCATTTTGATGATTTTTCAGGTCAGCACCATTAAATTCTGGAGTTTCTTACATTTCCTTACATATATGTGAGAAGTCAGATTTTTTTCCTAGTGGGAGAGTTGTGGCAACCAGCCAGCTAGTTAAGAAAATTTACTCCCTTCTCAGCTACACATTGGGGAACCCAATTTATAATTCTAAAGTGCACCCATGATTGCTTGGTCCCTATAGCCACAAATTATAATCTTGAATATAGAACAAACACAGACAGATCAAGTATCAAAAGATTTAAAGGCTAAAACTGACTTTATATTAAGTACTGTTCAAAGAGGTAATCTTATCTCAGACAATTTGTCAACATGCCTCTCAAATTTAAAACAGTTAAATTCAAAAAAATAGTCAAAAGCCATAGGACAAAAATTATACAAACCAAACTTGTATGCAAAATTGCCATTATTTTTTATTAACTTACCTTAATTTGCACTTTGGAGCAATTACAGCTAATGTACTTTCTATCTTAATATGCTTCTTTAGCATTGAACACAATAAAAATAGTGCTTTTCTTTTAGGGTTCCTTTTACAGGTCATATCCAGATAAGCTTACAAAACAAAATATATGACAACAAAGACTCCTCAAAACAATATAAATGTACTTGAGAATATCTTGGAATGCTTATAATTTATTTAACACAATTGATTTTATCAAATGCTCATTTTTGTTAGCGTCAGTTGTTGTATTCTAATGGAAAATACACATTTAAACCCTGGATGACTAATTTACTCTAAACTTCACCAAATATGGTTTAACTTGACACAACCTACAACACAGTCCCCACTGAGCATTATTTGTAGGACTTGCACAAATTTCAATCAGGAAGGAGGGTTGAAGCAAAGCATTTGTAAGTAAAGCTTAGAATTTATACAAATATGGTACAATTCTGTACTTCTATATGTTTAAGGAAATAAAAAAAAAGTAGAAGTGATTATCATTTAGGAGGGACCATTTGACTAAATACCCCTTTTTGAACAAGTATCTAAATCACAGACAGGATCCATATTGAACAGACTTAACCTAAAATCATTGTGTAGCAGAATAACTGTATTTGAATATGCTGTAGGCTACTACAAGGGTACCTTTCTTTCTAAATTTAAATGTTGAAAAATGAAGTTTTCTAGATTATAATCAGCCAATCATGACTCTCTTCCAATCCAAAGGCACAGTCTTTGAGTCAAGGGACTTCTGAAATATTTGACATAATGGAGTTGATATATCATTAGCCAGTTCTTTTAGGAGCCTTGGGTGAATGTTATCTGACCCTGCTGACTTATTTATTTATTTATTAATACCAAGATACAGTAAGCTTTAACAAGCTTGTCGCACAAAACAATTATAAAAAAGTCTATAACAATGTCAATGACATAACAAAAACATACAGTAACTGAAAAACATTGGAAAAAAATATTACTGAAACATACAATAACATACCAACTTAACTGTTAATATATCTGTTAATAACATACCAACTTAATTATTAATACCAACGTTTATAACATACCAACTTAATACCAACATTTATAACATACCAACTTAATTATTAACATATCTGTTAATAATTGAAACCTACGAAAAAGTAAGCCTACAAAATAACTGTCACACTGTCACAAATCAGGTAATACAAAAGTAAAAATAATCTCAAAATGGATTGTGATAGGACCTAGTATAGAAATCTGTAGAGGCTAAACTACTTTTGAAAGACTGGACCATGGTACTTGCAACTATTTCTGATGGAAGTGAATTCCAAGTCTTCCACACTCGGCTAGACAAAGAGTTTTGGCCTAATCTTTTCTGTGAACATGGTGGGTAAATTTTGTGTTGGTGTTGACGGGTACTACTGTATTCTGTAAAAGTGAAAAAATGAGTTGGGGTGATATTATCAATATTCCTAACAATGCGAAATATATTTATTACGTCGGCTCTATCACGTCTGAACTGGAGAGAAGGCAAATGTAGTCTTTGCATTCTCTGGTGGTAGGGTAGATGACTCAGGTATGGTATGAGTTTGGTGGCCCTACGTTGCACTCTCTCAACCCTCTCTCTATCTCTCTTATTAAGGGGATACCATACTGACGAGCAATACTCAAGTACTGGACGTACAGTGGATACATAAAGTGAAATCAGTGAGTGAAGATTAAACTTAGAAAAACATCTAGCACTTCAAGTCACTCCATGAGAGACCCCAGAGTAATCTTGATAGGTGGATAAGGTTTGGTACACTGTATGCTGGACTGTTGAGGAGAGGACCATCAGGTTCATTGGTAAACACTGATGCAAATTGCTTGTTGAATAATTCAGCAATTTTTTGTAGGTCAGTAGTTTCCATGCCATTAGATTTCTTCAGTTTCTTTATTAAATGTCTACTATGATCTTTGCTGGATACATAGTTCCAGAACCTTTTGGGGTTACAATTTGAATACAGCTGTTTAGTGAGATTCCATAGTTTATTTCAAGCCTTTATAAACTTCTCATAGTGATAATAATTCCCCATTTTATGGTACTTGTTCCAGTATTGGCTTTTTTGGTTTTGTTCTCTACATATCTGAGGTGTCATGTGTGGAAGTGTCCTAGGCTTTGGCACAAGCTTGGTAGATGTTTGATTTTTCTGGAGTGTTGTAAGCTCTTCTTGGAATCTGATCCACTGTTGATCTACCTCCCCTTGAAGCAAAGACCCTCAGTCCACACCACTCAACTCTCCTTTGATTGCTGCATAGTCAGTGTAAGTCTTCTTGATATAACCATTTGTTATCTTGTGTATGGTTAAATTGACTTCGATGACAAGGTGGTCACTTTTGCGTAAAGGGGGATGGTAACTTATGCTTTGCAGCTGTTCTTTATTCCTAAGGAATACCAAATCAAGGAGGGTTGGTCTCTGAGAAATTCAATGCCTGGTTGGCTTTTCAACTATTTGAGGAAGGATCAGATCATAAAGGCACTCAGAGAAAGGATTAGAGGAGCTTCTATCCTGCTGGAAAGGGTCAAATGGGAAGCCTTCTCTCCAGTGAAGGGTGGGGAAATTGAAGTCACCAGCTATCAGCAAGTTTCCTTTGAAGCTTGCAGTTCTTTATACTCTATTTCTTTGTTTAATGTGTAAGCATATAAACACTATTCAGATAATGGAAGCAATGAACTGAAAAAACTGTCTCAGGTATAGGAACAAAATTAGATAATCATATTGAGTGTAATTGTGTGACCTAGGTTATATGCCTTTTTTCTTTTTCACATTTTTGCATATATGCCACAAGAATAGTATCTCCAAATGCTATCTGGAATGGTGCAGTTCCTCTCAGCTTTAATGGTCAAGCAAAGATTTCTGTGCTGTTCACACTGAAAATGTTGTCAACATTTGGCCATTTCAAAGTTAATCTGCCATTTTAATCCACCTTAAAAATTTTAGTTTTGACTATCCTTTGTCTGTAAAGTCTAGAATCCTTGAAATATGCATGTCCTACTTAATACTATCAGAAATCTGTGACACCAAGGAGTTTAAGATGTTTTACTAGCATTTTGGGTGGGATAGGGTCTAAAAAAACAGAAGTGGTTTCAAGAATTTTAAGAAGTTTATTGTTATCATAATTGACTCAGTGGAATTTACATTCATATTTAAATTCTTAGCCTTGTCCTAAACATGGGTAGGATTTAAATGGGGCCACTTTTGATATTCCTAAGGCATATTTCAAGGATCAGCTGGTAATCTACATATTAACACCTTTGAGGGAATCTCTTACCAATTTCATTAATCAATACTAGATATAAAAGTGGTCCTAACAAGGTTCCTTAAGAAATTCTACACCAAGTAGGGAGGGGATCAGAGAGAATACTTTTGTATTTTACAACTTGGGATCTATTTGAAAGAAAACATATATAAAATTTACTAAGATAGGTTCTAGTTCAAAGTTATTCAGTGACAAATGAATTAGGAAGTTGTGATCAACCAAGTCAAATGCTTAAAAATATGAACATGGTATGATGTCAAGTGGCAGTTCCTCAGATGATGGAAAAATCTAGCATCTAGCATCAAATGAGTAAAACTACAATTTAATAAAAGCCTTTTTTATGTTTTTTTATAATATAATAATCATCAAAATCTCTCATTGTTGAGAAAGTACCAGTAAATTTGACAGCTGTTTTTGTCAGAGGACCCTTGGATTTTGACACCAACTGTTTCTCAGCTGTTTTACATATTCAGTGAAGTTTCAACAGAGTCACCTATATTGCAACAGGGCCTGTTGATATCTGTCAAAAAATCTTGACATGGTTACTACAAGATATTTCAAAAAAAAAAATAATCTCATTATAGAAGCCAATATCTACATTTGGCCTTGAATTCCACTACATCAGACAAGAATTTTGGACACTTGGAACATAGTTTTGTCAGTACAATATTAGCTGCTGTTTTAATTTGATTTTATCAAGAAAAGATGTGGTTATATTTTAGAGAAGATCAGATGTATCTTGATGCACTGGTGCTGAGCCCAACTTTTTTTGCTAAAAAACAACCAAGTAATGATAGTCTGAAATTTATTTATTTTATTTAATAAAGGAGGAAGCCATAGGCTTGTTGCATCACAACACAAAAAAAATAACAGCTCAAACAGCAACACTGCAAAACACAAAACAAGAAATAAAACAAAAAAATATTCATAAATAAAAAACAACTATGCAACAACTATATTACAGAAACTGTTTTTCATAGAACTCAGTTTCAACAAGAGCACTCTTAAATGATCACACTGTTTGCATAGAAACTATGGTATCAGGTAAAGTATTCCGAAGTTTAGTTGCATGGATAACAAAGCTACATTGACCTATTTTCTTGAGCACTTGTGGCTGACACAGTTTATACAAGTTTTGTCAAGTGGCTGAGCAATGACTAAGTTTGAAAAAATCAGCCCAGTCCACATTATCAACACCCTTCATAATATGGAATGTATTGATCAGGTCAATCCTATCCCATCAAAACTCCAGAGAAGGAAGTCCCAAACACTCCAGTCAATGCTGATATGGTAAATGGCTCAAATATGGCACAAACTTTGACACCCAATGTTGAACCCTTTCAATTTGCTGCAAGTCACATTTCCATGTAGGATACCACACAGAGGAACAATATTCTACCACTGGGCATATTATTGTCTTGTATAGTGCCATAAAAGTGTGAAGGTTAAATTTCATGAAACTTCTCTTAATCCAAAGCAGACTGTAATTAGCATTTTGTGAAAATTGACACATGCTTGTGAAACTTCAACTGGTTATCAAAGCAGATACCTAAATCCTTACTGAATCTGAAGATGAAACAGGTGTATCACCAAGAAAATAATGATAAGTTGAGCTTTTTGAAAAGTAATGGAGTACAAAACATTTTTGATGGTTTACAAACATGGAGTTCAATTTACACCAATCATTTAGGGCATTCAAATCCTCTTGAATAAGGGTGACATCTACTGGGGAGGTAACACTTTTATACAGTTTTATATTGTCTGCAAACAGTTTGACAGTTAGTGATGAATTACTTCAGGCAAATTGTTGACAAACAAACAAAATAACACTGGGCCCAAACAATTGCCCTGTGGCACACCACTCAAAATCAGACTCTCACTTGAAAGTGCACTACCAACTATAACTTGCTGGGAATGGCCTGATAAATAATCTGTAATCCATGTTAAAGTTCTACTGCCTAGCTTATACTTTTCATATTTTTCAAGCAACAAACTAACTGAAACTTTGTCAAATGCTTTACTGAAGTCAATGTACAAGCAATCAGACTTTGAACTGAGATCAGCCATATTTTGGAAATCTTTTACAACTTCTAGCAACTGTGTATTACATGACCTGTTTTTTCTAAAACCATGCTGTGACAGATACCATAGTTTATTTTGGTTGAAGTAATCCTGTATCCAATATACAATAATCTTTTCAAGAACTCTAAAAAAATTGAGGTGTTTGAAATTGGACAATAATTCCCAAATTGGGATTTAGATCTTCCTTTGTGGAGTGGCTTTACAACCACTTTTTTCCATGCTGCAGGGCATTTACCACTCAATAGACAGTGGTTAAACAAAAACGCAAGAGGTTCAGCTAAACATGTGGCTGTCTTCTCAAGAAAACTGTTTTTCTTCAGAACTTAAAGTGTTTTCCTTCATTAACTATTTACATAGTTAAAAATTGTTGGGAGCTCATTGTGTGTTGAAAACAGGAAACTGGTTGAATTGAATATTCTTTTCTTATCTCAGTGCATTGGATATAGTGTCCACATTTGCATTGTCAAAATATAACAACAGCTTCAAGAGATGGTGTTCCAAGTCACAACTAAGCAGAGTTATCCAGTTTTGAAGGAAAATTTCAACAGTGGTTTCAAATTTGCACTGTCAAATCATTGGTACCTTTACCCTAATTGCTTCTGGGGCAAATTCCATTTTCAGCCCTTAATGGGGCTCCAAAAGGTAACTTATTCACTTGCCTATAGTTTTTAGACTATGACACAAAATAACCCTCAATGGTGTTTCAGTGCTCTGTTAACAACAAAGAAAAAAAAAGAACAAGAGAAGAGAATGCATCAGTACTGCCTATGCAAAAATGTGATTTTCCTTGTTGTTCAATGTGAGGGCTCTAAGTTTACCATTCAGTGTTTTCAATAATGGTTATTCTAATTGTGTGACTTTTGTTTTGTTGTGATGCAATTTTTGAGGGGTTTTATTCTCTTGTTAAAAATTCCTGCAAGATTAATTTCAAATTAACATTTTATTTACTAAGACTAGTGAAAATAAATAATAACCATCCCTGAATCAGCTACAAATGGTAATTTTACTTACTAGACAGTTCTAAAAAGAGATTTTAAAAAATTGACTTTATTCTAAAAAATAAATTCTAAGTAAATGGATAAATTCTAAAAATAAATTTTTGGCTATTAAAAGCTGTTTTAAGCCCCTTAAAAAGCTAAAAATGGAATTTACCACAGAATTAATTATTAATTTTGTACAAGCAAAAAAAACATCAAATAATGTATTCACTTTCTTCCTAGCCAAATTATGTGAATTTGTAGATATTTACCATACAAAATAAGGAATCTAGTGATACTTTATTTATCCTATTAACATTTTTCCTTTGGACTAGCTATTAAAGCCAGATTAGCCACTCAATTCTTTTCCTCAAGAGTTGTTAACAGTAGGAACCAACTCTCTGAAGACATGGTTACTACTAAACCTAAATCTGTTGACATTTTCAAACAAATTCTGGATGTTGAGTGGTCCTTGCGGGAGATTAAGCTTTACTAGGAGGTTACTTATCCTCTAACTGCACCTTGTCACTATATAGCCTAGGCCTAACACAGAAAACAACTTCAACCATCAACTCTGGAGCTTCACAAGGAGAGATCCTTAGATTACTCCAAAATTTAATTTAAAATGCAATCAAATTCCATGGTATACAGCCTGGATTATGTATAGCTAAATTGGGGGAGGAAGTGCATAGCCTAGTTTTGGCTTTGGAATCATTCCTTGAAGATCCTTTCACCTAACTCAACAATTTTCCATGAAATAAAGAAGGTCCTTATCTAGAATTTTACCTTATTAACCAACCTACCCTTAAAATATGGTAACCTTCAGTACCACCTCCTGGGATATTAATACTCTGACTTGCACCCATCTCTTTCAAGATTTAAGAACTATTAGGGAAATATAATTTTCTATTTGGATTGTAAAATCTGACGTTTACAAAAATATTAAAGTGTAGATAGCGCTTAATAAAACAAGATAAAAGACCCAAATTAGAAAACATGAGGATCGACATGTCCCTTCCTAAAAGAAATTTTTTCAGTTCTTCTACCAATACTTTTGCATGCAAACAAATATAAATGTAAACATTCTTGGTTTTAAGTTCATTGTTTTATTTTAGTTCAAAGGCAAAATGTAACTTGGCTGATTTAATATGCGTATTCAGTACAATCCTCACACATCCGTTTTTAAACGGAAAACATTTTATTTTTAAACCCAAGAAACCTCTATGTGCAAAGCAAAGAGTATGGGTAACTTGTAGGAGTGGAATTGGACGATAGTGCGGCAAAAAAAATAACCAACACCATCTAGTGTTTGGCGACACTCTCGGAAATTTATTACTATTTTAATTTTACCAATTACACTAATTAAATTAATTACACTGGAAAAACTGCACCACAGGCTAGATAGCGTTGAGAGCTTCTGTAATAACGGTTCACTATCAATCTTCGATGGCTCTATAAACATTGTTGTATGTTATGATGTGGGGTAAGGTTTTTGTCAGAAATCTTGATTATTAAACTATAAAAGAATATGGAGCATGTCTAAATCATTATTCAAAACTATAGTGCCTGATACAATTATAAACATTTGTTTCCTATTAAAATGAAATTCTAAAGAAAAAAATAAATATATTCAGATGCACGGACTATTTTAGTTGTTGAGCTAAAATGATTATGAAATATAAAACTTAAAACAATGTATTATAATTTACTCATATTAATTCAAAATTAATTGTACGGTTTTATTTATAGCCTTCCTAGGTAAAATTTATCCCACAGATTGGGCGGTCTTGATTTTACAATCTATAGTAAAGTTTTTCTTCTTCCAGCATCCAACTGCAGCTAAAAATTATCTATTAGCTCGTGGAAACAAAAACAATTCACCAATGCCAAATTCGACTAAGGGCATTAGCCTCTTCGATACATGAAAAATATCTTTTTGGGGTTAATACTCACTGAGAAACGCCTTGCCCCCCCCCTCCCCCAGTAAATTTTCATGAATTGACGCCACCGGTGTTAGCTAATAATTCTCAGAACCCATAAAATTGGGGAGAGGATAGGCTAAGTTTTACTAATGACTGTGAAAGAAAATACAGATGACATTTCGCCGTTTGATTTTTTTAAAGAATTTTAAACCTACTTTTAATCCCCCTGTCATTGAACAACTAATTGTAAATAGAACAAAACTACCAGAAATAGCCAACACTGATCTTAAGTAAGAGACGGTCACCACAGAGTGGGTGAAGAAAGGCAACTCTAGCTTACAAATATTAAAATTAATGACAAAACTTCGTGTTCAATTGTCCACCTTTCAAGAATTTACTGTACCTTTGTTAGCCCGCTTTTAGGGTATGCTGCACTTGTGTGACATTTTGGTTTGACTTTGTAATAATCTGTCCTTATGTAAAAAAAAATTCAGAAACGTCCGCTTGTTACTGTTTCCCACAGCCCGGAGATTCCATAGTATGAATTATTAGCTAAATTTGATTTAGTTTCGCTGGAGCAAAGAAGACTGAAGCTTAGTACGGATACCGGGATATCCTTCCCCCAGATTTTAACCCCAAATCACCTCCAAAACTTATCACGAGGCCAGTCCCAAAGCTGAGAGAAATAAATGCGAAACATACGCGGCAAAAGAGAACGTTTATCCCGAAATTTTTGCATGACCATAATGTTGTCCTTTAATAAATTGTGTATTTATTCCTTTTTTTGTTTTTGACCAATACATTATATTGGCTGATGATATGTGTTTATGACGTAAACTCTAATTTGACAAGGGCACTGAGTGTTTTTTTTTTTAATAAAATGATTTGATTTAACTTGTCTTTGAAGTTATAAGTAGGAAGCTCACAAAAAATTGCTAACTTTAAGAAAGATTAGCAGTCATTGATTCTCTATCAACATTTATGGCGCAAAACGTACCATCCTGTTTTGCTGTATTGTCAGTTTTTGAAAATTCAGCGTTAAATTCCCTTACAATGATTCTGCAAGCATTTATTAGAAAATTTTCAACAATTTTTCATTAGCTTGCAGAAACGCAATGGTTAAATAGAACTTTTTGCCTGGGTAGCAAAAAAATGTTTTGGATCCCCGAATCAGTATTTTTTAAGAATAAAATAAACAAACACACTACGTAAAAACATGTCAAAATGAAAGGCCGTACTTCACATTTTTTAATGGGATAGGAATTGACAGTTCTTTTTTTTTGCATCTTTATCTGCTGTTGTAACGTCGAGCTATATTTGCTTCAAAAGCTGGTTAGACTTGCCATGCTCGGGAAAGCTTTCCATTGCTTATAAATTTACCAAACTCTCTCAAACTGAAAAATGCAGGTCTGAGCTGGTGTTTGCCTTCTTCTTTGAAGTTCTCTCTTGCTTACCTTTTTTTCAGCGATTACGTAATGTCAAATCAATAGCATAAAAAGAAAATGAAGGTGTCTCCAAACTAAAACTAGAAGAAGGGCATCCACGGTAATGTCGGCGGTCAAGTGTTTTCTTTAAGAAAATGAAAAGCGAAACAACATCAAGTGATGCGGTAAGAGTTCATAAGAAATGATTTAAAGGAAAAAAAATCTATTAGAACTTCGTTGGATGGAGTAGCAGGTGAATTATTTAAAAAGTACAATTTATATGTTTCTTCACTAATTGGTGAAAACAGAGTGATAATCATAATAACAGAGAACATGCGGCAGATCCACCCACACCATGGGAGACAAAAGCATCCCAAAAATATCAAATTGCGGTATTTGAAAAAATTAAACTTTCTGGCACAAAAAGATCCCTCCCTTCCTAAATTTTTGCAATCACCCTTGATATATATAACCCAAAATCCTACGCCCCCCCCCAAAAAAAAAATTATGGGCACTTCTTATTCAAATAACTGTGCAATTTTTCTAATCACTGCCCCCCCCCCTCCCAAAAAATCAGTGCGTGTGTGTCTATTTTGTACATATTTACCATCTCTATGGATCACTCTTACTAGTCAAACGGTATTTAAGCCTCTAAAAACGGGGGTGGGATATAACCTGGTGCATTTCTAAAAAGACTGTTTCTAATTACCTTGGATAGCTTACAACAGTCTCGCTGTCTTTTTTTCTTAATTTTTTTTTTAAATAGATCAGAAAAATGGCAAATAATGTTCTTTTCTACTTGAAAATAATGCTTTTTCTGCTTGAAAAAGAACGACAAACGATGGGAAAAGGTCGGAATAATCAGTTTTCTAAGGTAAAGAAACCTCCTCAGACAGGGAGACATTTTTTCCACTATGTCTATTGTGAAGACAGAAGAAAATCTTCATCATTCTCAGTTTTTCTCCCTTGGCTCTCCATAAGCATAGTCAGACATATATATGTACGTAAAATAATAATTCTAAAATTGTATGTAATAATCCTAATGAGAATGTATATACATAGAATTTTCTGAAGTAAGCAAGAAATCCAAGAGAATTTAAACACATTGCAAAGGAGAGACAATTAAAAGCATAGATTATTTGAATACATCACTTTTGAACTTAGAACAAACTTTTAAATTCAATAACGACTGCGTTACATTGATTTTATTATACAGTTTATTTATGCACTCCTGATCCCATCACACGCTCTTTTTCTGTTATCGGTGCTGCAATTCGCCATTAAAAGTGGGCACTGCTATGTTGGGCAAAGCCCCCCAGAAGAAAAAGTACTAAAATAAAATTCGTCAAAAGCAGGAAAACTATAGTACTACCATTTTGATTCATATAAAAACAAAACTTCGGGTAGTGTTTGACACCCAGCCCATCCCTGGGAAAATTTTCTGTCACCACTCTTCCACTGCAATTAGTAATTTTAACAACCTAGATGAATTTTGTAAAAACTAAAACAATAGTTTTTAGCTATACAGCTTAGAAGAAAAATTCAGATTCAAATAATAAATATATTCAGTTAATTTCTGGACATCATTTTTTTAAGTGCTTCAGGCCTTGAAACAGCTTAGCTTTCTCTACTTTCATAGTCAAATGGCGAAGCAAGTACTGAATAGCTTCTTTGCACCCATGCCTAGTTTAGCTTATTAGTGCTAGTGTTCCTAATTTCTTGCCCTGGAACTGTAAATAATCAAAGACTTGACCCTTCTGAATTTGTTTAGTACAGTATTCATGCCAGGCATAATCGAAAAGTCGACGATTTACGAACTTCATTCACTTCGACACGTAGTGGCGCCATCTACATTCACCACTCTATGGCAATTTGAACTCCTAAAAGGCCACCAAATGCCAATGTTGTGACGTTGCCGGAAACCACCTACAGACGCACACGCAGAGGCAAGCGCGGAGAAAAAAGGAATAAGTGGCATTTTATTCCAGTGCATGTTTCAGATTTTTCGACCGGATTAAAGACTAAACGTAAAGTTAAACTACGGTCACTCGTAAAAATAAACTGTCAGACGCACTATGAAATCCCACTGACTCTTACACCGTGGTATGCTGATGTGACTGTTTCTGCTGATTCCAGTGAAACTCCTGTTTTATGTCCTGAACTCCTGTCTGCCAAATCGCAACACCGCATCTGTTCTCATGACCAACGCCTGCTCCTTGACTAACAAGATGGACGAACTAGAAGTCTTCTTACGAGAATCCAGTGTACCAATAGAAATCGTAACTGAATGCTGGGATATCACAAACAATACCAGATATATCAAAGGCTACACTTGTTTTTTTAACACCCGCCGTGATAGAGGCCTAAGCCACAGAGGCGGTGGTGTTGGACTGTATTTCCGTAACGACCTCCCATCCAAACTGCTAAGTGCCCCCAGTGACTCTTGCCATGAAGTAGTCTGGGCTAAGTGCAAGCCTTCCCAACTGTCGAATAAGTTTCACGCCAGATAGTGGCATCTGTATATTATCCCGAAAAAACCAAAAACAAAAAGGAGCTTGTAATTTACTTCCAATCCTGCCTTGGTAAGTTCCGAAGTGCACATACGTGCTTTTATTGTTGGAGGCGACTTCAACCAGACCAACAAACAGTGGCTATCCAATGCGCATGATCTGATACAAGTAGTGAACATTCCCACCCATCAAAGTGGCAGTACCTTAGACCTGATATTTACCAACGTCAGTAAAATTTACCGTCCTTCCCTCTCAATGGGCCCATTGCAAACCGCTGATCATTTTGTAATTCTGTTACAAGCGAATAACAACGTACCCAATCACTGATTTGAACCTTAAGGTTGAAACACTCAACTCCCTGCTTCTCGAAAAAATTCCATGAATTTCTTCGTAGTACCAGTTTTTGAACCTGACAAGCCGTGGATCACGAAAGACCTGAAGTGATTGATCAAACTTAGATGGCGACTACATAGTTCAGGGTGTATTTCAGCTGCGAAAAAGTTACGGAACCGCATTGTCAGTGTCAGTAGACATGCTAAAAAGAAATACGTTGTTGAGAAAATTGCCCCCCTGCTTGATAGTGATTCGCGTAAGTGGCATTCAACAGTCAAAAAGATGACCGGAAAATCTGTTAGTAGTGAGCTACGGATGCTGAAAACAGATGGGACTTTGATATCAACACAAGAAGTCAATTCTTTCTTTACCAAATCTGTACCACGTATCCATCATTGAGTAAAGTTGAGTTGAATACTCTGATAGAAGACTGCGAATGCGATGAAATAAAGCAAGTTTCTGAGTACTAAGTTTACAGAGATACGGAAATGACTGTGCTTCCTATCCTGGCGATTTGCCAGTAAAACTTTTGCATGAATACGCTATATTTCTTGCGAAACCTCTAACTTCGGTCATTAATCAGTGCTTTAATGATCAATCGTTCCCCAGCCTTGGAAACAAGCTTATGTACGTGTCATTCCAAAGGTGAAGCATCCCAAAAGCTGTGATGGGTTAAGACCCATTTCAATCACGCCGAACCTTACCAGTCACCGAGTCCTTTATTTACCGTGAACTTATGTCGCAAGCCGCAGATTCACTTGACCCGTACCAATATGGTTGTTTAAAAGGGTGTAGTACCACAATGTATTTAGTAAGGCTTTATCACCTGATCGTACAATGGCTCGAATCTGGAGAAGCTTTCGTTGATTACAGGAAAGCATTTGATTAAGCACCTCGTGGCTGCTACGAATCTTAAAAGAATGGGCCCAAGTAAACATATCTTACTGAATGTTATTGATTTCCGACGTTCCCAGTACCAGGGAGTCTACGCCCTCTTTCCCGGTGATCTCGACTCTGGGAAGAGATTACATGTGGAGCCCCTCAAGGCACCGAATTGGCCGCTCTACTTTTCCTTGTGGTAATTATGTTATGGACAACATGGATGACCGATTCGACTACGTAGACGATCTATCTGCGCTTCTTAAGTTCACAATAGATACAACCCTAGCTATGCCCCAATTCAGCCCTGATCTTCTAATAGATTCAAAGAAGAATATAGTGCTAATAGTATGCAGATCAATGAAAGCAAAACCAAAATTGCAAGATTCAATCCGCTGAAACGAGATCTAGTTTGCCCAACTCCCTGGTTTCCGCTTGTATCGTCAGCTACAGTCCTGGGAGTTAATTTCAGCGCGGATTGCTCATGTTCAAGATCTAGTCCAGAAAGGCAACTGTGCACTACGTTCTTTGATTTCAATGCGCCGCTTGGGTTTCCCAGTAAATCAGCTGAAAACGGCATATCTAACATACATACGTCCTATATTAGAATATGCATGTCCCGTCTGGGGGCCTCAGTTTCATAATATTGAATATGTAAGTGATGATATGGAAAACGTCCAAAAAGGAGCAGTTAAATTCATCCTTGGAGAAAAATTTTTAGATTATAAGTCTGCTCTTGAGTCCTTAAAGATTGTAACTCTTAGAGATCGAAGGCTTCAGTTGATAATGCGTTCCGGGCAATTTCTCCTTGCTAGCCCCAAGCACCGACATTTTCTACCCCCTGTTGCCAACTCAGTAGTTAATACCAGAAAGAAGAACAAATTAGTGCCAGTGCCTTACAGAACTAATCGATTTAACAATTTATTCGTGCCGTTTTTACCAGTGCACATAACACAATGCCTTAGGACTAGGCTTGTAAATGACAGCGATATTTTAGTTTGTGATTTTTATCTATGGCTATGAAAGCTGTCTTTAATAAATGAGTTCTGATCCGTTATTTCCAACGTGCGGCACAGGCCTCACTGGAGGTACATGGCAATATTTTGGTGGGTTATGGGCAGGACGTCAGCGTTTGGCTTTAATTTTGAAAAAAATATCTTTATTTGAATGAAGTCACATTCATATGCATTTAAGAGATATATGATAGTATTGCAATGATGTATAAATGATAGTATTGCACATTGTATAAAAGGTGTTTCATTCAGACAATATTTTTCATTAGTATTAATATGCCTAAAGAACGACCCAAAAAAGATGCCAAGTCAATGGCCTTTTAGTCTTCCGTCAGCTGAATACACGTAAAATTTTGAATAACAAAATTTAAGTATTAGGAGGGAGGCATCAGGATTTTAGAAATGCCTAGGCGGGGCATGGCCCAAAATCAGTTTGGAACCACTGCTTAAGATGGAAGTAACAACTGCTAATAACCTGGATCAATTCTAGAATATCTCAGTCATTCAAAAATACAATATGATGGTTCTCTTCTCCATTGAAAACAAAAACTGAATCTCAATAAAGTGAATATACTTGTGATTTATTACAAATAATTTTATATATTTCAGGAAAAAAAAGTTATGGAAATAAGGACATGTTTCTTTATTATATCACATGGAACATTCTGAACACTAAACAAGAAACCTAGGAGTCAGACAGCATTCGCCATTTTTCAAGTCAAGTTATTTTGCAAAATAAAAATATTCAGCAGCCAATTGTCCAACAATAGCCGAGCAGACATGTTTATAAATCTTCGTCATCTTCCGGAAGAGCAACATTCTGAGCTTCCTGAAAAACAAAGATCCACATTAGGGGGGAACTTCCGAAATTGAAACATACTAGAGACATCTACAAAATAACGAATACTTCAAACTAATCTCAATAAAATTTCTGGATAATGTAACCTTCGACTTGAAAAACAAAGGAAAAAGCACTATTACCTACCAGATTTCACTTACACACATTGAATGTAGAAAAATGATGAATTTATATGAAAAAAAAAAAAAAAAAAAAAAAAAGGACTTATATTTCTGATGAACACAAATAATATAGTGGAGAAAAACAAAAATTTGTAACACAAATGCGACATTTAAACCCCAATGAAGAAAAGTATATAATTTGCAAGAGATTTTTCATAATATACATACAAGTATTTTCATTAAAATATACGCTTTTCTTTTTGAAAAGATCTGTACAACAGAATTTACAAAAAAAAAAAAAATTCCAGCTCATGCCATTCAATGGAACTTGGAAAGTTGCATAACGTATTGCAGGACGCTCAAATAAATTTCGCCCAAAACGGCACATATGAGGTCAGCGCATGTGCACCGTCTTATGTAGATAGTACGACTTGCAAGAAAATACGATCTTACAAAAATCAAATATACTTCAGTTCACAATCATGTAATTCACAAATGCTGAAATTCAAACTGAAAGTTGATGTCAAGGAAGAGACTTAGGGTCGATTTCACATTCATATTAGTTCTTAGAAGGTTAGTGACGTTATTTCTGCCTGATACATGTAACTAAGAATAATTATTTGTACGTGCTACATACGAAAATACATGATATTATCCGATATACTAGTCAATTTCCTAGAGCGAACGCAATGGAATTGGATTTCTTCTTTATGCCTGACTTAGGGGGGGGGGGGGGGGAGAGCAATAGTGACTTGTAGCAATGCATCTTTCCCTTTCACAAATGAAGCAGGTTGTCTGTAAGTTTTCTGTAAGATGCTTGACTCTTGCCAAAATGCTCACAACCTCCATTTTTACTTTTAATGCTTCGAAGCATATCTATGTTACCGCGAGCGTCCGAAATAACTTTTTTCCCCTTGGATTTAGTCAGCGTTGCCAGTCAACTTTTTCAATTTAATGCAAGGTTTGATGATGAGAGGTTAGCTTAGGTTCTTAACCCATTTCTGATATTTATAACCAAATTTGACCTAACCTAACATAATCTAGTCTAACTTTTACCATCATGGCTTCCATAAGACTAAAAAAGGTGACTTGCAAAGCTAATTGAATTCAAGCAGAGAAAAAGGAATTTCCGACATTCACGATAACATATACACAGGATCCCTGCAAAAAAGTTAAAACATGGCTTAAAAAGAGCTTTTTATCCTCTGGTCGCCCTATGAGCCGACATACTGTGCAAGAATAGTTTACAGAAGTCTCTTTCTCACTAAGTCTGTTTTCAATCATAATTCTAATATTTAACATTTTATAGGAGCTACCAGCCAACATTTCGAAGTTAGTTCAACACCAAACATGAACCATTGCCTTCTTTTTTGCTTGATCTGACAAATGGACAAATGTCTTCTCTGTTTTTTCGCTCACAAAACTAACATCAAGCTATAGTTCAGCGTAAATTTACCCTAAGGTTTAACTCCATACAACTTTCGTTTGGATCATTTTTCAAAAATATTTGTCAGTATAAAAACCCTACTTTTCCCAATAAATTTCAATCATGTGCAATCCTCGGGGAGTTACCAATTGAATTACATAGCCAGACGCCATATAATTGTCATTTCCCCTAATAATAATAGTAATAAAAAAGCCCAGCCTACAGCTTTAATGCTTGGTGTCGACAATATCGACTTTTAATACTTTGTGGGACTCCCTATGCAAAAAAGTATGAAATTATCTAAAATCACTCTCCTGCTAAAATATGAACATATTAGATACGTCTTTTGATTTTGGGTTTGAAGAAAGAATAATCAATATGGATTCAACTCTTGCCACCCCCTCAAGACCAGGAATATAAAAAAAAAACTTAGTAATACCCATAAAATTTTACTCTTTCTAGCAAAATAAATGATCCCATAAAATTGTTCTTCCTAAGCTGACCCTCAGCTCTGAAAAGAAAATCCGAATAAAAGTGCGATCCAAAACCGGCTTAATTATATTTTGTTAAAAATCTGCTTTTCCATTAAAGATCTAAGTCTGTTTGAATCCGGAAGTAAGCAGATTCTTTTAAGAACTAATCCTTATTGGTAGTAAAAAGCCTAGGCCTAGGTCACTAATAAACTGGTCCTCATTCCTCAAGATTTCTTGCCTTTCTTATGATGGAAAACACTGCTGCTCCTTCATTACTTGAATATAGCAAATATAAAAATAACAGAACATTTAAATTGTTTCAATTTCATGATTTTGCTTGGCAACAATATATGGCGTGTGTTGTTTTTGTTTTGCTCATAGACAAACTATGAATTTCTTCTATTCACATATCCCCATTCTCTCTGATACAGCTTATCAAACTGTGGATCACTTTTGTTCATGCATATGATAGCACTTAAGTGACCATTAGGTCTATACTATATTCGGCAGGACTTCTGTAAAAGTCTGCCCCCCTTCATTAATAAACAAACGTGTTATTTTTTGTAAGGTTAACAATTTTACTCTTCCTGATTAGTATATGACAACCAACAAGACATGTCTTTATAGTAAACCACCTTGTCTCAAATACAGACCAGTCAAATAGTTATCTTTCTGAACCATTATTCTTCAATTACACAAATACCAGCTGTGAAGGGAATTATTAAACATGTTAAGTCTGCTATCATCAAGAAGTGAAAATAATCTTTTTAAACGGCTCTGGAAAAGTAATGCCAGCTTTGCCTCTCACAGAGCCTATCTGTCTTGGCTTCAATCTAATTAGCCATGGCTCTCAAGTCTTATCACTTCCACCAAGTTGATAATTCAAAAATCAACGGACTCGATTATCAACTTGGTGGAAGGGACGAAAGGCTGAGATCATTGCTGATTAGAGTAAAACCAAGACAGATAGTCTCTGTGAGAGGCAAAGCTGGCACAACTTTTTCAGAACAATGACGAATCTTCGTCATTTGATCACCATGTTAAGGCACCCAGTAAAATATTATCCCGTAGTTTAAGACTTATTCCGTATCGAAACATATTTTCTTTCACATGTCATAAATTTATAATATTTTTCTCTGACACATCCACAGAATGAAGTTGAAATTTCCATTAAATACTCAATTCTAAGTGCACGCTACAGAATAATTTCATTATATCCATTTTCAGAACAAGGAATACAGAGTCTATGAAGTCAGCATATTGAAAAACGAATAGAATTCTAGTAGCTAGTTGGAATGATAATTAAACATAAGTTTATATTTATAAGTACTGTAATGGCTGCCTTGAATATTTTCTCAGTTATATAGTGAATAAGCTTCAATGAATAAAAAAAAATCAAGCATATTGGAATTCGGTTTATTTGTCAAAGTCACAGATGCTAAATATACCTTTGAAATAGATAGAACGGGATTATTGTAATATGATTTAGTTTTCTGTTAGTATTTTGTTTATCTTCACTCACTATTTCACGACTTCACTTGCCCAACTCAGGACATAGTTTTAACCATAATTCTTAAAAGCAATACCTAAAAAATTTCTTTTATTATTTCTTCTGTTATATTGTTTTATTGTTTAATTGTTTTTGGCTCTCCTTCACACCTTTAAAAAGTTAGCTTACAGCTAATTGGTTTTACATTTGTTTCGAGATAAAATATAGTACTCTTAGGAATCACAGTTAAACTCACCGCAAGTTCCCCTTCAATCTGCCGTTGCCAATTGGGATCCATCTGGACCTCAGGGGGTTGAAGGGCGGGCATGGCAACAAATTCCAAATTTGGATCACCAATTAGTTTCCTTGCAAGCCAAAGAAAAGGCTTCTCAAAATTATAATTCGATTTCGCAGAGATGTCATAATACTATAACGAAAAAGGAAATTTAAGTTAAGATGAAACAACTAAAGATTAAGTAAAACAAATAAGAGAAGAAAATTGTCCTCCAATTTGGTAAAATATTATTATACCAAATATATACAAATATAAATAATATATATAAATAAATAATATTTATATATATATTATAAATATTATTATATGGCGCATATTATTGGGGATATGAATCAAAATAACCCAAGACAGGGAGTGAGATGCAACCCCCCCCAAACTTTTACACAAAATGTAACAGATTATACATTTACTGAAAACATTGAACTTTCAAAGAAAAGTAAAATTAGAAAGTGTGACTTGGCTTACATACAGGAAGCAGAGGGGGGTTCTAGCCTCTCTCAATGTTGTGATTTTTACACCCTTCCCCATAATCGCCACACTTGACTGAGTCAATTTTTTGTCACAAATTTTGTACAACTCGAAATTTACTTATGAAAAAACTTCTGCAAACACCTATGACACCCTAAGTTTTTTACTTTGGGGCATGAAAAACCACACCCAGGGATTTTCAAATGACACATTCAATTGTGAATGTTTTAGTTTAGCCAGACCAGACCCCTTCTTGTTTTTTCCCCTCCCTTCTCAGAGTTACACAAATTCTGCCTGCAAAAAAAAAAAAAAAAAAAAAAAAAAAAAAAAAAAAAAAAAAAAAAAAAAAAAAAAAAAAAAAAAAACTCCGTATCATAAAAACCATTACTTTTTCTTAGTCAGAATAAACCAGCCAGTTTTACCACTAAATACACTTGCCCAAATCATAACTTATAACTTCACTTCGAATGGGCTGTTTACTAGGTTACAGCTAAGCATCGACACCATTTCTGTTTTCCAGAAAAACAGAAACGAAAAAAGAGAACAGAACAGAAACAAAACAGGTCCGCCAAAACCAGGTGACCTGTTTCTACTTTCTGTTCTATTTTTTTTTTTGGAAAAAAAAGAAAACGACTATTTAAAAAAACAGCTATCTTTTTCGTTTATCTTCCTCTTTTTTAAGATTTTGCACCCTGTCATCTATACTGGGCGAGTTATATGCTGTAATTCCCAAGCTTGCATAAAGAAACCACTTTGAAACCATCTCAAATCTGCTAATCCATTTTATTTTTAATCAACTACATGCGCATACAATACGACTCCAACTGCACAAGCGATTCTAAAACCCATCCGAAGACCTGGGCATAGCATGATTTATTTCTTGCCACCTCAAGATGTTGAACAACAGAGTATGAAATAAAAGGAACAAACCTTTCTTTCAAATAGAAAAGCACAACAGCTTTGAATAAAATTCAAGTTCAAACTTTGAACTTATCACTTTGAAACATTCTTATTTCCAGTGTTCCATCAATCGTTCTTGCACATTGGATTGCTTGCACTGTCCATGCCAAATACGAATTTCTTTGGTTTTTGGGATGTGGACTGTATACCTCCTGTTAGTTCCGACCATGGCGATTACAATGGTGTACTTTTTATTTCGATCCAATGCCTTTTTCGAAATTTCGGGTTTTTTTTAAATTAGGAAAATTTTGTTTTTGTGCTAAGATTAACATTGAAGTTTAATGGAGATAATAACTAACATTGCTGAATCAGCATCAAATTATTTTTGGCATAGAATGATTTTTCTAAAAGCACATTTTTTTTAAATTTTCGTGTAGGCCGAGATTTGCTCTTTACTAGGTTGCAGCTGCTGATGCATCCATGGTGTCTAAGATTCATTGAATATAAACCCTGATAAATCACTAGAGCCACCTTTTCTACTGACTTGCACTATAAAGCCCTTTCTATCTCTTTGCAAAATGCCCAATCTAACTTATTTTGTGCTGAGATCTAAGGTAGCAGTACTGTAAGCTTCTGGCTCTGTTTTGGACCAGCTTTAAAGTTAATAATGAGCTACAGGTCCGCTATCTCTGAAGAATGTCTTGTAGTTAGACTAGAGCTTCTTCTTAGTTAAAAAAGCATTAGTTACAAGACCTAGCAAAATAAAGTAAAAGATATGTCTATAGCGCTGCCTCCAGTCAGATGTAGTTTCAGCCCACTCATCACATGCACTTTCTTCATCCAACTTGTCAGGGTCATCAGACGCGGTAATAGCAATATCCTCATCTATGACATTGGGAAGATCATCTTTTTCTGCATCAATCTCATGCTCTCTACTATTGGTTACACAAAGGGGAAGGAGGAGACAAAATCATGAAGTCCTTTCAATCCCCACAAGGTAGCAAGCTATAGCGTAAACGCAAGCACTTGTTTAAACGAAAAAAAAAATTATATAAGTTTTTTTTACTTTTATAACTTTAATAAATCAAATAATATTAACATTCTGATTACTAAATATCAATATATGTATATTAAACTGACAATGCCCATTCATTTGTATTTTTTCAGTAAAGTGCAAATTATGTTATGGCCTTGGGAAGGCATAGGGGTTTTGAGCCCAAATTATGTTAATTTCTGTTAATTTGGGTTTCATTTATTTATCGATGCTGATTTGTGGTAGTTTTACGCTTGGTAGATTATTTGATTTTATTTTTGCTCATTTTTTGTTTAATGGAATTCTTTACTTTTCTTTGAAAAACTTATTTTGTGGAAAAAGTTTTTTTTTAATTAATTTCTGTTCGTTTTATACTGACATAGTCTTTTCAGGGAAAAAGAAAACAATACTTTAAATATTTTATTTTTTTTAAGAATTTATAGTTTGGCCTGCTATTTGTATGCTGGAGAAAAATTTTCAGCAATTTTTAGCAACATACATCCTTTTAAAAATCTGGACACAAATAGTAGTTATACCTCCTCTAGTTGACCTGAAATGGAAAACATGATACCATTCACAAAAAAATCTGTTTACTTTCTTTGATAGCTTGGATAGACTTGCGCTATTTTGATTTGGTTAAATTTTAAGAGCAGAAGTAGCCCCGAAAGTCTGAACATAATACCCTCAGCCGTTCTTGGGATACTGCTGAGATGCCTTATTGGGAATTAGCATTAACAAAGTGAATTTATTTAATCTTAAGGCAACATTTAGTTTTTAAAATATAAAGGCAAATGGGAGGGTGGGCGTGGGAGGGGGATTAGTTTCCCTCCAATCACTTTCGACTATGAAAAAGCGCATCAGCCCTTTCTATTTTCAATCGAATGAGCCCTTTTCGAAGTTCCTAAAACCACTCCTTTGATACGAAGTGCCCTGGTCTAAACAACAACAACAACAAAAAAATAATACATTATACCCACATCCATCTTTACTATAAAAATGTCAAGCCTTCCAATCCCTTTCGACTATTAAAAAGGGCATTAGGCCTTTCGATTTCCAATCGAATGAGCCCTTTTTTAGTTTCTACGACAACGCTTTCTATAAACACCTTATATGCCCCCAGGGCATAAATTACAACCCTTAGCCTAAGGGCTGTGAGGGTTGTTGTCATCCTCTAAGACCTAATTTCCAGAACTTTCAACCACGTTAAACAAAATGGCTATCTTAAAATTTTAATTGGATGTGTCTGGGAGAACGGTGGGCGTGAGAGGGGGGTTAGTTGCCCTCCAGTCACTTTCGACTATTAAAAATGGCACTAGCCCTTTGAATTTCCAATCGAATGAGCCTTTTTGAAGTTTCTACGACAACGCTTTCTATGAAAACCTTATATGTCCCCAGGGCATAACTTGCAACCCTTGCCCTGAGGGCTTTGGGGGAGTTTCCTCCTCAAAAACATAATTTCTATCTGGAAATCAACTATGCTGAACAAAATGGTTATCTAAGATTTTGAATGGATGTCTTTGGCGAAAAGGTGGGCGTGAGAGGGGGGGGTTAGCTGCCCTTAAATCACTTTCGACTATTGAAAAGGGCACTAGACCTTTGAATTTCCATTCGAATGAGCCCTTTTTCAAGTTTCTACGACAATTATTTCAATAAAAACTTATATGCCCCCAGGGCATAACCCTTGCCCTGAAGACTGTGGGGGGGGGGGGGGGGGGGAGTGTCCTGCTCAAATGTACAATTTCCTGAACTTTAAACTGCGTGGAAAAAAAGGCTATCTCAAAATTGTGATAGGATGACTTTGGGGAAATGATGGGAGTGGAAGGGGTGTTAGTTGCCTTCCATTCATTTTCGACTATTAAAAATGGCACAAGCCACTCAGACTTCCAATTGAATGAGCCCTTTTCGAAGTTTCTACGACAACTTCTTTGATACGAAATGCCCTGGTCTAAAGAAAAAAAATATAATAAATAATACATTGTGTCAACATCGTTCTTCTATGCCCCATGGCATAGCTTAAAACCCTAGCCGTGAGGGTTGTGGGGGAGTGGCCTCCTCTAAAACATATTTTCTATCTGGAAATCAAGTACGCTGAACAAAAAGACTATCTCAAAATTTTGATTGGATTTGTTTTTCAGGAAATGGTGGGCGCGGAAGGGGTGTTAGTTGCCTTCCAATCACTTTCGACTATTAAAAAGGGCACAAGCCAATCCAATATCGAATTGAATGAGCCCTTTTCGAAGTTTCTACGACAACTTCTTTGATACGAAGTGCCCTGGTCTAAAGAAAAAAAAAAAAAAAAAAAAAAAAAAAAAAAAAAAAAAAAAAAAAACATTGTTCTTATATGCCCCAAGGGCATAACTTAAAACCCTTGCCCTGATGGTTGTGGGGGAGTGACCTCCTCAAAACATATTTTCTATCTGGAAATCAACTACGCTAAACAAAATGGCTATCTCAAAATTTGGATTGGATCTGTTTGGGAAAATGATGGACGTGGGGGGGGGGGGGGTGGGGCTAGTTGCCCTCCTATCACTTTCGACTATTAAAAAGGGCACTAGCCACTCCAATTTCCAATCGAATGAGCCCTTTTCGAAGTTTCTACGACAACTCCTTCGATACAAAGTGACGTGGTCTAAAACCAAGAAAAAAAAACATCGTTCTTTACTTAGGCAGCGCTATTGTGCTGCCTATGATAATACTCAATCCCAAAGAGGTTTGATAAAATATTTTCTTTAATTGACAGGACAACTATTTAAAATCAGGAGAAATTCTCCCAGAAAAAAATCAAGAAATTATTTTCCAATTATTAAAAGGATTCCCACGGGGGAGTGTTATTTCCAAAAGAAAATAAAACTGTATTATAGGTTTCCATGTATTGTATAAATATGCCCATTACTAAAGACTTTTGGCAGGCCTGGTTGAAGATCATAGATCTTAGTTCCTCCAGCCCTACTTGACATTAGGGAGTAGCCTCTAGTCTTTCCTCAAGTGGGCTACTGCAGAGATGTCCTCCCACTGAAGGATGTGACTCGTCTGGAGGGCTCTTCTGTCACGTTCGTACGTTCTATGAGGCGTGTTCTTTGATCTCCCTCGAACACGGGTTCCTTCCGATTGCCAGTAGAAAAATCAGAACAATCGCACGAGAGGATGAAAAGGACCCAACCGCATGCAAGCCTCTTCTTTTAACTTGGAGCCCAACTTATTAATGACGTCAATATATCAGTTACATTAAACATTCGAGCAATCTTACGGTTTCTATGTCAACGAGGCAAATACAAAAGATATTTACAATAACGAAAATACAAAGCTCTAATATCCACTAATCATATGTTAGTCACAAAGAAACTCAGTTTTGTCTAAGCAAATTAAACTACAATGCCAAAAATACCCTTTCAATTAGGATCTATCACTGGTCTATCTTTTCACCAGTTTTTTTTTGACAAGGTAACATTTACTACGTAATTTAAAAAGCTCTAATCTTTGAACTATTAACAACAATAGTTATACAGTAATTTTTTTTTGCAACAGGAACTGAATTTAATTTTTTTAGAAAAACACAATAATCTTTTCTGAAAATCGATATGTTAACATTTTCTGGTGTGAAAAAAAAAAAAAACAACAAAAAACAAAACATAAAACATCTAGACAAGTAACGATTTCGAGAAAATTTGTTTTCGCCTCCCAGCGCCCTTAATATCATTCCTAAATCCTCTGCTAACTATAATTAGAGACCGAAAAACAGAAAACTTTCAAAATGAAATTTGACACTTGGATGAGAGTGAGTTAATATCAATCGCGTCCTTACTATTCTTAAACGTTCCAATCTGGATACATTTTACACATTTGATCTCCTATTTGCATCAAATTCGTATGCAGCGATTGTTCAATTAATTTGTCGCCTTGCAGGTTAATTGAACTTAGGAGTTATCTTAGCAAGACATACATATAAAAACATCTTTATTTTGAACTAGATTTTTAGTAAAGCAAGTTTGTTTATCCTCTGTATAGTTTGGGAGCCCTAATTCAAGATTTGAGTAGGCAAAAAAGAAGAAGACAATACAACTAAATCAAGAAAAATTACACAAATAGGTTATTTTCTTGGGTGAATCAGGGCATGGGGGAATTACATTTCCGCGGAGGAAGGGGGTATCTTTAACGGGGATTGGGGAATACGCTGGACACCGTTTTACGTCTAAAATTCACTTCACTAAGCAAAGTCCGGTCCCCAGGTACTGTACATACAAAGGGACACGTGCTGACACTTCCTTGGATAAAGAGGAAGGGGATTGATTAAATCCAGAATATACGGAGGAAATTAGAAGTCTGAACATTCAGGTCCATATTCCAATGCATACGGGGGTTAAAACATAGCATATATTAAATACGTAACCTAACCTAGGTACCCCCCCTAAACCCCCAAAAAACAACAGTTTAAATATTGTAAATGCAATAAGAAATCACCCTTTGCGATCCATTTATCCATTGCAAATACCCGTTTGACTGGTTTCCTGTAGTGTTTCCTTATACAGTCTATAGCGCTGTGTAGGATATAATGCACAAGTACCGCTGTTCCTAGTTGCTTTAAGGTCAACTTCAACAGATTTAATTAACCACTGTATGGTCTATTTAACTTCAATTCCATTACAGCTAATAATAATTAAAACTGATTTTTTAAATCCTTTTCTTGGAGCCTGTCTTCCCAATTTTGTTCTTACAATAATCTGATCGGTTCCGCTTTATTACTTTGAATTTTATCCAGTTTCTCAATTTTCTCATACTTTTAAATATCCATTTCTTCTTTCTCTTCTTGCATACTGTCCCATTTTTTCAACGACTTTATTTAATTTTTATTTGACTGGATTGTTTCCTGCCTTCTAATTCTTTGATAGGAGATTTGCACTGTTTTAGACCATAGGAATCATGCAAATATTAACTACATTACAAACTTATAAAAATCCTAACTGTGACCCAATCTGAGAAGAAGATACAAAATATGGGTGTACATAAAAAAACATATTTTGTACGAAGAAATCAGAGCAGCTAAAACTAAAGAGTGAACCTAAAATTAGAATGAAAATAACCCGAAAAATGGATCCAGAAACCCTTATAAAAGAAACATTTGTTGAACAAATTCTGGCATGAAGTTCATTTGACAGCCTCAGCAGCTGAGAATGTTCATACATTTTGAAGATGATCACGTTTCTTTGCATATGCCAAAATCAGTACGGACAGTTCATGTTAAAAGATGAACAGCTATGTACATTTCTGATCAGCTGTAAAACCTTGCTGTATTAGAGGCCACCAATATACACATTAAAGTCAAAATGGGGCCTGACTAGAGCCTTATACAGCCATATCAATAAGTTTGCAAAATAAATGTGTTCCTAATATACTTTTCTAACATAAATGCAATACAATTAATCTAAATGCGCAACATGATTAATGTAATATAATATTTATATAACTTTATATAATATAATTAAGATAAATTAATATACATTTCTACAAACTCTTCAATAGCTTGTTCCACCCTGAACATCTTAGCAAAAAACATATGAGCGTAATACGAAAAAAAAAACTTTAAAATATATTTTTTCACTTATGATAGCAATGCTCTAGGCAATAAATAAGGTAGTGTTTGTTTTATTTGTTTATACTCACAGTATAAACAAACAAAACAAGCATACAAAAAGTATGTAGTTAGTTTGAAGAGTAAAAATACTTACTTGAAGGTTCTTCTTTCGGTGAAATACAATAGACTTGGCTTTAACTTTCCTATCTTTAATGTCAACTTTGTTACCACATAGAACAATTGGAATATTTTCACAAACTCGAACTAAGTCTCTGTGCCAATTCGGGACATTCTTATACGTGACCCTTGAAGTTACATCAAACATTACGATGGCACATTGTCCCTAAAAAAAGAAGAAAAGACATATTAATAATGAAGGAAGTTAAAGCAAAAACGAAAAAACTTAAAAAGTGAAAAATTAAAAATAAGATTTGGGTTATTATAATTTCTGAAAATTTGATCTGTAATTTCCATTAGTTTCCTATAATCTTTAATATTATTAGCACATAATCAAAAATTTTTATGAACAATGCGATTTTTGAGACAAATAGGGATGATTGAGTCAAACCCAGGAGTAGGATAAATCTAAGGTGAATTCCATCCATCCCCTAATGTCCAGATATGTATATAATAATAACAAGACGATTATTTGCAAGGGAAAGGAGGAGTGAAAAGCCCCACATACAGTCTCAGATTTTTCCAATTGTAAAGATTTTTCGTCTTTTTGATCAAAGGTTCAGGTGTCGGACCTTTAAGGTCCTGACCTTAAACAGTATGAAAACTCACAAAATGTTTACTAAGAAACAACAAAAAGACTAGATTTCAAATAAGTGGAGGGATTTCAAAAGGGCAGACGCACAAAGACATCTATATACCCACACTATTTGAAAAAAGGCTTTGACTTCTGATTGTCTTCAATTTTTTTTTTTTATTGAATTTTAGACCAAACTAGAAAAACAAAGCCACAAACAAACCTGTAAATTTATCAGAATATAATCAAAATAAAGCGGGTAATAAATAAATTCTCTTAGCCATTTTTTTTTTCATTCCGAAGCATCTACAGCCTAGGTTTATATAAGTAATGTTTCTAATTGAACTCTAGACCACTCACTAAATCTAGATAATAATAGTTTGCAATTCATTGTCACGGTATAAAATTTTTTAAACAAACTGACCAAATGTGTAAATCAGGAGGTAACTATAAACTCACATTTATTATTTTCTAATAGAAATTTCCTGGCTCCAGATACAGACAATCAAAGGCATTTTTGGTATGACACACTTAGATTTTCTTATCAAAATGGTATTCACTTCATAATATACGTTCAAGCTGTTGTGGATGGACTGATAAAATCAAATAAAAAATTACAACTTTCTATGGCTGATAGGTAAATTAATATATTCTGTGAAAAGGAGAGTTTACACTAAGTGAAAAGAAGTGCTTAGTTTAACTAGATATTTGTGAGGGGTTAATGATTTTATAGATATAATCAAATTGGCCCCAAAAATCATCAGAAGATTACAAGTAGGACCAACCAATATTATTGGGCTGACATGAGGGTCAGTGTCGGCACTGTTGTACTGAACGGACTCTTTTATCTAGTGTATATGGAATGTCAAACTGAAGACGCGACGGAAAACAAGTTTTACGGGATGATTCAAGATACCGCTGTAGAGAAATACAATATATAGCGTGGTTTTAATTGCGTATAAGATGCTTTGCCCCCCCCCCCTAATGTGCAAATATATAGCCCAAATTTGTTTCTAAACTATTATATATTCATCCTATTTTATTTTATTTCATTAGCCTTAACCAAACTAACACTGTATAAAAGAGTCCGTTTAGTACAATAGTACCTCAGTGTCATTATTGGATATCGGAAAAAAATATCGGTTATTGGCCAATATATTTTTTTTTTGCGTAATTCGTCCAAAAGATGGCACCAGATTTCCTCAGGCAATTTTTGCTTGCCTAGTCCTTGGGGGGCGGATCCACCTGCGAAGTCTGACTAAGGGAGAGAGCAGCACAGGTGAGTCAAATGAAGTCGAAGTATATTTTTGATTTTTTTTTTCATATTTGTTACTTCCGCAAATATCCACCATTTCGTTTGTGTGCTCAAAAGCTGCTGATCAGAAAGGGCAAAGAAAATCTAACACTTCTTGTAAATGACCTATTTTTGGAATCCACATTGAATTGTTGAGGTTGCTCTTTGATATGTAATAGACCAGGAAGAAACATGTGAAAATGTGGGGAGAGAATGGGGGGTTTAACTTTAGGTAAGTTTTTTTTCCGGAGGGGAATTAGTTAAATCGGTATTGTATTGGTACGCTACCGATATATTGGTATTGGGCCTCCGAAATCCTTATCGGTCGAGCCCTAGTCACAACAGTTATTAAATATTTAGTATGGTCAAAACATTCAATTAGATAATCGATTTTTGGTCCTGCAACATTTGAAGGCCTGAGAAGTAGTATCTTTAATATCTGTAATGCAAAAGAAGAAAAAAATTATGATCAAATATGTAAAAATCTTAAAAAATAACAACATCAAAGAAACTTTACCCCCCCCCCCCGCCAAGAATGCAATAGCAGAATATTACAAATGTGTCCACATTTAATGAATTGTATTATGTACATTCATTTAAATCCATGTCAATCCTCTTTACTGCTTTGTTTGAGGGAGAGGGAAGTGAGAAGACTATATAGATATAGATCATAAACAACTTCATTGACTTGGTCAAACTGGCCAAAAAAAGGTATGAAGGGTGACAATAACTATTAAATGTTGAGCATAATAAAAAAACTCAATCAAGTGCCCAAGGGATAGCATCTTTAAAATGTCTGATATAACAAAAAAAAAAAAAAAAAAAAAACACAAGATCTGATGTGTAAAAATGATAAAGAAACAACAATAAAACAAAACATTTACTGTTTCACCTCCCAAGAATACAATTTCAGAAAACTGCAATAACGTATTCATATTTAATGAAGAATCTGAAGTGACATGCACATTCTATGTAAATGATTATTTTAATTGGCTGTTTGGCACAAAATTTAACTCAACCCTCTTCACTGCTTAAATCTTATTTTGGGAGGGGGGGGGAGAGAACAATGACAAGAAAACCCCCATCTAAATGACAGTATTTGCTTTTATTATTCCATATGAATTGTGGTCAACTTTGTTGTTCCCTTTTAACTTCATCTATCTTGAAACACTAGTGTCCAAAATTAAGCTGTTGCTATCTCCAAAATTTCTGCAGTAAGTATTAGTCCAAATTGGTGTTTTTTGCCCAGCCAAGATTGCAGATGAATGGTTCTATAGGAATTGTAGTCAACTTTTTTGTTACCTTTTAACTTCTCCTATCATGACAGTGACACACCAGTGTCCAAAATTAAGCCTTTGCATCTCCAAGAGATCCGCAGTAAGTCTCAGTCTAGATAGGTGCGTTTTTTACCCTGCTTCTCATTTATTTTTTTTCTACCTGATGTGTGTTTTTATTTAATCCTCTTTTTTTACAATGCAAATTGCATTTTTTAAATGCTTCCCATTATCATTATTATCACTCTCCTGTCTTGATTGACATAAACTTGAATTCAGCAGAAAAAGCATGTGAATGTTTCAAAATAAAATATCTTATCTTGCCACTAAAGACAGAGATCCGTCACAGGGACAAATTCGGTCATTGGGACGTCACTGGAACACATTCTCAGTAAATCTGGTTTAATATTTTGAAATTAAGAAAATATCTTTCTTAACTTTACTTTTTGGTGCTAAATTTGCCAAACATACCCCCAAATTGAAGCAATATGGCATAGAAAAGTAAAATTTCCTGCTGTATTTATGTTAATTTACTCAGGTTTTATTAGAACCCTTACTTGTTTTACATGCTTTTTCTCATAGGCTTAATCTACTGTTTCCTTGTTCTGTTGACAAGATAAGTTCAACAGAAAAACTAAACATCTAACATCAAATACCCCCCCCCCCGCGACACTATGATATTTTTTTACAATAGTTTTATCGTATTTATTTATCCTTTACAATGTTTTTATGCTTTAATTCTAAAGCTTGAGGACCATCTTTTGTCCCTGTATTGTTTAATTAAGGCAGAAATGTCAAACTGTCTAGCATAGAAACATACACAGATAATAACATAAAAACAACATACCTGAATATAATAACCATCTCTAAGTCCACCAAATTTTTCTTGTCCAGCTGTGTCCCATACATTGAATCTGATTGCACCTCTATTTGTGTGAAAAACAAGTGGATGGACTTCAACACCTAATGTGGCAACATACTTCTTCTCAAATTCACCTGTCAAGTGCCTCTTCACAAAAGTAGTTTTTCCAGTGCCTCCATCCCCAACCAGGACCAATTTAAAAGTAGGCATATCATCAGCCATTTCGCTAGAAAAAAATTAGTTGAAGCAAAAATGATTTTATTAATTAAGTGAATCTGGATTGTAGAGCAATGCTTTCAGCTATACAGAGAAAGGATTGTAGTGAACCAGTGGCCATAGAATATTCAAAGTGTACTTTTGAACATAAATCACAATGTCTAGTGCCTTTTAAGCAACAAAGGAGATCATGCTGTAGCTAAAGGGTGTTTTCTACCATTATCTTAAATTTCCTTAAATCACTTTGTTCAGCAACTAAGGTAAGTCCTGTGATGGTGCAGGTGAGTGATGACGATGACTCAAATTGGCTGCATCCCACTTTGTCTTCTGCGGTTGCATCTGCTAGTCATGAAGAACTCCATATTTGAATGCATTGGTGGTAGGGGCTGGCAAGATTTAATCAGTCAATGAATTCCAGTAGAACATATTTCTATTGGAGAAGAAGTGGTTTGCTTTATGTATCCAACTCTTTTCCAAACGGTTTCAATGAAGACCATGTAGTCTTCTGTTGGGTGTCTAGTTGGAGATAATATGGAAGGTTGTTGCTGGTTAATAACTTCTTAGTCAGGATCATGTCTCCACTTTGTCTTCTATAAACTAGTGAAGGTAGCTCAAGTTTTCTCTATCTTGCAGAATAGTCAAGACTTTTGTACTCTCCTATCCATCATGTGGCCTTTCTTTGAATGGACTCAAGGGCAATTACATCATCCTTAATGATAGGGCAGGAAACAACCATTTCAAATTTTATGATAGGTTGAACCTAGAGCTTTGTACAGCTTTAGCATGGTCTGTGGAGCTCTAGAGGAGATTTTCCTTCTGATTAACCTAAGTCTTTGTGATGCTTTACCAACAGCCATTCTTGTATAGGATGTGAATTTCAAATTTTTATCTATAACATGCCAGGGACCCCTTTCTTCAGTTGCAGTAGAAGAAGGCTGAGGCTGCACATTATTTGAATCTATCTTGTATTCATAACCAGTTATTTTTCCCAAAATAGATGCTAGAGGACATCAATTTCTATTCAGAGAGGATCAAAATGCCATGGAATAGAAGTTCCAAGATAGCCATTCAATTTTTCATGGCTTAAGCCTTTGGTCAGAAGTTATGAGGCCCCATCTTCATTGAAAAACAGAAAAATCCCTTTTTTGCATGATTAGAATTTATTTTCTTATCTATTTAGTTAATGCCACAGCTAGCAGGGTATTGTAAATCATTATTGCAAGACTCATCCCTAACGGTTCATTAAAATACTACTGCTGATGTCTATGTAGCTCTTATAATCTTAATAGCTCCTTTGTAGTGCCATTTCTGGAGTAGAAACACTGGGAAGCATAACACAGGTAACATTGTACTCTATAATTGAATAACCTACCCTGGAGGTTCAGTCCCTTTTTGACTCCCTTAGCAAGTGAAAAAAAAAAACTTGTTTTGAAGAAATAACTCTAATTAAAAACAGACTTTATATTTACTTTTATGTCCACAAAATAATTATAAATTTTTTAAGTTCAAATTCTCAAAAGAAACAACATACACCTTGAACTCTTTAGATATGTGACAAGTTGCATATAATTAATGAAAAAGTTATCTGTGAGAAGTAAAACCTATATTTAAGCCCATTCTATGGTATTTAGTGGCCAAGTGTGGCTCTGAAACATGGGTGCTCCAGAATTCAGCTGCAGAATACAGGATCTTCATTAAATGATTTTAGATGTTTTCCAGAGACACTGTATATGGATAACTTTGAGTAGCTGCTTGACAAACCATATATCAAACAACAAGCTCTACAAAAATATGGTTCTATCCCATTTTCAAGGACTATAACGAGAGAAAGGTAGAGATGGCTAGGACAGGGGCGTCCCGAGGCTCATTTTATTAGGGGGGCGGGGGGGGGGGATCTTCGTAAATTTAACCGAATCACTACCTAATTTATGCTGAATTTTCTGCAGAAATCAAGAGTTTTATTAAATTCCGATCGATTTTGCAAAATTTCTGCCGAAATTTTCACCTTTAGCGAAAATTGTACTGAATGCCAAAAAACTGGGGGGGGGAGGGCGGCCCACCCCTGGGCTAGGATACACTTTGCAGATAAAGGATGATAGATTGCCAGATATTGTTCTTTTTGGCCATCCATCTAAGGCCAAACAAAAAAGCAGGTTGTCCCCAACAGTATGGGGAAAGTTTGTATGCAAACTGGAACTTCTTGGGAAGGGTAAAGACAGAAACTTTGGATAAATTAGAGGAGAGGGGGCACACACAGCTGCATTATCCCCAGATGGCTCTGTGCTGCAGTTCAGCAGCTGAAGTGGCTTATTAGTAATATTTCAGCAAGTTGACTTGTTTAGTTTCTTTGCCTAAGTTTGACAAAAACTTTTTATTTTTTTGTAACATTCAGTTGGGTAGGGGTTATACTTAAATACTGCTTTGCAAACTACACAATAAATGTCAACAAAATAGCTCAGATAAACTGACTTGTGATGTTCCCAGTATTCATATAATTCTAAAAACTGGCACTTGACTGAAAAGTGATTCTCCTCGAGTTTCGTTTTTATAGAGAACTATAACTTAGGGATATACCTGGAGGAGGATCCTGAGATAGGGTCCCTTCTGACATATCTTAAATTCTCCCAAATTTCTGGCGACTTCTTATTCCAATTATCAAGCAAATTTTTTTGTTTTATTATTCCCCCACTCCTAAAATCCAGCATACATGCCTGACAAAAAGTTATCAGTGTCATGGCATCTGCAATGCTACTATGTTAGTCTTATATTTACTGTAGGCTTCAAAGAAACGTTTTGCTCCTAAGAAAGCATCCTGTTTTTTGAGGCCAGTTTGTGTTTTCAGTTAATAACAGAAACAGTAACTTATCCAATGAACTAGTTTGCTTTCATATTTTCAACAATTGCAGACTGTGATTCAAGAGTACAATCTAAATATTCACTAATTTACCTTGAATGCACTGATGGTAAAGCACAAAATGACATGGTAAAGATAAGTTGAACAGACTAGCTTGATAAAAAGAAATTTTTGGCTTTTATTGAATTTTTCCTTTTAAAATTTGTTGGTATATGTCCCCTGGCTAAACCTCCACATTTCGAAACTGCTCCCTGACGACTCTTCTGTCCTCACAACTGAAATAGCTGCAATATAAGAGGCTCTGAAGGTGGTCCATGCAAATCCTTCTCCCAGGAAAAACACAGTTGTATTCTCAGACTCCCGATCATCTCTACAAATTATCAAGAAAATCCATTTTGAAGTTACTGACAGAGATGTCCATTGGTTTGCGAGAATTGATAATAGCCCTTGGAAAGGAGGGGGGTCAGTGTCATTATTGAATATCAGAAAAAATAGATATTAGCCATTTTTTTTTGTCAACTTATCCGGAAGATGGCACCAGATTTCCTCAGGTAATTTTTGCTTGTTGAGTCCTTGAGAACAGAGCCACCAGTCTGACCATGGTGGAGAGCAGCAGAGGTGAGTCAAATTAAGTCAAAACATATTTGTTGTCAATACTTGTCAATATGCACCTGGTGCAGCAATGTTCAAAATATATGGTGAGTTCAAGACATACTGCTTCTACCAAAACAACTAAAGAGTCCAGTACAATAAACCATATATTTATGTTTAATGAATGTTCACTTGCATAGGTGAAAGATCCAAGATTCAATTGATTAAACCCATGATATCCAGTAAGAAGTGAAGCTAAGGGGGGAGGGGGTGTTGAAAGGTGGGGATGGAGGGGAGGGTGCTAACAACTTGAAAAATTTAACTATTAACCTTGAAAATTTAGTGTATGTCTGCAGTTGTTGGTATAATGGACAGTTTTGTCAATACATTCTTTAAATCCCTCCTCCAAAATTAAAACCCTAGCTGAACCCCAGTAACCATTGTGCATAGCATGGATTTGTTAGTAATAGACCATATCACACAAATGTAAAGTAAAGTTTTCACATTAATTACATGAATGATTAAAATATAAATTCCCACTATGGTTTGGATTTTGTTTGGTATGTTGTTATGGTTTTATTGCTTGATATTTTAATGATTAAAAAGGATAATAGTAACATTCAAGGTGGTCTACCAGATATTGGTAAATGTACCAGTTGTTGTTTTCTTTGCCAAGATTATTTCACCCTTGGTCTTGTGTGCAAAGCACATTACATAACGCAAAATTTAAATGTTTACTTTGGGGTAATGTAAATTGTAAAACAACTAATATTATTTATCTATTAGAATGTAAAATCTGTGGCTTACAATATGTGGGGGAAAGTATTAACAACATGCATGTTAGATTTTTGGGACATAAAACCACAATTAACAGGAAAAAACTAATAATTATATAGTATAACACTGTAATAACGGTACTTGCTCTTTAAATAATTCAACTATTACAATTTTAGACAATTTAGATTTAAATAATTTAACTAAAAAAGAGAGAAAAAAAAATAATAAATTATGTAAATTTGAACACTATTGGATCCATGCTCCTGGTACTGCTTATCCTTTTGGGCAGAATGATTGAGTTGCTAAATATGAAGATATGTCTAATGTTGTTGTGAATTGTATAAATGAATCATCCTTCTTTTAATCATCCCATTAAACATAAAAATCAATCAAGAAGGCATAGGAAAAATAATAGAAAAAATCATATATATTTAAAGATTTATTTGAGGGATTTGTGCCAACTATTTGAGTCTAACGGTATTTGAGGGATTTGTGATGCCCTTCCTAGTAATTTAAATTATAAGAATATTCCGATTATAACATATAAGTTCTCAAAAACGATAGGACAAATGATTTTTAATTATAATTTAATACTTAAGAATTTTGACAAGGATAGTAATTAGAAACCTGTTTATAATTGTGAGAAATTTTATCATTTGTAAATCCAACATATGAACATATTATAACAGATGATTTGGCAAATAATAAAACAACTGGATCAGCAGAGTATAATGAAAATGGGGGCTAAATTCCGTCTTTCTAATCATCAAAAACCCTCAAATGTTCTTAGTGGGTTAAATAATGATTTATTTATCAACAAGTGGTGCAAAAAAGAGAAAATCAATAAAATAGTTTTCAGAATTGGAAAAATTTAATTATTACTAGGATTAGAAATAAGATTTATAATAATGTAAATAATTTTAATAATGAGGCATTTTCTATTATGCCAAGATGAAACAAGCAATTGCTAACATAAAGAATGATATTGCAACAATCTGTCAGAGGCTCTATTGTGATGCTTTATCAAAGGAGCTAAGTACAACAAATACATATGAAAAGGTTCAAGATGGCAATAATAGTTTAATGAAAAGAATAGAAGATATACTTTCTAAAAAATTAATATTAATGTTAATGATAATGATAAAAATTTCCCTTTTTTATAATGGATGGCAAGATTTCATAAGAATCCCCCTAAACCATGCTTTATTACTGGTACAATAAAGCGTGATAATAAAAATGCCCAGCCAGAATTGCAGCAACTAACCTGTTGTGTATCTTAGGGGAAACTAAAAATAAATTTAAAGCATATTGCTTGGGAATTAAAAAAAAATTCTAATTTTAATCCATATAGGAGTGTCAATAATTCATTGCAAGTAACAGATTCTCTGGCTTTAGTTTCAGCCAAAAGAGTGGACTCATTTGATTTCAATACATTATATACAAATCTACCAATTAATTTAGTGTTTGTAAATTTAAAAAAGATAAGAGAGCTTTCCATTTGTCTAATTTGGTTTTTCTAAAAATTGATACTTATAATAAGAAGGCTAGATGGACTAATTTCTTTAATAGTACTACTAGTTCAAGATACTATTGCTTAGATATGATTACGATTTACTAGAATTTATTCTATTCAATACTTTAATAAAATTAAATGGTAATCTGTGTAAGCAAAGTATTGGAATCCCTATGGGGGGTAATGCTAGTCCATTCATAGCAGACATGTTATTAAGCCATTTAGAATATAAATTTATGATTGATAAAAAGAACCCAAGTACTACAAAATATTTGCTTTCAAATAAAAGATATTTAGATGAGCTTCTGGTGTAGCACAGATTGGCAACCAACATGCTGAACTCAAGATGGGGATGAACAAGGACTGCATAAAGCTCCTTGATAACTCTTGGTTGGCAATTTGTCATTGAATGCTTGATCAAACCAAGGACCTCGTTTGCCTTAGCTGCTTGGTTCCAACAGTGACTATGATATTTAAGCTTATTATCAACAATTATCCCAATTTCACACTCCTCCTTGGTACTCTGAATGGGCATATCAGCACCTGCAGAGTCAACCATATGATAATTAGGGCAAAGGTTGTTTGGACTGAGATGCAGGATTTTGCATTTGCATGAGTTGAACTCAAGCATCCAGGTTGTTGCCCACAGACAGGTTGTTGAGATCTTCTTGTGGAGAAGAGCAACTTTCTGCTGAGGCTCCTGGACCAAAGAGTTTGGAATCGTCTGCATAAGTTCCAAGCCATTCTTGACCACCTCAGGAGCATCATATGTAGAAGTTAAACAGTGTTGGACCAAGTTTGGTCCCTTGGGGGACACCACTCTTAATGTGAACTGGCACGGAGTAGATGAGGAAACCTCTTTCATCATATACAGTAACAATCTGGATTTTATCAGATAGGAAGCTGCAGATCCATTGGGCAACATCATTGTCTATCTGATATATTGACAGCTTGATCATCAGATAGTGGTGAGACATTTTATCAAAGGCCTTAGCTTGATCCAGTAGGAACATGTTAACTAGAAAATCCTGCTCCAGCAGATCAGTTATAGACTCATAAGCTAGTATTAGATTTGTTTTGATAGACATACCTTTGCTGAAGCCATGCTGACCACCAAAAAGAAGGCCATTCTTGGCCATACATGCTATGATTGCATCATTGACTATCCCTTTGATAAATTTGGCCACAACCAAGGTCAGTCTAATTGGTTGACAGTTCTCAGGCTGGGTTCTAGATCCTTTCTTGAATATCAGAGTAATTATGACTTACCACCAATCTGCAGGTAGGCTACTAGTCTGAAGAGACAGCTTGAATAGTGAACAGAGTGGCTTGGCTACTTCATCTGCAATTTTTGGCATTGGGTACTCAAACACCCTGGGAGCAGGGCACAGTGGCTTGTCAGGGGGATCCACTGAGAAATTGCACAAATAACACGTCATTGAGGTATACAAGCTTTACTACAACACCTACAAAAACATCCAGGCTTCTGATGCTCTCAACTTCAGCCACACAAACCTTTGTGGTCACAACCTCAAGCTTCACGAGGAGAGGTTCCAAAAGGATATTGGCCAATATATTGTTCAAGAACTGAGTAACACAACACTAGAACAAGCTCCCCTTTGAAGTCACCAATGCCAACTCATTAAACTTGTTCAAGCAGGAACTGGACAAATATTACAGTGAAAGTGCCAATAATTTATGTCAATTTAAAAGATTTTTGTAGAGGCCCTGTGGCCTATTTGTTTTGCATTATATTGTTAAATGTGTTGTTCAGTAAATTAGCAATGTCCTCTGGATCTTCCAGCTTTTCTCCTTCAGAGTTGAGCAGGAACAGAATAGCTCATTATGTGTATTTATGTGGAAAAACTAATGCTTAGGCCTACTGTGCTGTGGTAATAGCCTGAGATTTAAAGGAACTAACAAACAGCAAAGAAAAGAATGGTACTAGACTATAGTAAATATAATAGGAATATTTAAAGTAAGATCTATAGTTTCAATCAAACATGCCTCTTTTCCTAAGGTTTACCTTAAGTCCCAATTGCCAGCAAGATAAGGCAGTAATGACCTCCAGTAGATTCCTTGCTTGTGTGATGACTGTGATGAGTTGATATTTGAGTCCCAATTGAGCTTCTAGTCAACATTGGCCCTAACTTTGCTGACCCCATCTTTGAATGAGTCTATAGTGGCTGCCTGAACTGTCAACCCATTCTACAGTGGTACTGCTCAAACACTGTGTAGCTCAGGAGAGAAAGGGTAAATACTTGTTTCACTACCCAAGAGTTCTTCAGCTTCTGGGTTGTAATTACATCACCCCTCTTTTGTTCATATATCAGGGTGGGCAACTTTGAAGCTTGTAGGCATTATTCATATGAAGTATAATGCAGGGTGGGGATGAGCATAGCTGTTCTTAGGATTGGTGGCACCTGGGGAAAATTAATTGCAATACCCCCTGCCAACTCAAATATAAGCAAAAGCCAAATCAAAATGTCTGATCAAGGTGGTCAGCTCCCCACCCCCTTAACAGCTCTGTGGACAAGTTTTGTTGACCTTCTCTGTACATTCTCTATGACCCTAGCATGCATTTTGTGTTTCAGTAGTGCTACATACAGTTTCTTTGCCACAAATGGTTTTCTTGTGCTGAACATGTACTTAATAAGCCCAAGGGCTAGGTCAGTTTTAGCAACCTGTATCCACATGCAGCTATGAAATTTCAATGCATTATTATTAATAACTCCTAGGTCCTTCTCTTTACTTACTACTTCTAGTTGTTAATCTTAGCAGTGTACCATGTTTCCAGACTATTCAATTCTTGCTGTAAGTAAAATATCTCATCTTCAGTTTCCACAGTAGGCCTACCAAACAGTTTACAATCATTAGTATATAAGTAAGCAAGTTTTTCAGGTTATTTCTCCAGTCATTTACATACATGCTGAACAGAGTTGATCCAAGAATTCTTTGTGGGACACCACTGATAACAGGAGATATGGTTGAGTAGATAATGTTGCCATCATCATAACCTTCTAAGACATTCCAGAGAAAAAAGCCTGAATCCACAGAACATCCTCTTCTACTACTTGATAAGCTCTTAATTTCAGGTTCTAGTAAGGGTTCTCAACTTTGTCAAATGCTTTTGCCTGATCAAGCAGGAGAATGTCTACAGGTTAACCAGTTTCCAAAAGTTTCATAATATGGTAAAGCTTTAATTCAGCTACTTTTTGCTATCTTGGAAAGGAGATAGGTTACGAAAATGGAACTTTCAGGGACAGTTCTAAAGGATAAAGTATGTCTGGGAAAGGTGTTTTGAAGTAACTACCTCTACTCTTTCTCTCTCTAGAGGGCCCTAACCTTTAAAAATCTATATTATAAAAGTGAAACCTTGCAAAATAGATATCCTGCTTAGATGAAATACAACAGGACTGTTTTCAGCTTCACAACTTTGCTCAATCCCAATTTATGAGGTCTCAAAGATCAACAAATACATTCCCAAAAGTTAAAAAAAACATTGATATGGCTTAAAATTCTACTCAAATAACAGGAATTACATTTTCAGAACTAAAACTAGAGAAAAGGAAACTGATAGACTAAATGAAAATTAAGGTAAAATGTTGTTTTGTCAAAATTTTTATAGGTATAGACCTGTCAAGTAGACAAATTTCTAAGAATTAGAAATCAGATGAGGAGGTACTTTTCAAGATACCAGTATTCATGCAAGAAGTGAATTTTTGTTAATGCTAATGAAATAAAACAAAATAGAATGAAAATATAATAGATCAGGAACAAATTTGGGCTATATATTTGCACAATAGCAGGAGGGAGGGGGTAAAGCATAGCATATATTAAATACATAGCCTAACCCAACCTAGGGACCTTTTAGTCCCCCTAAACCCCAAAACACTAAAGCTTATTTATAGTTCCTGGAGTGAGAAACCATATGTAATGCCTATCTTTATACAGCATCTTGTATAAGTACCAGGTAATGGCTATCACAGCTTTGCTTTTCTCAACACATGACTACTGGTATCTTGAAAAGTAACAAAGAGGGTTAACATGGAAGCTTGGCAATATGTTCATGTTCCTAGAGTATGTTTTTGGCCCTGGACTTATCCCTGAAAGTTTTGTTTTCCTAGCCTAACCCCTTTCCAAGAGAACAAAAAGTAGCAAAACTAGAATTTTGCCCATAATAGTATCATAAGAATGGTTTAAGTTAGTTTCAACAAATAATCTGTAATTCTCAAAATAAATCATTATATCATCATTGACAATACCTTCCATTAATTTGCAAATCACTTAGTTAAGACTAATTGGTCTGTAATTTTTTGGATAATCCTTGATTCCTTTCTTGAAAACAGGTTTGATATGTGCAAGCTTCTAATCTTGGGGTAGTTCTTCCTTTTCTCTTGACATGTAAAACTTTTAAGACATTATCTCTAAAACTAGACTCAAGCTTTAAATACTGGTCTAAGATTAAGCTCCATTATTGACTCTATTCATTTAAAATATTCAGCTTTGTTAAAGAATGACATAGGGTACCAAACCAGTTACCAACCCCCAACAAATAAACTGACACACGCCCCCCCCCCCCAAAAAAGAAAATTTAAGAAAACAGCTTCTACCTCACTGATTTTCTTTACGAATGGCAGCTTTTCCTCCTTTTCTCCTTCATGCTTAACATACAACAGCATTTCTAGCCCAGTTTGATGCATCTATTGACACAAAGCAGAGCCTAACTTTTGCCAGTCTAGGAACTTTGCATGGAATTTGGACTTTTTTGAAAGGCATATAATTAATATTAACAATCACCCAAAATTTTGAGTATTTTTGAGGAATGGTGTGGTTTTTAAATGGTTGGTTTTGTTAATGATAAAAAAAATCATCTTTTCAAAAATCCAACAGGGTAGCATTGCTTTACTGGTCACAGCAAACCTATTTCCCAACATGGTTGTTTTTTCTAATCTAAACAAAAAACTGGTTGGAAACTGAATGGATGGCCATGTTGCAAAATTCGTTTGGAGTCTTTTCTGTTGAATTGTGGCTATACAGGTTGTAAAACAAATAACAGGGAACATTACTTAATCTAGTTTTATTCAGGATACTGATAATGTTAGGGCTCTGCCTCAAATTTTACCATTTTCTCCTTTCCAACCTTTTTCCAAGGTTTCAGTAATCTTTCACATTGAAAAAAAAAATATGTTTGCAAAGTTTCTTTGCCATTTTTCTAGGATTTAATCAAATAATTTTAAGATGAATACTTTATTTGGAGAAACCCAATTGAACCTTTCAAACATTTGATGGTAACAAACATTTCAAAAGGAGTGATGCCACTCAATAGTAACCAAAGTACTAAAAACGGAAGTTTAAATGGAGTTATTGTGGTGATTCCAAATATACAAGTTTCTTTAAGTTTAGTGCTACCCATTAAAGGCTACAAGCCTGATAGGATTTGCTTGGTTTTCAAAAATAGGGAGAAACACCCCCTAGAAGTTAAAAAAAACTTAACAAAAATCACTTTATCAGATTAATTGTTGTAATTTAATTAAGCTTCTATTTTTCAAGCATAGGATATAATACTTCAGCTAAATTGTCTGTTTTTCTTTAGGTAAAAATAAGCCCGCAATGAGTTCTGGTGATGGTGGCAATAGTTGGCATTGTATTTATTGCCATGAAGCTTGGAATGGTTGTGGGTGCTTTGGGTCACTCATAATGGGCATCAGGGGCATATGCATTGGCAATGTACCCCTGAAGATCTTTCAACCAATTATGCCAGATCAGCAATGGAGCTAAACAAGCTCTTAAAGTCAAAATGAACAAAGTTTACTGCAAGATATGTTAGGAAGAGTAGAAGTTCTGTTTTATTTGTTAATACTATTGCTTTTTTATATTTTTCACATTTTGATATTATAATTTTATTTGTTTCATTACCAAGCTCCTATCTAAAAAAAAGTATGGAATATTAGCTATACCTTTGGCAGTAACATAACCCCCCACAGTGAGGAAAGGTCTATAAGTAACAAAATAACTTGTTTACATATAATATTTACATGTAGCATAAATTTTACTGGTAGAGGGAGACCAAAATTACTACTGGGGAGGATTCCGTGGAGAGGATTTTCAATTAGGAGGGAAGTTTCCAGGGAGTAAATTTATTAGGGAAAACTTTACTCTGGGTGAATTTGCCAAAATTCATATGCAAATGTTCACTTAATGTCTTGCTTTCTCTTATCCAACTCAATTTCATGCTTGGAGATGTTAAGGGTAATTGATCAGGATAAATTTTCACCAGGATTCAATTGTCTAGAGGATATATCCTTGGGGAGGGAAGATTTTTCTAGAGGTGAAGCCAAATTTCCTGGTATTACTAAAAAAAAGGAATTATAAATTAAGTTAATTATGTATATGAGGGGGTTGCTCCCTCCTCAAGACCTTGCTCTTTATGCTAAACAAAGTTTGACTGTTAGTACTAATTCTTGAAGAATGACTCATGAAACACACTTAACTTGACTTAAGGCTCCTGCCGAGGGTTCAGCATAGAGAACAATGAGACTAGGCGCCTCCAGGTTGACCTATCGCTTGCCAGGATTGCAGCTTCTTCCACTGGGATGTGGGCTTGGATGAGGAATTCATCAGCTTTGTCTTTCCACCTAGTGTGTGGGTGTCCTCTGGGTCGTTTCCATCCATGTATGGTGGGGTCAAAGTCAAATGCAACCCATGCTGGGGTGTCGCGTGGCATGCGAAGGAGGTGGCCATACCACCAAACAGTACACTGGGCGAGCTGCGTCAAGAAAGGAGTCTGAGCTGTACATGATAGGAGAGTCTGGTTGCTAACAAAGTCAGTCCAGTGAAGTCTTTCAATTCTTTGGAGATGTTTTGTCTGAGTGACATTGATGGCACTGAGGATAGATTTGGCAGCTGGCCACGTCTCCGCTCCATACAGCAGGACTGTGCTGACTGAAGCATTGTAGATGCGCATTTTGGTAAATCGGCTTATGTTTGGCTTTTGCCAGATGCTGCTAAGCCTCCCAACAAGTGCTGAAGCTTTGGCAATTTGAGATGTAAGCTCTTTTGTGATCAAGCCATCATTCGACAGAATAGATCCCAGGTAAGTGAAGTATTCAACCACATCTACTTGGTTGCTTCCAATGTTGACTTCCTTTACAGTAGAACGGGATGTGGGGGGCTCAAGGAGCATAACTTTGGTTTTCTGCCAGTTTTCTGCATGAAACACAAAGGCTGTATAATTAGAACAATTAAAATTTTTATCAGTTTTAAATAAAGATAGCATAAAGAGCAAGGTCTTGAGGAGAGAGCAGCCCCCATCTTATACTTAACACTGTCAGGTTGTTTAAAGTTTTGATGTTGCTCCTTACTTTTAGTTGAAAAACTTTTTTTTTTTAATTTAGTTACATATAAGGTTGACTTTTTACACAACTTTACCTTTACTATATCTTGCAGTTGAAGTAGGCTAACATGCTATTCTTTAAGCCTTTGAATAGAATCCTTAGAAGTGTTATCTAACTGTGGCTTATTGGGATTTGGGTTATATTGTTCTAGGGGGTTTAAGTTTTTAGAAATTGGAAGTAGAATAGTAGGTTTATTATACTATGGAGTTGCTAGACAAGTAGAACACTATAAATGCTAGGGTTAATGATAGAAGTTTAGCAAAATATGGAATGACAAGTTCCTCAGGACCTACATTTACAGGACCTTGGCAAGCAGTTATAACTGAATTCTCAATGTTTTTTAGGGAGTTCATTTCTTGTCTTACTTCAGTCAAGTTCTTGTCTTGTGTCTGTGTAAAAAATATTGTAGTTGTCTACTGTCATCCTAAAAAAAGTGAATTCATAAGTCACACACTGAGTTCACACCACAATGTAGAAAACTTGCTAGGCCAGCGGTGTTCAGGGGTGTCATTTCAGGGAGGGGTGGGGGCAGTTCCCAAACATTTTGGCTAGTAACATCCTTTTATAAAACTACAATCTACAATCTTGGTTCTCAGTGTCCAGGAATGGACTGAGTATTTTGATTGTGTGATTTATTCTTTTCATTTGTTAATAAACCCATTGAACATTAAAGCTCTTATATCTAGAAAAATTAGCCACTTAGCCCCCCCCCCCACAAAAAATTATGCAATAGGGCAAAACTGATAGAATTCAAGAAAAATTGTAAGAAATAAATAAATCACTACTGAAACTGAATATATTTTTAGTCTGAAACTGAATTTCCTTCAGGTTTGCAGTTGTACTTAAATTTAGCTTTTTTTCAAGCATAGGATATAATACTTCAGCTAAATTGTCTGTTTTTCTTCAGGTAGAAATAAGGATACTCTTGTACTAAACAGACTCTTTTATATAGTGCTTGTTTGGTTAATGCTAATGAAATAAATAAAATAGGATGACTATACAATAGTATAGAAACAATTATGGGATATATATTTGCACATTATGGTGGGGGGGGGGGGGGTGGTGGTAACAAAGCATAGCATATATTAAATACATAACCTAACCTAGGTACCCCCCCCCCCCCAAAAAAAAAAAAAAAATGTTGTATACACAATTAAAACCATGCTATACATTGTATTTCTCTACAGCAGTATCTAGTATCATCCTATAAAAATGGGTTTTTCAACATGTCTTGAGTTTGAGATATAAGAAGAGTCCCTTTAGTACAACAGTACTGAAATAAGCCTGCAACAAGTTCTGGGGATGGTGGCAATAGTTGGTGGTGCATTTATTGTAATAAGGCTTGGAATGGTTGTGGATGCTTTTGGGTCACTTGTGATGGGCGTAAGGGGCATATGTATTGGTGCTGTATCCCTGAAGACCTATCAACCAATTACAATGGGTCATTGAAAGAGCTAGATGACTTCTTAAAGTCAAAAGGAACAAAGTTTTACTGCCAGAGATGTTTGGAAGAGTAGAAGCTCTGTTTTCTTTGTTAATACTGTTTCTTTTATATTTATTTGCTTTGGAATATAAAAATTTTGTCTGTTTGCAATACAAGTATCTGAAGGTTTAAATGTATTTTCTTTTAACTTTTTGATATCTTTTATTTGTTTCCAATACAATAATCTGAAGGTTTAAATGTACAAATTTTGACAAATTAAACAGTGAAACAATCTATTTTTAGGTGCTATGAGAGAGATCTTAGGTAAATTTTTTGTGGTTCATATTATTGGCTAACAAATAAAGTAAACATACCACTCATTGCCTTTTTCATGCTCTTTCAAAGATAATAATTACTTTGGTAAAATTCTACTTTAGCTACTTTTGGCTATCTTGGAAAGGGTTTAGGTTAGGAAAATGAAACTTTCAGGGATGGGTCTACAGTCTGAAGTATGTCCCAGGAAGGTATTTTGAAGTACCTACCTCTACTCCTTCTCCCTCTAGAGGGTCCTGAAGTCTGCCTACATGAGAGGTCTATACCTATGGAAATTTTGACCAAACAACATTTTACCTTATTTTTTAGTTATCAGTTTCTTTTTCTCTGGCTTTAGTTCTGAAAATGTGATTCCTTGTAATTTGAGTAGAATTTTAAGCCACATCAATGTTTTTTTCAAAATTTTGGAAATGTATTTGCATATGAAACTTTCAGGGATGGGTCTACAGGCTAAAGTATGTGCCAGGAAGGTATTTTGAAGTACCTACCTCTACTCCTTCTCCCTCTAGAGGGTTCTGAAGTCTGCCTACATGAGGTCTATACCTATGGAAATTTTGACCAAACAACATTTTACCTTAATTTTTAGTTATCAGTTTCTTTTTCTCTGGCTTTAGTTCTGAAAATGTGATTCCTGTTATTTGAGTAGAATTTTAAGCCATATCAATGTTTTTTTTCAAAATTTGGGAAATGTATATCTTTAAAACCTTATAAATTGGGATTGAACAAAGCTGTGAAGCTTAAAACAATTTTGTTATACTTCATCTAAGCAGAAGATCTATTTTGCAAGGTTTCACTTTTATAACACACATATTCTTAAAGGTCATCAGAGGTCAGGACCCTCTAGAGGGAGCAGAAGTGGAGGTAGGTACTTCAAAATACCTTCCCAGGACATACTTTACCAGTACTCTTGCATTATATGGGCCTTTCTAAAAAGTCAAGTTTGGTTAATGCTAATGAAATAAATTTTTAAAGGTCATCAAAAGTGAATATTCTCTTAAGAGAGAGGGAGTGGAGGTAGATACTTCAAAATACCTTCCTGGGACATACTTTGGCCTATAGACCCATCCCTGAAAGTTTCATTTTCCTAACCTAACCCCTTTCCAAGATAGCCAAAAGTAGCTAAAGTAAAACTTTACCATACTTCTATTGCACATTCAAATTTACCCACCCCACCCGCCTAATGTGCAAACATATATCCTGAATTAGAATATACCATGAATTGTCAAAGGCAAAGTTTCAAATAGCAAAATTTAGTGCTATTTTTGTTGACAGCATTTGAAAAACTTGAAATGCTAGGAAAATGCTTTATATTTGAGTTGCCTAATAAATGAGGTTTGAATTGTTATAAAAAGTATTGGTAAAATTCTACTTTAGCAACTTTTGGCTGTCTTGGAAAGGGGTTAGGTTAGGAAAATGAAGCTTTCAGGGATGGGTCTACAGGCTTAAGTAGGCTATGTCCCAGGAAGGTATTTTGAAATAGCCTGTAATTTTATTTCTGATGTAAATGAGAAGTAAGTTTAAACTTTTCCCCCACCCCCCTAATGTGCAAATATATACCCTGAATTGGTATATATAGAGGTGGGGGCTAAAATTCATTTCTGACAAAAATGATTATTATATTTGTAAAGAGCATAAAAAAGGCATTGAGTGGTATATTCACTTTAGTCATAACTCAATAATATGATTTGGCAAATATTTACCATTTCAGGACCCTCTAGAGAGAGAAGGAGTGGAGGCAGGTACTTCAAAATACCTTCCTGGGACATACTTTAGCCTGTAGACCCATCCCTGAAACAAAATTATGTAAAACTCAAAACCTCATATCTTGTTATCTAATTAGAATAGAAAAGGTTTGTATAGGCCAATGAATAGCTAAAAATCCAAGCTATGCAACAATATGGTTATTATTAAAATTATTTAAGATCATTCACTTAAAATAATGGGTAAGGTTTACATTAACAGACTAATCAGCTAGATAAAAAAAACATACCACTAGCATCAGAATTTCATCCTGAGCCCAAATATAACACTCATTTCTGTTGCAAATTATTTTCAAAATTACTTCTAAGCTTCTTTAAGTTTCTTCAATTTTCCTGTTTTTTTTTTCACAGAAATGTCATGGTGGCAATTCAATTTGAAAAATACTAAATTTTGCTGAAAGCTGCAACTTGAATTGAAATATACTAAATCTTGTTGAGCAGTGATTTGATTTGAGAAATACTAAACAGTTTCAATTATTCATTTTTTTTTTTTTGGGGGGGGGGACTTACCACTAGCTCCAGAATTTCACAGTGAATCCAAATATGACATTCATTTCCATTGCAAATTATTTTCAAAATTGCATCTAAGCTTCTTTAAAAACAGCAAAACTTCTTTCATCCAAACCAACACTTTATGGCAGCTACATATACAGATTTATAAATATCAGACAAATAGCACTTAGGCCTAATGTAAACAAACTAATCACTGATATCTAACTCTTCATCATCACTTTCTGATGCACTATGGGTGTCACTGTCTGGTGCTCAAGGGGCCCTATTGATTCCAGGGGGATAGACCTTTGCAGCTTCAATCAAAAAATTATGAAGTTGGTCTTTTCCCTCAAAATTTTGCAGAACGCAACACATACTGCTCCATGTATGCTGTTTGCATCCCTGGTCTTTTAGAGTGCCTTTTGAAGCATCTACACAGACTTTCTATATTTTGAGTATGAATGGAACATTCCTGTGGATCAACAAAATTGGCTGAATGATTGATTTGGTAATGAGTATATCCATGGCTGGACAATGTACTATAAGCTCCCCATTTATCACTGTAAATGACACTTCCAGGCTTAATATATTTTTTTATAATAGGAATTAAAGTTTCCTTGTTTCTTTGGAGGCCTTCTTGGCCATCAGTCAGGGCTACAATCATTTTTCTTTTGCTCTCTCTCTCTCTCTATTCCACCAAAAACCCAAACTTGCCATGAAATCCTTCCCCTGTTGTGCTTTTTTCTTGTCATTAAAGTTTCATTGATTTCAACTTCAACACCCTGCCCTCCTATAGGTTCTTGGTTTCCTTTCCAAGCCATCAGAACTTCTGAGCAAAAAGACCTCCATTCAATGCTTGTTTTTTTTTAATATCTGGAGTTCCTCAATAACTATTTAATGGTCCAAATGATTTGACAGAAAGTGATTTATAAATATCAGGATTTGATGAGGCTTAATCCTGGCCTGATGCAAGAAACTTCCTTTTCTATTGGATACTGAATAGCTGCAAAATCTTCTCTTTTTGGTCTTTGGGATGACATAGCTCTTGCTGCATTTCCACATATTTTCAGATGAGTAATAGTTGCATGGTGTATTGCAGCTTTGGCACATTACTAGTAATGGTAAGACACCATGAGTCCTGAAAAGTTGATGCTTTCTTCATCATTATTTATAAATCTGTTTATTGCAGCATAGTATGACATTTCACATGACTGGCACATAGACATTTTCTAATAACTGGCAATATACAAATCAGAACAGTTGAAAATGATATTTTTCTATCTGAGTAATCTGAATTTTTTTTTCTAGCTTTCAGCCTAAATGTAACCAAAGTCCAAATTCTAAACTTTACCTTAGTTCTGAATCAAGAACAAACTAAACAGGGAAGACCTATTTTGTACAGCTTCACCCAAAACTAGGTTAAGTTAGGACTAGGTCACTTGGATAAAAATCCAATTCTGTTGATGTTCCATTAGTATCAAATTTCAGTTTTTTAGCATTTTGGTTACTATTGAGCTGGGTTACTCCTTACTTAAAGTTTAAGTTATGAAACTAGGTCACTTTAAAGTGACCTAATTTATTTAGTGGTATGTATTTGTATTAGACCCTGGCACCATGCCGGTGCATTGGCTGAATGCCACCAATAAAAGGCCTGGTTGACTGCCACCAAAGTGTCACAATGCTGCAGGTGCAAGAAATAAATTTGGTTCCCCAAATCCCCAAAAATCAATTGATCACAGTGCTGCTGCCAAAGTGTTGCAATGCTGCCGGCACACCACATGTGGCATGTGTGGCACTATGAGCATCCAGTTTCAAACAGTTTGTAGTAGCAAACTGTAAGTAAGGAGCAACCCAGCTCAATGGTAACCAAAACTCTAAATTTGATACCAATGGAACATCAACAGAATTGGATTTTTATCCAAGTGACCTAGTCATAACTTAACCTAGTTTTGGGTGAAGCTGTACAAAATAGGCCTTCCCTGTTTAGTTTATTCTTGATTCAGAACTAAGATACAGTTTAGAATATGGACTTCAGTTACATTTAGGCTGAAAGCTAGAAAAAAAAAATCAGATTACTCAGATAGAAAAATATCATTTTCAACTGTTCTGATTTGTATATTGCCAGTTATTAGACAATGTCTATGTGCCAGTCATGTGAAATGTCATACTATACGAAAAGAAACTAGAAAACTGACCTCAAACTATGAAGAACGACTGGCCAAAAACGTCAAGGAAAACCCAAAATTATTCTGGAAATACATCTCCCATAAGAAGCCAGGCAGACACACCGTACCAGACCTGGTAAACAACAACTCTATATCCTCTTGCCCCTCTGAAAAAGCAAACCTGCTTAATCAGCAGTTTGCCTCAGTGTTCTCCATGGATGACCCCCAATCAACCCCCCCACCAGCAGAACAGGCTCACACTCCCTTCCCAATGGTACACTCACCAGTCACAATCAAAGAAGTAACCAAACAGCTTAAGGACCTTGATCCCAATAAATCAACGGGACCTGATGGTCTCAGCCCACGACTGATGAAGGAATTAAGCCCTGCAATATCAGCCCCACTGGTAAAACTATTCAATCTGTCGCTTGCACAAGGAAAGCTTCCTGGGGACTGGAAGAAGGGAATAGTCATCCCAATTCACAAGAAGGGTAGCAAAACTTCTGCAGCAAACTACAGACCTATCAGCCTTACATGTGTGGCATGCAAGGTCATGGAGAGAATCATAAACAAGTGTATCATTAACCATCTTGAGGCCAACTCACTTATCAGCAGTAGTCAGCATGGTTTTCACTCAAAGAGATCGGTGGACACAAACCTTCTTGAGTCATATAGTCTTGTAACTGACCTACTAGAGAGAGGATTACCTGTGGATATAATATTGTTAGACTTAGCCAAAGCATTTGACAAGGTTTGTCACCGATACCTCATTCACAGGCTACTTACTCTATCTGTTAGTCCACAAGTGGTCAGTTGGACAGAGGACTTTCTGAGGGACAGAACACAGCAAGTGAAAGTTATAACTGGACGAAACAGCCATGTCCTTTCTGACGAAATCAAAGTCACTAGTGGGGTTCCCCAGGGCAGCGTCCTGGGCCCCACCCTGTTTAACATCTACATAAATGAGCTACCCCTCATCACCAGCAACAAAACCACCCTATATGCGGATGATTCGAAACTCATAGGCCCTGCCAACACCTCTTCTTCCATCCAATCCCTCCAAACTGATCTCAACCACATGTGCTCCTGGGTCAAAAGATGGCTGCTGGAATTCAACGCAGAAAAATGCAAGGTCATACACTTCGGACACAAAAACCACAAACATCAGTACCTCATGACCCAAAATTCTGGAAGTCACCACACAATTGAGCCTGTCCAGGAGGAGAGTGACCTTGGCGTCATCGTTGACTCCCAGTTGAAATTCAGCTCCCACTCACAGAAAATCTCAGCCAATGCTAGTAGAGCCCTAGGCATCATCAAACACAGCATCACCAGTAGGAGTAAACACGTAATCACCAAACTCTATAAAGGATTAGTAAGACCTAGACTGGAGGTGGGGATGATACTGGCCACCCCTCGATTCAAAAAGGACAAGGCAGTTCTTGAGCAAATCCAACGAAGGGCCACTAAGATGATTGTCGGCATGGAAAACAAGACATACAGTGAACAGCTGAAGGAACTCAACCTCCCCTCCTTAGTATATAGACAGAAACGGGGAGACATGATCCAGGCGCACAAACTCCTCTCAACCAATCGAGAAAATGAGATCCTGGAGATCAACACCTCCCAAAAAACACGAGGACACCTTAGATGAATCCGCAAACATCAGGCTACAACTGGAGCAAGATGCAATTTCTTCTCGAATCGGATTGAGAACCTCTGGAATAACCTCAAGGAGGACACTGTGGCTGCTGAATCAACAGATGCTTTCAAACGCCATCTGGATGCTGAGTGGAAAGATACACCATGGAAGTTTGACTGGGAAGCACCAGAATCTTCCACCAGAACTTAACCAACTACAACAGTCATCATAAGGAGTGACTCAACAGGATTGAAAGTCCTTATTTCACTCCAAGCTGTGATTTAAGGTAATTTTAAGGTATACTGCAATAAACAGATTTATAAATAACAATGAAGAAAGCAACAACTTTTTCAGGACTCATGGTGTCTTACCATCACTAGTAATATGCCAAAGCTGCAGTACACCATGCAACTATTACAGATCTGAAAATATGTGGAAATACAGCAAGAGCTATGTCATCCCAAAGACAAAAAGAGAAGATTTTGCAGCTATTCAGTATCCAATAGAAAAAAGAGTTTCTTGCATCAGGCCAGGATTAAGCCTCATCAAATCCTGATATTTATAAATCACTTTCTGTCAGATCATTTGGACCATTAAATGGTTATTGAGGAACTCCAGATATTAAAAAAAAAAAAAAAAACAAGCAATGAATGGAGGTCTTTTTGCTCAGAAGTTCTGATGGCTTGGAAAGGAAACCAAGAACCTAAAGGAGGGCAGGGTGTTGAAGTTGAAATCAATGAAACTTTAATGACAAGAAAAAAGTACAACAGGGGAAGGATTTCATGGCAAGTTTGGGTTTTTGGTGGAATAGAGAGAGAGAGAGAGAGCAAAAGAACAATGATTGTAGCCCTGACTGATGGCCAAGAAGGCCTCCAAAGAAACAAGGTAACTTTAATTCCTATTATAAAAAATATATTAAGCCTGGAGGTGTCATTTACAGTGATAAATTGGGAGCTTATAGTAAATTGTCCAACCATGGATATACTCATTACCAAATCAATCATTCAGCCAATTTTGTTGTTCTACAGGAATGTTCTATTCATACTCAAAATATAGAAAGTCTGTGTAGATGCTTCAAAAAGTACTCTAAAAGACCAGGGATGCAAACAGCATACATGGAGCAGTATGTGTTGTGTTCTGCAAAATTTTGAGCAAAAAGACCAACTTCATAATTTTTTGATTGCAGCTGCAAAGCTCTATCCCCTTAGAATCAATAGTGCCCCTAGAGCACCAGACAGTGACACCCCTAGTGCATCAGAAAGTGATGATGAAGAGTTAGATATCAGTGATTAGTTTGTTTACATTAAGTGCTATTTATCTGATATTTATAAAACTGTACATGTAGCTGCCATAAAGTGTTTGTTTGGATGAAAGAAGTTTTGCTGTTTTTAAAGAAGCTTAGATGCAATTTTGAAAATAATTTGCAATGGAAATGAATGTCATATTTGGATTCAGGATGAAATTCTGAAGCTAGTGGTAAGTTTTTCCCCCCAAAAAATGAATAATTCAAAATTTTTCCTATTTCTCAAATCACCACTCAACAAGATTTAGTATATTTCAAATCACAGCTTTCAGCAAAATTTATTATTTTTCAAATTGGATTGCCACCATGACATTTCTGTGAAAAAAAAAGGAAAATTGAAGAAACTTAAAGAAGCTTAGAAGTAATTTTGACTTTGCAACAGAAATGAGTGTTATATTTGGACTCAGGATAAAATTCTGATGCTAGTGGTATGTTTTTTTTTTTTTATTCATGTACCAACAGAAAGCTGATTGTCTTCTGATTCTAAAAATCTAACTTTTATTTCTTGATTTTTATGGTATAAATTTAGAATTCTGTCACCTGATAAGGAGACATGTTAAGAAAATAATTCTTACTTTAAATATGTATAATGATCCTAGTTCTTATATTATCCAAGGGGAGAACCTTTATCATCAAGTCTTTCCTCTAAAAATCCTTCTTTTTCTAGCTTAATGTCATACTGTAGTAAAAAAGAGGCAGTCCAAAAACCCATTGCTATTTTTCCAAAATGCCAAAGAAAAGTGGTCTTTCCCAAAATGAGGTCTTTTACCATATTTTTGGAATATGTTACTCTTGAACAACTTATTTATAAACTAGTGATATGTTTTTAACCACTTTTCAATAACTTAACTAATTTTGATAACTTCTTTGTGTAGTTACAATTCAGGGTATGTATTTGCACATTAGGGGGTGGGTAAATTTGAACTGGCAATAGATGTGATTATTATGCTCATAAAGAGTATAAAAATAGGCATTGAGTGGTATGTTCACTTTATTTGTAAGTCAATAATATGAACTGCAAATAATTTACCAGATCTTATTGTGATTTAACTGTTGGTGGCAATAGGGTAAGACACCCAGTAGTTGGCCACCTGCCTATTCTCAGACAGAATGTAACTAACAGGGAACCTGTTAGTTACACAGTTAGATAGGCTATACAAGTTTTCCCTGTTATTTTATACTTAAATTTCACTTCAATGGCTAATGGAAAGGCAGTGTGATCTAAGAAATTATAGGCCTAACAAAGAAGATGAAAACAGTATTTTCCCTACATAACCTGTTAGTTAACTAACAGGGAAACCAGCTATGTATGAAAACTTTCTAAGCAGATTAGCCTAGAGGTAGGTTCCCTGTGAGTTACATTCGGTCCAAGAATAGGCAGGTGGCTGACTACTGGGTGTCTTACCCTAGCTGTCTGAATAGCCTACTAGGTATCTAACAAATTCTTCATATAAAGACAGGGCTAGCCTATGGCTTCATATTCACCTTTAAGATCAAATAGATGACATATCTAGTGAAAAGTTGATCTTTAAGCTAAAGGATTTATCAAGAAATGAAACATTGACCAAGTTAGTGAGAACCAGGCACTAGCCTGTAGACCATTCCTGACTTATTCCAGCCATCTCTCCTAGCGTTCAGCCTACCCAGGGTTATCAAAGAGACTCTCTTGTTTACTTATGCCGTTAAACAAAACATAAAAGCTCTCTGAACGCTGGTCTTTCAATAGTTACCTTTACTTTATTCTATCCAAAATCTTCAAATAGAAAACACGTTAGTAATGGCGGGATAGTGAAGAAAGGACGATGTAAACGTAATGAAAAGGATGATATTTAATTCGATAAGAATTACGCAATATAAGATGACGCTACAAATTCTTTATGCATGTCCAAGAATGTCCTTAGAATCATCAGTGCGCCAAATAGGGAGTAGGGGATTGATGCAGTATCGGTTGTGAGCCTCATAATCTGAGGGATAAGGCATACCCCAGAGTGTAAAATATAAAAATTAAACGAATTTAGTATCATAAAAGTGGAGGTGGGGGGGGGGGGGGGAATGCCCACGGCCCAGGTCTAAAACCGGCACTGGATTGATATCCGTCTATTTTCTGGAAAGTACTTCATTTTTGGCATACTCATTGAAAAGTACCTGTTTTGGGATAATTTCACAAAAAATTGAGAAACGTCAAAATTGCACCCTCAGGATTTTGAAAAAGACATTTTTCCCCATCTATGTTTTCATGAATTACCACCCCCTGATAAAAAAAAAACAATTTCTGTGAATTACACGTAAGCTTTACATGGGTCTATAGGATTTTTTTTTACCTTAGTTGCTCAGCAATTTTTTGTTTCAAGAATTTTGCTACTTCCTAATGTTAGAAAACACAAAAAAAATAAATATAAAGGCGACAAACGGGTTAATAGCCAGTAAAAGAAAACGAAGAAAAAAAACGAATATTTCGCCCGTACCTAACAAGGCGTCTTCAGCGTAGAGAAAAAAAATAACTAAAACTAAAAAATCTACACAAAACTAAAATAGACTAACCTAAAAATATAATATACAATTACTTAACATTTACAATTCGGAGCTACCTTCTTGAAACAACCTCACAAAATTTGCTTTTGTGAGGTGGTTTCACGAAAAGTTACTTTTGTGAGGTGGTCTCACGAAGGTAGCTTCAAATTGTAAATGTTAAGTAATTGTATATTATTTTTTTAGGTTAGTCCATTTTAGTTTTATGTATGTTTTTTAGTTTTAGTTTATTTTTTTTCTCTACGCTGAAGACGCCTTGTTAGATATGGGCAAAATATTCGTTTTTTTTTTCTTCGTTTTCATTAACCGACCATAGACCCGTTTGTCGTCTTTATATTTATTTTTTCTGTGTTTTCTGTCATGGCTGGCCAGTTCGGCTTTGTATGTTATCGTTTGCTGAAGCTTTTTTAAGAAGAAAGAAACACCCCTATTTCTTAATCCGAATATAAAATTGAAAAACAAAGAATGTTTGAGTTTTCAAGTTTAATGGAAAATTTTATTACCCAATTTAAGTGTGATTTGAACTCTCAGCAACTTTTATCTCAAGAGTGAGATGCTAGTAAATGATAAATGTCATATGGTGAGGCCATGATATTGAAAAGAAAAAAGAAGAAAGTACTGAGGACACAAAAACATAATTTGACATTGAACATAGCATATTATTTTATGTTTCATGTTTTTTATGCATAGCATCCATTCTTATATTTGTTTGGAATTGTGCTTGTTCGAAACCAGGAAATCGATCCTTTTGTATTTCAATAAATTCCACTGACACAACGGCTTAGTAATACTACTTTCTTCTCTATAAAGTAGTAATTCTAAATATAATATTAAGCTGACATATCATTTGGGTATCCTTAGTAACTACAGAATCACGCTCCTTTATGCTAGGTTTATTTTTCTGGAAATCCAGGCGTACTTGATCTGTTATTACTTAATTTCCTTTTATGTCCCTTCTATTTTTTTTTTAATTCAATGCCAATTCTTTATGTTCGTTAAGATGTAATATGGTCTTTTAGGCCAGGCTGCTTTTCCCTTTATAAGTAACATGAAATGAAAATATATCAACAACGGTTAAAACCTTATAGCAATAAAAAAATTAGAAAAATTTACCGGTTATTTATATACTTGTATTTCACTTCATTCAATTCAATCATTAATTACCCACAACTACAAGAGAACAAGTAGTGCAAGTGGAGTATAAACATAATAATAAAAAGAAAAAAACAAAAGAAAAAAGAACATCAACAAACTCTAGCAATTAATTTCTACAAAGAAAAAACTGTAAAAGACCATGGTCAGGGCCAATATTACAAAATGCATCTGTAGAAAGCTTATTCAGATCTCAATCTTTCGACTTTGTGTCCTTGCTTTTTTGGGATTAAAAAAAAAAAAATGTGCTATGTTTTCTTTATATTACTCTGAGTTCTGTGATGCTGTTTTATAAAGTGGAAGTCTTCAAGGCAGGTTAGAGCCTGTTTAGACTTTGATGGTTGTTTTTTTCTTACGTTTTATTTTGCTGAACTGATCTCTATTTGGTTTTTATTTACTTTACTGGCTCGGTAATAATAGTTTTATGATCAAAAGACAAAATAAAAACGAGCTTTTAACTAGTAAATTTTGACGTGTATTTAATTTTGCTTTAATTCCCAATATGTTTAGAAAGTTCTGTGAACCTCGCCTTTCTAGATTTAAGAGGAAGAGATGAAAGGGCCTTGTTTTCTATTCAAATACCTCCGAAAAGAAGAATGAACTATAGGTACATACACTAAGCTACGAAATTCTAGGCGTTATAACCAGTGTAAGATATTTTTGACCGTTAGAAACAGATAATTTGGCCATAAATGTAATTTTTTAAAGCTGCTTTATCGCCGGGCTACGTTAAAAGGTGTTTTTTGACAACATTAGTCAAAGCTCTAATTAAACTGTGTAAACAGTTTTACTACTGATTTTACTACTGATGACGGTCACTGTATATGTGACCGAAATATCTGGTATTTTTGTGAATTTCTATCACTGTCTATTAAAAGGATTTTATCCCTATTTGAACTTTTATTTATCGAAACAGAACACGCTGGTGTATCAGGGCATATGAATATCTAATCACGAGGAGGCAAATAAACTTAAAACCATGATGCGAGGGAGGAAGGATACTTCTTACTCAAATTTGATGCCACCTAATTTATAGTTGAGAAAGATTGCTCAAGTAATTTGAATGAGAAGTATCTTCTAAAGAACTTTAAAACTTTAGCATAAAGAGCGAGGATCGAGGAAGGGGCAGCACTCCTTACATACGGAATTATTTCTGTTCGCTTCAAGTTTTAATGTTGCTCCAAAATTTCAGTGGAAAAACTTGTATTTTATTTAATTTATGCAAAAAGGGCAAAATGTCCGTAATAACTACTTAATAACTGTTAATTAATTCTTATAATCTTATTAATAGTTAATCAGGGTCACGCAAAGAGGAAGGGAAGCGCAGGCAAGTGAGCCCAAAATATTCGGATTTCTGTAGTTTTTCCTCCACTATCTCCTGTTTTCGGTGTAACTCATCTATTTTTTGAAAAAGCTCCTTTCATATACGTAATAATTTTGTTCGTTTTAAGTTTTGATGTTGCTCCTTACTTTCAGTTGAAACAAGTTAAAAAAAAAAAAAAAAAATTAATTTCTGATCATTTTTAAATAATAATATTCGGAAATCCGGCACTATCTCCATGAAAAATTCCGATACTTGTGTATTATACTCCACTCACTCAAGTTTACAATGTGTAAAATTCGAGAACAAACTTGTTACTTCTTTACTTTAGAAACAAATTTAGGCTATATATTTGAACATTAGGGGGGGGGGTAAAGTATAGCGGGTCTGTATGCAAAATGTGTTAGGTACAATTATTCTGCATATTATTAATATATTTGTAAGAATTGTTTTCTGACTTCAAACTGTCCAAAAATTTACCCCTCCCCCCCACTCCTTTATATGCAAATATATAGCCCAAATTATATATTTCCCATCTAGCCTGTCATTTGTCTTTGTCTTGTCTCACGCTAAGCTGAAAGAAACTAATAAAGAAACTGGTTTGTTCTTCCTTTATTTTCCTACTTTTAGACATTTTTTACTGCATAAGGCAAATTAAAATACGTTGTTAAGTAATTCACAAATATCCAAAGCAACAAGCAAATAATGAGGCAGAAAGAAAATACGTCTAACCCCAGCCTATTCAAAGCCAAGGTTGAAGAAACAAATGTTGATACATGCTTTGTTATAGTTGGAGATTTATGAAGGTTGATAATTGAGTTTAAGCTGTTTTTGCTTTGTGAGCAAATCGCGATCAAGTTCTTTTTTACATTTTTTAGCTTTTTATTGTGTACTAAACGATTCTTTCAAAAACAAATTGCTTTCACTTCAAAAGTGACTAAGGCATACAAGACAAAAATAGATGATTGCTCACCCTCATTACTTTAGACTTAGCAGAGCAACTATCATGGTATAAGAAGTAGCAGTAGGAGTAGTAGTAGCACTAGTATTAGAAGATGTAACAGCAGTAGCAGTAGTATTTTTAGTATGCGCATACTGCCTTTTGGTCAGTTGAACATCGCACTCATGATGCTTGGAAGTTTCAGCTTGATCAGGTAAGCCGTTCCTAAGATATTGCTAACACGCATTTTTGACAATATATGTGCACATAATATGTTTCGATTTAGTTTGAATTTCATTTCACCTCAACATATCCTCAAAATAGCAACTCAGATTGCTTAAGGATTGTTCTGGGTACCCGGCTGACTGACTGTATTTCAAACAATATGCTATACGAAGAATGTGGTCCAATACCGCTCTCTAGGGCTGTAATGAAAGAAAGGTTGAGGTGGTTAGGGCACGTTGTGCGGATGAAGGATGACAGATTTTTCTTTTCGGCCAACCATCTAGGGCTAAACGGAAAGCAGATCGTCCCCGTCTGGGGTGGGAGGACGTCATAAAGAAAGATTTAAAGGAAATGGGAACTTCGTGGGCGGGTGTAAAAAGGGAGGCTTTGAATAGATTGGGATGGAGGAGGAGCGTGCGTAGCTGTGTTGGCCTCAGGCGGCTTGGTGCTGCGGTGAGCTGTTAGTAGTAGTAGTAGTAGCCTTAATAGCAGCCGCTACAGAGGCAGTAGTAATAGCAGAATTAGTACTAATAATAGGAGTAGTAGTAGTAATAGTAGTAGCAGTAGCGTGCAAGCACTTCCTTATTGATCAATTCATCATCCCCTTCGTCATCCCCCAGTAGTTTTAACTTAATACCCTTAGTCATTCCTGACTAAGGAATGAAGTATAAATAAAATATTCCACAAGAAAGTGAAAACTGTCGCGACTTCTGTAAATCCCCAAGAACTACTACCGAGTCAGGCAGCAGCAAAGCATCACTGACTACACGTCTACCGTCAGGTTCATATCTGACTAGGTAACTCGGTCGATCCTTTAGACTGGGAATGGAAACCGCAAGACAATGAAGTTCTGATGCCGATTCAGACAGATCTCCCTGCAGTTTCCTCTCATTTTCTGAAAATTGATAATTGTTTATGCAGAGTTTAGGGTGTGATAGTGAAAAAAGTACCTCTAAGAAAAATAGACTTGAGTGTACCGTTGCTTGTCGTAGCCTTTGCAGCAATTAGAAGGTTCATTCAGAATTTAATGAACAAGAGTGGCAGTCCCACAGAAAACATATTGAACTTCCTTCCGTTGTCTCATGTGTTATTTTTCTACGTTTAAAGAATAATATCGATGCTTTGATAAACAAAACTATAATTAGGAACGACTTCGTTACCTGTAGTTATGCGGAAAGATGATGACCTTTTCTTTCTATTTATTTACTTAAGCTTTTTTGTACTTGTTCCTCTAACTGAACCCTAATTTTATACCCTATGAACGAAGAAAATTATCCACATCAGACTTAATGGGTATGTTGGCTATTTTTTTTTTTTTTTTTAACTAAAAACATGGTTTTCTCAATTTCTTTTAGGATTGAAGGTTTCTTTTTGGTCTGACAGTGAAACATGCTATAGACGCAATTTAAGAGCAAAAAATGACCTAGAAAGATGGATCATTCTTCACTTTAGACAATTACCAATCTTTTTGTTTTTTCGCAAAAAAAACAACAGCAAAAAGCAGGAAAGAAATGTTTTGCAACGTGGTAGAGATGACGATTCTTGATGTTGTTCAGCATTTTTTTTTCTGGTATGGATAGTGAAAACAGTATTTATTTATTAATTTGTTCCATGCCAAACCTTATTTTCCCCCTACTGATCATCTTCAATATCCAAAAGCTGTTTTTGAAAAGAGTTAAATTACACTTCAGCAGCTAGATTTCACGCAGTGCAATGAAATGCCTTCGCGGGCAAATGCCCGAAAAAAAATCACTGTTATGGCCGGCAGAACTATTATTAAAACATATAAAAGTATCCTTTATTTGCACTGGCAAGAGCGAAGGGAGGCGGTAAAAATCTATCAAAGAAGCTGTTTGCAAGGCGATTGGCCCACAAAGCTTGATGTGTCTTTAGCTGCCTTTATCTCTGTTGTCTTCAGTACCCTAAAACTATGTGCTGACATGAGTCAAATCATGCTTTGGCAGCCTAATTTCATGTCAAAACGAATAAGAGTTTCAATAGGGATATGTCCTTTATTAGACACTTCACTTTCTAATAAAGAACTTATCCCTACTGAAACTCTTATTCGTTTCGTCAAAGAAAGGCAGAGGGGTCTGTGAAAAAAAAAAAAAAATAATTTCGTGCCACCCGATGAAAAAAATGTCTTCGTGAGCGAACACTTGGTTTACTAATGTTTCAGATCGGAGCTGAAAAATTTGTTGCTCTAGCCAGCAAAAATTTGTTTAAAATAGATAAAAGTGTCCTGTTTATTCACTGGCAAAACATGCCCTGTTGTTTTAATCTATAGATAAATATTGTAAGGAATCGAAGATGACATTTCCTTCGAAATTCCTAGGAAGTCTTCATAGAATTGCCATATAAACCACATACCGGCTGTTTTTCACACACTGACGCCCTATGTGTACTTCGGCTTAATAATTGACCGGATTTGGCAAAAAATTATCCTTAGCCAAAATTGTGGCCTTACAGAAATGAAAGGACGAATTTGCTGCATCCAGGGGGCGTCAATTGGAGGCAGGGAGCATGTCTCTCCACAAATTTACAGCAAATATAGGTTTTGAACTTTTTACAGGATCAGTTTGTTTTCTATATATTTAAACGGAACAACACAGAAAGTACCTACAATAATTAATTGGGATTTTTTATACAGCATAGACAATCACGATGTAGCTTTTGTTTTGGTTGAATGTACTGAAGTAGATTTTGTCTCCCCTGCACTTATGAAGTAAATTTGAAGCAAATGCTAGCAGGGGCATCAAGCCTATTTAAGGAAACCTTCCTCAACCATTTTTGAAAAAAAAATGCTGATTGTAAAGAAACAGCTTTTTTTTACCTCCGTCAGACTGGTATATTGAATAGATTAGAAAACCACCCCTCTTCAAGTTACTCAATGTGTCTCTTTAAGATAAAAATAGGACACAGTAGTAAGATTTATTGCAAAAATAAGACAAACCAAAACAACAAAAACTAATGACCGTCGTTTTATACATGATCTCCATATCTATCCTTCAATGAGCGAACATATTGCAATAAGGGACCCAAAGATTTTCCCTCTTTGGCAGATATAGAAAATAACTGAATATTTCTTTGCTGGCAGTAGTTTTCAAGGACCTCCTTATTCTCCTAAAAAAAAGAGGTTAAAAAAAAAAAAACAGCGAAAAAAAAACAAAAACAGATTAGCTTCTAAACCTAAATTTTCTAAACCATAAAAGCAAAACTTATTATAACTTGTTTTCTTGCTTCTTTTTTTCTTAATTGGTATTATGAATAGATCAGAAAACCGTCACTCTTTAAGTCTCTTAATGTCTCTCTTCAGGACAAAACAATAATCTTTAAAACAAAAGAAAGACAAAAAAAGCTAATGATCGTCGTATTGTAAATGATCTTCATAGCTATCCTTCATTGAGCGAATATGTTGCAATAAGGGACCCAAAGCTTTTCACTCTTTGGAAGACATAGAAAATAGCTGAATATTTCTTTGCTGGCAGCAGTTAGTGAGGACTTTCTTATTATTCTAAAAAAAAACACTAAATAAAAAAAGAAAACAAATTCAGAATATCTTCTCAACTTAAATCTTGTTTTTTTGTTTATCCTTTTCTTCTTATTTTTTTTTTTTAAATTTAAAATTTTCTTTCTGCACCTTTTCAGTAAAGCACAAAAGTATTTTTGCATATTAGTCAGAAATGGTACTTACGCAGTAGAAAAACTAGACACAACTTCGACATTCGAATATTTTTCACATAGTTGTTCTGCTTTTTATTTTTAATTTTCACCTTCATTCACCAAAGCAAAGTATTTAAGAACAAGAGCTAAGGGGTAGACTAAAACGGAACCACAAACATACTAAGCCAACAGTAGCCTCAAAAAAAAACAAAACATAATGACTGTTACTTTTTTCAAGTATATGCCCAGTTGTAACTTGATTTATAAACGTCAATTGATATCACAGTTAGATTACCACCAAGGCATTTGCACTGTCAAAGCGTTTTGATAAAAAATAATTTTCGTCTTTCACGATATGCAGCACTTGAATTACAACCATTTTAAGCTGCCAATAGCTAGAATACATCACCAAAATCAAGATTTTACTTCAAGTAGTTCTTACAATCGTTGTTGCACCGTCTGGTATGCATCTGTTTTTATTCGCAATTGCATTTAGCCCAAGAAATTCAATGTGCTTTGAAATGTGTTTATTCTTTGGCAATCCAGCCAAGTTTGAACAGAACGATGCCCTCGAATGGGACAAGAAGAAGAAACAAGAAAATATTTAAAGCAAATAGAAAATTTATGGAAGAAGGTAAAGACTGAAGCTCTGAACAGAATGGGACTAACACCTAGCTGTTTTTCGCTCAGGTGGTTTAGTACTACAATGAGTTGTCAGCAGTACCAATGGTCAGAAAAATTTCTGATGAGATCGAATTTTTAAATATTGCAATAGGTAATTTCGTAAATTAGTTGCACAAAATTTGCAAAAAAAAACGAAATGTTTGAATAATACGATGATGACAGAATGGCAATTTTACTCCTATATTTATTATTAAATGAAGCACTCTATTTTAAAACTATACATATAATATATAACCCCCCCTGTCTCTTCAAAGTTTAGTCGTTGGTACTCATCTGTGTCCCAAAGTATAGAAGATACTTGTCCTTCTTATTTGAATGAGAAAAGCAGAAAAAATTACCTGTGCTTCATGAGTATCAATCTTATTCCCCACCACCGCGAAAGGACGTTTGGCCAGTTCATCTTTATATTCTCTCAATTCATGCTCAAGGATTTCTAGTTGCCTCCAAGGTTCAGGCTCAGTCAGATCAATAATATAAAGAAGGCACATACACCGTTCTATGTGCTTTAGAAAATCTATCCCCATCCCTTTTCCTTCGTGGGCTCCTTCGATTAAGCCAGGGATATCAGCAACTGAAAGTAGATAGTTAAACCACTAACTATTAATAGTTAAAAAGAGATGAAAAGCAAAGTATTCACCGCAAGATTTTTTGAAGCTGAGAGGAGGCTGTTTTGGACTCTGAGTACTGACTTTCCGAATAAGAAGAAGCTTCTAGTGAGTATTAAGCTTTCCATCCTATAAAATGGCCGTAATTAGCAAAAAAAAACGAATAAAAAGTTGGTTTATCCACTAATTTATGGACACTCGTTTCAAGGACATCAACTTATATAAAATATAGCTGATATGAAAATCGTAAAGATCAACCTTTGACCCCATGGAATGTCAGTATTCAGAGAGGAAGTCAAAAATACTAGGAAAGTCATTCAGAATAGCAAAGCCAACGAGATAACTTTGGGAAATTATCAATATGACGATCGATCAACGCAGTAAAGAAGTTTTTTTTACCTCATTACCGATGACCATTGGGATGTGGTTAACGGTGTTACGTCGTTAATAAGCTTTTGTGACATCATTAGTGATAACCATTGTGATGTGGCCAACGGCGTTACGCCGTTAAGAAGTTTTTGACTTTATTACCGATAACAATTGTGAAGTGGAAACGAGTTTAAAAAACACATTAAAATATAAAAAAATTCTTAGGGTTAGACTCCCCCCTCCCATGAAAAACACCTTATCCATACATTTTCTATGTCAATAGTGAATTTTAAATACGGCAATTTTCGTGACTTCATACAAACCCTCTACTTATTTATCTTCGCATATTTCCAGTATGTATAAATATGAATTTTTTCAAGTAACTGGACAAGGCTATTTGTTCTTCCCGGCCCCTTCTTAAAAAATTAATACTTACAACTATAGCGATTTTACCAAAATAATCGCCAAATAAGTCTTACTCTTAGTATTAATTCAAAGAGTATCAGAAACCTATAACAGAGGGGAAAAAAATACGAACATACCATAAACCAGAAGAATTATAAATCAATTAAAAAAAAATTGAATATGAATATTGGTCAACCTACATTTTTAATCTCTTTTTGATTTTTTTTTTCACATTAGAAAAAAAGGTTAAAGAAACACCTTTCTTTAAATAAAAAGACACGATAGGTATACTTGTGTACATTTTTGAAATTCACCATCTTCAGCATACTAACATAGCTCTAAATACTTTATAATCAATAAATGATAGCAAAAAAGAATCTGCCTAATTTCAGAAAATTTCAAGCTGTAAATTATTAAAAATTAAGCCTATATCCGTTAGTGTTTTAATTCCTATTGACCCATTTAAAACTAGCAAGGAATACGCTCATGTATAGTAAATGATAGGAGTTGACAGTTATATAAATTTATTTACTTTACCATGTCATTTAAGTATGGACCCTAGAAACTTTTGTTTAATTTTTACTTTAAGCAAACAACTATTTAGTTGTTAGGTTTAAGGTAGCGATAAACTAGTCTGATGACCCATTCACTAAATGTATTATATTCCTCAGCGAGATACGGCTTTTGTACTCAGGAATAAGGTAGCTTCACCATTCGACATTCTTACAATTCTAAACCTGAAATACGAAAGAAAGGCTTTGACGTAAGGTAACCAAGTATTACCTTATGGCAAGTCTGGGCTTTTGCGGCAGTGAGCTTTCGTGAGTTGGCCAACAATAATACTAATAATAACAGCAAATTCTAACACATTGAAAAAAAGACTCCCTAGTAGGTAAGAACAGTTAATCATTTTCGCTTTCAAGCGGGACAAAGACTAGGGCACCGTTTTTTTTACATGGGGGCACCGATCGGGTGAGGATGCGGGACGAATCCTCCCGCATCTCTCTCCCCTAGATTTGGAAATAGATCCCGGAATGTACCCTCTCCCCTGGATTTAGAAAAATACCATTTTTGGTATTTTCATTGAAACATGTCTTCTTTTGGTATAATCATTAAAAAAATTAGCTCCCCCATAGATTCTGAAAATTAAATCCCCCTCTAATTTCTGTGAATTGACAGCACTGCTTTTATGATTAATTTCATGCTCTCATGATATTACATTTTTTTCATTATTTTTTATTACGTTAATCAATTTAATTTTAAGCATTTCATTCACTTTATTCATCTGACTACTGTATTTCATTCTTATATCATATTATCTACTTCTAACACAAATTACATTCTAGTTTCGACTATTACATCATTACCCGTTTTCCATGGCCATTTTCTATTGGCTAATATATGTAATTACACATTGATTTTCATAACATTGCCCCAGGACTTAACTTCCCATTATCTGAACTAGATTACTTAAATTACAGATTCGATTGCCTGATTAAATAACAATGTTAATAATAATGGTCAAACATCAGCCAAATAATATGCCTAAAGGGGCGACACAATACTTGCAGTCCGAGTAGCAATGGGTAAATAGCCAAAATTCATAAAACTAGACGTGAAAACCACACAGAAATAAATGAAGCGAATGAAATAAATTAAATTAAAAAGAAATAAATGAAATAAAAATGAAATAAGTGGCCATTTTTTATTGGCTAATATACGTAATTACACGTTGATTTTCATAGCATTACCTCAGGACTTAACTTTCCATTATCTGAACTAGTTTACTTAAATTACAGATTCGATTGCCTGATTAAATAACAATGTTAATAATAATGGTCAAACATCAGCCAAATAATATGCCTAAACAGGGGATTTAATGCTTGCAGTCCGAGTAGCAATGGGCAAATAGCCGAAATTCATAAAACTAGGCGTGAAAACCACACAGAAATAAATGAAAGCCCTCCAAAAAAATGTCTTTGACCCATTCTCTTCCCACACTATATACAGAGTCACTGCTATACCTATAAAATATAATATAAATTCACTAAAAATACTTTCTTTTGAATTGAAAACTTACGACTCACGGAAGATCCTCAAACGAATGACTCAAAATAAAAATTGATATCCTAAAGAAAAATAAAAGAAAAAAAACTTTAAGTTAAAAGGAAGAAGATACAAATTTTAGTTTTTTATACTTTGACATAGGAAAATTCACTAATACTTCTTCCAAAAAAGTACATAACCATCCTTATAATTTACAATTTAGCTCATTATATAAGAGGCAATTTTTTAGCGCTCACAAATTAGGGGGTGGAGTAAAAATGCTCTTTCATTAGTACTTACTCATAACCTGTTCGTAGTCTTCATAAGGTACAACACCTATATGTGGTTGAAGTGTTGTAAACGGATAGGGAGCAACTTTCGTTCGCGAGCGTGATACTGCTTGCAGAAGAGTTGACTTGCCTGCATTGGGAAAACCGACCTGCAAAAATTTATGTAGAACGAATCACACAAGCAAATAGCTAACATTATTATGGGCGAAGATTAGAGAAGTATCATAATATTATTCTAAGGAGGGGGGGGGGGGGGGGTAAAAAAATAAAATAAAAAAAGAGTTTTTAGGATTAGATCTTTGAAATATTCCTTTTTTTGAGGAGGGGGTATAGATAGCTAAATGAGGTTTTCCCTGTAAATAATTGCTTAATCACAATATCCGAGAAGCTTCTGATCCCAAAATAGCGTACCCTAAGCTTTGTTGCAAAGCATAAATCGCAGAAGAAAATATTCAACTGTCTTCTGCAAGGAGTATCAGACTAACATTCTAAGTCAGATATGAAAATTAAAAAAATGAATTTTGGTAGAGGAGGGTTCAACAGTTGTAAGTGGCTATTCCTCTAACCAAGTCCTAATACTAGAGAGGCTTCTGGCCCCAAAATAGACTATACCGACCAAATCAGTTCAAATCACATAAGCAATTAGCAAACATATTTTCAGGAAGAGAGTGGAAGGGCATCAGAGTATCATTTTAGGGGGGGGGGTTTTAGGGAGGAAGAAAGAAAGTGGTTGTTTATGCTTAAATATTTGAGCCCTTTTATTTTTGTTTGGGGGGGGGGGGTAGCTTATAAGTGATTAATCTTCTGAGGGGCTCCTTAACCTCTCCACTGTATAGGCTTATGGCCTAAAAATAGCGCATATTAAGCTCCGAATTTGACGTTTCTTTTGAAAGTAGGTAATATGGGAACCAGTAATTTTTACGTGAGAGAAAAGTAGATTTGAGGGGAAAATGTATTTTTTTTTTCGTGCCCAGATTCGTTCCGTGGTATAATATAGCATATAGCACATATTTGAACGTACATAATATAAAAACAACAGAACAGAAATCTGACCACTTTTACATGAGCTAAGGTTGCTGTAAAAGCTAAATAGCTAAGTAAGGAATCCTTTATACACTAAAAACCCATTCTCTCAAACTACGGATCGCACATATGGACATCAAAAATTACATTCGCATCTAAACTTGGCGGTTCACATGCAAAAGCTATCTATATTTTCACAGTGAATTGTTGAGAATCTTGTTCTATAATTGCGAGCAAATTATTTGTGAAGATTCGTGCGCGAGTCCCAAAATTGATTTTTTTTTTTTACTTTTTTTCTTACTTAGTTACTTGGATTTTTAAAGTATCAATTGCCTAATAAAACTAAACTAATGATCATCGTTCTCAATAAAAGGTTCTAGCCGTGTTTTTCTATGCTTTGTTCCAGTAATGTGGCAAATTGATCTCCTTTTTAGGACATTGGATATGTTCTTCGCCTTAAAAAAATTATTCGCCTTCGTCACTTAAATTATTTACCACCCTAACGACATGATATAAGGAAGACAGACAAATATTGAAAAAGTCTAGTACCCTTTGTTACTGGGCTTCTCAATAGCTGATCGTTCTCCCTTTTTATTCATATCATCCATTTTAAAACGCATTTAAACCTAGTAAAATCTTTACCTACTAAGCATTTTTTTTAGATTTTAACCTATTTGTCCTTACTTAATTATGGTGATTGATTTAATGTTGTTTTTTCACTTCTATTTTATCTTTGACCGACTTTCTTCTCCCTTTCGTTTGTTTCGTATCCATATTACTCACCTACAGTTGCGTTTGAGCACTATTAACTGATTATTTGTTATATCGCTTTGTGTGTATGTGTATATTTTTACTATAAAAGGGAAAGAATACAGCGTTGGAGTCTACAGTCCCTAACGGCGCTAAACTCCATTTCATAGCTATTCAGCCAGGAAGTGCAATCAAGAGCCTGTCATTCTGTGCTTTCGCACTCCCTTCATGATTTACCTTCCCCAGACTCCCCAGGTACCCATTAAGAGCTGGGTCGGCTCTGGCTGAGTTTACAGAGTAACACCAGTGACCCCATGTTCCCAGCCAAATAGCCAGCGACACCAGGAATCGAGCCCCTCCCCTCAGGAACAAAGAATTTCAAGTCCAGCGTGCCAATCTTAATCTTGCTCCTCTTCAGCAGGTATCTTAATCTTGCTCCTCTTAAGCAGGTATCTTAATCTTACTCCTCCTAACTCCTGTTATTAATTAGCTCTTCTTTCTTGACTGTATTGCTACCGTTATAGTACTTTTGATGCTTATTTTTAACTCTTACAACATACTTTTGAGAAATTCCTCCCTTTTGCAAATTCCACCACCACGTAAGTCCTCCCCTCTCTTATGGAAAATCTCCTTCCTACACTAAATTTTCCCCAGTGCATTAATAATGATCGTGCTTCTAAATTTAAAAGAATTTGATAATTAAGTTAGGATTATTAACTTCCACGGTAAATTTTTCGATATTCATATTATTGACTTATGAATAAAGTAAACATACCACTCGATACCTTTTTTTTATTCTCTTTCCAAATACAATAATCATTTTTGTCGGAGATGAATTTTACCCCCACCCCTATATATACCAATTCAGGGTATATATTTGTACATTAGGGGAGGTGGGGGGAAAGTTTGAACCTACCTCTCATTTGCATAAGAAATAAAATTTTCTAGTTTTGTTACTGCCATTGATTTCTAGTTTTGTTACTATTATTTTCGTTTTATTTTTATTTTCTATTTGAAATTTGATTGTTCATTTTTATCTCTTGGCTTGGGGTAAATGATCGCTAACCTGGCAAACTGTCATCCATATTTCAGAGAAACTTCCCAATATTCCCCTAAATTGATGTTTGAGCTCATCCCCGATAGTTTTACTCACCTGGCTCTACCGCTTGCTTAATAATATGTGACATTCATTCCAGATAATCTTACTCAGTTTTATTATTACCATTACTCTTCTTATTATTTCGATAAAGGATTTAAATAATTTCTTATACTCGACAGGTTAGATTTATGAGAATCAAGGGCGTACCCCGTTTTTTTTGTCGGGGGGGGGGAGGGGAGCAATAAAGAAAGTTTAAAAAACACGTCAAACTTCAGTTATATAATTTTTGTTGCTTTTTACGAGTCCAACAAATATTTCGGAAGGGGGGGGGGAGGTTCAAGTTTATATAATAGTAATAAGTATATAATAGTTTAGAAACAAATTTTGGCTATATATTTGCACATCAGGGGGGGGGGGTAAAGCATAGCATATATTAAATATGTAACCTAAATGGACTGGTGACGATTTTCCCGTATCCTATCTGAAGCTTTTGTTTAATGTTGACAAGAGCTTTTGCACGGAGCCCAGAGAGCGTACTGCAAATATGGATACCAAGCCACTTAATCATAGGTAGCGCAATCGCGCTGCCTAAGTAAAGAACGATGTTGGCACAATATATTATTTGTTTCTTTAGACCAGGGCACTCCGTATCGAAGGAGTTGTCGTAGAAACTTCGAAAAGGGCTCATTCGATTGGAAATACGAGTGGCTTGAGCCGTTTTTAATAGTCGAAAGTGATTGGAAGGCAACTAACACCCCCTCCACGCCCACCATTTCCCCAAACACATCCAATCAAAATTTTGAGATAGTCATTTTATTCAGCGTAGTTGATTTCCGGATAGAAATTATGTTTTTGAGGAGAACATTCCCCAACAGCCCTCAGGGCAAAAGTTGTAAGTTATGCCCTGGGGGCATATAAGGTTTTTTTATAGAAAGCACTGTCGTAGAAACTCCAAAAAAGGCTCATTCGAATCGAAATCCAAAGGGCTAGTGCCCTTTTTAATGGTCGAAAGTGATTGGAGGGCAACTAACCCCTCTCACGCCCACCGTTTCCCAAAACACATCCAATCAAAATTTTGAGATAGCCATTTTGTTCAACGTAACTGAAAGTTCTGGAAATTAGGTCTTTGAGGATGCACCCCCCCCCCCCCCACAGCCCTCAGGGCAAGGTTGCAAGTTATGCTGGGCATATAAGGTTTTTTATAGAAAGCGTTGTCGTAGAAACTTCAAAAAGGGCTCATTTGATTGGAAATTGAAAGTGCTAGTGCCCTTTTTAATAGTCGAAAGTGATAAGAAGGCAACTAACACCCTTTCCACGCCCACCATTTATCCAAACACATCCAATCAAAATTTTGAGATAGACATTTTGTTCAAAGTAGTTGAAAGGTCCGGAAATTATATCTTTGAGGATGACACCCCCCCCCTACAACCCTCATGGCAGGAGTTGTAAGTTATGCCCTGGGGGCATATAAGGTTTTTATTGACAGCTTTGTCGTAGAAACTTGAAAAACGGCTCATTCAATTGGAAATTCAAAGGGCTAGTGCCCTTTTTAATAGTCGAAAGTGATTTGAGGGTAACTAGCCCCCCTCTCACGCCCACCTTTTCCCCAAACACATCCAATCAAAATTTTTAGATAGCCATTTTGTTCAACGTAGTTAAAGTTTTTTTTTCAAAATTAGGTCTTTGAGGATGATAACCCCTTCAGAGCCCTCGGGGCAAGGGTTGTAAGTTATGCCCTGGGGGCATATAAGGTTTTTATAGATAGTGATGTTGTAGAAACTTCAAAAAGGGCTCATTTGATTGGAAATTGGAAGGGATTGTGCCCTGTTTAATAGTCGAAAGTGATTGGAGAATAACTAGCACCCCTCCCACACCCACCATTTCCCCAAACACATCCAATCATAAGTTTGAGATAGCCATTTTGTTCGACGTAGTTAAAAAGTCCGGAAATTATATTTTGAGGGCATACATGGTTTTATAGAAAGCATTGTCGTAGAAACATCAAAAGGGCTCATTCGATTGGAAATTGAAAGGACTAGTGCCTTTTATAATAGTTGAAAGTGATTGGAGAGCAACTAACGCCCCTCTCACGCCCACCATTTCCCCAAACATATCCAATCAAAATTTTGAGATAGCTGTTTTGTTTCATGTAGTTGAAAGTTCTGGAAATTAGGTTTTTGAGGATGGCAACTCCCTCACAGCCCTCAGGGCAAGCGTTGTAATTTGTGCCCTGGGGGCATATAAGGTGTTTATAGAAAGCGTTGCCGTAGAAACTCAAAAAGGGCTCATTCGATTGGAAACTGAAAGGCCTAGTGCCCTTTTTAGTAGTCGAAAGTGATTGGAAGGCTTGAAATTTGTATGTGGGTACAGTGTATTATTATTATTATTTTTTTTTTTGACCAGGGCACTTCGTATCGAAGGAGTTGCCGAAGGGACTTTGAAAAGGGCTCATTCGATTGAAAATAGAAAGGGCTAATGCCCTTTTTAATAGTCAAAAGTGATTGGAGGGAAACAAGTCCCCCTTCCACGCCCACCCTCCCATTTGCCTTTATGTTTAAAAACTAAATGTTGCCTTAAGATTAAATCAAAATGCACTGTGTTAATGCTAATTCCCAATAAGGCATCTCAGCAGTAACCCAAGGACGGCTGAGGGTATTATGTTCAAACTTTCGGGGCTACTTCTGCTCTCGAAATTGAACCAAATCAAAATAGCGTTTAAAAATTGCTGAAAATTTTTCTCCAGCATACAAACAGCAGGTCAAACTATAAAGTCGAAAAGATTTAAAAAAAAGAAAAGATTTAAAGTATTATTTTCTTTTTCCCTGAAAAGACTATGTCAATATAAGACGAACAGAAATTAATGAAAAAAAACTTTTTCCACAAAATAAGTTTTTCAAAGAAAAGTAAAGAACTCCATTACACCAAAAATGAGCAAAAATAAAATAAAATAATCTACCAAGCGTGAAACTACCACAAATCAGCATCGATAAATAAATGAAACCCAAAACGAACAGAAATTACAATAAATAACCGAGTCAAAATCAAAACGAGCAGAAATTACCATGAGAAGGGCTTAAAACCCCTATGCCTTTCCAAGGCCAGAACATAATTTGCACTTTACTGAAAAAAAATACAAATGAATGTGCATTGTCAGTTTAATATACACATACTGATATTTAGTATCAAAAGGTTAATATTATTTGATTTATTAAAATTATAAAAGTAAAAATAGTTATATTTTTTCAGTAAAGTGCAAATTATGTTCTGGCCTTGGGAAGGCATAGGGTTTTTTGAAGGCATAGGGGCGAATTGAAGAAGATCCACATGACAGTGCAAAAACGGTAGCTGGGGATTTTACATTGAATGCTAGGTACTCACATTTATTACATTCAGGGTTAGTCCAATATTAGAAAAAAGACGAGAAACAAGATCAACTGATCAACTGCGATTTATAATCAACTCATTGATAATAAATCAATGAAATGCATGATAGATTAATGAGACGGAAAATGAGTAGTATTGCAGAGGCTGTTGTATTGAAGTGAAGACATTGAATTAAATGCATTTCAAGCTGGCCTAAGGTTCTGATTCTGAGAGGGAGTGGACCCATTTATTTCACCTAGTTTAAAAAGAAATGAGGTTATAGGCATCATTCGGAGGGACAATTTAAAAATTATAATTAATGATCAACTGATTTATGTGTTGCCAGGTTCATGGGCGTAGGCAGCATCTTGTGTAGGGGGGGGGGGCAGCCGCTTCTGTGATGGAGGGAGGAGGGATCTTACTAATACTTCCCGAGGTCCTTTGAATATAGGTCTTTAGAAACTAGTCATTCTATATTTCACTAAAACTCGACCTTTAACATTTTCCATGTTCAACTTTTCCTGCAACAGTATAACATAAGAGACCCCTATCCTACTTCCAATTTCCAGAAAACATAAACATCACAAAAGCGATTTGACACAAATCACATTATGGTTAGATAACAGCTTCTTCTAAGAATTCAACTCAAAAGCTTACAGTTGGGCAAAATTAAATATTATAATTGGTATAGGGGAGACCGGCCCACGTCTAGCCAAAGCAAACAGTTTCAATACAAAAACCTATGGGGCTTCTGGTGGATTATAAACGCTCTGACAGATTGCAGTGTATTTTTTTTTTTAAAAAGTCTGACCTTAATTAATACTTTTACCAAAAATTTCAGATTGGATCAGGTTTTATGGTGATTAACTCTTGAATTTTGTTCAATTTCGTCTGAAAGCCTACGCCTTATTACGAATACTAGAAAACTCGCGTTGTAAACTCACATTGTATTCTCCTATTATTTGCCTGTTTTTGGCAGCTTCCGAGACGTGCCATCTTCACCAGTTTGCTGTTAGTATTTTTTCATCCTGTGGGATAGTGAACTCCCATGTTCAGCCACAATACCCAGGGTAAATTCGGCATCCCGTACCAAGGTATCCAAAAGTGGGCTATGCTTGTAAAAGCTGTGTAAACAGCATATTTAAAGGTTGAAGGCAAGCTTAATACCCAAAACTGTGTTATTTCTGGCGTTGTTTAATCCTGTCAGAACAGTAGGTGAACTGAAGTTCTTTTTTTTTTCTGTTAAATTTCATTCAAGATAAAATGATTAAAAGTAAAACAGAAGAGAAAGAAAGAAAGGTGGCTGTGATCCAGAAGAAAATAAAATAGCAGTTTTTTCTGTCTTATTCTACAAGAAGTCAGTTGGATTCTATGGAAGTACCATGGGTGTCCCTAGAGGAACGCTGCAAGACTACATAAAAAAAAAAAGTTGAGAAGCTGAATATCCCTCTAAAAAGTTTGGACCTGAATTTCCTTACACCCTGTTACAGCCCATGATCAATATTTACAGAGGAACAAGCAAAAAGACTAAGAACTTACTTGAAAACAATAGCTTATATGCTTTCGACTGTATTCCCCTAGAAGCGTGTGAATTTGCATACACTTATGCCATTATTAAGAGCATAAAAGTACCGGACAATGGAACTGCAAAGGTAGTGGAAACAGTGGAGGAATTACAGGTAAATATTGGTACCGTGGTTTAATGGATTGACTTAAAACTCTATCAGTAAGAACGCCAATAAGTACAAGTCTATGACGGACAACTGCTTTCAACTGTCACAGTGCAGGAGCTTTCTTTAACAACCTGGATTGAGGCCTATATAAACACATTTTCAGACCACAAGACATTGGAAGTTTTGACGAATCAGGTCTGAAAAAAATCCACAAGCCTGGTAAAATCATTGCACAGCGAGGCCAGAAGTAAGTAGGGAAGGTCACGTCAGCAGAAAGAGGTCAGTTGACCACAATTTGTGCTGGTGTTAGTGTGTTAGGAACACAGTCCCTCCTCTACTTATTTCCCCACAAAAACAGTGTCCGGAAATTTTACTCAGGGGAGCTTTACCAGGAACCATCATGATCAGCTCAGAAAATACTTCTGGCTGGATGACTGACTCTCATTCTTTGCTTTACTTGCAGCATTTTATCAGTCAACTCAAACCCAAAAAATCAACAGGAAAAAATATGAAAAACTCAGAAGTGCTCACTGACACCCCTATGAAAGAATGCATTACTGCTAGGATAAAAGATGTATCTGCCAAAAAGCCCTAGTCCTGGAACGGAAGAAAGTCAGACAAGTGAAAAGACTAAAAAGCATAAGGCGTGTCTCTGGCAACAAGAGTTACAGTTAGAGTGACGATTCTGACGTAGATGATCCTGTATACAACAACTCTTCAGACCTCAGCATAGACATTGAAGACAAGCCCCCTACCAGTAACTTCTAATTTGACACTGAGAAAGTCAAGGCTGGTGATTACATTCTGATTGAGCTGAAGAGCAAGAAAGGGAATTCTGTTCACAATGTTATCATTATCAAAAGTAGCAACTGAAGAACTTAAGGTCCTCTTTTGGAAGAAGACTGGAGCAAGAGACTTTGCGCTAACTGACGAGATGAATAGTGTCTTAAAGACAGAAGTTGAAATAAAACTGCCACCACTGAAAGGTAGAACACCAAGATTAGCGGAGCGGCTTACTTTTGGTGTTGATCAGTCAATGTATAATTTGATAGCTTAATTTTATAGCCAAAAAACATGCTTTAATGTTCCCCTGGTCACTTTTCTTTTTCTTTTGTCCGGTGGCCAAACGTAAGGCAGAGACGACTGAACCAGTGCCGGGATGGCCCAGGTTTGGCACTCTTGACCACTTGGATAGAGAGGCATCCAGGTGGAAAAATGGCGGAGTATTTCTAATTGTCTTTTTCAAGGATGGTGTTGAATGAGTTACTTTTGCTTTGACATGCTCAGCAACTTCTTATCGCTTGAATCAATTCATGGAGAATTAAACAAGTCAAAATCAGCCGATCGTGGGCCAGTCTCCTATCTATATATCGGAACAAAAATCAATATTGAAAATCGAAACGTAAATGTTGATATCGCAAACGATATTTGGAAATTACTGTTTATTTCCAGTTTTTTTTAACCATCTACCAGGTAACATCCAACAAAAAATTCCAACATACGAAAATTTCTCGCTAATATTATCGTAAATTTGAAGTTCTGGGGGGGGGGGAAGCCCACCCCCTGCCCCCCTTCCCTACGCCCATGGCCAGATTCATTTTTTGTCAAAGGATAAAATTAGACTAGGTTAAGAGGAGCATTTCAAATTAACTATTTATTAAATTAACGTCGATACGGCAAAACTTAGAATAGCGCCAGTTTTGTTTGAAGTTACAAAGAGTAAGATAAGTGTACAAAAACAGATACGCACCATGCGCGCTAGGCCCCAAGAATCCGCCAGTGAGCCTCCACCCTGGACGGGCGCGAAAGCACGACTGGCAACTTAATTTTATGTTTGTTTGATATGTATGTATTTTGTAGTGTTTTTTTTTTTTAATTAAAAGATTAGCTTCTTTGCTAAATAGCAACTTTGCCTCTTCACAGCTTAAAGAAAAATGTTCAGCCAAATACTTACGGCAGGCCCTTCACACTTCTAATTTTTTACCGTTTAGTGTTGGGTTACCCTTATACAATAGTTTCCCAAAAATAAGTTTTCACACAGCTTAAAAACACTGTATTTTTCACAAAATTTCAGGGGGAGGGCCCCACAAACACACCTTCCAATGAAGTGCATCCCCTATCCCCTGAATGTGGACCCGCCTATCCCCCCCCCCCAAATAAAAACACTGAAATTAAGCCCAAGAATGAAAATGAAAGTACACATAAGCTACTTACTAATCCCACATGAGCTATAGTTTTTAGCTCAACATTATACCAAAAACTCTCTCCATCTGCTCCATATTCTGCTATATCGGGCGTCTGATTTGTCGACGACGTGAAGTAGGCATTCCCTTTGCCACCTGCTCCACCACGTGCGGCTAAAAACATAGCTCCTTCTTCTGACAGCTCAGCTTCTATTTTTCCATCACGCGATTTGAAAACAGTACCAATAGGAACCTGAAGAAGCAGAAACTAATTTAATTTAAGCACAGATAAAAATTTTATCGAACAGATAGATTGGATATCATAGAAGACATTCGGTATAATAATGATGTAGATTATTTTTCTGGATGGGTAAAATAACCAGATGGCTAGTAATTATCAAACAGCAACTATCTTGACATTTTTAAACATTTAGTAATTATCAAACATATTGTCCTTTACTACTACTACTACTACTACTAACAACTCACCGCAGCACCAAGCCGCCTGAGGCCAACACAGCTACGCACGCTCCTCCTCCACCCCAATCTATTCAAAGCCTCCCTTTTTACACGCGCCCACGAAGTTCCCATTTCCTTTAAATCTTTCTTTATGACGTCCTCCCACCCCAGACGGGGACGACCTGCTTTCCGTTTAGCCATAGATGGCTGGCCGAAAAGGACAATCTTCGGCAATCTGTCATCCTTCATCCGCACAACGTGCCCTAGACACCTCAACCTTTCTTTCATTATAGCCCTAGAGAGCGGTATTAAACCACATTTTTCGTATAGCCTATTGTTTGAAATACGGTCAGTCAGCCGGGTACCCAGAACAATCCTTGAGCAATTTCTCTGGAAAACATCTAGCAAATCTTCATCCGCTTTTCGGAGCGTCCATGCTTCAGAGCCATATTTGACCACTGTCATCACTGTATCTTCTAATATTCTAATCTTGGTTTGCAGACTTATCTTCCTATTCTTCCAGACTTTTTTTAACTGTGAAAAAACACCCTGAGCCTTGGCTATTCTATATTTAACATCTTCACTGCTCCCACCATCTTTACTAATAATACTACCAAGGTAAGTGAAGCTGCCCACCTGATCAATCTTTTCATTACCCAACGTCACCTTTTCATCTTCACTTATTCCTAGACTAAGTGACTTAGTCTTCCTAACATTAATTTTCAAACCAATTCTAGCACCCTGAACTCGCAAAACCTCTAAAACTTCATTCATTTTGCTCACACTTTCATCTAGGATGCTTAAATCATCAGCATAATCCAAGTCCAGGAGACTTTTTCCTCCCCATTTGATTCCGTGGTCTCCCATTGCCTTTCCTGTGCTCCTTAAAACAAAGTCCATCAAAATAATCCATACAAAGGGAGATAGAACACAACCCTGCTTAACTCCTGATTTAATACAAAACCAGCTGCTAACCTCATTTCCTCAATTATCAGGCCCTTCTCAATTATTAGCCTAAGAGTGAAAATTTGGTCGACACATCCTCTACCTTTTCTAAAACCGCACTGCTCTTCTCTTAAAACTTTGTCTACAGCATCTCTCAGTCTAAAAAGTATCATATTACTAAGTAATTTACTACCTACAGAGACCAGACTAATGCCTCGATAATTACCACACTCACTTTTATCACCTTTCTTATAAAGTGGCTTAATTAAGGTTTTCCTAAAATCGTTAGGTACTTCCCCTTTTTCGAAAATCATATTCATAATCTTCAGTAACTTATTTCTAACCTCAGAGCCACCATAATTAAGAAACTTATCACCACCTGGAGCCTTATTATTCTTTAATCCTTTTAGTATTGTTGCTAATTCCTCCTCACAAAACAAATCTTCCTTCACATCCAAGGTATCACAAACTTTTTCATTTTCCTCTATATTTTTTCCTGCAACTCTATCTCGGTTTAGCAAATTCTCAAAATGTTCGGCCCATCTCTCTTTCGTTTTTTCCTTATCGCTAATTGTGACCCCATTCCTATCTTTAACTGGGCCAAGTCCGGATTGACTACTACCTCTCAATTTGTTAACGTGCCAGTACAATATTTTACTATTATGCCGTCTAGCTGCATCTTCCAGATCCTCGGCAATTTTATCCATTGTCCTTTAAGCTGGAATCAATCCTTTAAGCTGGAATTATGTTTACAAAGCATTACTCTCCCTGCATTTGCTCAAAATTTGGAGGTAGACCTCATCATTCCTTTTTTACATTATTAAAAAAAAAATCCGAAAAATAAGTTTTTCAAAGAAAAATAAAGGCCATTTTAAGCCTAAGCTCAGCGGATACAAATATCTGTTAAAATTCAAACTCAAAACGACCGAAAATTACTATTAAAGAATAAATGAAACCCAAAACGAACAGAAATTAAATAAACAATCCTAGCAAATAACATACAACAAGTAATAATATAAATGAATAAATAGATCTGAAAGCGAGTAATGCTTAGATTGAATATGAAAATCAAGCTTAAAAAGAAAAAAAAAATATTTTGCTATTGAAGTATAAATGAAACGTAAAACAAACAGAAATTAAATAAACAATCAATACAATAAACATACAATAGATATCAATGTAAATGAATAAATAAATCTTAAAACGAGTGAAACTTAAATTGAATATGTAAATCAAGCTTGAAACAAACAAAAATCACTAAAAAACAAGAGTTTGGGTATCGCCTCCTTCTCTCAGTGTAAAAGTCTAGAACCTACTGCGTCATTGGCGCTTAACTGAAAACCAATTTTATTACAAATATTTTCTTTTGTACTTAATATTGAAAATAAACATTGAAATTATAGTAAAATTTTAAACTGATGAGCTTTCAGCAATTAATATCATTGTACAGAAAATATTCAGTTTAATTTATTAGTTCTTTCTAAAGTTGTTCAAGACGAATATAGTTTCACTACAAACAAGAGTTTGGATACTGCCCCCTTCATTGAACTGTAAATAAAAACCAAACACCCTACTGCGTCATTGGCGCTTAACGGAAAACAAATTATGTTACAAATATTTTCTTTTCCAGTTCTCACAGCATTGAAAATAACAATAAAATTACAGTGAAATAAATTCTTGAACTGATGGATCTTTCAACAATTAATATCATTATACATCAAGTATTCAATTTGATGTAGTTTATACTTTGCAAAACTGTTCAAGACGCATATAGTTATCAGTAAAGCGCCAATGAGGCAGTAGGTTTTAGACTTTTACAGTGAGAGAAGGAGGCGATACCCAAACTCTTGTTTGTAGTGATTTTTGTTCGTTTCAAGCTTGATTTGCATATTCAATTTTAGTTTCACTCATTTTAAGATTTATTTATTCATTTACATTAATATCTATTGTATGTTTGTTTGCATTGATTGTTTATTTAATTTCTGCTCGTTTTAAGTTTCATTTATACTTCAATATCAAAATAATTTTTTTTCGTTTTAAGCTTGATTTTCATATTCAATCGAAGCATTACTCGCTTTAAGATCTAATTATTCATTTACATTATTACTTGTTGTATGTTATTTGCTATGATTGTTTCTTTAATTTCTGTTCGTTTTGGGTTTCATTTATTCTTTAATAGTAATTTCTGGTCGTTTTGAGTTTGAATTTTAACAGGTATTTGTATCTGCTGCGCTTAAAATGGCCTTTACTTTTCTTTGAAAAACTTATTTTTCGGAAAGTTTTTTTTAATTAATTTTTGTCCGTTTTTGATTGCATAAAGTTTCAAGTTTTTAAAAATCCCTTATTTCAAAACCAAACTTTTCAAAAAAAATCAAATGTTCATCAAAGTACCAAAACTGATATCAAAGTAACAATATCAAAGTGAAAAAAAGGGTTTGTGTCAATCTCGGAGTTTTTATTATCTGATGTTTGAACTATTTTTAACAAAATGGCTGTCTCAAAATTTTAATCGGATGGGCTTGGGGAAAAAGGGCGTGGGGGGGGGGGGGCTAATTACCCTTCGGTCTCTTTTGACTCTTTAAAAGTGAACTAGAACTTTCTATTTTCAATCAAATGAGCCCTCTCTGAAGTTTATACGAGCATCCCTTCTATAAGAACCATATATATCCCCAGAGTATACTTACAACGCCGGTCCCTGGGCCCTGGGGGTTGTGTCGACCCCGGAGTTTTAATATCTGATGTTTGGACTATTTTTAACAAAATAGCGAATTCAAACTTTTATCGGATGGGTTTATCCATCCGATAAACCCAAAGGCGTGGAGGGCAGGAGGGGCTAGTTCCCCTCAAATCTTTTTTTACTCTGAGAAAATGAACTAGAAGCCCTTCCATACAAACCATATATGGCCCCAGGACATAGCTTACAACTCCTTCCCAAGGGCCCTGGATGGTCGTGTCGACACCGGAGTTTGTTTTTATCTGACCCTTGACCTATTTTTAACAAAATGGCTATCTCAAAATTTTTATCGGATGTATGTGGGAGAAAAGAGGCATGGGGGATAGTTGCCCTCTGATCTCTTTTGATTCTTAAAAACTGAACTAGAACTTCAATTTCCAATCTAATGAGCCCTCCGAAGTTTATACGAGCATCCCTTCCACAACAGCGATATATGCCCCCCAGGCATAACTTAAAACGCCTACCCCGGGCCCTGAAGGATTGTGTCGACCCCGAAGTTTTCGTTATATGATCTTTGAACCATTTTGAAAAAATGGGTCCTTTCAAAGTTCTTATCGGATGAGTTTGAGGAAAACAGGGCGTGGAGAGGGGGGGGGGGGCTAGTTGCCCTCCGATATCTTTTGACTCTTAAAAAGTGAACGAGAACTTTCAATTTCCAATCATATGAGCCCTCTCCGAAGTTTATACGAGCATCCTTTCCATAAGAACTATAAATGCCCCAGAGCATTACTTACAACGCCTGCCTCCGGGCCCCGGGGGGGGGGGGGGTGTCGACCCCGGAGTTTTCATTATAAGATCTTTGAATTATTTTTAAGAAATTGGCTATCTCAAAGTTCTTATTAGATGGTTTTGAGGAGAAGAAGGCATGAAGGGGGGGGGGCTAGTTGCCCTCCCATATCTTTTGACTCTTTAAAAGTGAATTATAACTTTCAATTTCAAATCAAATTAGCCCTCTCCGAAGTTTATACGAGCATACCTTCCATAAGAACCATAGATGCCCAGGGCATAACTTACAACGCCTATCCCCGGGTCCTGGGGGGCTGTGTTGACAGCGGAGTTTTTTCTATCTGGACCTTGAACTATTTTTAACAAAATATCATTCTCAAAATTTTTATCTGATGCATTTAGGGCGCGGAGGGGGAGGGGGCTAGTTGCCCTCCGATCTCTTTTGACTCTTAAAAGGTGAGCAAGAACTTTCAATTTCCAATCAAACGAGCCCTCTCAGAAGTTTATATGGGCATCCCTTCCATAAAAACTATATATGCCCCCAGAGCACTACTTACAACACTTGCCTCCGGGCCCTGGGGGGTTGCGTCGACACAGGAGTTTTCCTTATCTGACCTTTGAACTATTTTTAATGAAATGGCTATTATACGAATTTTATCGGAGAGGCTTGGGGAAAAAAGGGTGTGTGTGTGTGTGTGGGGGGGGGGAGTTCTAGTTGCCCTTGGATATCTTTTGACTCTTAAAAAGTGAATTAGAACTTTCGATTTCCAATCAAATGAGCCCTCTCTGAAGTTTATACGAGCACCCCTTTCATAAGAACCATATACGCCCCCAGGACAACACTTACAACGCCTACCCCCAGACCCTGGGGGGCTGTGTTGACACCGGAGTTTTGTTATGTAATTTTTGAACAATTTTCAAAAAATTGGCTATGTCAAAATTTGTAGCGGATATGTTTTGAGAAAAAGGCGTAGGGGGGGGGATAGTTGCCCTTAAATCTCTTGACTCTTAAAAAGTGAACTAGAACTTTCAATTTCCAATGAAATGAGCCCTCTATGAAGTTTATACGAGCATCCCTTTCATAAGAACCATACATTCTTCTAGGGCATAGCTTAGAACGCCTTTCCCCGGGCCCTGGGGGGTTGTATTGACACCGGAGTTTTTCTTATCCGACCTTTGAACTATTTTTAACAAAATGTCTATCTCAAAATTTTCATCAGATGGGTCTGGAAAAAGAAGGCGTGGGGGGGGGTGGCTAGTTGCCCTAGGATCTCTTTTGACTATTAAAAAGTGAGCTCGAACTTTTAATTTCCAATTAAATGAGCTCTCTCTGCAGTTTATACGAGCATCCCTTTCATAAGAACCATATATGCCCCAGGGCATAACTTACAACGCCTGCCCCCTGGTCCTGGGGGGTTCTGTCGACACCTGAGTTTTTTACATCTGACTTTTGAAGTTTTTTTAACTTAATGGTTATCTCAAAATTTTTATCGGATGCATTTGGGGAAAAAATGGCGTGAGGGGGGGTAGTTGCCTTCCAATCTCTTTTAACTCTCAAAAACTGAACTAGAACTTTCGATATCCAATCAAATGAGCCCTCTCTGAAGCTTTTAGGAGCATCCCTTCCGTAAGAACCATATATTCGAACCATATATTCCCCCAGGGCATAACTTAAAACGCCTGCCCCCGGGCCGTGGGGGGCTGTGTCGACCCAGGAGTTTTCGTTATATGGTCTTTGAACTATTTAAAAAATAGCTATCTCAAAGTCCTTATCGGATGGGTTTGAAGAAAAAAGGGCGTGGGGGGGGGAGCTAGGTGCCCTCCATCTCTTTTGACTCTTAAAAATTTAACTAGAGCTTTCAATTTCCAATCAAATGAGCCGTCTTTGAAGTTTATACGAGCATCCCTTCTATATAAACCAGATATACCCCCAGGGCATAACTTACAGTACCTGCCCCGGGAGATGGGGGGTTGTGTCGACACTGGAGTTTTGTTATATGACCTTTGAACTATTTTTAACAAAATAGCTATCTCAAAATTTTTATCAGCTGCATTTGCGAAAAAGGGCATGGGAGGGGGCTGGTTACAATCCAATATCTTTTGACGCTTAAAAAGTGAACCAGAACTTTCAATTTCCATTTAAATGAGCCCTCTCTGAAGTTTATACGAGCATTCCTTCCATAAGAACAATATATGCCCCCAGGGCTCAACTTAAAACCCTTCCCCTTAAGACTGTGGGGGGAGTGTCGTGCTCAAAGATATAATTTCCAGAACTTTCAACAACGTTGAACAAAATGGCAATCTCAAAATTTTGATTGGATATGTTTTGGGAAATCGTGGGAGTGGAAGGGGTGTTAGTTGCCTTCCAATCACTTTCGACTATTAAAAAGGGCACAAGCCAGTCCAATTTCCAATCGAATGAGCCCTTTTCGAAGTTTCTACGGCAACTCCTTCCATACGAAGTGCCCTGGTCTAAAGAAATAAATAAGCGATTTTAATAAATAGGCCGTTTAAATTTCCAATCGAATGAGCCCTTTGTGAAGTTTCCAAGACAACGCTTTCTATAAAAACCTTATATGCCCCCAGGGCATAACTTACAACCCTTGCCTTGAGTGGGCTGTGGATGGGGGGGGGTGGTCATTCACAAAGACCTAATTTCCAGAATTTTCAACTACTTTGAAAAAACGGCTATCTCAAAATTTTGATTGGATGTGTTCGGGGAAAAGGTGGGCGTTAGAGGGGGGTTAGTTGCCCTCTTGTCACTTTCGGCTATCAAAAAGGGCACTAGCCCTTTGAATTTCCAATCGAATGAGTCCTTTTTGAAGCTTCTACGACAAAGCTTTCTATAAAAACCGTATATGCCCCCAGGGCATAACTTACAACCCCTGCCCTGAGGCCTGTGGGGGGATTGTCCTCCTCAAAAACACAATTTCTATGTGGAAATCAACTATATAGAACAAAATGGCTATCTCAAAATTTTGATTGGATGTATTTGGGGAAATGGTGGGTATGGAAGGGGTGTTAGTTGCCTTCCAATCACTTTCGACTATTAAAAAGGGCACTAGTCATTTAAATTTCCAATCGAATGAGCCCTTTTTGAAGTTTCTACGACAACACTTTCCATAAAAACCTTAACCATCTAGGGCTAGACGGAAAGCAGGTCGTCCCCGTCTGGGGTGGGAGGACGTCATAAAGAAAGATTTAAAGGAAATGGGAACTTCGTGGGCGGGTGTAAAGAGGGAGGCTTTGAATAGATTGGGGTGGAGGAGGAGCGTGCGTAGCTGTGTTGGCCTCAGGCGGCTTGGTGCTGCAGTGAGTTGTTAGTAGTTGAACAAAATAGCTACCTCAAAATTTTGATTGGATGTGTTTGGGGGAAAGGTTGGCGTGAGAGGGGGGTTAGTTGCCCTCTAATCACTTTCGGCTATTAAAAAGGGCACTAGCCCTTTGAATTTTCGATCGAATGAGTCCTTTTTGAAGTTTCTACGACAAAGCTTTCTATACAAACCTTATATGCCCCCAGGTCATAACTTACAACCCCTGCCCTGAGGGCTGTAGGGGGAGTGTTCTCCTCAAAAACATAATTTCTATCTGGAAATCAACTATGTAGAACAAAATGGCTATCTCCAAATTTTGATTTGATGTCTTTGGGGAAATGGTGGGCATGGAAGGGGTGTTAGTTGCCTTCCAATAGCTTTTGACCCTTAAAAAGGGCACTAGAACTCCCGATTTCCAATCAAATGAGCCCCCTTTGAAGTTTAAACGACGACCCCTTCCATATGAAGTGCCTCTGGGAAAAAAAATAATAATAATAAAACACTGGAGCCGTATGGCCTTTACTATAGGCAACGCTATAGCGTTTCCCCTGACCTTTGGAGTTAGAAGATAGATAGTGACTAAAATAACACAGCAAACCCAACAAAATTACCAGAGGGGGGAGGGGGATAAAATGCACGGAGCTCAGGCCTCTCAGAAGCCCAGCACATGGCGTAATTGACTTGAGCTTTTTGCAGATTCTAAAAATTTATAAGGCATGATTTATAGAGAGAAATGTTAAGCAAGGATAAAACCAACTATGGAAGTGACACAGGTGACAAAGGGGTGAAAATACTACCAGCCTCGGGCTTCACAGAGATCAAGAATATGACGTAGTTGAAGGAAAACTTTTATTATATTTTCATATTTTAGGGTAAAAAAATTTTCAGGCGTAATTCAAAAAGGGAATTCCCAGGGGGAAAAGTAAGCTGTAGCTAGAAACTTGAAATCCAGAAAAGAGCTTAATTTCCTACACAGCCGATACAAGTTTTATCCCAGAACACAAACACAGCTGTTAACGGCGTTGACACTGAATAATTGCTTTCCAAAGACATACCCTTTAACATTGTACCGATAAAAGTTAAGCTAGGTTTAAGAAGCTTCCATAAATCAGCTCAAACACCAATTAATGGGAATCCCTGAAAGTTTTATTTACGAAGTTTAACAACTTTACTTAAAATATTGAAGGAACCAGTGTTGGAATAGCGATTGTCTACCCATCCACGTTTTAACTTATAATAAAGTACACAAGTACGTGTTTTGGCGTGCTACTTCCCAGTTTTCTTCCCTGTCACCACCAAACGCCTCCTAAGGTCTTTGAAGTAGGCAAAAGCGGTTATTTAGGTTTGTGCCTCAAATATCTGTTTAATTGCTGCCATATTTGCTAGATGCTTGATGACTATTTACGAGCTCACATATTGTAATTCCGTTCCTATGTTATTTGATATCTATTATGGTCACAGCAGTAGCTGCAGCCTAGGAAAGAGCGAAATTACAGCCCATAGTAACCGCAACTTCAAAGGCTTGTAAAAAAAACAGCCTAGCCTCAATTTTTTACAGGTATCGTGACATCATATAAAATTCCAATTGAAAACAGGGTTTATTCTTTGAAGGGCTTTGAAGTTATAAAATTATCGTGGCGTTTAGGTAACCGTCTTTGCAATCACTATTAATAATTAATAATAGAAGTTTCGTGGGGAGCGTTCAAGGCTTCTTTACCCACAACATTATACATTCGACGTTAATTTTCAGGTGGTAGTAGATATTTAAAGCTATTTTGTCGTTTAGCATGGAAAAATACTACGTACAACATACCGTCATTAGAGACAAGTGTAAAGAGGTCGACACATAGAAATTCGAAAGTGTTGTCACTTGTCTTTTAACCGCATATTTCGTCGTGCATCATTTTTGTTTTCGTATCGTTGTGATGCTAGTTCTTGCATGTCTTCTATCCGAAGGTTTCGTTATGTATCTTGTCTCTATACTCTCGCTGTCTCTTGTCTGCTAACCGGAAATTTCGTTATGCATCACTTTTGTTTGCGATTCTACTGTCACTTGTCTTCTAATCGTAAACTTCATTGTGAGTCATTTCATTTATGATTCACTGTGAGGCTCGTTGTCACATGTCTACTAACTGTACATTTCGTTGTACTTCATTTCAAACAGTTCATGGTAACCAACTGTATAGTAAGAGCGACCCGGCTCAATAGTAACAGAAACTCTTTGATACCAATAGATACATCAAAAGAATCGAATTGTTATGCTGATTTTAAATATATAAGTTTCATCAAGTTTAGTTTTACCCATCAAAAGTCAAAAGCCTTAGAAAATTTGCCTTATTTTCGAAAAAAGGGAGAAACTCTCCCTGAAAGTCATGTAATCTTATTGAAAATCGCAAAATCAGATTCAGCGTATCAGAGAACCTTACTGTAGAGGTTTCAAGCTCCTATCTGCAAAAATGTGGAATTTTGTATTTTTTGCCAGAAGAATGATCACGGATGCGTGTTTATTTATTTATCGACCCAGTGGTCCTAGAATGTCGCGAGGGGGCTTGTTTGAACGGAAATTAAAAGTTCTAGTGTCTTTTTTAATTAAAAAACAATTTTTTTTTAAATAGAGAAACTTTTTATAAAATAAAACTGCATTTTTGTCTTTTCATACTGCGGTTTTTTCAAACGTAATTGATTACTGAACTATAGTAAACAGCGAACTTAACCCTTTGGTTCGTTCATATTATCTTCATCATTTTAGCTAGGAGGTAACAGAGGCGAATTTCTTTTTTAAATTTTAAATATTACATAAAGGACCGATACAGTTCATTATAAATGGCGCCTACGCTAGTTTTATAGGATTTACATTAAATAACGACCTTTGCTGAATTAATCATAATAAAAGGCACTAGATCATAAAAGGCACTTTAATTATAAAAGGCAATAGATGTAGCAGTTTCCTTTAAAATGAGCCATTAAACAACTCTCTACGATAGTAGGGAGTCAGGTATTACTCCGACCATACATAATTTATTCAGGGTTTATTGATCCACGAAGGGGGACTAGATTTCAGAGAAATTGATTTGCATAATCGACTGGGACAAGAGGGGACAGGATTTCTGAGAAATTGATTTGCATAATCAGAGGGGAATTCTATCATGAGGGGATTTCATTTTTAAATATGGCTTCTCAGGTCTTTAGGTCTGAGAGATAAATTAATATTCTATTTTTAAATAAAGCTTCTCTGATCTTTAGGTCTGAGAGATAAATTAATATTTTATTTTTAAATATGGCTTCTCAGGTCTTTAGGTCTGAGAGATAAATTAATATTCTATTTTTAAATATGGCTTCTCAGGTCTTTAGGTCTGAGAGATATATTAATATTCTATCGAATTCATAATAGTGTAAGTAGGAACACCTTAGATATTTTTTCAGAAATTCAAGACAGATTGAATATATTTTACGCGGGAAATGGTTTCCTGGGAATTTCAAATGTGACAGCGCAGGGATGCCAAAACAAAGGAACACACAGAAATTACTTTTAGGGGATTATTTGGGTGAAAACAAATTAATCGGCATTTTAGGGATTTTTTGTGCGAAACAGTCTGAGACATTTTAAAAGATGATTTGGGGTGAAACTCTATGGTCGTTATAATACACATGTTCCATTTGAACAGTGTTGTAAGGTCCTCTACCAAACCCCAAAGGGTCCCCTAACCCTGGGCCCCAAAAGGGCCCCCTCCCCCGGGGCCCCACCATTTTTTTTAATACTTTTTTGCGCACTTGAGACACAGAAGGGCCCCCAAAGGCCCCCCCCCTCCACACAACTTTTTGCCCAACTTTTTGGACTTGCAAACACCAACCCAGACATACAAACAAATAGATTCAGACATACAAACAGAGAAAGACAGGCACTTTAGACATACAAACCAACAAAGACAAACACTCGGACTTGCAACCACCAACTCAAACATACAAATCAATAGATTCAGACATACAAACAGAGAAAGACAGGCACTTTAGACATACAAACCAACAAAGACAAACACTTGGACTTGCAAACATCAACCCAGACATACAAACAAATAGATTCAGACATACAAACAGAGAAAGACAAGGACTTTAGACATACAAACCAACAATGACAAACACTTGGACTTGCAAACACCAACCCAGAAAATACAAACAAATAGATTCAAACATACAAACAGAGAAAGACAGGCACTTTAGACATACAAACCAACAAAGACAAACACTCGGACTTGCAACCACCAACTCAAACATACAAATAAATAGATTCAGACATAAAAACAGAGAAAGACAGATACTTTAGACATACAAACCAACAAAGACAAACACTTGGACTTGCAAACACCAACCCTGACATACAAACAAATAGATTCAGACATACAAATAGAGAAAGACAGTCACTTTAGACATACAAACCAACAAAGACAAACACTGGGACTTGCAAACACCAACCCAGACATAAAAACAAATAGATTCAGACATACAAACAGATAATGACAGGCACTTTAGACATATAAACCAACAAAGACAAACACTTCAGACATAAAAACAGAGAAAGACGGGCACTTTAGACATACGAACCAACAAAGACAGACACTTCAGACATACAAACCAACAAAGACAAACACTTCAGACATACAAACAGAGAAAGACAGGCACTTTAGACATACAAACCAACAAAGACAGACACTTCAGACATACAAACCAACAAAGACAAACACTTCAGAGATACAAACAGAGAAAGACAGGCACTTTGGACATACAAACCAACAAAGACAGACACTTCAGACATATAAACCAACAAAGACAAACACTTCAGACATACAAACAGAGAAAGACAAGCACTTTAGACATACAAACCAACAAAGACAGACACTTCAGACATACAAACCAAAAAAGACAAACACTTCAAACATACAAACAGAGAAAGACAGGCATTTTAGACATACAAACCAACAAAGACAGACACTTCAGACATACAAACCAACAAAGACAAACACTTCAGACATAAAAACAGAGAAAGACAGGCACTTTAGACATACAAAGCAATAAAGACAGATACTTTAGACATACAAACCAACAAAGACAAACACTTCAGACATAAAAACAGAGAAAGACGGGCACTTTAGACATACGAACCAACAAAGACAGACACTTCAGACATACAAACCAACAAAGAGAAAAACACTTCAGACATACAAACAGAGAAAGACAGGCACTTTAGACATATAAACCAACAAAGAAAGACACTTCAGACATACAAACCAACAAAGACAAACACTTCAGAGATACAAACAGAGAAAGACAGGCACTTTAGACATACAAACCAACAAAGACAGACACTTCAGACATATAAACCAACAAAGACAAACACTTCAGACATACAAACAGAGAAAGACAAGCACTTTAGACATACAAACAAACAAAGACAAACACTTCAGACATACAAACAGAGAAAGACAGGCACTTTAGACATACAAACCAACAAAGACAGACACTTCAGACATACAAACCAACAAAGACAAACACTCCAGACATACAAACAGAAAAAGACAAGCACTTTAGACATAAAAACAAACAAAGACAAACACTTCAGACATACAAACAGAGAAAGACAGGCACTTTAGACATACAAACCAACAAAGACAGACACTTCAGACATACAAACCAACAAAGACAAACACTTCAGACATACAAACAGAGAAATACATGCACTTTAGACATACAAACCAACAAAGACAGACACTTCAGATATACAAACCAACAAAGACAAACACTTCAGACATACAAACAGAAAAAGACAGGCACTTTAGACATACAAACCAACAAAGACAGACCCTTCAGACACACAAACCAACAAAGAGAAACACTTCAGACATACAAACAGAGAAATACATACACTTTAGACATACAAACCAACAAAGACAGACACTTCAGACATACAAACCAACAAAGACAAACACTTTAGACATACAAACAGAGAAAGACAAACACTTTATACGTACAAACAGAGAAAGACAGACACTTCAGACATATACACCAACAAAGACAAACACTTCAGACATACAAACAGAGAAAAACAAGCACTTTAGACATTAGACATACAAGCCAACAAAGACAGACCCTTCAGACATACAAACCAACAAAGACAAACACTTCAGACATACAAACAGAGAAATACATACACTTTAGACATACAAACCAACAAAGACAGACACTTCAGACATACAAACCAACAAAGACAAACACTTCAAACATACAAACAGAGAAAGACAGGCGTTTTAGACATACAAACCAACAAAGACAGACACTTCAGACATACAAACCAACAAAGACAAACACTTCAGACATAAAAACAGAGAAAGACAGGCACTTTAGACATACAAAGCAATAAAGACAGATACTTTAGACATACAAACCAACAAAGACAAACACTTCAGACATAAAAACAGAGAAAGACGGGCACTTTAGACATACGAACCAACAAAGACAGACACTTCAGACATACAAACCAACAAAGACAAACACTTCAGACATACAAACAGAGAAAGACAGGCACTTTAGACATACAAACCAACAAAGACAGACACTTCAGACATACAAACCAACAAAGACAAACACTTCAGAGATACAAACAGAGAAAGACAGGCACTTTAGACATACAAACCAACAAAGACAGACACTTCAGACATATAAACCAACAAAGACAAACACTTCAGACATACAAACAGAGAAAGACAAGCACTTTAGACATACAAGCAAACAAAGACAAACACTTCAGACATACAAACAGAGAAAGACAGGCACTTTAGACATACAAACCAACAAAGACAGACACTTCAGACATACAAACCAACAAAGACAAACACTCCAGACATACAAACAGTGAAAGACAAGCACTTTAGACATAAAAACAAACAAAGACAAACACTTCAGACATACAAACAGAGAAAGACAGGCACTTTAGACATACAAACCAACAAAGACAGACACTTCAGACATACAAACCAACAAAGACAAACACTTGAGACATACAAACAGAGAAATACGTGCACTTTAGACATACAAACCAACAAAGACAGACACTTCAGATATACAAACCAACAAAGACAAACACTTCTGACATACAAACAGAAAAAGACAGGCACTTTAGACATACAAACCAACAAAGACAGACACTTCAGACATACAAACCAACAAAGAGAAACACTTCAGACATCCAAACAGAGAAATACATACACTTTAGACATACAAACCAACAAAGACAGACACTTCAGACATACAAACCAACAAAGACAAACACTTTAGACATACAAACAGAGAAAGACAAACACTTTATACGTACAAACAGAGAAAGACAGACACTTCAGACATATACACCAACAAAGACAAACACTTCAGACATACAAACAGAGAAAAACAAGCACTTTAGACATTAGACATACAAACCAACAAAGACAGACACTTCAGACATACAAACCAACAAAGACAAACACTTCAGACATACAAACAGAGAAAGACAGGCACTTTAGACATACAAACCAACAAAGACAGACACTTCAGACATACAAACCAACAAAGACAAACACTTCAGACATACAAACAGAGAAAGACAGACACTTTAGACATACAAACCAACAAAGACAGACACTTCAAACATACAAACCAACTAAGACAAACACTTCAGACATACAAACAGAGAAAGACAGGCACTTTAGACATACAAACCAACAAAGACAGACACTTCAGACATACAAACCAACAAAGACAAACACTTCAGACATACGAACAGAGAAAGACAGGCACTTTAGACATACAAACCAATAAAGACATGCACTTTAGACATACAAACCAACAAAGACAGACAATGAGATATGCAAACACCCGCCCAGACACACAAGCAAAAAGAGTGAGAGTCACATACAAACACATAGATTCAAACATACAAACCGAGAAAGACAAACACTTCAGATATACAAACCATGAAAGACAAACACTGGGACTTGCAAACACCAACCTTGACAAACAGACAAATAAAGTGAGATACAAATAACGCGAGATACATAACGTGACAAATAACGTGAGATACAAATACATAGATTCAGACATTCAAACTGAGAAAGACATGCAGTGGGACAAGCAAACACATGTCCAAACACACAAGCAATAAGAGTGAGAGACACATACATATACAAAGATTCAGACATACAAACCGAGAAAGACAGACACTGGGATAAGCAAACACCCACCCAGACACAAACAGGCAAAGAGAGTGAGAAACACATACAACTACATAGATTCAGACGTACAAACCGAGAAAGACAGGCACTGGGATAAGCAAAAACCTGCCCGCACAAACTGGCATAGAGAGTGAGAAACACATACAAATACGTAGATTCAGACACACACAAAGAGAAAGACATCCACTGGAATGCACAAGCAACGGCAAAGTTGGGTTAATTTAGGTTAACTTAGAGTGGCGCGCCACTCTAAGTATACTCTGTATACTTCTAGTATACTCTGTATACTATCTGGCGTGCCACTCTGTATATCTGAAGTGTTTGTCTTTCCCGGTTTATATGTTTGAATCTATGTGTTTGTATGTGACTCTCACTCTTTTTGCTTGTGTGTCTGGGCGGGTGTTTGCATATCCCACTGTCTGTCTTTGTTGGTTTGTATGTCTAAAGTGCATGTCTTCTCTGTTTGTATGTCTGAAGTGTTTGTCTTTGTTGGTTTGTATGTCTGAAGTGTCTGTCTTTGTTGGTTTGTATGTCTAAAGTGCCTGTCTTTCTCTGTTTGTATGTCTGAAGTGTTTGTCTTTGTTGGTTTGTATGTCTGAAGTGTCTGTCTTTATTGGTTTGTATGTCTAAAAATCCTGTCTTTCTCTGTTTTTATGTCTGAAGTGTTTGTCTTTGTTGGTTTGTATGTCTGAAGTGTCTGTCTTTGTTGGTTTGTATGTCCAAAGTGCCTGTCTTTCTCTGTTTTTATGTCTTAAGTGTTTGTCTTTATTAGTTTGTATGTCTGAAGTGTCTGTTTTTGTTGGTTTGAATGTCTAAAGTGCCTGTCTTTCTCTGTTTGTATGTCTGAAGTGTTTGTCTTTGTTGGTTTGTATGTCTGAAGTGTCTGTCTTTGTTGGTTTGTATGTCTAAAGTGCCTGTCTTTCTCTGTTTGTATGCCTGAAGTGTTTGTCTTTGTTGGTTTGTGTGTCTGAAGTGTTTGTCTTTATTGGTTTGTATGTCTGAAGTTTCTTTCATTTTTAGTTTGTATGTCTAAAGTGTTTGTCTTTTTCTGTTTGTATGTCTGAAGTGTTTGTCTTTGTTGGTTTGTATGTCTGAAGTGTTTTTCTCTGTTTGTATGTCTGAAGTGTTTGTCTTTGTTGGTTTGTATGTCTAAATTACTTGTCTTTCTCTGTTTGTATGTCTAAAGTGCCTGTTTTTCTTTGTTGGTATGTCTGAAGTGCATGTCTTTGTTGGTTTGTATGTCTGAAGTGTCTGTCTTTGTTGGTTTGTATGTCTAAATTGCATGTCTTTCTCTGTTTGTATGTCTGAAGTGTTTGTCTTTGTTGGTTTGTATGTCTGAAGTGTCTGTCTTTATTGGTTTGTATGTCTAAAAATCCTCTCTTTCTCTGTTTTTATGTCTGAAGTTTTTGTCTTTGTTGGTTTGTATGTCTGAAGTGTCTGTCTTTGTTGGTTTGTATGTCCAAAGTGCCTGTCTTTCTCTGTTTTTATGTCTTAAGTGTTTGTCTTTATTAGTTTGTATGTCTGAAGTGTCTGTCTTTGTTGGTTTGTATGTCTAAAGTGCCTGTCTTTCTCTGTTTGTATGTCTGAAGTGTTTGTCTTTGTTGGTTTGTATGTCTGAAGTGTCTGTCTTTGTTGGTTTGTATGTCTAAAGTGCCTGTCTTTCTCTGTTTGTATGTCTGAAGTGTTTGTCTTTGTTGGTTTGTATGTCTGAAGTGTTTGTCTTTATTGGTTTGTATGTCTGAAGTTTCTTTCATTGTTGGTTTGTATGTCTAAAGTGTTTGTCTTTTTCTGTTTGTATGTCTGAAGTGTTTGTCTTTGTTTGTTTGTATGTCTGAAGTGTTTTTCTCTGTTTGTATGTCTGAAGTGTTTGTCTTTGTTGGTTTGTATGTCTAAAGTACTTGTCTTTCTCTGTTTGTATGTCTAAAGTGCCTGTTTTTCTTTGTTGGTATGTCTGAAGTGCATGTCTTTGTTGGTTTGTATGTCTGAAGTGTCTGTCTTTGTTGGTTTGTATGTCTAAAGTGCATGTCTTTCTCTGTTTGTATGTCTGAAGTGTTTGTCTTTGTTGGTTTGTATGTCTGAAGTGTCTGTCTTTATTGGTTTGTATGTTTAAAAATCCTTTCTTTCTCTGTTTTTATGTCTGAAGTGTTTGTCTTTGTTGGTTTGTATGTCAGAAGTGTCTGTCTTTGTTGCTTTGTATGTCCAAAGTGCCTGTCTTTCTCTGTTTTTATGTCTTAAGTGTTTGTCTTTATTAGTTTGTATGTCTGAAGTGTCTGTCTTTGTTGGTTTGTATGTCTAAAGTGCCTGTCTTTCTCTGTTTGTATGCCTGAAGTGTTTGTCTTTGTTGGTTTGTGGGTCTGAAGTGTTTGTCTTTATTGGTTTGTATGTCTGAAGTTTCTTTCATTTTTGGTTTGTATGTCTAAAGTGTTTGTCTTTTTCTGTTTGTATGTCTGAAGTGTTTGTCTTTGTTGGTTTGTATGTCTGAAGTGTTTTTCTCTGTTTGTATGTCTGAAGTGTTTTTCTCTGTTTGTATGTCTGAAGTGTTTGTCTTTGTTGGTTTGTATGTCTAAATTACTTGTCTTTCTCTGTTTGTATGTCTAAAGTGCCTGTTTTTCTTTGTTGGTATGTCTGAAGTGCATGTCTTTGTTGGTTTGTATGTCTGAAGTGTCTGTCTTTGTTGGTTTGTATGTCTAAATTGCATGTCTTTCTCTGTTTGTATGTCTGAAGTGTTTGTCTTTGTTGGTTTGTATGTCTGAAGTGTCTGTGTTTATTGGTTTGTATGTCTAAAAATCCTGTCTTTCTCTGTTTTTATGTCTGAAGTTTTTGTCTTTCTCTGTTTGTATGTCTGAAGTGTTTGTCTTTGTTGGTTTGTATGTCTGAAGTGTCTGTCTTTATTGGTTTGTATGTCTAAAAATCCTGTCTTTCTCTGTTTTTATGTCTGAAGTTTTTGTCTTTGTTGGTTTGTATGTCTGAAGTGTCTGTCTTTGTTGGTTTGTATGTCTAAAGTGTCTGTCTTTCTCTGTTTGTATGTGTGAAGTGTTTGTCTTTGTTGGTTTGTATGTCTGAAGTGTTTGTCTTTATTGGTTTGTATGTCTGAAGTTTCTTTCATTGTTGGTTTGTATGTCTAAAGTGTTTGTCTTTTTCTGTTTGTATGTCTAAAGTGTTTGTCTTTGTTTGTTTGTATGTCTGAAGTGTTTTTCTCTGTTTGTATGTCTGAAGTGTTTGTCTTTGTTGGTTTGTATGTCTAAAGTACTTGTCTTTCTCTGTTTGTATGTCTAAAGTGCCTGTTTTTCTTTGTTGGTATGTCTGAAGTGCATGTCTTTGTTGGTTTGTATGTCTGAAGTGTCTGTCTTTGTTGGTTTGTATGTCTAAAGTGCATGTCTTTCTCTGTTTGTATGTCTGAAGTGTTTGTCTTTGTTGGTTTGTATGTCTGAAGTGTCTGTCTTTATTGGTTTGTATGTTTAAAAATCCTTTCTTTCTCTGTTTTTATGTCTGAAGTGTTTGTCTTTGTTGGTTTGTATGTCTGAAGTGTCTGTCTTTGTTGCTTTGTATGTCCAAAGTGCCTGTCTTTCTCTGTTTTTATGTCTTAAGTGTTTGTCTTTATTAGTTTGTATGTCTGAAGTGTCTGTCTTTGTTGGTTTGTATGTCTAAATTACTTGTCTTTCTCTGTTTGTATGTCTAAAGTGCCTGTTTTTCTTTGTTGGTATGTCTGAAGTGCATGTCTTTGTTGGTTTGTATGTCTGAAGTGTCTGTCTTTGTTGGTTTGTATGTCTAAATTGCATGTCTTTCTCTGTTTTTATGTCTGAAGTGTTTGTCTTTGTTGGTTTGTATGTCTGAAGTGTCTGTCTTTGTTGGTTTGTATGTCCAAAGTGCCTGTCTTTCTCTGTTTTTATGTCTTAAGTGTTTGTCTTTATTGGTTTGTATGTCTGAAGTGTCTGTCTTTGTTGGTTTGTATGTTTAAAGTGCCTGTCTTTCTCTGTTTGTATGTCTGAAGTGTTTGTCTTTGTTGGTTTGTATGTCTGAAGTGTCTGTCTTTGTTGGTTTGTATGTCTAAAGTGCCTGTCTTTCTCTGTTTGTATGTGTGAAGTGTTTGTCTTTGTTGGTTTGTATGTCTGAAGTGTTTGTCTTTATTGGTTTGTATGTCTGAAGTTTCTTTCATTGTTGGTTTGTATGTCTAAAGTGTTTGTCTTTTTCTGTTTGTATGTCTGAAGTGTTTGCCTTTGTTTGTTTGTATGTCTGAAGTGTTTTTCTCTGTTTGTATGTCTGAAGTGTTTGTCTTTGTTGGTTTGTATGTCTAAAGTACTTGTCTTTCTCTGTTTGCATGTCTAAAGTGCCTGTTTTTCTTTGTTGGTATGTCTGAAGTGCATGTCTTTGTTGGTTTGTATGTCTGAAGTGTCTGTCTTTGTTGGTTTGTATGTCTAAAGTGCATGTCTTTCTCTGTTTGGATGTCTGAAGTGTTTGTCTTTGTTGGTTTGTATGTCTGAAGTGTTTGTCTTTGTTGGTTTGTATGTCTGAAGTGTCCGTCTTTCTCTGTTTGTATGTCTAAATTATTTGTCTTTCTCTGTCTGTATGTCTGAAGTGTTTGTCTTTGTTGGTTTGTATATCTGAAGTGCCTGTCTTTCTCTGTTTGCATGTCTAAAGTGACTGTCTTTCTCTGTTTGTATTTATGAATCTATTTGTTTGTATGTCTGGGTTGGTGTTTGCAAGTCCAACTGCTTGTCATTGTTGGTTTGTATGTCTAAAGTGCCTGTCATTCTCTGTTTGTATGTCTGAATCTATTTGTTTGTATGTCTGGGTTGGTGTTTGCAAGTCCAAGTGTTTGTCTTTGTTGGTTTCTATGTCTAAGGTACCTTTCTTTATCTGTTTGTATGTCTGAATCTATTTGATTGTATATCTGGGTTGGTGTTTGCAAGTCCAAGTGTTTGTCTTTGTTGGTTTGTATGTCTAAGTGCCTGTCTTTCTCTTTTTGTATGTCTGAATTTATTTTTTTGTATGTGTGGGTTGGTGTTTGCAAGTCCAAGTGTTTGTCTTTGTTGGTTTGTATGTCTAAAGTGCCTGTCATTCTCTGTTTGTATGTCTGAATCTATTTGTTTGTATGTCTGTGTTGGTGTTTGCAAGTCCAAGTGCCTGTCTTTCTCTATTTGTATGTCTGAATCTATTTGTTTGTATGTCTGGGTTGGTGTTTGCAAGTCCAAGTGTTTGTCTTTGTTGGTTTGTATGTCTAAAGTACCTGTCTTTCTCTGTTTGTATGTCTGAATCTATTTGTTTGTATGTCTGGGTTGGTGTTTGCAAGTCCAAGTGTTTGTCTTTGTTGGTTTGTATGTCTAAAGTGCCTGTCTTTCTCTGTTTGTATGTCTGAATCTATTTGTTTGTATGTCTGGGTTGGTGTTTGCAAGTCCAATGTTTGTCTTTGTTGGTTTGTATGTCTAAAGTTGTCTTTGTTGGTTTGTATGTCTAAAGTGCCTGTCTTTCTCTGTTTGTATGTCTGGGTTGGTGTTTGCAAGTCCAAGTGTTTTCTTTGTTGGTTTTTATGTCTAAAGTACCTGTCTTTCTCTGTTTGTATGTCTGAATCTATTTGTTTGTATGTCTGGGTTGGTGTTTGCAAGTCCAAGTGTTTGTCTTTGTTGGTTTGTATGTCTAAAGTGTCTGTCTTTCTCTGTTTGTATGTTTGAATCTATTTGTTCATGAAGCATTTTAGGGATAAAAATCCCTAAAATGCCGATTAATTTGTTTTCGCCCAAATAATCCCCTAAAAGTAATTTCTGCGTGTTCCTTTGTTTCAACATCCCTGCGCTGTCACATTTGAAATTCCCAGGAAACCATTTCTCGCGTAAAATATATTCAATCTGTCTTGAATTTCTGAAAAAATATCTAAGGTGTTCCTACTTACACTATTATGACTTCGATAGATTATTAATTTATCTCTCAGACCTATAGACCTGAGAAGCCATATTTAAAAATAGAATATTAATTTATCTCTCAGACCTAAAGACCTGAGAAGCCATATTGAAAAATAGAATATTAATTTATCTCTCAGACCTACAGGTCAGAGAAGCCATATTTAAAATTAGAATATTAATTTATCTCTCAGACCTAAAGACCTGAGAAGCCATATTTAAAAATGAAATCCCCTCATGATAGAATTCCCCTCAGATTATGCAAATCAATTTCTCAGAAATCCGGTCCCCTCTTGTCCCAGTCAATTATGCAAATCAATTTCTCAGAAATCTAGTCCCCTTCGTGGATCAAGAGCATTATACCGTTAGAATTCAGTGCGCATGCGCATTTCACAACATTACCAGATAAGAAAGGTACTTTTAAAGTACCAAATAGTACCTTTCTTATCTGGCAATAGGGTATACTTCTGTCACGAGTGATACCTGGCTCCGTACTTACGATTTTCTAGAGCCAAGCTAGCTGCGGAAAAAAGAAAGAAAAGAAAAAAAGATGCCGTATATGATAAATATCGTGGTTTCAGCCACTTTTCTTGATTTTCAAGCCAATATATTTCCCTTGTTGTCAAACAGTTCGTGGTAACGAACTGTAAGTAATAGGCGAACCGGTTCAATAGTAACTGAAACTCAAAAAAAAATTTTGATAGCAATAGTTACATCAAAAGATTCAGGTTTTTATGCTGATTTTAAATACACAGATTTCTTCAAGTTTAGTTTTACCTTTCAAAAGTTACGAGCCTGACACAATTTGCCTTATTTTCAAAAAAAGAGGGAAACACCCCCAAAAAGTCATGGAATCTTAATGAAAATCACATCATCAGATTCAGCATATCTGTGACCCTTACTGTAGAGGTTTCAAGGTCCTATCTGCAAAAATGTGGAATTTTGTATTTTTTTCTTTTTCCCAGGGGTGATCCAGTTCATTCAATGCACCCGGAGTAGTAACATCCCTGTGCGAGCGCTGTGTAAAATTTGCTGTGAAATATCTTGGGCGTTGTTTATCGATCTATTTGAAAATTATAAACATTATTGGATAGAGAACAATACAAACATTTATTTGATAAGTTGACAAGTGAAGTGCCTAGTGAATTATCTTGGGCGTTCGTTTATCGAGCTATTTGAAAATTATAAACATTATTGGATACCAATATGGTTAAGAAAAGTGGAAAGCGATCAAGACAAAGCGATTTGGACGAGTCTAGAGGGTCCACGGAATCGACTGATAATGTTTCAAAGTTGGATAAAATCCTTGCAATCGTCGAAGAAACTAAGAATGGTATTTCGGAAATAAAAAGGGAAATCAGTGACATTAAGTCTGGTTTAGCGTCCCTAACGTCTCGTGTTGAAGATTTGGAATTAGCAAAAGTGACCCACGAAAATGAGTTATCCAGTATTAAGCAGGAAATATCGGCACTACGCAAACAAACTGCAAAGGAACCCGGTTTTGGTGAGTTAGCTACGAGAGTCCTTGTGGTAGAAAACATGGATAGAAGAAGGAATATTATTCTATGGAAAATAAAAGGTGAATCTAAGTCAAAAGCTAAGGAGCATGTTAACGCCTTACTTTCCCAACATCTTGGGATTAATACCCAATTTGAACTACTTGAGTTTACGGATCGATTTATCAAAATCCAGCTCCAGGATGATAAGGACAAATTCTGTATCCTTCAGGGAAACAAGAAATTGCGTGAAAACCCGTTCAGAAGAGTACCCAGAAGTGAATATCCCTATGTCTATATAACAGATGATGTGACAAAAGGTGTTCGTGACATTCGTAACTCCCTGAAAATCAAACAGAAAGAATTGAGAGAAAAGGGAGTCAGTGCTTGGATCCCCCCAGTCGTCCCACCTGTATTATGCTTGATTGAGAATGAGCAAAAAGTGAAGCTTAAATGGTATAATGTCGTATAAGTCAAATGCATAAATATGTATCGGAAGTGGATTAAAGTGGTTTTTTAGTATGTTTGAGTGGATGTATGATTGTAGTTAGTTGTGATTTAGCTCAGGTATCCGTGATTAAATTGCGCTCGCCTTCGGGTGATGATAAGGATAATGGTTAGAGTGAGTATGATGTCAAATATTGTTTATGTATTACTTTTTTGTTCTTATTTTTTATTTTCGAAATTTTTGTTGCCTTTTATTTTTTTTTTCTTTATTTTTTTTTATTTTATTTATATCGGCTCACGGAGATGGGATGCGAAATTTTTGTTGAGTTTGGATTATGGATGAGTTAAGTTTTGTAGAAATTCCTGCTGGTAGGCTGGAGGAACTTGAAAAAAATCCTCTTGATATTAATAAATTTTTTCATAGGTTTTCGTCACAAGATCAAGATTTGCCAGATTATTATAATGCACCTAAAAATAAATATTTATTTGTTCATGATATTCCACCTTTAAATAATCAATTTAAACGACTGTCATTTTGGAATTGTAGAGGATTAAATAGCAGCTTAAATTTTTTGCATGATTTTCTTAAAGGGTCGTCAACAGATGTGTTAGGAATTTGTGAAACATTTCTTGTTAAAATTATACATTCCAACATTATGAAAATTATAAGTTTTTTCATGCTAGTCGAAAACAGAATAAGAGAGGAGGAGTTGGTGTTTTTATACGAGATGTTTTTGCATCTTCTTTACGTAATGAATTTATGGTTTGGAATGTTGAGATGCTATTTGAGAGTTGTGTAGTAGAAGTGAATGATGGAAGAAATACTTTTTTGGTAATTGTAGTATATCGGCCACCATCGTCTAGTATTCAAGAGGTTTTAAGTCAATATGAGTCGTTGTTAGATGCCCTCACCCAGCAACACCATCCATTTTATGTAATGGGGGATTTTATTATTGATTTAATGCGACATAATGTTTCGACATCGAATAAGGGATTAGAATTTTTGAATATTTCATTTTTACATGGTTTGTCACCTACTTGTTTACTACCATCAAGAATCTGTGATAACCATGCAACTCTTATTGATAACATTTTTACATCTGAAAACTGCCTTGATACCCATATTATTTTGAATGATACATCTGATCATTGTGTTGTTGTTTCTGACTTCTCTGGATCAGGAGTGGAACGTGAAAAGAGACCAAATAAAAGTTATAAAAGGATAATTAACCAAAAAAAGATAGATGAGATGAAAGTAAAAATAGGAGATATAGATTGGAATGATGTCCTAAATGTTGAAGACCCGAATCAGTCAATTGCTTTATTTTATAGTAAATTTAACCAAATATTTGACCAAGTATGTCCTATGGTATTAAGAAAGAGTAAGGATTTGCCTCGTAAACCATGGGTTACTGAAAGCCTGTTAAAGAGTATAAATGAAAAAAATAGATTGTATGTGAAGATGCAGTACCCAAATGAAATTAATATTGAAAATTTTAAAAAATATAAAAATCGGTTAACTCTTGTTCTCAGAGAAGCGGAAGCAAAATATTATCAAAATGAATTTCGCAAATGTGATTCACCTCGGGAAACATGGAAATTAATAAATGAAAAAATGAATAATGTTAAAACAAGAAATATTCCATCTCACATTACAAGTCATGAAAGAGTCAAGATAACTGATGAGAGACGGATGGCGGAAGCATTTGCTGACCATTTTACAAAAGTTGGACATGGTCTGGTGGATCAAATTTCTGCTGGAACACATAATCATAGAAAATATTTACCAAATAAAGTAGATAAGACTATATTTATGTACCCTATCCGGTTCTCGGAATACCAAAAAGCCGTTACTAGTTAGAAAAATGGATTTTCGGCAGGATGTGATGGTATATCGACTTCTCTGTTTAAAGAATTAGCTGGTGTACTTTTCCAGCCGCTTTTATATATTTTTAATTCTTGTATAAAAAATGGATTTTTCCCAGTTTGTCTTAAAGTAGCTAAAATTTTACCTTTGGTTAAAAAAGGTGATAAAGATAACCCAAACAATTATAGGCCAATTACTATTTTATCACATGTTTCTAAAGTTTTTGAAAAGATAATAAAAAGTAGATTTATTTCATTTCTGGAAAAGAATAAGTTTTTTTCTCCTAATCAGTTTGGTTTTTTGAGTGGTAGATCAACAGAGCAAGCAGTAGCTGCTTTACATCATTTCTTATCAGACGCTATGGATGATAGTTATTTGGCGGCAACTATATTTTTTGACATAAAAAAGCTATTGATACAATAGATCATGCAATTCTTTTTGATAAGCTGGAAAATATAGGAATCCGTGGAATAGCTCTGGATTTAATGAGATCGTATTTATCTGAAAGAAGTTTTAAAGTCCAAGTTTGTGAAGAATCATCTCATATTTTCCCGTTAGAAAATATAGGGGTACCGCAGGGATCTGTATTGGGGCCGATACTTTTTTTGATTTATGTAAATGATCTTCCAAATTGCATGTCTTCAGGTGATGAGTTACCAATATTGTTTGCGGATGATACAGCAATTAGTTTGAGGGCGGGCAACGAGGAGGACCTACGATTGTCCTTGAAGACTGTTGCTTTGAATGTAAATTCTTGGTTTCATGATAACCGATTAATACCTAATTTAGAGAAGTCGGAATTTATGGTTTTTGGGAGAAGTTCGAGGTCAGTGAAGCGTGTGTCATTTCAAATTATTAATATTGGAGCTTCCTCCATAAAAAGAGTGGATTTATTTAGATATTTAGGTATTTATATTGATTCAACTCTGTCGTTTAAGACGCATATTAGTAAACTTAAAGCAACAGTGTCCAGGAATCTCGGTTGTTTGCATAGATTAAAGTTTCTGTTTCCATACCAAATCATTAGAACTTTATATTTTTCATTAATTGATTGTTATTTCCAGCATTGTCCGAGCGTTTGGATGCTGACTTTCCCTTCACATTTACGAGGACTCCAAATTGTTCAAAATAAAACAATAAGAATTCTGGACCATTTTTTAGCACACCCTAGGAAGACAGAGGAATTATCTGAAATTAAAACATCTTTTCTATTTCTTGATATTCTGGATTTACAACAAATTTTGCACCTTAATTTGGGCATATGGTTTTTGAAAATCCAACATAAAGATAATTTTTTCAATAGTATGAAACTTTTGGTTGAAAATAAACATAGCCATTTATCAAGAGCTAGGATTAAGTTTCTTTTCCCGTTTGTTGAAATTGAGAGATCCAGACTAAGTTTAAGATATCAACTTCCTCATATTGCGAATAAATATAAGTTATTTGAATTAGTAAGTGAATCACCATCACTATACATATATAAAAAGAAATTGAAAAAGATGGTCCTTTCAGCCTACAGTAGCGGGGATTGATTGTATTATTGATTTATTTATAAATTGTTAAGTAAATCCCATCCCTATCTCCGTGAGTCGATAGTTAAGTTATGTATGTTTTTTTTTCTCATCTCTTCTTTAAATTTATTTTAAATTTTGTTATGTTCTTATCAAAGTTTCTTTTCTTTCTGAAGCTATGTTAGCGGGAAGTGTAATTTTTTTTCCTCCTATTGTTTGATAAAGGAGATAGTACGAGATTCCTCTCTTCTCCTTTGTAAAAAATTTATGTATATGTTTTTGTTAAATAAAGTCAAGTCAAGTCAAGTCAAGATCGTATCGACCCAGTGGTCCTAGAATGTCGCGAGAGGGCTCGTTCGAATGGAATTTTTTAATTAAAAACAAAAGTTTTTAAAATAGAATTACTTTTTACAAAAAACTGCATTTTTGATGTCTTTTCATACTGCAGTCTTTTCAAAGACATTTGATTTTTGAAGCAATTAATTAAAAAACTCTTTCCACAAAATAAGTTTTTCAAAGAAAAGTGAAGAACTCCATTAAACAAAAAATGAGCAAAAATAAAATCAAATAATCTACCAAGCTCGAAACTACCACAGGGTTTGGCCTTGGGAAGGCATAGGGATTTTAAGCCTTACTCATGTTAATTTCTGCTTGTTTTGAGTTTGACTCGGTTATTTATTGTAATTTCTGTTCGTTTTGGGTTTCATTTATTTATCGATGCTGATTTGTGGTAGTTTCACGCTTGGCAGATTATTTGATTTTATTTTTGCTCATTTTTGGTTTAATGGAGTTCTTTACTTTTCTTTGAAAAACTTATTTTGTGGAAAAAGTTTTTTAATTAATTATAATAAAGAACGAGCTCTTGCCTATAGTAACATGTATAGGCAACTTAACTATAGTTATGCCACGGTAGCTAGCAACCTATTAAGAGACAATCATGTCCAATACTAAGAAATATAATAACCCATAACTCCTAAAAATAGAGTCAGATCAAAACAAGAAATACGCTATTAGAGCCGCCTTGTCCAAAACCCTTATATAGGAAACTTACAGACCCTTGGCTTGAACAACAAGGGGAATATTTGGCTTGAAAATCATGAAAAGTAGCTGCAATCAGGATATTACATAAATATACGGTATATATTTTTAAAGTATTAGTTTTCTTTGCGACAGGTGGGATTGAACCTGCCAACATTCGAACAAGATGTACAGATTTATCCACTACGTCATCACCAGGTTTTATAGACAGTAATTCTTCTACAAATTTGTTATTTTTCTTTAATCAGAAATCCGAGTTGCAGCGCTAGCTAGCAACCTAGTAAGAGACGATCAAGCCACATAGTAAAAACTAAAATAACCCATAACTCCTAAAAAAAGAGTCAAATCAAAACAAGAAGTACACTAATAGAACCACTTTGTTGGAAACCCCTTTATAGGAAACTTACTGTCCCTTGGCTTGAACAACATGGAAAATATATTAGCTTGAAAATCAAGAAAAGTTACTGCAACCACAATGTTCTGCATATACGGCATCATTTTTTCTTTCCGTTTTTGTTCTCCTCGGCTAGCTGGGCACTGGAAAATCATAGAGAGCTGTATAATGGCTCATCTTTAAGAAAATTGCTACATCTAGTGCGTTTTGTAATTAAAAATAATACAGTTTTTAAAAAAGAACCAATTTTGATAAAAAATGACGAAGAATGACGTCATAATTGTATAGGTTATAACCATATATGACGCAATAAGTGATGCAATATTTATACACGCTTACTTTTCGACAAGATAATAATATAAGGAATACATCATTACAAGGATCAATTTCTTACGAAAAACTGTTTTTTTCTATAACACTGTAGTAGAAAGTTATTTTTAATTATATTAAAGAATAAACTTAATCCCGTAACAATGGAAGTATTAAGTATAGCCCATAGTAAGGGATTATTTTAAATATCCGGATGGTCATAGTTTTAGTAAAACTATGACGTGAATAGAAAAACACTGCATTATGACGTTACCTCAGATAACATTGGTTATGTTCATAGCCAAATATCATCGAAAATGCAATTGTTAACCAAAATGCATTGAAATCAAATCTTAAATGCAATTGTTAAATTTAATGCCGTTTAAAAACGGCACTAGAAATTTTAATTTTAGTTCGAATGAGCTTTCTCCCGACATTCTAGGACCACCGGTTCGATATGATCACCCCTGGGGAAAAAAAAGAAAAAAGACAAACAAATAAACACGCATCTTTCTTCTGGCAAAAAACACCAATTCCACATTTTTGCAGATAGGAGCTTGAAAACTCTACAATAAGGTTCTCTGATACGCTGAATTTGATGGTGCAATTTTCATTGAGATTGTATGACTTTTAGGGGGTGTTTACCCCTTTTTTCGAAAACAAGGTAAATTTTCTTAGGCTCGTAACTTTTGAAGGGTAAGACTAAACTTGATGAAACTTATATTTTTAAAATCAGCACAACAATAGAATTCTTTTGATGTATCTATTGGTATCAAAATTAATTAATCGGTTTTTTAGAGTTTCAGTTACGGGTCGTCTTTTGTTAAGGCAGACTAGCCTTCACTGACTTACTTTCGCTATACTGATCTTTATTTTGCTAACATTTTAAGACCTCAGAAAGTGATGGCCCCTTGAGTCCAAGCGAATGGGGATCGAATCGAACTGCGTCCTTGGAAAATGTAGGTATCAAATTTTTTTTTTTTATAGTTTTTTTTTTTGTTTAAGATTCATTGTGGGGCTTGATGTCACATGTCTTCAAAGTGTTCTTGGGATTGAGATTAATTATATATCATCAGTACCAAAACTGATTACAAAGATAACAATTTTTCTTTCTGTTTCTTTTCCTGAAGTTGATTGACACTTTATAAGTTTATTTCAGAACGATCGTTTGAAAGAAAAAATTATCTTTGATTTCTCCAAAGCTATCCTGATTTAAAGAAATTAGCCATTGCTATAAATTCAAAGCCCTCTAAATAATGAACCACTATTGTTAAAGAGAATTTCCCTTGATGTTATACCGTAAGATCATAGGGTCAGTATAATCACCTCTGGAAAAAACAACAAAATTTCCAAGAGTCGTGCGTATCTAGACAGTTTTTTCAGGCCAGAAAATGTTAGCGTGTCAAGTTTAGACAAAAATCATCGAGGCGTTTTTTAGAAAAAAAATATATATACACAATTATTGCTCGATTAAAGATAAGACTTAGATTTTTTTTTTTTTTTAGCAAAAGCATTATCCATTCTTTCCTGGTGAGCAAAATAACAAAAAAGTTGTCAGCCCCGCGAAGTTTTCAAAGTGGTCTATTTCAGTAGTAGATTTTTTTATCAATAAAACTCGTGCAATACATTCATCAGCTTTTCAAAGAGGATTGATCAGTTTTGAAAATAAAATTTAATCTCTTTTGTTTCACAAGTTGATTGTCTTGCCGTGGGCTAGCTTTCTAATCACGGTTTTACCATTTGCTACAACCTAGTAAAGAATAACCAAAAATAACCGACTTGGTTCTAGCCACGATAACACAAAGGTTTTTTCCTTTTCTTGGACTGTGAAAAAAAGCCTGCATAATTCTAGCCTCCATAGAAATGGGTCAGTTTTCTTTAGTTTTGACTAAACACAGGAATATTCAAAGTAGGAACAATATTCTTTGGTCCTTAATTTCATGTCACATATTGCCATAGAAATTGAGCCAAAAGAACCGTTTATATCATTTTGAACACGGGGACCTGTTGCTTGACCAACAACTTGAACCAATGGTGAAGTAATCCTGGTATTTCTTCAAAGACCAACACGAAATCTCGCTTTCGCTGTTAATTTTTTCTACTGCGAGTTGAGGAGTAAAAGGAGCTGATCTTTGAAAAATAAAGGCTTTTTTATTCTTGTCCAAAAAGATCGGTTCTATTTCAGTCAGCTGAGCTACCCTTCTTTTCCTTTCTTGGGCTGCCCTATGTCTCATTAAAGCCCTTTTATATGTGACAACTTCTTCTCCACTGTACTCACCACCTTTTGTTAACTCTTCTTGCCAGGGCCTATCATATGAGTTATTTCTTCCTCGGGATATATATTCTTTCCCTGTCAAAATTGGCTTGTGTTTCCATTCTTCTTGCTTATCAACCAATTTGCTACTATCCTTACTTACGTCTGTATATACATGCATCTTTGAAAAGCCTTTACTACCAACTCGGAACCAAAAGTCTTTTTTCCTCATTACAGGCTGGATTTTTTTCATTTCTGGCTTGTTAGCTACTTTTATATTTTCTGCAGATATGTTCAAAGAATTATCAGCATATGATCCTTGAGGGTTCATAGTACCGATGTATAAATATTACGAGTGATATGCAGCTAGCTAAATTCGATTTGATACCATTTCCAAGAGGTCTCAGGGTATTTTTGAAATTCCAATAAACTTGTTTTCACTAATTGAAATAAAAGTAACCATTTCTAAATCGGCTACAAATGGCATTTTTTTTCACTTGGCGTTTTTTTTAATACGTATTTAGATTTGTGATTACTATTGGTTACTAAAATGTTTTTTTACTAAAATTTTTTGGTTACTATGGGTCGTTTACTAGGTTGCAGTTATCGCTGCAACAACGATACTGTAAACGTATGACAAGTATTGAAGTGTCCATTACATTTTATACCTTCCTCTGACATACATAAAGTCAAGAAGTCATATTTGAAGTGTGTAACGTGTAAAGTAAAATGCTACTTTTTTATAATTTGTAAGTAGTACTAAGTAGTTGCATTAACGACACTTCTCGACTACTAAGGTCCCTGCGTCGGCCCTGCAGTGTGTTGCTACAGCAATGTTCGATTTCTGGGTCCCGTATTATCAAGCTAAGGTCAAACCCACAGATGCAGATGGATTTGAATCGTTTACTTTACTGTTTTTTTTTTATAGTTAGTATTGGTCTAGCTTAAAGGACCAATACCATTTAAGCAAGAAGCTTGATATCTGACAAGGTCTCCTGGTAATTATCTGCCCCCGTTTCCTCTTTATACATGACGTCATTATGATGTCTACATTTAACTTTTTATGTCAAGGATTACTTTTTATGACAGGATTACTACATTTAACTTTTTATGACATACCAAAGGCATGTCATGTTGTAATTTGTACAATTTTCATTTATAAACCAAATAGCCATCAGTAAAGCCAAAGAAAACAAAATTTTAACCGGGTTTTTATCTTTTTTTCTCTCCTTTGATGCAGTATAGTGTGGAATCTAGTCACCTTGTTTAGCTGACTGTATGGAAAAGCAAACGGAAGTATATATCCACATTTCATTAGACCGATAAAACTGCCGAAACTCTTCATTTGTGTTTGTGTTCATTGAGTTTGTGTTCCCCTCTGTAATATAAATCTTGAGAGCAAGGCCGTACCCAGGATTTTTTTTTCGGAGGGGGTTTTACTAAAAACAAAATCGGGGGGGGGGGTTTACACAAAAAACCTCAAAAACGCATACAAATTTGTTTATATCCATTTTGGTTATGTTTTTACGTATCAGACGTAACATTTCGGGGGGGGGGGGGGGGGGGGTTCAAAAACCCTAACCCCCCCCCCCCCCTCCGGGTACGGCCTTGCTGAGAGCCAGGTCGCTGTCTTATATCACCTTCTCACATAAATAAAAATTCTCTAAAAGTCTAAAACCTACTGCGTCATTGGCGCTTTACTGAAAACCAATTTTATCACAAATATTTTCTTTTGTACTTAATATTGAAAATAAACATTTAAATTATAGTAACATTTTGAACTGATGAGCTTCCGGCAATTAATATCATTATACATCAAATATTCAGTTTAATTTATTAGCTCTTTTTAAAGTTGTTAAAGACGAATATAGTTTCCCTACAAACAAGTGTTTGGATACTGCCTCCTTTCCTAACTGTAAATAAAAACCAAAAGCCTACTGCGTCATTGGCACCTAACTGAAAGCGGATTATATTACAAATATTTTCTTTTCCAGTTCTTACAATATTGAAAATAAAAATAAATTACAGTGAAATAAATTCTTGAACTGATGGATCTTTCAACCATTAATATCATTATACATAAAATATTCAACTTGATGTTGTTTATACTGTCCAAGACTGTTCAAGACGCATATAGTTTTCAGTAAAGCGCCAATGACGCAGTAGATTTTAGACTTTTACAGAGAGAGAAGGAGGTCATACCAAAACTCTTGTTTGTGGTGATTTTTGTTCGTTTCAAGCTTGATTTGCATATTCAATTTAAGTTTCACTCGTATTAAGATTTATTTATTAATTTACATTAATATCTATTGTATGTTTGTTTGCATTGATTGTTTATTTAATTTCTGCTCGTTTTAAATTTCATTTATACTTCAATAGCAAAAATATTTTTTTTCGTTTTAAGCTTGATATTCATATTCAATCTAAGCATTATTCATTTTAAGATCTATTTATTCATTTATATAATTACTTGTTGTACGGTTTTGCTATGATTGTTTATTTAATTTCTGTTCGTTTTGGGTTTCATTTATTCTTTAATAGTAATTTCTGGTCGTTTTGAGTTGGAATTTTAAAAGATATTTGTATCTGCAGAGCTTAAGTTTAAAATGGTCTTTAGTTTTCTTTGAAAAACTTATTTTTCGGAAATTTTTTAATTAATTTTTGTTCGTTTTTGATTGCAAAAAATTTCAAGTTTTTAAAAATTCCGTATTTCAAAATCAAATTAAAAAAAAAAAAATTAAATATTCATCGAAGTAACAAAACTGGGGAAAAGGTGGGCGTGAGAGGGGAGTTAGTTGCCCTCAAATCACTTTCGACTATTAAAAAGGGCACTAACCCTTTGAATTTCCAATCGAATGAGTCTTTTTTGAAGTTTCTACGACAACGCCTTCTATAAAAACATTATATGCCCCCAGGGCATAACTTAAAACCATTGCCTTGAGGGTTGCGGGAGTGTCCTCCTCAAAAACATATTTTCTATGTGGAAATCAACTACGCTGAACAAATTGGCTATCTCAAAATTTTGATTGGATGTATTTGAGGGAATGATGGGCTTGAGGGGCTAGTTGCCCTCCAATCACTTTCGACTATTAAAAAGGGTACTAGCCCTTTGAATTTCCAATCGAATGAGTCTTTTTTGAAGTTTCTACGACAACGCCTTCTATAAAAACATTATATGCCCCCAGGGCATAACTTAAAACCCTTGCCCTGAGGGTTGTAGGGGAGTGTCCTCCACAAAAACATATTTGTTATCTGGAAATCAACTCGCTGAACAAAATGGCCATCTCAAAATTTTGATTGGATGTGTTTGGGGAAATAATGGGCGTGGGGGAGGGGGAGGCTTGTTGCCCTCCAATTACTTTTGATTATTAAAAAGGACACTAGCCCTTTGAATTTCCTATCGAATGAGCCTGTTTTGAAGTTTCTACGACAACGCCTTCTATAAAAACCTTATATGCCCCCAGGGCATAACTTAAAACCCTTGCCCTGAGGGTTGTGGGGGAATGTCCTCCTCAAAAACATATTTTCTATTTGGAAATTTACTACGTGGAACAAAATGGCTATCTAAAAATTTTGATTGGATGTGTTTGGGGGAACGAAGGGCGTGGGAGGGGGGGGGCTAGTTGCCCTCCAATCACTTTCGACTATTGAAAAGGGCACTAGCCCTTTCAATTTCCAATCGAATGAGCCTGTTTTGAAGTTTCTACGACAACGCCTTCTATAAAAACCTTATATGCGCCCAGGGCATAACTTAAAACCCTTGCCCTGAGGGTTGTGGGGGAATGTCCTCCTCAAAAACATATTTGCTATCAAGAAATCAACTATGCTGAACAAAATGGCTATCTCAAAATTTTGATTGGATGTGTTTGGGGGAATGATAGGCGTGGGGGAGGGGGCTAGTTGTCCTCCAATCACTTTCGACCATTAAAAAGGGCACTAGCCCTTTGAATTTCCAATCGAATGAGCCTGTTTTGAAGTTTCTACGACAACGCCTTCTATAAAAACCTTATATGCGCCCAGGGCATAACTTAAAACCCTTGCCCTGAGGGTTGTGGGGGAGTGTCCTCCTCAAAAACATATTTGCTATCAAGAAATCAACTATGCTGAACAAAATGGCTATCTCAAAATTTTGATTGGATGTGTTTGGGGGAATGATAGGCGTGGGGGGGCTGGTTGCCCTCTAATCTCTTTCCACTATTAAAAAGGGCACTAGAATTCTCGATTTCCAATCGAATGAGCCCCCTTTGAAGTTTCTAAGACGACCCCTTCCATATGAAGTGCCTCTGGGGAAAAAAATAATAATAATGATAAAACACTGGAGCCATATGGCCTTTACTATAGGCAACGCTATAGCGTTGCCTCAGATAACCCCATAGAAGACATATTTTTCTATGTTGTCGCATAGTGAATTTTTAGCTCTTTGTTCCCTTCTACGTACATTAAGGGTGAATTTGGCCTATTTCAACTAGAGGTGGCGATGCCTATTTTGAATGTGTTAATAAGCGCATATTTCCCTATTGAAATGGCATAAAAATTGTTTCTGTTGCAATTTGTTCAAGGTCTATTCCTTTTTTCGCATCTTTACTGTACTTACATGTTGAGCACCGGATTGCAAAAAATCGTGTAGTTTATTCGATTGAGTTTCATATGTGATTTTCAGCAAAAATTATTGCCAATCTTGGTAATATTATAGTAATCAAGTATAGTAGTATATTCAGTAGTATACATAATATGCTTTAGCACTACATAATAGTACATTTATAGTAGTATACAGTATAGTAGCATAATTAGTAGTATCAAAGTGATTATATAGTAGTATACTTCAAACTAATTAAAATAGTGGATTGGTAAGCTATTTTTGTTACAGTCGAAAATTGGAGGAAAAAAAAAGTCTTGAAATAACTGTCGTTCTTCTTATTCCTTGTAAATAAATAGAGACACGATAAAATAATGTTCATAGACCCTTTGATAAGTTTATAAGAATGCACTAAGAATTCGTAAACAATTTTGTAACTTTGGTTTTCATTCACTTCGCGGATGAAAGAAATAGTTACAAAAACAGTTAAAAACAACTAACACAATATAAATTATAATCTATATGGATCCGTAGCGAACCGTTGCTCGCTCATCTGCTTCATCTGCTAATTGCGTGAACCGTTAATAAACTTGACTGATTTTTCACTGCATTTACATACAAGGATATTCTGTAAAAGTAAGAATTTTCCGGAACCCAAAGAAAAAAATATGTTGGGCTACGAACACTAAATACAATTTTGGGAGAAATTTGACTTTTATGGTCCATCTTAACGGAATCCATAAAATCCATTTAAGACTTTTTATCATTGTGAACAATTTTATTAAATACAAACCAAATTAGTAAAGTCAAATGAAGCTTTTAAATAAATGTTAGAAACATGTTTCTGCAGCAAGAAGGGAAGTATCAAACCGTAGCACCCTTATTCAGGCTTAATCCGGAATGCAGAGGTAGCTAGCCACCTAGTAAGAGACGATCACGTCCAATACTGACAAATACAATAGCCCATAACTCCTGAAAATAGTAACCAATCAAAAGAAGAACTGCACTATCAGAACCACCTTGTTCGAATCCTCAATATAGGAAACTTACCGTCCCTTGGCTTGAATAACGAGGAAAATCTATTGGCTTGAAAAACAAGAAAAGTTGCTTGAACTACGATATCTGCATAAACGGCATCTTTTTTCTTTCCTTCTGTTCCACTCAGATAGTGGGGCATAGGAACATGTGAAAGAGCTCTTTAGGCTCAGTTTAAAGAAAAATTTATATGGTTAAACCCTTTTGTAAATAATTTTTTTTTTTTAATATAATCAGTTTTTATGAAAAACTGCGATTTTCACGTACAAGATTGATGAATGACGTCATACTCGTAGGTTGTTATATTAAAAGATGATCATTTGCAGATCAAACCATTCCATATATTGGACTTAGTTTATAAATTAAGGAATATAAGATATTAACACAGACATATAAGCTATCACCAAAAGTCCTTGAAATTTTTCTTAAGATCAATGCTAAAAGTTAAGCTTTGCTTAAAATTCTTTCCGCTCTTTGATTTATGGACTTAGCCAATTGGTCTTTGAACAGTTTATGTAAAGAACGTGAGAAAATTCAATTGCGAAAAAGGGTTTGCTAAACAGTTTTCGATCAGCAGGATAATATAGATCGAGAGGATCAAAGTGTCACTGAGTATGAATTATGCTAAGCTTTTTTTAAACAGAGAATCAGGTAGGCAACCTGATTCTCTGTTTGAAAAAAGCTTAGCATAATTCTAGACAATTATTTAAAGTTTGTTTATGTCCGATGCGACATTTAACCGTGACAGGGACGATTTGAAAAATAAATACAAAATAACTTACATCAACAAACAAGTGGTCACCATTTTTTCCAATGCAATCACGATGACTTCCATTTTTACCATTTGGGGCCCGAATAACTGTGTTCAAATTACTTAAGCTTCGAACATTACTCGTTGCCTAAAAATGAGGAAAAATACATGCTAAGCAACATTTTTCATCCATCTTGTTAATCTCAAGGAGTTTTGAACATAATATGATTTACTCCTGAACAAAGACATTACCCCAAACAAAATATCTCTTCAGATCTGTCTTTTAGCTTGGATTTTTTTTTACAATACATTACAAGAAATGAGATTTCAGTCACTTAACAGAGACAACGCTATAGCGTTGCCCATAGTAAAGGCCATAAGGCTTCAATGTTTTATTATTATTTAGTTATTTTTTTCCAGAGCCACTTAATATGGAATGGGTGGTCGAATAAACTTCGGAAGGGCTCATTTGGTTGAAAATCGGAGGTTGTAGTTCCCTTTCTAAGAGTCAAAAGTGATCAGAGGGCAACCAGTCCTTGCCAGGGGCGGATCTAGGATTTTTTTTTTTGGGGGGGGGGGGCACAAAATAGGTTGATCCGACATAAAATTTTTAGGAGGGGGGGGGCGCAAAATAGGTTGATCCGATAAACTTGCGTTAGGAGCAAGTTTAATTAACGCAAACTTGGGTTAATGAAGTAAATTACACTACTTTAGACTACTCTAGGGGAGGAGGGAGGAGGCCCCCCTCGCCCCCTGGATCTGCCACTGGTTCTCGCCCCAACACTCTTTTCCCCAAATGTTTCCGATAAGAATTTTGAGATGGCCTTTTTGTTGAAAATAGTCTAAAGGTCGAATAACTATGGTTCCAGGTTTGATTAGCCCTCCAGCCCTCAGGGCTACGGCTATAAGTTATGTTAGTTGTCTATTGTTAACGTACAAGGTGTTTATGGAAGGGGAGGTCACAAAAACTTTGGAGGGGGCTCCTTCGATTTGGAAATCGAAATTTACAGTTCCTTTTTTAAGAGTACAAAGTGATCAAAGCCCCCCACGCTCTTTTGCCCCAAATGCATCCGGTCAAAACTTTGAGATAGCCATTTTGTTCAAAGTAGTCAAAAGAACAAATAAATATGCTTCCGGGGTTGACACCCCCCTCAACCCCAGGGTAGGGGCTGGTAAGTTATGGAAGTGGCTTATTATTAACATATAAGGATCTATGGGAGGGGTCATCGTATTGACTTTGATTGGAAATCAAAAGTTTTAGTGCCCTTGCTAAGAGTCAAAAGTCATCAAAGGACAACCAGCCCCTCCCACGCCCTTCTTTCCACAAATAAATTAGATCAAACTTTTGAGATAGCCATTTTGTTCAAAATAGTTCAAAGAACAAATAACTATGCCTCCAGGGTTGACGAACCTCTCCCAGCCTCCGGGACAGGACTGTAAATCATGCAATTTGCCTATTGTTAATATATAAGGATTTTTACTGGAAAACAGGACATGTTTGATCCTGGGCCTCCAAAAAGGCTTAGGGTATTAAGGCAAAATTTTAAGGAAATGTTGAAAGGGATGCCGAACGCAATCAAAACCCTCTATGTGCTTGCTGGTTGTGAAAAGGGAATATCAATAATATCTAAAGAACCACTGAGGATACTAAGTTGAAAATTTCAAAGTATGTTGAGGAGATGTTGATGAGAGATTTTAGGGTAACCTAAAATTTTGGAATTGCGTTTTTGTTCCAAAATCGAAATTATGGAATTGTGTTTTTGTTCAAACTAGTCAAAAGGTCTAATAGCTATGCTTCCAGGAATGCCGTGCCCCCATAGCCCCGGAGCAAGGATTGTAAATTATGCAATTTGCCCATTGTTTACATACAGGATTAGTCATTAGGAAAAGGGGAATATTTGATTTTGGGTGTAACCGAAAAGGCTAGGGGCACTGAGGTGTAACCTTACAGAATAATAAGGGTTATGTTATACTAAATCAAAATGCACCAAGTTTATCAAAAAGAAGGATCTGCAATATTTTAAGAACGGCTGAGGGTATTGAGTTGAAACTTTTAGGGCATATTGGGAGAATGTTGAAAAGTCTTTGGAGGGCCACAAACTCCCTCCAATGTCAAATAATTGCAATCCCTACAAAAGTTTTGAATCAAAATTATGATACAGACATCTTGTTTGAGTTAGTCAAAAACTCAAGTAGCTATGCCTATGGGGGTGACATAACTGCCAACAGCTTTGGAGAGGGATGTGGAACACGTTAAAATGCACGATGTGCGCGCTAATTGTCGGAAGGAAATATGATCGATATCTAAGGATCGGCTGATACTATTAAGTCGAAGATTTTAGGAGATGTTGAAGAGATCGGAGGGTAACAAGCCCCCTTGCCCTTTTTACATGCTCCCTCCCCTTCTCACTGATCAAAACTTTGAAAAAGCGAATTAGTTCAAAACAATCAAAAGGTCTAGTAGCTATGCCCCCGGGGATGCAATTCCCCACACACCACCCGGGGTAAGGATCGTACTTTATGTAATTTGCCCTTTTTAATATGAAGCAATTATCATCACAAAAAAGGTGGAAATTTTTATTTTAGGTGTGTTCGAAAAGGCTAAAGGTAGTAAGTTGAAACTTCGGGGAATGTTAAACTAAATCTAAAGATACTATGTGTATCCTGTTTATCAAAAAAGTATCTGCAATATCACAAGAACAGCTGAGGGTATTAAATTTAAACTTTCAGAACATGCCGAGGAAGATGTTAAAAACTGTTTAGAGGGCAACGAGTCCCCCTCCCATTTTTTTAGGTGCCCTCCCTCCAAACATATCTGATCAAAATTTTTGAATAGCTATCTTGTTCAAACTAGTCGATAAAGTCTAATAACTATACCTCCGGGGATGAATTAACCCCCACAGCCCTTGGGACAAGTGTTGTAAGTTATTTAAGTTGTCGATTGTTTATATACAAGGTTGGCCATTGGGTAAAGGTGGCATGTTTGATTCTGAGTCTCCAGAAGGCTAAAAATATTAAGGTAAACTTTTAGAACATGCTGAGGGGGATATCAAACAAAATTAAAGCACTCTATGCTTTAGGGCTTTCAAAATGCAGGAAGGCTTTCAAAAAGAAACAACAGGAATATCTAAGGAACGGCTAAGGGTGTTAAGTTGAAACTTTGAAGACATGATGAAAAAGGAACAGAAGGACAGCCAACCCTCCCCCTTTTTACCCTTTTAGATTCTCTGCTTTAGACTGATAGAGATATTAAAAAGGCATTTTATTCGAAATAGTCACAACTTCTAATAGCTAAGCCTCTGGGGATATCATGCCAAATTAAATATGATTCGAAAACGAATTATATTTAAAATATTTTCCTTCGTACTTGCAACATTAAAAAAAAAAAAAAAAAATAGATGGAAATAAAATCTTGAAGTGCTGAGCTTTCCGCAATTAATATAATTATATGTCAAATATTCAATTTGATTTTATTAGTTCTTTCCAAGGACTGTTGACATACATAATTTTCAATTAAACGCAAGTGACGCAGTAGGCTTTAGACTTTTACAGTTAGGGAAAGGGGCAGTAGCCAAACTCTTGTTTGTTGTGATACTTGTTTGTTTTAATTTTGACTTGCATATTCAAATTAAGTTTTATTCGTTTTAAGACTTATTTATTCATTTATATTAGTACCTGTTGTATGTTTTTTTGCTATGGCTGTTTATTTAATTTCTGTTCGTTTTGGGTTCCATTTATTCTTTAATTATAGTTTCTAGTCCCTTTGAGTTCGAATTATTTTATGAGAGTTTATTCCTGCTGATCTTAAGTTTAATATGGCTCTTTACTTTTCTTTAAAAACTTATTTTTCGAAGTTTTTAAATTAATGATAGAAAAGAATGAAAATGAATATTAAGAATTTCTATACCATTATTTTGTAACTGTATAAAATGAATAAAAAACTGAAACTAAATTCCATAATTTTCTTCAACTTATTCATTTTTTTAATATAATTTCTGCATAAGTTGGGAAAAGCGGAGGGACTTAATTTGGTTAATCAACTGAAGCCAAAAGAGTTTTCCTCAATTCTTTTTAATTTATAGAGGGAATATTTTATTTGAAATTAAACACATAAAAGTATTTGTAGCCTTTTAGTCTGTTCTTATAAATTATTAAAGGCGTTTTGAACTCTCTGTGTTCCGAACTTGTGTTTTAAACTCTCTGTGTTTCTCTGTGCTTTAGAACTGTTTCTGCTTTTTGAATTTTAAAAACTTGTCAATTTTTCATAAGAAAAAAGAAAAGTTACTTTGTTATTTCTTTTACATTCCACTCACTAATGATATTACCTTTGTCAATCTAATGCTCCTTTAAAATTAATTTTTTTATATTTCGCACCATGAGGTTTCATAAAAAGTTATATTTATGTCCCCGCGAAAATCCGAATTAGGTGAATGTAGACATTCACTGGTGAATGTCCGAAATAGTTTTTTTTCTCCTTGGATTTAGTCAGCGCTGCCCACAGTATAAATATATATGAACAGTAGCGAAAAGTCCTATACTCTCTACTAGAGATTTTTGACATACATCAGTATAGAGTTAGACCTTTCTTCATGACTCCGCCTCTTCGCGCACGCACAATGACAAATGTTTAGCGTATTACATATGCTGTTATCTTTATTTTACATATGTTTGATCTGTGATCTTACATATGTGAAGCAACTGAAACTATTGCTGTAACGTACTGGGAACTCTCGAGTCAGCGCGCTATGATGTGTGTCATTTTTGAACAAACTTTTCGCTACTGTTCATATATAGTTATTCTGTGGCGTTGCCAGTCAAGTTTTTCAGTTTAATGCAGGGTTTGATGATGACAGGTTAGGCTAGATTCGGTTTGGTTAGGTTGGGTTAGGTTTTTAACCCGTTTCTGACATTTACAACCAAATTTAATCTAATCTAACTTAACTTAACTTTAGCTTTTACCATCATAGCTTGCATAAGACCGAAAAAGCTGAATCGCAAAGCTAATTGAATCCAAGCAGAGAAAAAGGAATTTCGGACATTCACCGGTGAATGTCAACATTGACCAGATTTCGGATATTCACGGTAACATTTATCGATAAATTTTATATTTTCGCAGAATTAGGTTTTACTAATTAAGAAACTCAGCGAAGTTTTTGGATTTTCCAAGAAATTAGCGCATAGGTCTTGGCTTAACATTGCTCCTGTATGTTGGAGACATGGTTAAAATCCTTAAATGTAAATATTTCAAAAGCTGATGTCCACAAAAACGCTAATTTCTATAAGATCTTATTAGGAAAGATCAAACCCCAAAACAGAGCTCTATTTTTTTTATAAAGCCCTATTGTTTTCTGTAAATGCAAATGTAGAAATCGCCGATAATGACACTAAGGAATAGACAAGACATATCAGAAATGTTAATCACCATTCCCAACGCATATTTTTGCGCAGAATATTCGACTATATAATTAAATATATAATTAATCAACAGAGAGTACTACTCTGGTCTTTTGAAACATTAACAAAAATCGTGCAACAAAAAAGATAAAATTTAATGATAATTGTCTGTTATCGTTAGTTTATTGGGTTTATTTGGGCGAAGTACCTAAGTTAAAATTGCGGCGTCAAGTCAAGTGACAAAATATAAAATTTATAAAAATACAAGACTAAAAAAACCACATTACAAATCTTAAACAAACCCTGAAGACGACATGGCCTCCAGATCCACCATCTGCCCCATCAGGTCCAGCCTTGTCATGTATGCCAAGTCTTAAAAGAGAGATGGCACCATCACCTCCTTTTCCAGCTTGCACCGAAATTCTCCGAAAATCTATGACTGGTTTCACCTGAAATCAAAATAGAGTTTTTAAAAATAAAAACTAATACTTGAATGTTTCTATCAAAAATAGAAATTTATAGAGGATATGCTCGACAGTATATATGGAATACAGAGTATATTCCATAAGAGAATATACTCCATAGTGTTCATTTTCTTGGTGGACTGAGAAGTTTTGTTTTTCAAGCTGTCAACAGTAAAAACAGAAAAACAACTCTCTAATAATGTGCTTAGCCTAAAAACGGCATCATAGGCAGCACAATAGCGCTGCCTAAATAAAGAACGATGTTGACACAAATAATTTTTTTTTTTTTTTTTTTTGGTTTGTTTGTTTTAGACCAGAGCACTTCGTATAAAAAGAATTGTTGTAGAAACTTCAAAAAAGGCTAATTCGATCGAAACTGAAAGGGCTACTGCCCTTTTTAATAGTCAAAAGTGATTGGAGGGCAACCAGCCCCCCAACACCCATGATTTACCCAAACACATCCAATTAAAATTTTGAGACAGCCATTTTCTGGCCACAGCCACAGCCCTCAGGGCATGGGTTGTAAGTTATGCTCTGGGGGCATATAAGGATTTTTATAGAAAGGGTGGTCGTATAAACTTCGGAGGTGGTTCATTGGATTGGTAATCAGAAGTTCTAGTACCCTTTTTAGAGTAACAGAGATGGAAGGGCGGCTACCCCCTCCTGGAAACACATCGTTTTGTCCCGAAATGCATCCAATTGAAATTTTGAGATAGCAGTTTTACTCTAAATAGTCCAAACCCCATACAACAAGGCTTTAGGGGTTGAAACAAAGGTTGCAAGTTATGCTGCGGGGGCATTTAAGGTTTTTATGGAAGGGATGGTTGTATAAACTTTAGAGGAGTCTCATTTGGCTGCAATTGGAAGTTCTAGTTTCCTTTCAAGAGTAAAAATTGATGGAAGGCAACTAGCCCAACCCCCCCCCCCCCCCCCCGACTACCCATTTTTTCACCAAACACATCTGATTGAAATTTTGAGATAGCCACTTTGTTCAAAATAGTCCAAAGGTCATATAACCAGGCTTTTTGGGTTGGAACAAGGGTTGTAGGTCATGCCCTGGAGGCATTTAAGGTTTTATGGAAGGGGAGATTGTATAAACTTTAGAGGAGTCTCATTTGGCTGAAATTGGAAGTTTTAGTTCCCTTTAAGTTCCCTTTAACCTGAAGTTGTGAGATAGCCGTTTTGTTCAAATTAGTCCAAAGAACATATAACAATGCCTTTAGGGTCAGCAAAACCCCCCAGAACCCTGGGTCAAGGGTTTTAAGTTATGCCCTGGGGGCTTATAAGGTTTTTATGGAATGGCTGGTCGTAAAAACTTCAGCTGGGGCTCATTTGACTTGAAATAAGAAGTTATAGTGCCCCTTTTAAGAGTCAAAAAGGATTTGAGAGCAACAAGCACCCGCCCCACCACTCCAAGCCCATCATTTCCCCAAACACACCCAATCAAAATTTTGAGATAGCAATTTTGTTCAGCGTATTTGAAGGGTCCGGAATTTATGTCTTTGAGGATGACAACCACCCCGCAGCCCTCAGGGCAAGGGTTGTAAATTATACCCAGGGGGCTTATAATTTTTTTTTATAGAAAGGGTGGTCGTATATACTTCAGATGGGCCTCATTGGAAAGGTAATCAGAAGTTTTTGTGCCCTTTTTAAGAGTCAAAGTGATCGAAGGGTAGCTATCCCCCCCCCCCGTCATCCCACACGTCATGTTTTACCAAAATGAATCCAACTGAAATTTTTAGATAACAATTTTATTCAAAATAGTCCAAAGATAATGTAACAAGGCTTTTGGGGCTGATGCAAACAACCAGAGCCTGGGGGCGACGGTTGTAAGTTATACCCCAGGGGCATTTAAGGTTCTTACGGAAGGGATGGCTTTTTAAACATTAGAGATGGCCCATTTGGTTGAAGCTGGAAGTTCTAATTCCCTTTTTAAGAGTCAAAGTAACTTGAGAGCATCCCCTCCACGCCCATCCTTTCCCAAAACAAACACCCAAACAGAGTTTGAGACATCAACTTTTTTCAGCAGTGTTGAAAGGTACAGTAAATTTGCGTTTGGGGATGCCCCCCCTCCCGAGGCCTCAGGGCAAAGGCTGTAAGTTAGGCAATTTTTACGTTGTTTACATACAGTATATTTTATTGAGAAAGGATATGCATGTTTGACTACTACTTTCCCAAAATACGAAGGGCTTTAAGGTGAGTCTTTCAAGGAATTAATTAAATAAACTTTTTCCACAAAATAAGTTTTCAAAGAAAAGTAAAGAGCTCCATTAAACAAAAATTGAGCAAAAATAAAATCAAATAATCTAACAAGCGTGAAACTACCACAAATCAGCATCGATAAATAAATGAAACCGAAAACGAACAGAAATTACAAAAAATAACCGAGTCAAACTCAAAACAAGCAGAAATCAACATGAGTAGGGCTCAAAACCCCTCTGCCTTCCCAAGGCCAGAACATAATTTGCACTTTACTGAAAAAATATAAATGTTTTTACTTTTATAACTTTAATAAATCAAATAATATTAACATTTTGATTACTAAATATCAGTATATGTATATTAAACTGATAGTTCACATTCATTTGGATAGATTTACGCTATTTTGATTTGGTTAAATTTTAAGAGCAGAAGTAGCCCCGAAAGTTTGAAGATAATACCCTCAGTCGTTCTTGGGATACTGCTGAGATGCCTTATTAGGAATTAGCATTAACACAGGGCATTTGATTTAATCTTAAGGCAACATTTAGTTTTTAAACATAATGGGCAAATGGGAGGGTGGGTGTGGGAGGGGGACTAGTTGCCCTCCAATCACTTTCGACTATTAAAAAGGGCATTAGCCCTTTCTATTTTCAATCGAATAAGCCCTTCTCGAAGTTCCTACGACAACTCCTCCGCTACGTAGTGCACTGATCTAAAAAAAAAAAAAAAAAAAAAAAAAAAAAAAAAAAAAAAAAAAAAAAAAAAATTGTACCCACATTGATCTTTACTATAAAAATGTCAAGCCTTCCAACTACTTTCGACAATTAAAAAGGGCACTAGCCCTTTAAATTTCCAATCGAAGGAGCCCATTTTGAGTTTCTACGGCAACGCTTTCTATAAACACCTTATATGCCCCCAGGGCATAAATTAAAACCCTTGCCCTGAGGGCTGTGAGGGGGGTGACATCCCCAAAGACCTAATTTACAGTACTGTCAACTACGCTAAACAAAGCGTCTATCTCAAAATTTTGATCGGATGTGTTTGGGGAAACGGTGGGCGTGAGAGTTGCGTTAGTTGCTCTCCAATCACTTTCAACTATTAAAAAAGGTACTAGCCCTTTCAATTTCCAATCGAATGAGCCCTTTGAAGTTTCTGCGACAAAGCTTTCAATAAAAACCTTATATGCCCCCAGGGCATAACTTACAATCTTTGCCCTGAGGGCTTGGGGAGGTGTCATCCTCAAAGACCTAATTTCCAGAACTTTACGCTACGTTAAAGAAAATTGCTATCTCAAAATTTTGATTGGACGTGTTTGGGGAAATGTTGGGCGTGAGAGGGGGGTTAGTTGCCCTCCAACCAGTTCCGAAAGGACACTAGCCCTTTCAATTTCCAATCGAATGAGCCTTTTTTGAAGTTTCTGAGAATGCTTTCTATAAAAACTTTACATGCCCCAGGACATAACTTATAACCCTTGCCCTGCGGGCTGTGAGGGGGTTCTTCAAAGACATAATTTCCGAACCTTTCAACAACGTTGAACAAAGTGGTTATCTCAAAATTTTGATTGGATATGTTTGGGGAAATGATGGGCGTGAGAGGGGGGTTACTTGCCCTCCAATCACTTTCGACTATTAAAAAGGGCACTAGCCGTTTCAATTTCCAATCGAGTGATTCCTTTTTGAATTTTTTACGATAAAGCTTTCTATAAAACAAACCTTATATGCCCACAGGGCATAACTTACAACCCTTGCCCTGAGGGCTGTGGGGGGAGTGTCATCCTCAAAAACATAATTTCCGAACTTTTTAACTACGTTGAACAAAATGGCTATCTAAAAATTTTGATTGGATGTGTTTGGAGAAAAGGTGGGCGTGAGAGGGGGTTAGTTGTACTTGAATCACTTTCGACTATTAAAAAGGGCACAAGCCCTTATAATTTCCAATCGAATGAACCCTTTTTGAAATTTCTAGAACATCAATATCTATAAAAACCGTATATGCCCACAGGGCATAACTTACAACCCTTGCCCTGAGGGCTGTGGGGGGAGTGTCATCCTCAAAAACATAATTTCCGAACTTTTTAACTACGTTGAACAAAATGGCTATCTCAAAATTTTGATTGGATGTGTTTGGGGAAATGGTGGGCGTGAGAGGGGGGTTAGTTGCCCTCAAATCACTTTTGACTATCAAAAATAGCACTAGCCCTTTGAATTTCCAATCGAATGAGCCTTTTTTCAAGTTTTTACGACAAAGCTTTGAATAAAAACCTTATATGCCCCCAGGGCATAACTTACAACCCTTACCATGAGGGCTGTGGGGGGAGTATCATCCTCAAAGATATAATTTCTGGACCTTTCAACTACTTGAACAAAATGGCTATCTCAAAATTTTGATTGGATGTGTTTGGATAAATGGTGGGCGTGGAAGGGGTGTTAGTTGCCTTCCAATTACTTTCGAGTACTAAAAAAGGCACTAGCCATTTCAATTTCCAATCAAAGGAGCCCTTTTTGAAGTGTCTACGACAACACTTTCTATGAAACCTTGTTTGCCCCCAGGGCATAACTGACAACCCTTGCCCTGAGGGCTGTAGGGGGTTGTCATCCTCTAAGACCTAATTTCCAGAACTTTCAACTACGTTGAACAAAATGGCTGTCTCATAATTTTGATTGGATGTGTTTGGGGAAAAGGTGGGTGTGAGAGGAGTTAGTTGCCCTTCAATCACTTTCGACTATTAAAAAGGGCACTAGCCCTTTGAATTTCCAATCGAATGAGCTTTTTTAAGTTTCTACGACAACGCTTTCTATAAAAACCTTATACGCCCCCAGCGCACAACTTACAACCCTTGCCCTGAGGGCTCTGGGGGTTGTCATACTCAAAGACCTAATTTCCAGAACTTTCAACTACGTTGAACAAAATGGCTGTTTCAAAATTTTGATTGGATGTGTTTGGGGAAAAGGTGGGTGTGAGAGGAGTTAGTTGCCCTTCAATCACTTTCGACTATTAAAAAGGGCACTAGCCCTTTGAATTTCCAATCGAATGAGCTTTTTTAAGTTTCTACGACAACGCTTTCTATAAAAACCTTATACGCCCCCAGCGCATAACTTAAAACCCTTGCCCTGAGGGCTGTGGAGGAGTGTCCTCCTTAAAAACATAATTTCTATCTGGAAATCAACTACGCTGAACAAAATGGCTATCTCAAAATTTTGATTGGATGCGTTTGGAGAAATGGTGGGCTTGGAAGGAGTGTAATTTGCCTTCCAATGACTTTCGACTATTAAAAAGGGCACAAGCAACCCCAATTTCCAATCGAATGAGCCCTTTTCGAAGTTTCTACGACAAGTCCTTCGATACAAAGTGCCCAGGTCTAAAGAAAAAATAAATAAATAAATAATACATTGAACCAACATCATTCTTTACTTAGGCAGCGCCCTTGCGCTGCCTATGATGTTCAGGGGAGTGTTAAACTAAATCAAGACATGTTATCTGTATATGGGCTGTCAAAAAGGCGTAACTCAGGAATGACTGAGCATATTAATTTGGAACTTTCAGGAAATGATAAGAGAGATGATCAAATGACTAAAAAGGCAATATTTGCACACTACCACTACTAAAACTACCGCTGCTTCTGCTGCTACCACGACTACTACTACTACTACTACCACTACTATCACTAAAACTACTACTTCTGTAGCGGGTACTACTAAGGCTGAGGATGTTGAAATAAACATCTGAGGAAACGTCGAGGGGAAATGTTGAACTAAAGCAAAGCATATTATGTGCATACAGATTGCTGATACGGGCGTATCAGCAACATTTTTAGAACGGATTATTGTATCAAGAGGAAACTTCAGGGGCATCATGAGTGGGATGTTCAGTTGACCAAAAGGCAAAATGTACCTGCTAATACTGCTATAAATACTGCTGCTACTACTGTTACAACTATTATTAGTAATGCACTATTACTGCTACTACGGTTCCTACTACTACCACTACTACTATGATACTAGTAAAATTAAGGCTATGCGCATAAAGTTGAAAATTTGGCAGAATATTGAGGGGGAGTTTGAACTAAATCAAAACAAACTATGTACATGCAGATTGTTAAAAGGGCATATCTCAAGAATGGATTTGGGTATTAAGTTGGAATTTTCAGAGAGTACATAAAGGGGAAGATCAATTGACAAAAAGGTAATATATGCATGTCACTACTAACACTACAACCACTGCTAATTTTATTAATGCTACTACTGCTAATAAACTACTCTAACTACTACTTCAATTGCAACAATTTGTAAGGCTTAGAATATTAAGGTGAAAAGGGCGTCAAAAGGGGGTCAAAGGCGCAAATCAGAAATATTTTTGGAACGGCTTACGTGCCAAGGTGAAATTTCCGGGGCACCATGACAGGGATATTTTACTGATCAAAAGGCAAGATGTAAATGCTACTACCGCTATTGATACTGCTGCTACTACTTTTAGTACTACAGCTAATACAACACCAACATTGCAACTACTTCTACTACCACCTCAACTACTGTGATACTAGTACTACTAAGGCTAAGTCTATGAAGGTAAAATTTGAGAGAACATTGATGGCAAATTCTACCTAACAAAAGACACTATGTGAATTTAGATTGTTAAAAGAGCGTATCTTAATAATTGATTTGTGTATTAAGTTAGAGCATCGGGTTTTGAAGAGGACGTTAAAAAAAAAAAACAAAGGTGATATGTGCACACTGCTACTAATGCTGCTACCGCAACTAAAACTATTGTTACTACACAAGCTAAGGGTATTAAGGTCAAGCTTTCAAGTAGTATTTAGGCAGTTGTTGAACTAAATACGAACTATGATCATGTAAATTGTCAAAAGCGTGACAAAGTTGTGGCGGATTTTGAACTAGACAGAAGACACTATGCGTATACTTTAAATATTACTTCTATGGTTACTGTAACTAATGACACTAAGGTCAATAAGTTGAAACTTTTAGGGAGCGTTTAGGGGGAGTTTCAATTAAACGAAAAAACTATATGCATACCGGTATTAAAAGGGCCTATAAACAATATGATAGGCAGCGCTGCTCAATCATAACTAGTAATATCATTGATATTTTAAAGGAGCTAATTTGATTGGAAATTAAAGTTCTAGTGCTCTTTTTAAGAGTCAAAAGTGATTGGAGGGCAATCAGCTTTCCAAACCTGTTTTCCTGAAAAAATTTATGTTTTTCCACAAACATAAATTTTTCAAGGAAGGTAAAAAACTCCATTAAACCAAAAATAAGCAAAATAATAACAGAGTCAAACTCAAAACGAGCAGAAATTAACATGATTATGGCTCACAACCCCTATGCCTTCTCAAGCTAGAACATAAATTACACTTTACTGAATTTTCTTTTTTACATATTTTTACTTTCATAACTTTAATAAATCAGAAATTATGAAGATTTTAAAGAATAGATAAAAGCATATGTATATTAAACTGACAATGCACATTCATTTATTTTTTTCTTTCAGCACTAAGCACAAATTATCACACTAGTAAAAAGGGAATGAATAAATTACTGAAACGATCAGTTTTGCAGTACACTGGTTCAAGCTTGTTCTTGTGGCATGTGTTTCGGTTGACTGCAGCAGGGAGGGGTAGTAGGGAATGGTGTTTATCACTCAAAAGCACGGAGTGTCCAAAATTACACATCAGAACTGCAAGGGCAGATTTGTAAGTGACATACTTAGTTCCTAGGATGAATTTTAAGGCTCTTTTTTTGCACTGTTTCAATTTCGTCGCTGAGGTAGTTGATGTTATGCACTTGTGGTCCTCAAAATGGGCATGCGTATTCAAGCAAAAGACGTACAAAACAAGTGTACGCGAACATTAATTGCTTTATACAAAACCCGAATCGAAGCAATGTGGTTAAAGATCGCTGCGCGTATTTTCCCTTTCTCACAAGGTTAGCAACGTGTGGGCTAGGTGAACACTTTTTACTAGCTACAGACTTTTGAAATGTTTTAAGTATAACAATCTAGTTATATCCAATATGGTGTTTGGTCATAAAATAGCCCATAAGTTAACATGGTATTCACGTGATGGTAAGACAGCTAACCTTATTGATTATGTAATAATAAACCGAAGACTGGCAGGTTCAATACAAGATACTAGGGTGTATAGGAGTGCTGTTATTGATGTTAAAAGTAAAGATCACCATCTAGTAGTGTCTAGGCTTAATTTAAAAAGCTGAAATTTCGGAAGGGTAACTACATCCCGAGAAGTTATGATGTTGGTAGACTTCAGGATGGGAATTTGAGAGTAACTTTCAAGGAACAGCTAAATACTAAACTTCAGAGCATAAAATTTGACAATGTGGAAGATGGTTGAAATAGTTTTAGAAAAATAATTTGTGAAGTTGCAGATGGTGTCTTAGGGAAAAAAGTTAGAACTGGAGCTAGGAATATTAGTGAAAAAGCTTTATGTTTAATAGAGAGGAGAAGGGGCTTGTAAAAGAATTATCTGAGAGATAGATCATATGAATGTATGTATGTATTTCCAAAAAAAGTCATCGGGCAATAGGAAAAAAAACAGATCAAAAACATAACAAAACCAACAAAAAAACGCAAATAACAAACATGAAAACAAAAGGAATGTAAAGAAGGCGGAGAAAGAATTAAAACATGAACTAAGAAGGTGTGAAGTGGAGGCCGTGGATAAAATTGCCGAGGATCTGGAAGATGCAGCTAGACGGCATAATAGTAAAATATTGTACTGGCATGTTAATAAACTGAGAGGGAGTAGTCAATCCGGACTTGTCCCAGCTAAAGATAGGAACGGGGCCACAATTAATGATAAGGAAAGCGTTAAAGAGAGATGAGCAGAACATTTTGAGAATGTGCTGAACCAAGATAGAGTTACAGGAAACGATATAGAGGAAAATGAAAAAGTTTGTGATACCTTGGATGTGAAGGAACATTTGTTTTTTGAGGAAGAATTAGCAACAGTACTAAAAGGATTAAAAAATAATAAGGCGCCAGGTGCTGATAGTGTGGTAAGTGAGTTCCTTAAATATGGTGGCTCTGAGGTTAGACATAAGTTACTGAAGATTATGAATATGATTTTTGAAAAAGGTGAGGTACCTAGCGATTTTAGGAAAACCCTAATTAAACCACTGTGTAAGAAAGGTGATTAGAGTGAGTGAGGCAATTATCGAGGCATTAGTCTGATCTCTGTAGGTAGCAAATTTTTCAGTAATATGATACAGTTTAGACTGAGAGATGCTGTAGACAAAGTTTTTAAGAGAAGAACAGTTCGATTTTAGAAAAGGTAGAGGATATGTCGACCAAATTTTCACTTTTAAGCTAATAATTGAGAAGTTCCTGACTTGTCTAACACCTTTGGTCCTCAGTTTTACAGATCATGAGCAAGCGTTCGATTCTGTTGATAGAAGAGCTTTAGCAAACGTCTTATCCTTGTATGGTACACCAGACAAATACATTAAAGTGATTAGTGCTATGTACGAGAATAACACTGCTGCGGTTAAGGTAGGAAATGAGGTTAGCAGCTGGTTTTGTATTAAATCAGAAGTTAGGCAGGGTTTTCTATCCCCCTTTATATGGATCATTTTGATGGAACTTGTCTTAAGGAGCAAAGGAAAGGCAATGAGAGACCACGGAATCAAATGGGTAGGAAAAGCTCTACTGGACTTAGATTATGCTAATGATTCAAGCATTCTAGATGAAAGTGTGAGGAAAATGAATGAACTTTCAGAGGTTTTGTGACTTCAGGGTGCTAGAATAGGTTTGAAAATTAATGTTAAGAAGACAAAGTCACTAAGGCTAGGAATAAGTGAAGATGAAAAGGTGACTTTGGATGACGAAAAGATTGATCAAGAGGGCAGCTTCACTTACCTTGGTAGCATTATTAGTAAAGACGGTGAGAGCAGTGAAGATGTTAAAAGTAGAATAGCCAAGACTCAGAGTGTTTTTTCACAGTTAAAAAAAGTTTGGAAGAATAGGAAGATAAGTCTTGAAACCAAGATTAGAATATTAAAAGCTACAGTGATGACAGTGGTCAATTATGGCTCTGAAGCATGGGCGCTCCGAAAAGCGGATGAAGATTTGCTAGGTGTTTTCCAGAGAAATTGCCTATGGATTGTTCTGGGTACCCGGCTGACTGACCGTATTTCAAACGGTAGGCTGTACGAAAAATGTGGTCCAATCCTGCTTTCTAGGGCTATAATGAAAAAAAGGTTGAGGTGGATAGGGCACGTGTGCGGATGAAAGATGACAGATTGCCAAAGATTGTCTTTTTCGGCCAACCGTCTAGGGCTAAACGGAAAGCAGTTCGTCCTCGTCTGGGGTGGGAGGACGTCATAAAGAAAGATTGAAAGGAAATGGGAACTTCCTGGGAGGGTGTAAGAAGGGAGGCTTTGAATAGATTAAGATGAAGGTGGATCGTGCGTAGCTGTGTTGACCTGAGGCAGCTTGATGCTGCGGTGAGCTGTCAGTAGTAGTAGTAGTTACTGAACATCGCACTAAGGACAACTGCAGTCAAAGTGGTAGGGTACCAAGGGTCACAGTTTATAGTTCAGAGTTTATTTACTCATCAATAAATTTACAGCAAACACTTCAACTTAGTCTCCCCCGTAACGCCATGAAAAAACAGGGGAGAAACAAAAATGATATAAATAAATCCAATAAACATTTTTAAAATAATGCATTCACGCCGCCGACCTAAAAAAATCCCAAAATCACAAGCTAGGCAGGGTAGTAATACATGATTCACCAACTAAAAAAAACAGCAAACCCAATCCGGAGACATGAACTCCAGGGAAAACCGAGGAAAATTTAATTATTAACAATAAATCCTCTAACATACTTTTCGAAGATATCACACGAGTGGCAGCTCTGTGCTGACTCTGGGAGAGTGTTCCAAATCATGCGACAAATTATAACAGCGTTGAAGTCAGACAGTATTGACGGAATATAAGGTATCTGTGTGCGAAAATAATGAGTCGATTGCAGAGAAATAAAAGATATATTACTACATAGGGCAACAGAAAGCTGGCCATGTAACTTTAAAAATTTGAAAGAAGCACAAGACTGAAAATAAAGAGATTTCAAGTTAAGCAAGGGCTTAAGTAGGGAACGGTTAGTGTCCTGTATAAAAGTCCTTGCTTTATCATATAGTTTTGAAAAAGGCTTCAGAAATGAGGAAAAAGTTGACATTCAAATAACAGAACAGTATGAAGCACAAGACTAAATTAGGCTTTAGAATAGGTTTTTACGTATTGATCCTGGAATAAATGTTTAAGTTTTTTAAGGCTCCTCAGGCTTCTGGAGACTTTCATTTTAATGAGGTCAATGCTTGAAAGAAAGATTTTCATCAAGCAAGATGCCTAGGAATCGAACGCATCGATCCCTAGGTCTACTAAGGGAACCCCTTGGTATGTATATTTCATTTAAACCAGAGTAACAAGCCCTTGAAAACTCTTGAGAAACTAAGAAAACATGACTTACAAACATTTAAGGCATGGTAATTAATATCAAACCACTGAATAACTCTTTCAAAAAGGGCAACCATCTTTGAACAGAGATCAGGCTCAGTTCTACCAACTGTGCCAAGAGTACTGTCATCCGAAAAAGCAATAAGTTTATATGAGATGGACAAATTCTTTCCACAATTAGTGACAGATGCAGATTGACAAAGACGACAGAAAGCAGTAGGTTTTAGATTTTTAACTGCATTAATGAGGTCGTTAACATAAACTAAAAAGAGTATGGGTCCAATCACAGATCCTTGTGGAAGGCCAAAGTCTATTTCAGAGTAGGTTTCCAATCACAGATCCTTGCGGAAGGCCAAAGTCTATTTCAGACGGGTTAGAAAAGAGGGGATTAACCGAGATGACTCAGCCAGATTAATATTATAGAAGCCAAGGATATATACTTTCTCGTATTCTAATATGGGACTGAATCGAATGTTTTTCGTATATTGGAAAAAAAAACATCAGGTATCCGACCAGAGCCAAGAGATGAATGTAAATAATTTAAAAGAGTTGCACATGCATGCTAAGTTAAGTGCTTTGCCCTAAAGCCAAACTGAGAATCATGAAAAAAAACTTTAGAAATAAGAGGTCAGTACAAGCAACTTCTCTTTTCAAAGATTTAAAAAATATTTTCCACAAAACAAGTTTTTTAAAGAACAGTAGAGAGCTCCGTTAAGCCAAAAATGAGTAGAGATAAAATCAAATAATCTTCTAAGCGTAAAACTAGTTCAAATCACTATCAATAAATAAATGAAACTCAAAACAAACAGAAATTAAAATAAATAGCCGAGTCAAACTCAAAACGACCAAAAATTAACATGAGTAGGGCTGATAACCCCCATGCCTTAGGCGGACTAGTTGCCCTCTATCACTTTTGACTCTTAAAAGAGAATTAGAACTTTCTTAGTAATTAGAAATGAGCCATCTCTAAAGTTTACACGACCACGCCTTCCATAAAAACCATATTTGCCTTTGGGACAAAACTTATAACCCTTCCCCCGGGTTCTGAGGGGTTGATTTAGCCCCGAAGGCCTTGTTGCATGATGTTTAGACTCTTTTGAACAAAATGGTTATCTAAACATTTCTATCAGATGCATTTGGCAAATAAAAAAAGACATGGAGGGGAATAGTTGCCCTCCTATCACTTTTGACTTTTAAAAAAGAGGCTAGGACTTCTGATTTAAAATTGAATGAGCCACATCCGATTTTTAAACTCATATATGGATGTCTAAATATTTTGGTCCGAAGCATTTGGGAAAAAATAGCGTGGGAGGGGGGTTGGTTACCATTCGATCATTTTTTACTTTTAAAAAGGGAGCTAGAACTTTTAATTTTACATTGAACGAGCCTTTTCCGAAGTCTATATTACCCCCTTTTCCAGAAAAACCTTAAATGTTAAAAATGGGCAAATATAGTATAACTTATAGCCCTTGCCCCGAGGGCCCTGGAGGTGGGTTGTCATCCCCAGAGACATTATTACTAGATCTTTCACATATGCTAAACAAAATGGCTATCTCAGAATATTGATTGGATGTGTTTAGGGAAATGATGGGCGTGGGTGGAGAGGGGGGGGGGCTGGTTGCCCTTCAATCGACTATTGAAAAGGACACTAGAGCTTCTGATTTTCAATTCATTGAGCCCCACCGAAATTTATACGACCACCCTTTCTATACAAAAACTAAATGCCCCCGGGGCGTAACTTGCAACCCTTACCCTGAGAGCTGTGTTTGTGGGGGGGGGGGGTTGTAATCTTTCAAAGATATAATTAATGGACCGTTCAACTACGCTGAACAAAACTGCTATTTCAAAATTTTGATTGAATGTATTTGGGGACATGATGTCTATGGGAAGGGGAATTGGTTTCCCTCCAATTACTTTAGAATATTAAAAAGGACAGTGGAAATTCTGATTTCCAATCCAATGAGCCCCCTACGGATTTTATACCCTTTCCACAAAAAAACTTATATGCCGCCGGGGCCTAACTTACAGCCTTTGCCTCGAGAGCTGTGGGGAGGGGGTTGGGTTGTAATCTTTATAGACGAAAATACTGGAACTTTCAACTAGGCTGGACAAAATGGCTATCTCAAAATTTCTATCAGATACATTTCGGGAAAATATGAAGTCAGGGAGGCGGGGGGTAGCTTCCCCCTGATCACTTTGATTCTTAAAAATGGAACTGGAGCTTTCCATTATCAAGCCAATGAGCCCCCTCCAAAGTTTATATGACTATCCTTTCCATAAGAAAACCCTTATATGCCCCAGGGCATAGCTTACAACCCTCGCCCTGAGGGCTGTGGGGGAAGTCGTCATCCTCAAAGACATAATTTTCGGGCCTTTTAACGACGCTGAACGAAATGGCTATCTCAAAATTTTGATTAGACGTGTTGTGGAAAATGATGGGCGTGGGGGGGGGCTGGTTGCCCTCCAATCACTTTCGAATATTAAAAGGGCATTTGAAGTTCAGATTATCTATCCCATGAGCCCCCTCCAAAGTTTATGCGACCACCCTTTCTATAAAAACAGATGCTCCCAGGGCATAACTTACAACCCTTGCCCTGTGGGCTGTGGGGGAGGGGGCTTTCATCCCCTAAAATATATTTTACAGACTTTTCAACTACGCTGAACAAATGGCTGGCTCGGGGGGCTATTTATTGGTTATTGGGAAGTATACAACCATTTTCAGGAAGGATTTTTTCTGGAGGGGGGGGGGGGGCTAGAGGAGGGGGTTACTCTGGAGAATATTTCCGTGGAGGATGTTTCTTTGGGGTAAGGGACATTTCTATGAAGGGGGCGCCGGATTTTCAAGCATTATTTAAGAAACGATCAGAAATTAAATAAAAAAAACAAGTTTTTTCAACTGAAATGTAAGAAGGAATATTAGAACTTAAAACGAACAGAAATTATAACGTATGTGAGGGGGTTCTCCCCCAAGTCAATACCTCGCTCTTTACGCTACAGTTTTTTTTAGTGCTTTCAAAAGAGCTATCTATTCTAATTAAACGGCCTTTGTGATTCAGGGGTTTGTGAATCAAAATTTTTTTTAACTTTTAACGTAAAGAGCGTGGTATTGACTAAGGGGAGAACCCCTTCATATAAGTAATAACATATACGTAATAAAAAAAAACAATAAAAAAACAAGCGATACGGCTCAATAGTAATCGAAACTTTTAAAAACGAAATTTTGATGTCAATAAATGTATCAAAAGAATGTGTTTATAATGCTGATCCTAAATATATAAATTTTATTAAGTTTAGTATTACTCATCAAAGGCTACGAGCCTGAGAAAATTTACTCGATTTTTTAAAGAGGGGGGAAACATCCCCTACCAGTGAAAGAATTTTAATGAAAATCACACCGTCAGATTCAGCGTATCAGAAAACCCTATTACATAGGTTTCAAGCTCATATCTGCAAAAATCTGCAACTTTGTATTTTTTGCCAGAAGAAAAATATACGAATATAGAAGTTAGTTACGTAAGTTAATTTGTAAAGACATCCATTTAGCAAAAGAAAATTAAAATTTTTATGCAAATAAAAGCTGCATTAACTAAAAAACGATCAGAAATTAAATAAAAAAAAACAAGTTTTTTAAACTGAAAGTAAGGAGCGACATTAAAACTTAAAACGAACAGAAATTATCCTGTATATGAAAGGGGCTGTCCCCTCCTCAACGCCTCGCTCTTTACGTTAAAGTTTGACTCTGTCTCACAACTTTATTTTTTAAAACAATAAAAAACTTTAGCGTAAAGAGCGAGGCGTTGAGGAGGGGACAGCCCCTTTCATATACAGGATAATTTCTGTTCGTTTTAAGTTTTAATGTCGCTCCTTGCTTTCAGTTTAAAAAACTTGTTTTTTTTATTTAATAACTATTAAAGGGGCACTAGCCCTCTCAATTTAAAATCGAGTGGGCTCTTTTTTGAAGTTTCTAAAACAGATCCTTCTATACGAAGTGCCCTGGTCTAAAACCAACCCCCCCCCCCCCAAAAAAAAAAAATACATTGCTATTGCGCTGCCTATGACTGAAGTGCATCACTTTGGCTTTATTAAAGTTAATCTGAAACCCATTTGAACAGCACTGATCTTTGAATTTGTCTTCCATAAAGGAGCAAGGTTAAGCAATAACTCGGTTTCCGGTCTAAGACAGTTAGAACGCGCAATTTTTTTTTTTTTTTTTTTTTTGTTCAAATTATAAACTGCAGCTGTGTATTTTTTTTCCACCATGAATGATTATATAGATACAACAGTCATAAAAAGTTGGGAGAGGGTCATGCTGATGGAGGTCTCCGATTTCTAGTATACCTTTTCAGTAGTACCAAATATTATTTCAGAATAAAGAGCCGTTAATAGTTTTGTTTTCTAGAAGGCGTCTTTTCAGAAATTTGATAACAGTTTAACTCAGTTTAAACACAATTCTTGCAATTTTTCCCAAATATTTACAAGGAGCAGCAGCATGTTTAAATATTAATTCCATTAATTTGTCAGAAACAAGACATTAGGAAAGTTCTGATATAAAAACATTCTGATCAAGCTTCTTAATTTTATTTGCAGTAGGGAATCCAAAAACAAAAGAATGAAAAGCTATCGTTCAGTGACTGACTAGGAGAGATATTTAAAACAATGGTACAACTAGTTCAGGTCACAACTATGAGCTATGACCAGGGTCGTGTCCAGAAGGAGGGGGGAGGGTTAACCGGTTTGCCCCCCACCCCCCGAAATTTTTGTCACACTCGCAAAAAAAGCAACAACATTGCATGCAAACAAATATTGGTTGCATTTTTAAAGCTTTTTGTGCCCCCCCCTTCCGAACAAACACAAGCCTTCCCGAACAAAATCCTGAATACGGCAAATTGCATGGAGAGTAAAACGGTTAATTATTTGAAACTTTACTTTAAACCCTGTTGAGGACTCCATTACAACTACATTTATTTGCCAACAGGTTTGATTATAACATTTACCATAGTCTCATGAAAACAAAAGCCTTAACCTTGCCTTTGCTAGGTGAAACTTTGAGTGAAGTGTTGAATCGATTTTGATAGAAGAGGATCGTGTACAGCTGTGTTGGCCTCGGTCGGCTTGGTGCTGCAATGAGCTGCTAGTAGTAGCATTGGTAGTAGTTTTAGTTTAGATATTTCTGCTCGTCAAACCTTGACGAAATTGTATTTTTAACTTGTGATCAATTTCTGTTATCTCTCCCTCTAGTCATTTCCTTATAAAAAACCTCCAGAAACCTAAAAAGAATCCCGGCCAAAGACATTTCTGAACACAGAACTGTTATATAGTGTGAAACATGGGAATTCCTGCAACCCAGGCCCCTGGCACCCTGACAAAAAGCCCAATTTATCAATAGCTTGAGCCAACATTGTCCAGAGTTGTTAGTAGGGATCTAGGTATTACTCCAAGACGAACACAACTGCTGCCATCTATAATCGAGTCTAACGGGGACAGGGTCAATGACACCTTTTTCAAGGTCAATCAGGGGATGTTTCTAAGCCTAATGACTCCGGTACGAAGTATACATCATTGCCAGATAAGAAAGGTACTATAGTACTTTAAAAGTACCTTTTTCAAGGCCAATCAGGGAACTTGGAAATACTGCGGGGAAAATGCGCATGCGTACTGAATTCTAAAGGTACAAGTGTATTGATCCACGAAGGGGAAGTAGATTTCTGTGAAATTGATTACATAATCGACGGTGAATTCTAAGTGTTTTGATCCATTAAGGGGACAGGGTTTCTGGGAAATTGATTTGCATAATCAACGGGGAATTCTATCATAAGGGGATTTCATTTTTAAATATGGCTTCTCTGGTCTTTAGGTCTGAGAGATAAATTAATATTCTATTTTTAAATATGGCTTCTCTGGTCTTTAGGTCTGAGAGATAAAAATTAATATTCTATCGAAGCAATAATAGTGTAACTAGGAACATCTTAGATTTTTTCAGAAATTCATACGAGATCAAACAGATTGAATATATTTTACGCGAGAAATGGTTTCCTGGGAATTTCAAATGTGACAGCGCAAGGATGCCGAAACAAAGGAACACACAGGAATTACTTTTAGGGGATTATTTGGGCGAAACAAATTAATCAGCATTTTAGGGATTTTTTGGGCGAAACAGTTTGAGAAATTTTAGAAGATGATTTGGGGTGAAACTCTGTGGTCGATATAATACACAAGTTCCATTTTAACAGTGTTGTAAGGTCCCCTACCCAAACCCCAAAGAGACCCCCGACCAACTTTTTTGCCCCCCCCCATTTTTTTACACTTTTTTTGGCGCGCTTGAGACACGGAAGGCCCCCCTCCTCCCCCCGGGCCCCCCATTTTTTAATACTTTTTTTCCACACTTAAGACACAGAAGGGCCCCCTTCTCCCCAATTTTTCAGCTCCCCCCCAATATATCTTTTCAGAACAAGTTCTTTACGTACTGTCCCTCATAAACCAATTTTACAACTTGAAGTACTCAGCCTTATCACCCACAACTTTACATTATGGCTTTTTGAATACCCCAACACCAAGAAATACTTTTCAAAAGGCTTTATTATATCTTTTCAGAACAAGTTCCTTCCTTAATATCCATCTTAAGCCTATTTTACAAGTTGAAGTACTCATCCTTTTCACCTACAACTTTACCTTACGGCTTTTTGCATACCCCAACACCAAGCAATACGTCTCAAAACGCTTTATTATATTATTTCAGAAAAAGTTCTTTTCCTAATTTCCCTCCTAAACCAATTTTACAAGTTGAAGTACCCATGCTTTTCACCCACAACTTTACTTTATGGCTTTTTGAATACCCCAACACCAAGCAATACATTTTAGTTTTAGTTAAGTGTTTTTGGACTTGTAGTTTAGTTTTAGCTAAACGTTTTAGTTTAGAGTTTTAGCCTAGAGTCATAGCTTAGAGTTTTTCGTTGCACTTTTAGTTTAGTTTTAGTTGTAGATAAGAGTATTAGTTTAGACTTTCAGTTTGGTATTAGCTTACAGTTTTAGTTATAGTTTAGATTTAGTTAAGAGTTTTTGTTTAGGGTTTAGAGTTTTAGTTTAGACTTTTAAGTTTTAGTTAGAGTTTAGAGTTTTAGTTTAAAGTCTTACCTTAGAGTTTTAGTTCTATTTATAGTTTAGTTTAGTTTTAGTTGAGAGTTTTAGTTTAGAGTCTTAGCTTAGAGTTTTAGTTAGAGTTATAGTTTAGTTTAGTTTTAGTTAGGAGCTTTAGTTTAGATCTCTAGTTTAGTTTTACTTAAGAGTTTTAGTTTAGAGTTTTAGTTTACAGCTTTACTTTAGAGTTTTAGTTAGAGTTATAGTTTTAGTTTAGTTAAGAGTTTTAGTTTAGATCTCTAGTTTAGTTTTACTTAAGAGTTTTAGTTTACAGCTTTACTTTAGAGTTTTAGTTAGAGTTATAGTTTTAGTTTAGTTAGGAGTTTTAGTTTAGATAATGGAGTTTTAGTTTTGCGTCTTAGCTTAGAGTTTTAGTTAGAGTTATAGTTTAGTTTAGTTTTAGTTGAGAATTTAGAGTTTTAGTTTAGAGTCTTAGCTTAGAGTTTTGTTAGAGTTATAGTTTAGTTTAGTTTTAGTTAAGAATTTTAGTTTAGAGGCGTTGTTTAGTTTTAGATAATAGTTTAGAGTTTTAGTTAAGAGTTTTTGTTTAGAGCTTAGAGTTTTAGTTTAGAGTTTAGAGTTTTAGTTTAGAGTCTTAGCTTAGAGTTTTAGTTAGTTATAGATTAGTTTAGTTTTAGTTAAGAGTTTAGTTAGAGTAATAGTTTAGTTTAGTTTTAATTAAGAGTTTTAAATTTGAGTTGCTGTTTAGTTTTACATAAGAGTTTTAATTTAGAGTTTAGAGTTTTAGTCTGGAGTCTTAGCCTACAGTTTTTGTTAGAGTTATAGTTTAGTTTAGTTTAAGTTTGGAGTCTTGAGTTTTATGTTAGAGTCTTAGCTTAGAGTTTTAGTTCTATTTACAGTTTAGTTCAGTTTTAGTTGAGAATTTAGAGTTTTAGTTTAGAGTCTTAGCTTAGAGTTTTTGTTAGAGTTATAGTTTAGTTTAGTTAGGAGCTTTAGTTTAGATCTCTAGTTTAGTTTTACTTAAGAGTTTTAGTTTAGAGTTTATAGTTTTAGTTTACAGTTTTACTTTAGAGTTTTAGTTAGAGTTATAGTTTTAGTTTAGTTTTAGTTAAGAGTTTTAGCTTAGATATTGGAGTTTTAGTTTGGAGTCTTAGCTTAGAGTTTTAGTTAGAGTTATAGTTTAGTTTTAATTCAGAGTTTTAGTTTAGAGTCTTAGCTTAGAGTTTTAGTTAGAGTTATAGTTTAGTTTAGTTTTAGTTAAGAGTTTTAGTTTAGAGGTATTGTTTAGTTTTAGATAAGAGTTTTAGTTAGAGTTATAGTTTATCTTAGTTTTAGTTTAGAGTTGTAGTTTAGTTTTAGTTAAGAGTTTTAGCTTAGAGATGTAGTTTAGTTTTAGTTAAGAGTTTTAGTTTAGAGTTTTAGTTTGGTATTAGCTTACAGTTTCAGTTTGAGTTATAGTTTAGTTTAGTTTTGGTTAAGAGTTTTAGTTTAAAGTTATAGTTTAGTTTTAGTTTAGACTTGTAGTTTAGCTGTAGGTAAGAGTTTTAGTTTAGAGGTTAGATTTTTAGCTTAGAGTCCTATCGTAGAGTTTTAGTTAGAGTTATAGTTTAGTTTTTGCTAGTTATAGTTTAGTTTAGTTTTAGTTAGAGTTTTAGTTTTGAGTTATTGTTTAGTTTTAGATAAGAGACTTAGTTTAGAGTTTTAGTTTAGAGTCTTAGCCTACGGTTTTCTTAGAGTTATACTTCAGTTTTGCTTTAGTTTGGAATCTAGAGTTTTAAGTTAGAGTCTTAGCTTAGAGTTTTAGTTAGAGCTTAGAGTTTTAGTTTAGAGTCTTAGATTAGAGTTTTAGTTATATTTATAGTTTAGTTTAGTTTTAGTTGAGAATTTAGAGTTTTAGTTTAGAGTCTTAGCTTAGAGTTTTAGTTAGAGTTATAGTTTAGTTTTAGCTAGGAGCTTTAGTTTAGATCTCTAGTTTAGTTTTACTTAAGAGTTTTAGTTTAGAGTTCATAGTTTTAGTTTACAGTTTTACTTTAAAGTTTTAGCTAGAGTTATAGTTTTAGTTTAGTTTTAGTTAAGAGTTTAGTTTAGATATTGAAGTTATAGTTTTGAGTCTTAGCTTAAAGTTTTAGTTAGAGTTATAGTTTAGTTTAGTTTTAATTCAGAGTTTTAGTTTAGAGTGTTAGCTTAAAGTTTTAGTTAGAGTTATAGTTTAGTTTAGTTTTAGTTAAGAATTTTAGTTTAGAGGTGATGTTTAGTTTTAGTTAAGAGTTTTTGTTTAGAGTTTAGAGTTTTAGTTAGAGTTATAGTTTAGTTTAGTTTTAGTTTAGAGTCTAGAGATTTAATTTAGAGCGTTAGCTTAGAGTTTTAGTTAGAGTTATAGTTTAGTTTAGTTTCAGTTAAGAGTTTTAGTTTAGAGTTGTAGTTTAGTTTTAGTTAAGAGTTTTAGTTCAGAGTTTATAGTCTTAGCTTAGAGTTTTAGTTAGAGTTATAGTTTAGTTTAGTTTCAGTTAAGTTTTAGTTTAGGGTTTTAGCTTAGAGTTTTAGTGAGAGTTATAGTTTAGTTTAGTTTTAGTTTAGAGTTGTAGTTTAGTTTTAGTTAAGAGTTTTAGCTAGAGCTATAGCTTAGTTCAGTTTTAGTTAAGAGTTTTAGTTTAGAGTTTAGAGTATTAGCTTAGAGTCTTAGCTTAGAGTTTTAGTTAGAGTTATAGTTTTAGTTAAGAGTTTTAGTTTAAAGTTGTTGTTTAGTTTTAGTTAAGAGTTTTAGTTCAGAGTTTATAGTCTTAGCTTAGAGTTTTAGTTAGAGGTATAGTTTAGTATAGTTCTAGTTATGAGTTTTAGTTTAGGGTTTTAGCTTAGAGTTTTAGTTAGAGTTATAGTTTTAGTTTAGTTTTAGTTAAGAGTTTTAGTTTAGAGTTATAGTTTAGTTAAGAGTTTTAGTTTAGAGTTTTAGTTTAGCGTCTTAACTTAGAGTTTTAGTTAGAAATATGGTTTAGCTTAATTTTAGTTAAGAGTTTTAGTTTAGAGTCTCAGCTTAGAGTTTTAGTTGGAGTTATAGTTTTAATTAAAAGTTTTAGTTTAGAGATTGGAGTTTTTAGTTTCGAGTCCTAACTTGGAGTTTTAGTTAGAGTTATAGTTTAGTTTAGTTTTAATTCAGAGTTATAGTTTAGTTTAGTCTTCGTTAAGAGTTTAAATTTAGACTTGTAGTTTAGTTTTAGTATAGAGTTTTAGTTTACGGTTTTAGCTTAGAGTTTTAGTTAGAGTTATAGTTTAGTTTAGTTTTAGTTTATATTTGTAGTTTAGTTAATTAGAGTTTTAGCTAGAGCTATAGTTTAGTTTAAGTTTATTAGTTTAGAGTTGTAGTTTAGCTTTAGTTAAGAGTTTAGAGTATTAGCTTAGAGTCTTAGCTTAGAGTTTTTAGTTAGAGTTATAGTTTAGTTTTAGTTAAGAGTTTTAGTTTAGAGTTGTTGTTTAGTTTTAGTTAAGAGTTTTAGTTTAGAGTTTAGAGTTTTAGTTTAGAGTCATAGCTTAGAGTTTTAGTTAGAGGTATAGTTTAGTATAGTTCTAGTTATGAGTTTTAGTGTAGGGTTTTAGCTTAGAATTTAGAGTTTTAGTTAGAGTTATAGTTTTAGTTTAGTTTTAGTTAAGAGTTTTAGTTTAGAGTTATAGTTTAGTTAAGAGTTTTAGTTTAGAGTTTTAGTTTAGCGTCTTAACTTAGAGTTTTAGTTAGAAATATAGTTTAGTTTAATTTTAGTTAACAGTTTTAGTTTAGAGTCTTAACTTAGAGTTTTAGTTGGAGTTATAGTTTTAGTTTAGTTTTAGTTAAGAGTTTTAGTTTAGAGATTGGACTTTTTAGTTTCAAGTCCTAACTTAGAGTTTTAGTTAGAGCTATAGTTTAGTTCAGTTTTAATTCAGAGTTATAGTTTAGTTTAGTTTTCGTTAAGAGTTTTAATTTAGACTTGTAGTTTAGTTTTAGTTAAGAGTTTTAGTTTAGAGTTCTAGTTTAGGGTTTTAGCTTAGGATTTTAGTTAGAGTTATAGTTTAGTTTAGTTTTAGTTTAGAGTTGCAGTTTAGTTAATTAGAGTTTTAGCTAGAGCTATAGTTTAGTTTTAGTTAAGAGTTTTAGTTTACAGTTGTAGTTTAGTTTTAGTTAAGAGTTTTAGTTTAGAGTTCAGAGCATTAGCTTAGAGTCTTAGCTTAGAGTTTTAGTTAGAGTTATAGTTTAGTTTGAGTTAAGAGTTTTAGTTTAGAGTTTTTGTTTAGTTTTAGTTAAGAGTTTTAGTTTAGAGTCTTAGCTTAGAGTTTTAGTTAGAGGTATAGTTTAGTATAGTTCTAGTTATGAGTTTTAGTTTAGGGTTTTAGCTTAGAGTTTAGAGTTTTAGCTTAGAGTTTAGAGCTTTAGTTAGAGTTATAATTTTAGTTTAGTTTTAGTAAAAAGTTTTAGTTTAGAGTTATAGTTTACTTAAGAGTTTTAGTTTAGAGTTTTACTTTAGCTTCTTAAGTTAGAGTTTTAGTTAGAAATATAGTTTAGTTTAATTCTATTTAAGAGTTTTAGTTTAGAGTCTTAGCTTAGAGTTTTAATAAGAGTTATAGTTTTAGTTTAGTTTTAGTTAAGAATTTTAGTTTAGAGATTGGAATTTTTAGTTTCGAGTCCTAACTTAGAGTTTTAGTTAGAGTTATAGTTTAATTTAGTTTTAATTCAGAGTTATAGTTTAGTTTAGTTTTCGTTTAAAAATGTGTTCCAACACCTAGCTCTTTACGCTAAACTAAAACTCTTAACTAAACCATAACTCTAAACTAAAACACCTAACTAAAACTAAACTAAAGCTATAGCTCTAACTAAAACTCTAAGCTAAAAACCTAAACTAAAAATCTTAACTAAAACTAAACTACAACTCTAAACTAAAACTCTTAACTAAAACTAAACTACAAGTCTAAATTAAAACTCTTAACGAAAACTAAACTAAACTATAACTCTGAATTAAAACTAAACTGAACTATAGCTCTAACTAAAACTCTAAGTTAGGACTCGAAACTAAAAACTAAAATCTCTAAACTAAAACTCTTAACTAAAACTAAACTAAAACTATAACTCTAACTAAAATTCTAAGCTAAGACTCCAAACTAAAACTCTTAACAAAATTAAACTAAACTATATTTCTAACTAAAACTCTACGTTAAAACACTAAACTAAAACTCTAAACTCTAAACTAAAACTCTTAACTAAACTATAACCCTAAACTAAAACTCTTAACTAGAACTATACTAAACTCTACCTCTAACTAAAACTCTAAGCTAAGACTCAAAACTAAAACTCTAAACTCTAAGCTAAAACCCTAAACTAAAACTCTTAACTAGAACTATACTAAACTCTACCTCTAACTAAAACTCTAAGCTAGGACTCTAAACTAAAACTCTAAACTATAAACTAAAACTCTTAACTAAAACTAAACTAAACTATAGCTCTAACTAAAACTCTAAGCTAATACTCTAAACTAAAACTCTTAGCTAAAACTAAACTACAACTCTAAACTAAAACTCTTAACTGAAACTAAAATAAACTATAGCTCTAGCTAAAACTCTAAACTAAAACTCTTAACTAAACTACAACTCTAAACTAAAACTAAACTAAACTATAACTCTAACTAAAACTCTAAGCTAAAACCCTAAACTAAAACTCTAAACTCTAAACTAAAACTCTTAACTAAAACTAAACTACAAGTCTAAACTAAAACTCTTAACTGAAACTAAAATAAACTATAACTCTAACAAAAACTCTAAGCTAAGATTCTAAGCTAATACTCTAAACTCAAAACTAAAACTCTTAACTAAAACTAAACTACAACTCTAAAGTAAAACTCTTAACTAAAACTAAACTAAAAGTCTAAACTAAAACTCTTAACTAAAACTAAACTAAACTATAACTCTAACTAAAACTCTAAGCTAACACAAAAAAATTAGGTTTCTCCACGTTTAAGTTAGATTATGTTATCATGAGCTCTCATGATAACCTAACCTAGCCTAACTTAAACGTGGAGAAACCTAACTTTTTTGTAAGTAAACCGCAATAAAAATATTCCAAGTCTAGTATTTCAAAGAAAAAGTGTGTTCAACACCTAGCTCTTTACGCTAAACTAAAACTCTTAACTAAACTAAAACTCCTAACTAAAACTAAACTAAAACTATAACTCTAATTAAAACTCAAAGCTAAAACTCTAAACTAAAAATCTTAACTAAAACTAAACTACAACTCTAAACTAAAACTCTAAGCTAAAACTAAACTACAAGTCTAAATTAAAACTCTTAACTAAAACTAAACTAAACTATAACTCTGAATTAAAACTAAACTGAACTATAACTCTAACTAAAACTCTAAGTTAGGACTCGAAACTAAAAACTATAATCTCTAAAACTAAAACTCTTAACTAAAACTAAACTAAAACTATAACTCTAACTAAAACTCTAAGCTAAGACTCCAAACTAAAACTCTTAACAAAATTAAACTAAACTATATTTATAACTAAAACTCTACGTTAAGACGCTAAACTAAAACTCTAAACTCTAAACTAAAACTCTTAACTAAACTATAACTCTAAACTAAAACTCTTAACTAAAACTAAACTAAAACTATAACTCTAACTAAAACTCTAAGCTAAGACTCTAAACTAAAACTCTAAACTCTAAGCTAAAACCCTAAACTAAAACTCTTAACTAGAACTATACTAAACTATACCTCTAACTAAAACTCTAAGCTAAGACTCTAAACTAAAACTCTAAACTATAAACTAAAACTCTTAACTAAAACTAAACAACAACTCTAAACTCAAACTCTTAACTAAAACTAAACTAAACTATAACTCTAACTAAAACTCTAAGCTAAGACTCTAAGCTAATACTCTAAACTAAAACTCTTAACTAAACTACAACTCTAAACTAAAACTAAACTATAACTCTAACTAAAACTCTAAGCTAAAACCCTAAACTAAAACTCTAAACTCTAAACTAAAACTCTTAACTAAAACTAAACTACAAGTCTAAACTAAAACTCTTAACTGAAACTAAACTATAACTCTAACAAAAACTCTAGGCTAAGATTCTACGCTAATACTCTAAACTCAAAACTAGAACTCTTAACTAAAACTAAACTACAACTCTAAAGTGAAACTCTTAACTAAAACTAAACTAAAAGTCTAAACTAAAACTAAACTATAACTCTAACTAAAACTCTAAGCTAACACTCTAAATTAAATCTCTAGACTCTAAACTAAAATTCTTAAGTAAAACTAAACTAAACTAAACTATAACTCTAACTAAAACTCTAAGCTAAGACTCTAAACTAAAACTCTGAATTAAAACTAAACTAAACTATAACTCTAACTAAAACTCATAGCTAAGACTCAAAACTATAACTTCAATATCTAAACTAAATCTCTTAACTAAAACTAAACTAAAACTATAACTCTAGCTAAAACTCTAAAGTAAAACTGTAAACTAAAACTATGAACTCTAAACTAAAACTCTTAAGTAAAACTAGACTAGAGATCTAAACTAAAGCTCCTAGCTAAAACTAAACTAAACTATAAATCTTACTAAAACTCTAAGCTAAGACTCTAGACTAAAACTCTAAATTCTCAACTAAAACTAAACTAAACTATAAATATAACTAAAACTCTAAGCTAAGATTCTAAACTAAAACTCTTATCTAAAACTAAAGAATAACTCAAAACTAAAACTCTTAACTAAAACTAAACTAAACTATAACTCTAGCTAAACTCTTAACTAAAACTAAACTAATCTATAACTAACAAAAACTAAACTAAACTATAACTCTAACTAAAACTCTACGATAGGACTCTAAGCTAAAACTCTAACCTCTAAACTAAAACTCTTACCTAAAACTAAACTACAACTCTAAACTAAAACTAAACTATAACTATAAACTCAAACTCTTAACTAAAACTAAACTAAACTATAACTCTAACTGAAACTGTAAGCTAATACCAAACTAAAACTCTTAACTAAAACTAAACTACATCTCTAAGCTAAAACTCTTAACTAAAACTAAACTACAACTCTAGACTAAAAATCTTAACTAAAACTAAACTAAACTACAGCTCTAACTAAAACTCTAAACTAAAACTCTTAACTAAACCACAACTCTAAAATTAACTAAACTAAACTATAACTCTAAGCAAAAACCCTACTCTAAACTCTAAACTCTAAACTCCTAACTAAAACTCTAAACTCTAAACTAAAACTCTTAACTAAAACTAAACTAAACTACAACTCTAAACTAAAACTCTTAACTAAAACTAAACTACAACTCTAAACTAAAACTCTTAACAAAAATTAAACTAAACTATAACTCTAACTAAACTCTAAACTCTAAACTAAAACTCTAAAGTCTAAACTAAAACTCTTAACTAAAATTAAACTAAACTATAACTCTAACTAAAACTGTAAGCCAAGACTCTAAGCTAAAACTCTAAACTCTAAACTAAAACTAAACTACAACTCTAAAATAAAACTCTTTACTAAAACTAAACTACAACTCTAAACTAAAACTCTTAACAAATACTAAACTAAACTAAAAGTGCAACAAAAACTCTAAGCTAAGACTCTAGACTAAAATTCTAAACTAAAACTCTTAGCTAAAACTAAACTACAAGTCTAAAAAACACTTAACTAAAACTAAAATGTATTGCTTGGTGTTGGGGTATTCAAAAAGCCATAAAGTAAAGTTGTGGGTGAAAAGGATGGGTACTTCAACTTGTAAAATTGGTTTAGGAGGGACATTAAGAAAAGAACTTGTTCTGAAATAATATAATAATACCTATTGAAAAGTATTGCTTGGTGTTGGGGTATGCAAAAAGCCATAAGGTAAAGTTGTGGGTGAAAGGATGAGTACTTCAACTTGTAAAATAGGTTTAAGAGGGATTTTAAGAAAGGAACTTGTTCTGAAAAGATATAATAAAGCCTTTTGAAAAGTATTGCTTGGTGTTTAGGTATTCAAAAAGCCATAATGTAAAGTTGTGGGTGATAAGGATAAGTACTTCAAGTTGTAAAATTGGTTTATGAGGGACATTACGTAAAGAACTTGTTCTGAAAAGATATATTCGGGGGGAGCCAAAAAGTTGGGGGGAGGGGGCCCTTCTGCGTTTCAAGTGTGCAAAAAAAGTATTAAAAAATGGGGGGCCGGGGGGAGGGGGGATCTTTGGTGCCCGGGGGAGGGGGGCCCTTTGGTGTCTCAAGTGCGCCAAAAAAATGTAAAAAATTGGGGGGAAGTTGGGCGGGGCCCCTTTGGGGTTTAGGTAGGGGACCTTACAACACTGTTCAAATGGAACTTGTGTGTTATAACGACCACAGAGTTTCGCCCCAAATCATCTTTTAAAATTTCTCAAAATGTTTCGCCCAAAAATCCCTAAAATGCCGATTAATTTGTTTCGCCCAAATAATCCCCTAAAAGTAATTCCTGCGTGTTCCTTTGTTTCGGCATCCCTGCGCTGTCACATTTGAAATTCCCAGGAAAGCATTTCCCGCGTAAAATATATTCAATCTGTCTGGATCTCGTATGAATTTCTGAAAAAAATCTAAGGTGTTCCTAGCTACACTATTATGGCTTCGATAGAATATTAATATTTATCTCTCAGACCTAAAGACCAGAGAAGCCATATTTAAAATAGAATAATAATTTATCTCTCAGACATAAAGACCAGAGAAGCCATATTTAAAAATGAAATCCCCTCATGATAGAATTCCCCGTCGATTATGCAAATCAATTTCCAGAAATCCTGTCCCCTTATTGGATCAATACACTTAAAATTCCCCGTCGATTATGTAATCAATTTCCCAGAAACCTACTACCCCTTCGTGGATCAATACACTTGTACCGTTAGAATTCAGTGCGCATGCGCATTTTCCCCGCAGTATTTCCAAGTTCCCTGATTGACTTTGAAAAAGATACTTTTAAAGTACTATAGTACCTTTCTTATCCAGCAATGATGTATACTTCATACCGGAGTCATTAGGCTTAGAAACACCCCCTGATTGACCTTGAAAAAGGTGTTATTGACCCTGTCCCCATTAGACTCGATTATAGATGGCAGCAGTTGTGTTCGTCTTGGAGTAATACCTAGATCCCTACTGTTGTTATGTATCTCAAATACAGAGGTCACTCTGAAACAGTTTTATATTTTTGAGGTTTAAAGCCAACTGATATTCTTTCGACACTTTTTTTTCAACATATAAATGTGAAGAGCTAATTCAATTTTAATACAACATCAGCGCTTAAAATTTTTTTGAGAAAACCTTTGTGAAGTTAGATTTCCCCTTAATGCGGCGAAGAGCTCGTGGGGCATAGTCTGTGGTTCTATCATTACTTCCTTGCCAAATTTGTACCATCTTATTTGCTGAGGCCATGGATCTAATTAGATACGCACATCGTTCGTGGGTGGACACATCAGTTACAGAGGCTAGTTTACACAGCGAAAAAGCTGAGTGAAATCTCGCCCGTTTTAATCCATTCATTGTCCTAGAAAAATATGCAGGTCATACATCAAAACAAACAAGGTAACATTTTAAAGAAAACTTGTTAGAGTTTCACCGCAAGTGTTTAACTGCAGTATACAATAGCAATTGTTTCATTTACCTACGTATTATTTACTTGAATTCCAATATTTTTCTCCAAAGATGGGTGAATCTAAGCACATTCATTCTCCAAGAATATCTTATAGCTTTAGACGGGCCACTGTTTATATATTTATCTATTTATAATTTTTTCCCCTTTAAAACAGCTTCATATTTTTTTTAAATTGACATCCTGAAATTTCCTAGCCAGAAAAAATGATCCAGATACATCATGAGTTCGAGAAAATTCGTTTAGAGCCTTAATTTTAGAAAGACACTTTAAATTTAAATGACGCCACATTTCTAATGTTAATGACATCATATCAGTATTATAAATTTAAAGAACAACAAGTAGATGCATATCAGTATTGTAATGAAGTCATGCACTAATGTAAAAGGCTACATACATGTTACTGCCAAACATGACGTCATGTCACAAATCACACCATAATATCTACTTCAATGACATCATTCATAGTATAAGAGTAGCTGATGCCTAGAAAAATTTATCAGCTTATTTATCAACAGCTTTCTAAACAGTAGCATGCATACGGAAAAACAAAAATTACATTCGTTGAAAATGGTGTGTCGCTTGAACAAGCTTTTGAAGAAGTTGTTACTAGAGTGCTATCCTCAAGCCCTTTGATTATTGTATTTCAAAATGATAGCGATGATGATAAGGTTTGGGATTTCAACATAAATGAGGTCATAAATGCTTACCATGCCCTTGTTGAATTTTTTCCCATATCATCCTAATCTGTGACAATCCCATGCTCATAGGATACTTAAAACTTAAAATTTCCCTTTTTGTTTGAGCATCTTCCCCTGCATAAAAAACTTGGCTACATCCAGCATGTCTTGGACGTCCAATCACAGTTGAAAACACAGCTTTTGGGGCATCACTCCCGGATATTCCGGCTTTGCAAATATCTAATCGGTTATCTATCACATTTGATCTATTTTCAGTTGAGATATTGAAATTTATACAAAACGTTAAGTGTCAAACTAAATCTTCCACAAATTTTAGAACTGTTGGCTGAATGATAATTTATATATTCTTCCTCCCCTACCTACACTACAACACAAAACAATCAAAAGTTTTAAAATGCGTTAAAAAACTGTCTAGTAAGAGAAACTGTCAATCGTAAATGATTCAGGTGCGGTAACTATGATTTTGATCAGAATTTTTAGTGAAATACATTTATGAAAACATAATTATACGAATTTCGAAAAAATAGCCTGACAACCCTCAAAAATGGCGGTATGTAGAAACGAAAAGTACACCATTAGAATTGCCATCACCAAAAACCCAATTCGTCAAAATAGTAAAATTATCAGTTTAAAAAAAAACTGACCAGGAATCGAAAACCGGGCCTATCGGGTGAAAACCAGGTATCCTAGCAAATGGGATTGAAATTAGTCAATTAATTATTTGTTTATGATGTTTTGAAAGGCAGAATTAAGGCATGATTTACGAAAATTCGACAGATGTCAAATAAGTCAAATTCGACAATCTATTTCATCAGGGCAAATGTATGAGGACACACTTTGAATTGTACTTAATGTATCACCTAAAAGGTTGTTCGTGATTCAAGTTCCCTAATAACTTTAAAGAAACAAATATATTCCGGTGAACAGAAATTTCAACTCTCGGCATACAATCAGGCTACGAAAAAACCCTATGATTAGATTCTATTGTATTTTAATTTAAAACACAGTCGAGGATTTACGTGTAGTCAGTGATATTTTTGACAATGAAATTTCTGTATCTACCAGTGAACAGTAAAAGAGGTCATTAGTGACCATCATGACACTGAAGAAACTACATGAAAAGACATTTATTTTCCGTCCTAGGTAATTAAAAACCGCGGATTAGGAAGGCTATACTTAAACATGGTGTTGTTTGTTTTTCTTGTTTTTCCACAAAACAAGTTTTTCAAAGAAAATTAAAGAGCTCTATTAAGCCAGAAATGAACAGAGATAAAGTCAAATAATCTTCCGAGCGTAAAACTACCACAAATCACTATCAATAAATAAATGAAACTAAAGACCTGAACAGAAATTATAATAAATAGCAGAGTCAAACTCAAAACGAGCAAAAATTATCATGAGCAGGCCCTCATACCTTCTCATGACTAGAACATAAGTAGGGGGGCCTCTATTGATTTAAAGTCATGCCCTCCCTTTTCCCATAGGATTTCAAGCTCAGCCATCTGATGTAACAACATCCCTGGTAAAATTTCCATGACACCCCTGGCAAGAGTCCTGGGTGTTTCAATATATTTACTTGGACTGTTGTCGGGATAATAGAAAAGTAGTAATAAATAAGGAAAATTAATAAGTAGAGCTCCTAATAGCTCGCACCTGTACAATGCGGTCAGCTGTCTCTACCGGAGCCCTCTGACGTCACAGCAGCCATAGGGAAGTTAACATAGGATTTTACAGACAGGCCCTGTGACGTCACGACAGCCATGTATTCCAGGTGCTAGAATTCCCAGGTTATAAGACTCCCCACGTTGTTTTTCTATTAAAAACCATAGACGCCCATTTCGTCAGGAATCTTGTCTAAACATAACTCCCAGGTGGTAGACCCCCCCAACCAATGTTTTTCTATTAAAAAGCCTCAGACGGTTTTCCAGAAGTGCAGGTGTTCCCTCGATAATGGAGGATCCCTGAGAGTCCGAGGAACACTATAAATACCCAAGGGAAGGACAATTCCTCATCAGTACTCATTTGAAGCTACAGTGTAACACAAAAACTCTAAAAAAGCGAATATGTCTCGTTCATATCAAGAAGTAAGTCTTTTTTCTCTAGTATTTCCTATCCCCCCTCATCCAAGCCCTCTCACCCCTCCATGACATTATCTTGTCTTTACTCGTTTTAAAGCTCTTAATACTCCTTATGTACCTTGTAAAAACCCCAACCCTCCCCCCCCCCCCGTTCAATAACAATTAATCCTTTCAAAAGAAATTCATTCCGTCAAAAGTAGTGCATTTTCTGCAATCTTCTCCCCTCATGTTTAGAGACGCTAGTTTAAACTTTAGCGCGCGATTCAGCAAAATAGAATCCTGTCTCTTATGGTCCAAACTAAAAACATATTGTCTATTGCCTATTATAGGCAGAATGAATTATTAAATTCTATACCTTCTTTGGAAAAGTTTCTATAGTCGTTGCGAGAAGTGAAAACCAAGGTTTTTAACTTTGATATAGAAGGGTAGATGCAATGACTTAAATTTAGAGAGGGTGCAAAAATTAGGCTTAATTTATTTGGAAAAACACTTGATTATAGGGTCAATCCCACCTTTAGAAAACAACTTATGCGTATTTTACCCCCTCTATCATTACATGATTCTCACTTAGAGGACCCTCTATTAAGATGGGGCAGAGTTATTTCATGAGAAACAAAATCTTGCTTTTCTTCTCTTCTTCTTGTTTTTAGCTCTTCTCTTCTTCTTTTTCCTTCTGTAGAAGCGAGCGTTATTTTATACTAAATCCCATTTTCTCTTCTAAAACTTCCCCGATCATCCCCCCCCCCCGTCAAAAAGGGCATGGACTGGATATCGAAAGTGTTAGCGAGATGGAACCCAGAGTGCCTAAAGTAACAGTGGAAATTACCAGGGGTTGCTGACTGACCCTAGAATAGGACAAGATATAGAGATTCGTAGTGCTAATGACACTATACTAGCCCTTCTTTGGGGATTTCCTATGTAACCCAAGACCAATTTCGAGTCAGTTTGAAAAAGTCTGCAGTACGTTAATATGGTTGAACATGTTGAGTTAGAAATATCTATTTAATGTAACTGTTTCGTATGTAATGGTCATTATAATTATTTTCAACATTCTTACGATCCTACTGCAACATGTTTAGACAGTGTGGACTCTAGAATACACGAGAAGAATCTGGAGGAAATGAGGAGAAAAATCTTGCTTGATATGGAGAGAAATTTATAAAGATTGCAAGTACGCTCGCATAACACAAGGTTCGATATGACAGAAAAAGAAGAGGAAGATCGAAAGAAGAGACATAGAAAAGAGGGCTTTCTGTACAGTGTTATCTCAAAATATAGTATAAAAGACAGTGATGAAAACTCAAAGAAAAATGTCTATAACGCAAGACATAACACTGAATATTGTGATGAATATGACCTAAGAGAAGAGAGAAAGTGCCCCTTCAAGAGACGAGATAAGAGATTATTCTATGGAATGAAATTTAAACATCGAAAATCGTTCTGGAAGAACTCTCATATACCATTTTACGATAAATCTCATTATTGCTATGGTTGACAAGTTTTGTACCATAATCTTACAGTAAATTTGTTTTTACATATTAATTTTGTCTTACTCGATAAGCCTGGGGTAAGGATACAAGTAGGGATTTCTCTAAATGAATAGTTTTGGGTCAAATAGACCACCCCCCCCCCTGTTGTCCATACCTCGCAGTGAGATTCCGATGGGTCCGAAGGGTTCTCCGTCCAGCGGCTGGCACTCTGCGGGGGAGTTTGGTCAGTGTCTAATCGTTCCGGGGATGGATTCCGGACTTTGGCTAGGCGTTAAAGGACGTTAAAAATGGTTTTGCTCGACATGATTTAAAAAGTAACAATAATAGTGAATTAGCATGGGATTTCAAACACATCCCTAGGAAATTAACATAGGATTTCAATCGCATGCACACCCCAAATTCCGACGGCATCCCTCTGACTTCACAGCATCCCTGGCAAGATTCCTAAGGGACCCATGTTTCCAACTAGCAAGATTCCCAACCCAGGCAGGCTTTCCGGGATTCCAAGTCTTCTATGGTTGCTTCAATACTGTCAAGAATCCTCCCATTTTTGGCCCATTGTTTTTCTGGAAGATTCCCAGGCTTTCCTTGACCAGGTCCAATATGGATGACGCCATCGTATGTCACAAGCTAGACTCCAGGATCCCATGGGGGAATTCCCGAGCACGGCACACACATGGGTGCAGCGTAATAACGGTGCTCATCTTACGCAACGACACCTAATAGGAGAGGTTGCAAGATAAGTGGGTCATCTTAGAAGAAGAGTAGGTACCCAAACCGATCAAAAGTATACATATGAGCCAGAGCGGAATGGAACTTCGATACTGTTTTCACACACATCTGAGGGCAATTTTAACTAAGGATATGCTAACCCTCGAGGATTTTGTTAAACAATTATTTAACATATTTTAGAAGTTGGACTCAGCATATTGGAAGTGCCAGAAATTAGAGTTAAAATTGACTATAAATTATTAATTTAGTTAAAAGAACCTCTAAAACACGACTCTGAAGTTGGAGTTTTACGGCTGCCCCCCCTCTCACCCCTCCTAGCAATCATTTCCAGAGAACAGACTGATCTTAGAGCTAATTTTAGAACTAAATTTCTTTGGTCCATGTGCCTGATTTCTACGATTTGCTCTTGATTTTTTTTTATGAATTTGTCAGGTTTTCTTTGTTTCGGTTATGATTTTAGAGGTTGACCATGATTTCTAACCTTTGCCCTTGATTTCTACGCTGGTCTTCATTTCTAGGGCTACCCATGATTTCTAGAGTTTGCTCTTGAGTTTCATGAATTCCAAACGGTTTCATTGTTTGGGTAATGATTGTTTAGAGGTTGACCATGATTTCTAAACTTTGCCCTTGATTTCTACGCTGGTCTTCATTTCTAGGGCTACCCATGATTTCTAGAGTTTGCTCTTGAGTTTCATGAATTCAAAACGGTTTCATTGTTTTGGTAATGATTGTTTAGAGGTTGACCATGATTTCTAAGCTTTCATCATGATTTCGATGGTATGGTCTTGATTTCTATGGTTTGGTCCGGAGCTCTAGGGTTGACTCTGTCTTGTAGATAAGCACCTTATGATTTTTGCTGGAAAAACCAGCCTTTCTTGGGTTTAATGTTTCTTGACAATAAGCCATAATGTAGTTTTGTGGCGGAAAAGGAACACTAAAACTTAAATTCTTTAAAAGAGCTCTTTTCTGCTAGGACTACCAAGTTTTTTCTTAACACTAACAAATTTTCTCTTCGAAGTAACAACTTTTTCCTAAATACTAACAAACTTTTAATTAAAACTATCAAATGTCTCTTGGAAGTAACAGGTTTTTCTTAATAGTAACAATTCTTTTCTAATAGCAGCAAGTTTTCCGTCAAAGGTAACAAATTTCTCTTAGAAGTAACAATTTTTTGGTTTAAGATAACAAGTTTTCTGTTAGAACTGGCAAGTTTTTTTTAACACTGGTAGATTTTCTCTTCGAAGTAACAACTTCCTTCATTAATACCAGTAAACATTTACTTAAAACTATCAAATCTCTCTTGGGAGTAACAGGTTTTTCCTTAATAGTAACAAATCTTTTCTATTGGAAGCAAGTTTTCCGTCAAAGATAACAAATTTCTCTTAGAAGTAACAATTTTTTGTTTATGATAACAACTTTTCTGTTAGAAGCAGCAAGTTTTTCTTAACACTATCTAATTTTCTCTTCGAAGTAACAAATTTTTTCCTTAATAACAACAAATTTTTACTTAACACTATCAAATTCTCTTGGAAGTAACAGGTTTTCTCCTAACACTAACAAATCTTCTCTTCGAAGTAACAATCTTTTTCCTTAATACTAACAAACTTTTGCTTAACACTATTAAACGTCTCTTGGAAGTAATAGATTTTTCTTAATAGTAACAAATTTTTCTTAATAGCACCAAGTTTCCCGTCAAAGATAACAAATTTCTCTAAGAAGTAACAATTTTTCGTCTATGATAGCAAGTTTTTCTTAACCCTAACAAATTTTCTCTTCGAAGTAACAAATTTTTTCCTTAATAACAACAAATTTTTACTTAACACTATCAAATTCTCTTGGAAGTAACAGGTTTTCTCCTAACACTAACAAATCTTCTCTTCCAAGTAAATATCTTTTCCCTTAATACTAACAAACTTTTGCTTAACACTATTAAACGTCTCTTGGAAGTAATAGATTTTTCTTAATAGTAACAAATTTTTCTTAATAGCACCAAGTTTCCCGTCAAAGATAACACATTTCTCTAAGAAGTAACAATTTTTCGTCTATGATAACAAGTTTTCTGTAAGAAGTAGCAAGTTTTTCTTAACATTAACAAATTTTCTCTTCGAAGCAACAACTTTTTTTCTTTAATACTAACAAAGTTTTACTTAATACTATCAAATGTCTCTTGGAAGTAACAGGTTTTTTCTTAATAGTAACAATTTTTTCTAATAGCAGCAAGTTTTCCGTCAAAGATAATAAATTTCTCTTAGAATTAACAATTTTTGTCTATGATAACAAGTTTTCTGTTATAAGTAGCAAGTTTTTCTTAACCCTAACAAATTTTCTCTTCGAAGTAACAACTTTTTTACCCTAATACTAACAAAGTTTTGCTTAACACTATCAAATGCCTTTTGGAAGTAACAGTTTCTCCTTAATAGTAAGAAAAAAATTCCGATAACAGGAAGTTTTCCGTCAAAGATAACAAACTTCCCTTAGAAGTAACAAAATTTTCGTCAGTGATAACAGTGATAACAAATTTTCTGTTAAAAGTAGCAAGTTTTCGGTCAAATATAACAAATTCCTCTTAGAAGTAACATATTTTTGTTTATGATAACAAGTTTTCTGTCAGAAGTAGCAAGTTTTTTCTTAACACTAACAAATTGTATCTTCGAAGTAACAACTTTTACCTTAATACTAATAAACTTTTACTTAACACTATCAAATTTCTCTTGGAAGTAACAGGTTTTTCTTAACAGTAACAATATTTTTCTAATAGTATCAAGTTTTCCGTCAAAGATAATGAGTTTCTCTAAGTAACAACTTTTTCGTCAGTGATAACAAGTTTTCTGTTAGAAGTAGCAAGTTTTCAGTCAAAAATAACAAATTTCTCTTAGAAGTAATTTTTTTTGTTTATGATAACAAGTTCTCTGCCAGAAGTAGCAAGTTTTTCTTAACCATAACAAATTTTATCTTCGAAGTAATAACTTTTTCCTTAATCCTAACACACTTTTACTTAACACTATCAAATTTCTCTTAGAAGTAACAGGTTTTTATTAATAATAACAAATTTTTTTCTAATACCACCAAGTTTTCCGTGAAAGACAACAAATTTCCCTTAGAAGTAACATTTTTTCGTCAGTGATAACAATTTTTCTGTTAGAAGTTACCCGTTTACCGTCAAAGGCAGCAGCTTTTTCTTAGAAGTAACAATTTTTTGTTTATGATAACAAGTTTTCTGTCAGAAGTAGCAAGTTTTTTCTTAACACTAACAAATTTTTTCTTCGAAGTAACTACTTTTTCCTTAATACTAACAAACTCTTACTTAACACTATCAAATTTCTCTTAGAAGTAACTGGTTTTTTCTTAATAGTAACAAATTTTTTCTAATAGCATCAAGTTTTTCATCAATCAACAAATTTTTCTTAGAAGTAACAATTTTTTCGTCAGTGATAACAAGTTTTCTGGTAGAAGTAGCAAGTTTTTCTTAACACTACCAAGTTTTTCTTAGAAGTAACAATTTTTGTTTATGATAACAAGTTTTCTGCCAGAAGCAGCAAGTTTTTCTTAACACTAACAAATGTTTCTTAGAAGGACCAACAGTTTCCTGAATACTAACAAACATTTACTTAACACTATCGAATTTCTCATGGAAGTAAGATGTTTTTTCTTAATAGTAACAAAATGACTTAACTGCTTTCAACTTAGATTCGTTTAACTTCACTTAGCATGGCCCACCATGCTAAGTGATGTTAAACGAACCTAAGTTGAAAGCAGTTAAGTCAATGTAACCTAGCTCGAGATTCAGAGAAAATTTGTTAGTTGTAAGAAAAAACTTGCTACTTCTGAAAGAAAACTTGTTATCGTAAGCAATAAATTGTTAATTCTAAGAAAAATTTTTTAGTGTTAAGAAAAATTGCTACTTCTAACAGAAAACTTGTTATCACTTGCGTAAAAAATTGTTACTTCTTAGAGAAATGTGTTATCTTTAACGGAAAACTTGTTGCTATTGGAAAAATTTGGTTACTATTACGAAAAAACTTGCTACTTCGAAGAGAAATTAGATAGTGTTTAAACTTGTTAGGGTTAAGAAAAACTTGCTACTTCTAACAGAAAACTTGTTATTACTGACGAAAAAATTGTTACTCTTTAGAGAAATTTGTTATCTTTGACGGTAAACTTGTTACTTGTAACAGAAAACTGGTTATCACTGACGGAAAAATTGTTCTCTCTAATAGAAATTTGTTATCTTTGGCGAAAAAATTTGTTCTATTAGAAAAATTTTTTTACTATTAAGAAAAACCTGTTACTTCTAAGAGAAATCTAAAAGTGTTAAGTAAAAGTTTGTTAATATTAACGAAAAAGTTGTTACTTCGAAGAGAAAATTTGTTAGTGTTAAGAAAAACTTGCTACTTATGACAAAAATTGTTATCATAATCATTAAAATTGTTACTTCTAATACAAATTTGTTATCTTTGACGGAAAACTTGGTGCTATTAGAAAAAAATTTGTTACTATTTAGAAAAACCTGTTACTTCTAAGAGAAATTTGATAGTGTTAAGTAAAAGTTTGTTAGCATTAAGGAAAAAGTAGTTACTTCGAAGAGAAAATTTGTTAGTGTTAAGAAAAACTTGCCACTTCTGAAAGAAAACTCGTTACCATAAACAAAAAAATGTTACTTCTAAGAGAAATTTGTTATCTTTGACGGAAAACTTGCTACTTCTAACAGAAAACTTGTTATCACTGACGAAAAAGTTGTTACTTCTAAGAGAAATTTGTTATCTTTGACGGAAAACTTGGTGCTATTCGAAAAAAATTTGTTACTACTAAGAAAAACCTGTTACTTCTAAGAAAAAATTTGATAGTTTTAAGAAAAAGTTAGTTAATATTATGGAAAAAAGTTGTAACTTTGAAGAGAAAATTTGTTAGTCTTAAGAAAAACTTGCTGTTATTAGAAAAAAATTTTTACTATTAAGAAAAACTATTACTTCCAAGATAAATTTGATAATATTAAGTAAAAGTTTGTTAGTATTAAGGAAAAAGGTGTTACTTCGAAGAAAATTTTTTAGTGTTAAGAAAAACTTGTTTGTTCTATCAGAAAACTTGTTATCATAAACAAAAAATAGTTACTTCTAGGAGACATTTGTTATCTCTGACAGAAAACTTGCTGCTATTAAAAAAAATTGTTACTATTAAGAAAAAACTTGTTACTTCGAAGAGACATTAGATACTGTTAAGTAAAACTTTGTTAGTATTAAGGAAAAAAAAGTTGTTAATTCGAAGAGAAAATTTGTTAGTGTTAAGAAAAACTTGCTACTTCTATAACAAAACTTGTTATCATAGGCGAAAAATTGTTACTTCTAAGAGAAATTTGTTATCTTAGACGAGAAACTTGGTGCCATTAGAAAAAATTGTTACTATTAAGAAAAATTCTTCTACTTCAAAGAGACATTTGATAGTGTTAAGTAAGAGTTTTTTAGTATTAAGGAAAAGGTTGTTACTTCGAAGAGAAAATTTGTTAGTGTTAGGAGAAAACCTGTTACTTCCAAGAGACATTTGATAGTTAGGTAAAAGTTTGTTATTACTAAGGAAAAAAGTTGTTACTTCTAAGAGAAAATTTGCTAGCGTTAAAAAAACTTGCTACTTCTAACAGAAAACTTGTTATCATAAACAAAAAATTGTTACCTCTAAGAGAAATTTGTTATCTTTGACGAAAAACTTGCTGCTCATAGAGAAAATGTGTTACTATTAAGAAAAAACCTGTTACTCCCAAGAGACATTTGATAGTTTTAAGTAAATGTTTGTTAGTATTGAGGAAAAACAATTGTTACTTCGAAAAGAAAATTTGCTAGTGTTAAGGAGAACTTGCCAGTTGTAACAGAAAATAAGTTATCACAAACAAACAAACTTGCTACTTCTAAGAGAAATTTGTTATCTTTGACGGAAAACTTGCAACTATTAGAAAAGAATTGTTACTATTAAGAAAAACCTGTTACTTCCAAGAGGCATTTGATAGTTTTAAGTAAGAGTTTGTTAGTATTAAGGAAAAAATTTGTTACTTCGAAGAGAAAATTTGTTAGTGTTAAGAAAAAACTTGCTAGTTCTAGCACAAAACAGCTCGTTTAAAGAATATAAGTGTTAGTCTTCCTTTACCTCCACAAAACGCGATTATGGCTTATTGTAAATAAACATTAAACCCACGAATGGCTGGTGTTCCAGGAAAAATCAAAAGGTGCATATCTACAAGACAGAGTCACCCCTAGAACTCCGGACCAAACCACAGAAATCAAGACCATACCATCGAAATCATGATCAAAGTGTAGAAATTATAGTCAACCTCTAAAAAATCATTACCAAAACAATGAAACCGTGACAAATTAATTAAAATGAAGAGCAAACTGTAGAAATCAGGGGTAACCCTAGAAATCAAGACCAGGGTAGAAGTCAAGGGCAAAGTGTCGAAATCACGGTCAATCTCTAAACTCATTACCAAAACAAACAAACTGACAAATGTATAAAAAAAACGAGAGCAAAATGTAGATATTACGCAACATGAACTTAAGAAATTTAATTCTAAACTAGCTCTAATATCATTCCGTCCTCTGGAAATGATTGATAGAAGGGGCGAGAGGGGGGGGCAGTCGTAAAACTCCAACTTCAGAGTCTTGTAGTCAATTCAAGTCTAATTCCTGGCGCTTCCAATATACTGAGTCCAACTCCTAAAATATGGTAAATAATTTTTTATAAGAAATCCTCGAGTGCTATCATATCCTTAATTCAAATTGCCCTCAGATGTGTGTGAAAACAATGTCGCAGTGCCATTCCGCTCTGGCTCAGAAGTATACTTTTTAACGGTTTGGGTACCTACTCTTCTCCTAAGATGACCCACTCATCTTGCAACCTCTCCCATTGGGTGTCATTACGTAAGATGAGCACTGTTATTACGCAGAACCCACGTATGTGCCGTGCTTGGGGATTCCCCCATGGGCTCCTGGAGTATAGCTTGTGACATACGATGGCATCACCCATATTAGACCTGGTCACGGAAATCCTGGGAATATTCCAGAAAAAACAATGTGCCAAAAATGTGTAGGAATCTTGCCAATACTGAAGAAATAAAAAAACACCTGGAACCCCAGGAAGCCTGTCTGGGGTGGTAATCTTTCCAGGGGGAAACATGGGTCCCTTATGAATCTTGCCAGTGATGCTGCGACGTCAGAGGGCTTCAGCCAGAATCCGGGGAGTGCAAGCGTTTGAAATCTTATGTTAATTTCCTCGGGATGCGTTTGAAACCCCATGTTAATTCACTATTATTGCTACTTTTTAAATTATCTCGAGCAAGACCATTTTTTAACTTCCTTTATCGCCTAGCCGAAGTTCAGATTCTGTCCTCGGAACGAGTAGACACTGACCGAACTCCCCCGCAGAGCGCCAGCCACTGGTTGGAGAACCCTTCAGACCGATCGGGATCTCACTGCGAGATATGGACAACAGGGGGGGGTGTATATTTGACCATTCATGTAGAGAAATCGGTACTTGTATCCTTACCCCAGGCTTATCGAGTAAGACAAAATTAATACGTAAAAACAAATTTATTGTAAGATTATGGTACAAAACTTGTCAAGCATATCAATAATAAGATTTATCGTAAAATGGTATATGAGAGTTCTTCCAGAACGATTTTCGACATTTAAAAAATCAATTCCATAGAATAACCTCTTATGTCGTCTCTTCAAGGGGTACTTTTTCTTTTCTCTTAGATCATATTCATCACAATATTCAGGGTTATGTCTTTTGATATAAACATTTATATTTGTGTTTTCATCACTGTCTTTTATACTATATTTTGAGATAACACTGTACAGAAGGCCCTCTTTTCTATGTCTCTTCTTTGGTCTTCCTCTTCCTTTTATGTCATATCGTACCTTGTTTTATGCGAGCTTACTTACAATCTGTATAAATTTCTCTCCATATCCAGCAAGATTTTTCTTCCCATTTCCTCCAGATACTTCTCGTCTATTCTAGAGTCCACACTGTCTAAACATATTGTAGTAGGTTCGTAAGAATGGTCAAAATCATGATAATGACCATTACACATGGAACAGTCACAATAAAAATACACTTAACTCAACATGTTCATCCATATTAACGCACTGCAGACTTTTTTCAAACTGACCCGAAATTTGTCTGGGATTACATAAGAAATCCCCAAAGAAGGGCTAGTATAGTGTCATTAGCACCACGAATCTCTGTATCTTGTCCTATTCTAGGGTTAGTGAGCAACCCCTTATAATTTCCACTCCTACTTTAGGCACTCTGGGTTACATCTCGCTAACACTTTCAATATCCAGTTCATGCCCTTTTTGACGGAGGGGGATGTGCGGGGAAGCTCTAGAAGGAAAACGAGATTTTGCATAAAATAACGATCACTTCTACAGAAGAAGAGAAGAGCTGAAAACAAGAAGAAGAGAAGAAAAACAAGATTTTGTTTTTCGTGAAATAACACTATCCCATATTAATGGTGGATCAACTAAATGAGGATCACGTAATGTTAGAGGGGGTAAAAAAACGCATAAGTTCTTTTCTATAGGTGGGATTGGCCCTATAATCAAATGTTTTTCCAGATAAATTGAGTCTAATTTTAGTACCCTCCCTAAATTTGTCATTGCATCCTAAGCTTCTATACTAAAGTTAAAACCCTTGGTTTTCACGCCTCGCAACGATAAAAGAAACTTTTTCAAAGAAAGGCATAGAATTAAATAATTCATTCTCCCTATAATAGACAATAGTAAAGCTAGAAATGTTTTAAATGCACCAGAAAAAGAATAAATCTGACTTTAATAGGCAGAGAATAATCGAGAGAATAGGTTTCTAGGATCTTTTTCAAGAAAACCAAGCAGTAGAGTTTACGTTTCATATGCAATCCCTTCTGTGCGAGATTAATTGTTTACAAAGCAACCCTCTCACATATGTTTTTAATTTCGACCATAAGAGACACGATTCTGCTTTGATGAATCGAGTGCTGAAGTTTAAACTAGCGTCTCTAAACATGAGGAGAGAAGATTGCAGAAAATGCACTATTTTTCACGAAACGAATAATTTATTCTGAAAGGATTAATTGTTATCGAATGGGGGGAGCGGGTTGGGTTTTTACACGGTAAATAAGGAGTATTAAGAGCTTTAAAACGTTTATAGACAAGAAAATGTGATGGAGGTGGCGATGAGGCTTGGAGGAGGGGGAAAGGGGGTAGGAAATACTAGAGAAAAAAGACTTACTTGTTGATATGAACGAGCCATATTCACTCTTTTAGAGTTTGTTGTGTCACACTATAGCTTCAAATGAGTACTGATGAGGAATTGTCCTTCTCTTAGGTTTTTATAGTGTTCCCCGAAAACAAAGGGATCTTCTATTTTCGAGGAAACACCTGCACTCCTGGAAAGCCGACAAAGGTATTTAAGAGAAAAACATCGTGGGGGGTCTACCACGCGGGAGGCATGTTTAGACAAGATTCCTTACAAAATGGGCGTCTAAGATTTTTAATACAAAAACAACGTGGGAGAGCCTATCACCTGGGAAGTCTAGCACCTGGGAAACAGGGCTGTCGTGGCGTCAGAGGGCATGTCTTTAAAACCCTAAGTTAATTTCCCTATGGTTGCTGTGACGTCAGAGGGCTCCAGTAGAAACAGCTGACCGCATTGTACAGGTGCGAGTGATTAGGAGCTTCACTTATTACAGGGATGTCATGGGAATTTTTCCAGGGGTGTTGTGACGTCAGAGGGCTGCGTTTGAAATCCTATGGGAAAAGGGAGAGTATGACTTTAAATCAATAGAGACCCGACTACTAACATAATTTGCACTTTACTGAAAACAAAATACGTTTTAAATGTTTTCACTTTTTTTACTTTAATAGATAAAAAATTATTAAAACTTTAAGGAATAGATATCAGTATATGTAAATTAAACTGACAATTCACGGTCATTTTTTTTTCAGTAAACGCAAATTATGTTCTGGTCTTGAGAAGGCGTGGGGGTTATCAGCCCCACTCATGTTAATTTTTGCTCGTTTTGAGTTTGACTCGGCTGTTTATTGTTATTTCTGTTCGTTTTGAGTTGCATTTATTTATTGACTATGATTTGTAAGTTGTAGAGTGTCGTGAATTGCAATGAGTGTTGTATCTTTATCTTTTTGAAGCTGGTTTCTTTTTCTTTTATTTTTTCTTTTTGTAGAGCTCCACTAAAATCTATTTTTGTAGATGATGGGTGAATAAATGTTATTATTATTATTATTATTACTATAAATAAATCTTAAAACGAGCTAAACTTAAATTGAATATGCAAATCAAGCTTGAAACGAACAAAAATCACTACAAACAAGAGTTTGGGTATCGCCTCCTTCTTAAACTGTAAAAGTCTCAAGCCTACTGCGTCATTGAAACTTTACTGAAAACAAATTATATTACAAATATTTTATTTTTTACTTATTAAAATATTAAAAAAACATAAAAATTACAGTAGAATTAAATTTTGAACTGAAGAGCTTTCAGCAATTAATACCATTATATATCAAATATTCAGTTTGTTTTTATTAGTTCTTTTCAAGATTGTTCAAGACAAATTTAATTTCACTACAAACAAGAGTTTCAATGCTGTCCCCTTCCCTAACTGTAAAAGTCTAAAGCCTACTGCGTCATTGGCGTTCCACTGAAAACGAATTATATTACAAATATTTTCTTTTCCAGTTATTACAGCATTGAAAATGAAAATAAAAATTACAGTGAAATCAAATCTTTAACTGATGATCGTTCAACAATCATTATAACTATATATCAAATATTCAGTTTGATTTTATTTGTACTTTCCAAGACTGTTCAAGACACATATATTTTTCAGTAAAACGCCAATGACGTAGTAGGTTTTAGACTTTAATAGCGAGAGAATGAGGCAGTACCCAAACTCCTGTTTGCAGGGATTTTTGTTCGTTTCAAGCTTGATTTGCAAATTCAATTTAAGTTTCGCTCATTTTAAGATTTAATTTTTTTATTTATGTTAGTACCTATTGTATGTTTCTTTGCTATGATCGTTTATTTAATTTCTGTTTGTTTTAGATTTCATTTATTCTTTAATAGTAATTTCTGTTCATTTTGGGTTTCATTTATTCTTTAATAACAATTTCTGTTCTTTTTGGGTTTCATTTATTCTTTAATAGTAATTTTTGGTCTTTTTGAGTTTGGGTTATTGTAAGTTTTCGTTTCTTCTGATCTTAAGTTTAATATGGCCTTTACTTTTCTTTGAAAAACTTCTTTTTCGGAAAGTTGTATTTTAATTAATCTAAAAAACATAAACAATTTTTTCATGGCTACAAATTTCATAAGGAACTTGTTCTTGACATTTCAAGCGTAAAATTTATATTCAAATTTTCTTCTTTTTTTTCTTTTATAACATCAAATTATATAACATTCTTCTTGATCACTTATTTTGCAACTAAACTGTCTTTACTTCAACTTGAAAAAAAAAGTTTTCCTCTTCCCTAAGAAAAAGAACGTAAAAGAGAGGGTTGGAAGGGCGAGCAGTGGCCGTCCTTCACATATAATAGAGTCGTGGGGCAAATAGCTTTTAGCAACAAACTACAAATAAAGAGCGACCCTTTTTAATAGAAGCTGAAACTCTTAAAAAAACGAAGTTCTGATCACAATATATTCAACAACAAAATCTATTATTTATGCTGATTCTAAATATAGAAAATCGATTAATTTTAAAGTCCCTCATAAAGCCAACTCAAGTAACCTAGAGGTTATTTGAAATTTCTTTTTTTTGCTTTATAATAGAAAATTCTTTAGTATTTTAATTTGTTGTAACAAAAATCTGAACTTGATAAAAAGTTCTCCTTTTCCAACAAAAAAAGCAACTACAAATTTTCCTGATCAGCTTTTTTTTTCAAAAATTCTAGTCAATAATAAGAAAACAGTTTGGTTTATATATATTTTTATTAATAAAGACATTTACATACATACATTATATCTACTACCATACATACATCCTTAGGTCCCATAAAATAATTAAGGTTAAAGAGATTTCCGCCTGTAACTAACCTTGGTACTCGTGTATTTTCCCGAAGACACTCAAGAAGTTTGCTTTGTTTGATCTGTGTAAAACCGGTTTTTCTCTCGCATTTGGTTACAATTAGCTTATTCTTTTGCGAAATACACTACGATAAAGATATATTTTAATTAAATATTTAATGTATGGAGATGGTAAGGTTTGGTATTTAATATAATGCGTTTTGGGCGGCCTGCTGTCCATAATTCTTTGTTGTAGCTTCCATAGTTTTGTTACTAGAGTATTATGTTTTCATTATATTTTGGTACAGTTCATTATAATTAACCTAAATTCACTTCTTGAGTGTTTCCAGAATTGTACACAAGTGCCCTAACCTTTTTCGAGGATAATAGACGAAAATTTCACGCAAAAGAAAAAAAAAAGAACGTTGATTTGGTTAACCACGTCTCAAAACGTTTAATCAACCTCAATCACGCCTGAATCAACCTCAGTTACCTTTGGAATTGGATCTTTGATTTAGGTTAGGTCCAACCCCAAAGGCTTTACAAATTAATAAAGAGTTCATTATATACTGGCTAACAGTCCAGGCGACATCTATTTTCATTGATAACAATAAAATAAAACCTTGACAATACTGATCAGAAAAGATATGATTAAAGAATGGAATTATCTGGAAAAGATCGATAAACCGCAAGTAAGTTTTGTCTATAAAGCACATAAATACTTCTATGGACGCCCGCCAAATTCAAATGGTATATTAGTGGACCAAGGAATGGATATGTCAATTTCTTATGCATTATTCTCAATAACAGATTATCTTATAATCTCCTTATTTGGTTTTTATTAAAATGGAGATGCACAGAAACTTCGGCTTAAAACAGTTCGTTGTAACAAACTGTAAGTAAGCAACGGCCCGGCAAACTAGTAACCGAAACTCTAAAAACAGAGTCTTGATAACAATAGATAGATACATCAAAAGAATTGGCGTTTCATGATTATTTCAAATATATAAAATTCATTAAATGTAATGCTACCCATGAAAAGCCACGAGCCTGAGAAAATTTGCCTGATTTTCAAAAAATGGGGGAAACATCTGAAAAAAGTCAATGAGTCTTCATGAAAATCGCACCATCAAATTCAGCGCATTGGAGAACCCTGCTGCAGAGGCTTCAAGCTGCTGTCTGTAAAATATGTAATTTTTTCCAGAAGTAAGGTCACGAATGGGCGTTTATTATTGTCTTTTTTTTTCCCAGGGGTGATCGTATCGAACTAATAGTTCTAGAGGATTGGGAGAGGGCTCATTCAAATGGAAATTACAAGTCCTAGCACCCTTTTAAGCGACCAAAATATCAGAGGACATCTAGCCCGCCTTTCACACCCCTTTTTTCCTTGTCATCCAGTAATTTTTTTTAGATGGCTATTTTGTTCAGCATAGTTGAAAGATCCAATAACTATACCTCTTGAGAAGACATGACCCCCCCCCCAGAGCCCCCGAGGAAAGAGCTGTAAGTTATGGAATTTGCCCATTGTTCTCACATAGAAATTGTTATTAGGATATTTACAGACATGATTCTTGGGGGGCGTGGTTTTTCCCGGGAAGAATTTTCCGTGAGGAGGGAAATTTTCGGGCAGGATTTCTGGGGGAAATTTTACCCGGGAGAATTTACCAGAATTCCTACATGAAATTCCTCTTATTTGTCTTACTTTCTCTTTGAAGACTCAAATTACATGTGGAGATATTCCGGGAGAAGTTTTCAGAGCGGTTGGAATTGTCTGGAGGATTTTCCCGTGGGGGAAAGGATTTTCCACGTGAAAAAAATTATCCATGGGGAATTTTCCGCGGGAGAAACTTTCCATGGGGAGATAGATTTTCGGGGAAATTTTCAACGGAGAGGGGGTAGGGGGGTTGCGGCATGATTTGAAAAACGATCAGAAATTAAATCAAAAACATGTCTTTTTCAACTGAAATTAGGCTAAGGAGAATTTACCTGGTCTAAGTGTCCGCAGGAAATCTTCCGGGAGAAAGCAATTGGCTGATGAGAATTTTCCAGGAAAAGGGGAATTTACGTGGGAAGAGCTTTCCATGGAGAAATTTTTTCTGGGAGAGTTCCATAGAATGGGGAGGCAAATTTCTCGGCATTATTTGAAAAATGATCCAAGCTTTTTCAACTGAAAGTAAGGAGCAACATTAAAACTTAAAACGAAGAGAAACTATTCCGTATTTGAGGGGGACTGTCCCTCCTCAATACCTCGCTTTTTACGCTAAAGTTAGAATTTTTTCCCCAATTCTTTAAGAACGACTTCCGGAACACAAATAAAAGGTTTGAGTCATTTGTATTGGTAATTAATGAGATTTTTAAGGATTTACAATAGGTCTTCCAACTTTTAATAGGGATACAAGGCATATCTTATTTTGAAAACAATTGTTTCTTTAGAATACTCATGCTAATGAACAACAACCATTTCCCAAAAGAGTGAACTCTCTATGGCAGAGAATATTACAACTAGTACTACTACAAGCGAACAACAACGATTCCCAAAAACAATGAAACTCTTAAATGCCGCAACAGACTGTGAACTGTCCGTCGCTGAAGATCTATGCCATGTAAGCAGTATTCATTATTGTTTTCATAATAATTAGGATTTATTAAAGAATATAACTTTTTCCAGCTAACGATTATGACAAATAAATGTTTCACGTAAGGATTCCTCTGTGCGTGCATTCATACTTTTCACTTTAGGGACTTTTCTCTACGAAGAGTCAATTGGCTTATGTTTTCAACCCTATTTCCAGGTTACTTCTAGGTCTTCGAAAGACAAAAAATCATAAGTCTATAAGTCGTAGTTTGATTATGTGTAGCAAGTGGTATAGACCTCTGCCCCTTCCTCCCGAAGAGACATTCCTGGTTATATGAAAATGACGTTCAGATAGAAAGCTAAAAGTTCATAAGTTAGTATCTACGCCAACAGCCATAACCGTCCCAGAGGTGACTTGAACAGGTTGTCAAATTAAATAGCCAGAAGCTGTAAGACATAACTGGGACTTAATCATAAATGGATTTAACTGTCAATAGTACTTCTTGATTATTAGATGGGTATTTGTTTCTTTTTAATTTTTTTAGTTAAGAAGAAAGTGCACGCATCACGCGATGCCTTTATTTTAAGCACATTCCAAATATAATAATAACCCCAGACGCAAATTCCATTTTGAGCCCTTAAAAGGACCCTAAAATATATTTTTTCCCCTTGTCCATAGTTTTTAGACTATGATTTAAAGCTGAAAATTAGTTAAGAACTAACAATTCAATTTTTTAATCCATTGCTTTACAATAATATATTTCAAATGCATTGATTCGTCCCAAAGGCCTACAATCTTATGCAATAAACATTTGAATTTACAAATGTTATTCAAAGACCCCAACTGTTTTCTTGACGTCTTCATATAAGCGCTGGTTTTCCGCGCGATAAACTTTGCGGTAACGTAACGATAGTGAACCGAAAAATAACCTGCACAATGCTTTAACTGAGAAAAATTAGGAAAGCAATCTGTAATTTGTCGCTTACTTTTTCCGATTGCTATCGCTAGGTTACTGCAAAGTTTATCGCGCAGAAAACGCGCCCTCTTATACAGACTTCAGTTTGAAATTTAAGAATAACATTTTAAATTCAGAACTTTGCGGAATTAGATTGTTATAAATCAATTCCTTTGGAATACATTGCTGTTTTGATTTATAAATGAACAGCATGTTTATAACCACTTTTTAAACCCATTTCTAGTGATGGTCACTTTTTTTGTGTGTTGATAGAAATAAGCTACCTCTTAGGATCCTTTTAAGGGGTCAAGACGAAATTTACGCCTGAGACGATTATTATTTTTGGAAAGAGCATTAAAAAAGGCAATAAGTGATGTTTTCCCTTTTATCCTAGTAATGGAAAAAATATATGGATATTTATCCACAAGTAATGGGAAAAAGGAAAAAAATACCAATAAAAGTTAAAAACAGTAGAAACATTCCAAGAGGGCTAGTGTTTCTCTTTTGGCTCAACAAAATATACGATTATACATTTGAATCATCTATTTACAGGTAAATCCATGTTAGACCAGACACCAAGATCCATAAGTGCTTCTACATGTTCACCAAATACTTTTCCGGGGAAATTCCCTCTCGGTTCTGCAGAAAAAAGTCAAAAAAGAAAAACTATCGTCTCAGCACTGAACTAACGATTACTAAATTAAATCTACTTCAATGAGTGTCCTTCAGTAATGAATAAAACAGCAAAAACAAGACCCAATTTACAAAAGACGCATGGAACACCCATCTACTTCACCTAGTTTTAACATAATACTTTTCCTCTAAAAGTTTTCCAAAATTGCTGTGCAAGTTTTGAATATCTGTTTTAGATAAAACATACCACAAAGTTTGATATACATTTCTGAAGCACTTGCTAGTCTTATTTGTTTTTGCACAAATATATGAATCCACCAGATGAACTTCTTTTAGAATATTGTTAAAATATAACAATGCCTCAGATTTAAATAGCTGCTCACTCAATGGTATGTGGTCATCCCAAAAGCTTATATCAAACGTATAAGCAACAGGATATAAAGATTCAGGAACAATTCGTATCTTACTCTGTTCAAAAACAAGACGCGAATAATATAACAGTCTCCAGTCAGTTTCTTGTCCTAAACAAAGAATTGCAGCATCAATAAAAACAATGATTTGACAACAGTGATCACAGGCAGAGCCAATAGTGTTATTGTCAAAACTTAAAGTATGCTTCGAGCAGTGGGTATCACAGTCAGAAGGAAATTTTGTTATTTGGTATCCGAAATTATCAAACATGGCTTTAATTCTATCGAAATCCCATCTTTTCAGCTTCACAAAGTGCTTAACAATTGGGTGATTTAAGTTTGTATCAGGCCTTAATTGTAAATGAAGACTAAAGTTATTAGACGTGTATATTTCATATGGCTTATAAGACAACTCCTCAAATTCAAAATTCAAGCCTTTTGGTTGAGCAATATGAAAAACGTGATTCATAAATTGCCAAACAACTGAATCATTAGATGTCCACAAATTACTGTGAAGTGTACCCCTCACAAAACAATCTCTATATCCATAAATGGGGAAACTAGCTCTTTCACCATTAACAAAAATATAAACTGATGATCCTTCAGTATGAAATTTCTTTTCCAAACTTCTGTAGCCAGTTTGCTTGTAGCTATCAATCTTTGGAAATTTTGCAACTTTTTTTAGAATAAAACCACCATAAGCAGCCATTTCAACGATCTTCCATGAATTTTCCCAACTCCTGTGGACTGTATCCTCTGGTATTCCCCCCTGACCCTGGCAAAGTGACACACATACTTTGAAATCTTTCGAACATTGAATAATTTCTGCACTAGTAAAGAATAATTGAATTAGCTCTCTGTTTTTTTGGATCTTCATTTTGCCACCAACATGAGGGAAGTTGAAAACAATTCCAGATAAAATAGGAAATTCGTAGTTTTTTAAAGCAGTGGCATCTATTTCATGGAGGATAGTAACACCTAAAAAAAATACATAATTAATCTATATGTCTGAGACACTCCTATAGTAGTATCTACCTTAACAATATGATTGACAGTAATTCAGCTCATAAATAGATTTTAAAGTCTGAAAGACAAAATAGAGGGCTTCTCATGCAAAGTTGAAAAGAAATGAAGTTTAAGATTCATTTAGAATATACTACATTCAGAATTTGCTTTCCAGTTTGTCATAGCTTTAAAACAAAAACAAACCAGATAATACGTCCACCTATCACGCAAAAATGTTATTTCTTTAAACATTTTCTCAACAAAATCAAGTCAAACTCAATTATCGATAATGATAACTGGCTAAAGCAAGGCTGCAATTATTGACAATGTTAACATCAGACTGTTCCAGCAATAATATTGATAGTATAGGGGCGGAATAATTTTTAAATAAACTTCCAAAATAACACAAATTTATAAGAGAATCAAAAGAATTAAAATTAAAAGATGGGCCAAATCCAAATTGTAAACATATTCGTGTACATTTTTAAAGGCAGTATTTTTAGTCTCTTGTTGAGATTTTCTTAAACAAAAAGAGGGCTTAATAGAATAATCTGGAAAGCCCATTGCCCCAGAAAAAGAAGAATTCCAATCCAAAAGCATGTGAATAAATATTTAATATTCTTTCTTTTATGCTTTATGTTAATCGCACAAAAGTAATTTGTCATTTGGCTAAATGAGGAAGATATTTTGATTAATCATGATCATGCATAATGTTCTCCAAATATTGAGGCTCAGGAAGGAAAAAATTATTATAATTAGGAATTCAAAGTTATTAGATTAATTTCCGATTTTGCCTCGCTTATTTTTGGAAGCCTGACTCTGTCTTGGCATCATTATTTCTGAACAAGTTTAACAGGAACCTAATTAAACAAAAAAACTTTTCTCTAAAAAAAAAAAAAAAAAAAAAAAAACGCATAGCTGCACATATATGGAGCAGATCCTCCTCCAAGATCGATCCGAAGGATCCGCCAGAAAATAATAGTAGCTCATTGAAACTGTTGTTCAGCCATAACTATTATAACATAGTTGTGGCTAGGTTAATAAGAAAACCATTAGGCTAGTTATAAAAAGATGCATGCAAATATACCTGTTGTACCCTTTTGGGAGAAGTGGTTATTTTATCTTGTTTATCCTGCTATATTGTTTATTTGTTCCCAATTATCTTTTGCTATATTTTTTACTTTTGCCTGCTTCCGCACTAGACAGAAAAACTGTTATTCTCAACTTCCATCTTTTCTAGGTTTAAACAACTATACCCAAACTATTGACTCTGATTGGTCAACTGTAAATTTTACACTTGATTGAAACACACAATGGCACTGTATTTGTGTGTAATTTTGATTGTACCAACAAGTGTGACAACACTGTGACCAGAAGGAAAAATGAAGAGTATGAAGAGTCATTATTCTTCGTAAGGATAATGATCAGGCAAAAATTTTTATTCACAGTTAGTTTGCTATGGATCAGAAATGCTCAAAGTAAATTTCACAGCAACTCAAAATAATAGCAGCCATAATTTTTGAAGGTGGCACGGAATACAAGAGATAATATGTTTGCCATAATGAAAATGCAAGCAAGATCAAGAATAAGACATTCTATGGAAATAACAGCAACTGGTTTATCAGCAATGATGTTCCAGCCAAGATTCATAACCTATGAGAGCTGCTTTTGAGGAAACGTGATAAATTACAAAGAGACTATGTTTGTTATTTGTGGATATCAAAGGGGATTCAACTGAATTTGTTTGTGACCTGCCAGTTCAATAATAAATTGATATTGATAGACTTTTACAAAGTCACTCAACACGTCAGTTTACTTAGCCCACCAAAATTATCAAATCACTGCAAAAACACAAGGTATTACACAGACAGATTGGCGGTGCACCCGCGTCTTAGATCGGCGGCGCGCTGCCGAAAAACTGGCACGGCGGTGGGGTCTACTAGAGCGTATTGAATCCCTTCTGTTGGTTCTGAAGTGGTCTAGATCTTTACTTAGATACCAAATACTGGTGATTACAAATAGAAATAAGTTTAATGACATAACTAAAGATGAGCCATCTCAGCAATCTCAGCAGAAGTTTAGGAAGGAAATATTAAAGATTGATATGGAGTACCCATGTTAAGATGGCCTTCCATACCCCCTCATGGGAGCCCCACACGATTTTTTTTTTAGGTTATCCAGTCTAACTCTACTTCTTAAAATTGACACTTATAGTGCTTTTCTTATGTAGACTTTAAAAACTACTTTCTATTCCTTAACATAATTTATATAGTATTTCTATTAATACGAATTCAGTCTTGAGAGTTAACTAAAATCAACAAAAAGTTAAATATATAGCCTGTATATATGACACTGTGAGTACCCCATTTAAAGGTAATTTATACAGTGGCACCAATTAGGAAGGGGAGCATGTGTCCCCTAGATTTTTTTTTTGCTCCTCTCCCCTCCTAAATTTTGGACAATACTTTTTAAAAGAGGATTTTCATTGAGAAATTACCCTTTTTGGTATTTTCACAAGAAAATAAAAAAGAATGACCAATTTATGACCCTAGATTTTGAAAAACTGATTCCCCTTGACTTTTCATTAATTGATATAACTGAATTTAAATTTCATTATGGGTCTTAGTATATATAATTTGAAGCTATCATCATACAAGGGATAAAAAAGAACTTACCTTCATCTTTTAGAACGTTTACATTTTCCTTTGCCATATCAGATAAAACATCAAATGGTTGAAATCCTGATGAGATTATATTCTTTATTCCAAAATTTTCCACTACTGCTCTTGAAAAGCTAAAGTTTCCATCTCCAACAATTAAAAACGGTTTATCTTTGTCAGAGCACAAAAGAACTTCTTTAAATACATTCATGTCCCTATAATAGTGTAGTATCTTACATTTTTATTTTCTACTACAGTAATGCAGTAGAACTTCATTTGGGAATCACTTGCATTTTGATTTACTAGATAACATTGATAAAAAAAAAAATTAATTTTTATTTTCTACTACAGTAATGCAGTAGAACTACATTTGGGAATCACTTGCATTTTGATTTACTAGATAACATTGATAAAAAATCTGAAGGTATGAACTTGAGCTAGGGTCAACAATCTAGAATCAGACCACATTCACTGCTATGAGTAAGTTTGAGCAATGGCCATTAGAAATTAATAAATATTATGTTACATTTTGAACAAATATAAAAAGGAGGAACTAATAAAAAGGATAAATAAAAGGAGGAAAAAAGAATAAAAGGATAAATAAAAAGGAAAAAGGATAAATAAAAAGGAGGAACTTCTCAGTTTTGAAGATAGAATTCAACTATCCTTAGACAACTCTTCTCAGAACATCAAGCATGCAAAAAAGTCTATAATGCTTTGAGGCCTTTCATCTTCTGTATCACTCTTGTGAAAACAAAAAGAAAAGTAATGTTCCTCCTATATCTCCTACATTGGAAACCACTTAATCTTTTTTTTCAGATGTGGGAAACAAAAACAATCCATTCCGAAAAATATGCTAATGAACTATCTATCTATCATCTAAGAAGGATTTTGGGCTAAGTTGCAGTTTAGAAACTTATTGCTAAACACCCATTCACGATGACATTAAATAAAACTGAGATTTAAGGTTTGTGCGAGCTTTTTGGTACTCTGGAAAATAGTTGAATTAGGTGAAGAGACCCAGAGCCCAGGATAGATTGTGCCTATACAGATCTTTTAAAGCAAATTAATGCGTTTGCATCCCTACTGAAATAAGTAGTCTTGGTGGAGCATTCTAAACTACCTGCAGCAACTACCAAATTCTTACTTTCTTTTTATCAGCACAAATTCATTAGATACATTTTTAATGGCTATGCTCCTTTGATTTAGGCCTAGTTTTCTCCTTTTTTAGGATCTTGTTTTTTTTCTGAATTCTTTAGAACTTCCATACTTTTTCATTTTTTTTTGTTACGGTTATATTAGACAGATGTCAACCAGAGACAATAGAAATGCACCATTAGAGTCCCCATACAATGCTCTTTCCAAACATAATAGCTGCTCTTTTTGCACTGGCATCCCAGAGAACCATAAAATTCCCAAGAACCATAAAACCATGCCTGGTGGACCCTATAAACAAAAGTACACCCCCATGCGTTGATCAGGTTTTGGCAGGTAAATTTTATGCATATGCTGGTGTGTCACCTGATGGCTTAAAAATTGAAATAATTAATTTGGGTTTGCAGTATCAATGCCACAGATAATACAGTAGGCATTAATAAGGTTGGATTAATTCTATCTAAAATCTAAGATTGGCAACTCTAGTGCCTCTATCTCTAACTGATATGGTAAATACTTAACATATGGGAGAAACTTAGTTGCATGTTTTTATGTTTTTTCAACCAGGAATTGACCTGACTTATTCAGTGGGTACCAAACTGAAGAATTGCACTCCATTAACAGTCTAACAAGAGTTGTGTACAGATGACACTCCCCCACAGCCTTCAGGGCAAGGGTTGTAAGTTATGCCCTGGTGGCATTTAAGGTTTTTATAGGAAGTGTTGTTGTAGAAACTCCAAAAAAGACTTGTTTGATTGGAAATTCAAAGAGCTAGTGCCCTTTTTAATAGTCGAAAGTGATTGGAGGGCAACTAAACCCCCTCTCACGCCCACCTTTTCCCTAAACACATCCAATCTAAATTCTGAGATAGCCATTTTGTTCAACAAAGTTTAAAGTTCTGGAAATTAGGTCTTTGAGGATGATGAACCCCCCCCCCCCCCCTTAAACAGCCATCAGGGCAAGGGTTGTAAGTTATGCCCTGGGAGCATATAAGGTTTTTGATAGATAGTGTTGTAGTAGAAACTTCAAAAAGGGCTCATTTGATTGGAAATTGAAATGGCTAGTGCCCTTTTTAATAGTTGAAAGTGATTGGAAGGCAACTAACACCCCTTCCACGCCCACCATTTATCCAAACACATCCAATCAAAATTTTGAGATAGCCATTTTGTTTGACGTAGTTAAAAAGTCTGGAAATTATGTTTTTGAGGATGACACTCCCTTCAAGGCCCTCAGGGCAAGGGTTGTAACTTATGCCCTTGGGGCATATAAGGTTTATTTTATTATAGAAAGTGTTGTCATAGAAACTTCAAAAAGGAATCATTCAATTGGAAATTGAAATGGCTAGAGCTAGTGCCAAGGTTTTTATTGAAAGTGTTGCTGGAGAAACTTCAAACGGGCTCATTCAATTGGAAATTAAAAGGGCTAGTGCCTTTTTTATTAGTTGAAAGTGATTGGAGAGCAACTAACGCCCCTCTCACGCCCACCATTTCTCCTAACACATCCAATCAAAATTTTGAGATAACTATTTTGTTTAACGTAGTAAAAAGTTCTGGAAATTAGGTCTTTGAGGATGACAACCCCCTAACAGCCCTCAGGACAAGGGTTGTAATTTATGCCCTTGGGGCATATAAGTGTTTATAGAAAGGGTTGTTGTAGATACTCAAAAAGGGATCATTAGATTGGAAATTGAAAGGCCTAGGGCCCTTTTTAATAGTCAAAAGTTATTGGAAAGCTTGACATTTTTATAGTAAACATTGATGTGGGTACAATGTATTATTATTTATTTTTCTTTTTTTTTTTTTGCTTAGAACAGGGCACTTTGTATCAAAGAAAGTTGTTTTAGGAACTTTGAAAAGGGCTCATTAATTTGAAAATACAAATGGCTAAAAAAGGGATAATAGTCGAAAGTGATTGGAGGGCAACTAGTCTCTCTCCCATGCTCACCCTCCCATTTGCCTATTATATTTAAGAACTAAATGTTGCCTTAAGATTAAATCAAAATGCACTGTGTTAATGCTAATTCCCAATAAGGCATCTCAGCAGTATCCCAAGAACAACTGAGGGTATTGTGTTAAAACTTTCGGGGCTACTTCTGCTCTTAAAATGTAACCAAATAAAAACGGCGTAAGTGTATCCAAGCTATTAAAGAAAGTAAACAGATTTTTTTTTGCAAATGGTATCAATTTTTCTATTTCAGGTCAACTAGAGGAGGTATAAAACTAAATTAAACACTACTGTTTGTGTACAAATTTTTAAAAAGGTGTATGCTGTTAAAAATTGCTGAAAATTTTTCTCCAGCATACAAATAGCAGGCCAAACTATAAAATCTTAAAAAAAACAAAAAGATTTAAAGAATTATTTTCGTTTTCCCTGAAACAAACAGAAATTAATTAAACAAAACTTTTTCTGCAAAATAAGTTTTTGAAAGAAAAGTAAATAACCCCATTAAGCCAAAAATGAGCAAAAATAAAATCAAAAAATCTATCAAGAGTGAAACTACCACAAATCAGCATCAATAAATAAATGAAACCCAAAATGGACAGATATTACAATAAATAACCAAGTCAAGCTCAAAACAAGCAAAAATTAACATGAGTAGGGCTCAAAACCCCCATGCCATCCCAAGGCCAGAACATAATTTGCACTTTACTGAAAAAAATACAAATGAATGTGCATTGTCAGTTTAATATACATAGGCCTATACTGATATTTAGTAATCAAAATGTTAATATTATTTGATTTATTAAAGTTATAAAAGTAAAAACATTTATTTTTTTCAGTAAAGTGCAAATTATGTTCTGGCCTTGGGATGGCATAGGGGTTTTGAGCCCTATCATATTAATTTCTGCTCATTTTGAGTTTGAATTGATTATTTATTGTAATTTCTGTTTGTTTTGGGTTTCATTTATTTATTGATGCTGATTTGTGGTAGTTTCACACTTGGTAGATTTTTTTATTTTATTTTTTCTAATTTTTGGTTTAATGGGGTTCTTTACTTTTCTTTGAAAAACTTACTTAGTGGAAAACGTTTTTTAAATTAATATAATTAAATAGTTCAGGGTATCATTAATAGCAGTATATGTCCCTAGAGAACCAACTGATGGAGATACTAGTGACTCAGATGAATTTTACTTACAGTTACAGGAGTAAATAGACAGGATCCCAGGTAGAAACATGGTGTTTTTACTAGAATATTTTAATGTCCAGATTAGTACAAATAGGGATAGAGGGTATCATAGCCTAGGTAAATTTGGTGTAGGAAAAGAAAACAGTAATGGCTATAGATTTTTGTGATTTTGTAGGTATAACAATCTAGTTATAACCAATATAGTGTTTGGTCATAAAATGACCCATAAATTAACATGGTATTCACATGATGGCAAGACAGCAAACCTTATTGATTATTTTATAATAAACCAAAGACTGGCAGGATCAATACAAGATACAATGGTATATAGGAGTGCTGTTATTGATGTTAAAAGTAAAGATCATCATCTAGTAGTGTCTAGGGTTAATTTAAAGCTGAAGTTTTGGAAGGGTAACTACCTCCCAGGAACAATTGAATACTTAACTTGAGAGTTTAAAATTTGAAAATGTGGAAGATGGTTGGAATAATCTTAGAAAAACAATTTGTGAAGTTACTGATGGTGTCTTAGGGAAGAAACTTAGGACTGCAGCTAGGAATATAAGTGGAAAAGCTTTATGTTTAATAGAGAGAAAAAGGGGCTTGTACAAGAATTATCTGAGTGACAGATCATATGAAAACAAAAGGAATGTAAAGAAAGAGTGCTACAATGCAAAAGGAATGTAGTTAGGTCTCTATCAATGAATGTAAGTGCAGCAATGAACTCTGGTTCAAAACTTCATAATGATTATAGCAAGGGTCGTTATGATGAAATTCAGGACTTTATCCATTCCGTTTCTATTGTTGAGGAGCTTCAGTCTAGGAATGCAGATGCGGATGTTGCTTTTGAGTTCATCTTAAAGGTTACAAAAGATGCAAGTGATAGGTTTGTTCCACGTTTTTACATAAAAGAAGGTTCAAGAAAAAGAAGACGACTGCCAAAATTTGTACTTGATGCTATTAGTGATAAAAATAGACAATGGAGACAGTATATGTTGGAAAAAAATGAAGACATGTGGTGTGTGTATAAAAGGGCTCGGAATCACGCCACTCGTTCTCTACGCGCTAACTGGGAATCACTTGAATCATCAATCATTACTAATATTTGAGGGTGTCTGAAGAAGTTTTGGAAATATGTTAATAGAAATAAGACTGACTCCTCAATTGATTAGTGCATTTTTGATGACCCAGCTACAAGTGAATTAATAAGTGATGATCAGAAAAAGGCTAATGTTTTTAATCAAATGTTTTTGTCAGTTTTTGTAAATCCAAATGATGTCCATGCATGCAGTCCACCCCATTTCACCGAATTTATTTTAGCAGACAAAGTGCCATTCAATGACTCTGACATTTCTTCAGAGCAGGTTTTAAAAATTCTCTGTGACCTTTCTGTTAATAAAGCTCCAGATATAGATGGTATTTCTAACGTTTTTCTTCAGAAGAGAGTCACGTGTTTAGCTGAACCTCTTGCGTTTTTGTTTAACCACTGTCTATAGAGTGGTAAATGCCCTGGAGCGTCAAAAAAAGTGGTTGTAAAGCCACTCCACAAAGTAGGATCTAAATCCCAATTTGGAAATTATCATCCAATTTCAAACACCTCAATTTTTTTGAGAGTTCTTGAAAAGTGATTGTATATTGGATACAGGATTGCTTCAACCAAAATAAATTATGGTATCTGTCATAGCATGGTTTTAGAAAAAACAGGTCATGTAATACGCAGTTACTAGAAGTTGTAAGAGATTTCCAAAATATGGCTGATCTCAGTTCAAAGTTTGATTGCTTGTACATTGACTTCAGTAAAGCATTTGACAAAGTTTCAATTAGTTTGTTGCTTGAAAAATGTGAAAAGTATAAGCTAGGCAGTAGAACTTTAACATGGATTACAGATTATTTATCAGGCCATTCCCAGCAAGTTATAGTCAGTAGTGCACTTTCAAGTGAGAGTCCGATTTTGAGTGGTGAGCCACAGGGTGGTTGTTTAGGCCCAGTGTTATTTTGTTTGTTTGTCAACAATTTGCCTGATGTATTTCGTCACTCCACTGTCAAACTGTTTGCAGACAATATAAGACTGTAAAAAAGTGTTACCTCCCTGGTAGATGTCACCCTTATTCAAGAGGATCTGAATGCCTTAAATGATTGGTGTAAACTGAACTCCATGTTTGTAAACCATCAAAAATGTTTTGTACTCAATTACTTTTCGAAAAGCTTGACTTATCATTATTTTCTTGGTGATACACCAGTTTCATCTGCAGATTCAGTAAGGGATTTAGGTATCCACTTTGATGACCAGTTGAAGTTTCACAAGCATGTGTCAATAATTTCACAAAATGCTAATTACAGTCTGCTTTGGATTAAGAGAAGTTTCAGGAAATTTAAACTTCACACTTTTATGACACTATACAAGACAATAGTACACCTGGTGGTAGAATATTGTTCCTCTGTGTGGTATCCTACATGGAAATGTGACTTGCAGCAAATTGAAAGGGTTCAACATTAGACGTCAAAGTTTGTGCCATATTTGAGCCATTTACCATATCAGCATTGACTGGAGTGTTTGGGACTTCCTTCTCTGGAGTTTTGATGGGATAGGATTGACCTGATCAATACATTCCATATTATGAAGGGTGTTGATAATGTGGACTGGGCTGATTTTTTCAAACTTAGTCATTGCTCAGCCACTTGACAAAACTTGTATAAACTGTGTCAGCCACAAGTGCTCAAGAAAATAGGTCAATGTAGCTTTGTTATCCATGCAACTAAACTTCGGAATAGTTTACCTGATACCATACTACCATATACGGAATAGTTTACCTGAGTTTGGGTATCGCCTCACTGCAGAAGCCTAAAACCTACTGCGTCATTGGCGCTTTACTGAAAACATTTCTTTGAAATGTTTTCACTTTTGTAACTTCAAAAGAAATCAAAAATTAATTAAGATTTTAGGGAATAAATATCAGCATATGTATATTAAATTGACAATGCACATTTTTTTCAGTAAACTCATTTGAATTTTTTTTCAGTAAAGTACAAATTATATTCTGGCTTTTAGAAAGCATAGGGGTTTTGAACCCTACTCATATTAATATATGCTCGTTTTGAGTTTGACTCTAATACTTATTTTAATTTTTGTTTGTTTTGGGTTTCATTTATTTATTGATACTGATTTGGGGTAGTTGTATGCTTGGTAGATTATATGATAGTCCGGACGCCAGGTGCTGAAAAAGTGAATCATACCACGACGGAATAGGGCTGCTACGAGAATTAGCCTACCCTCCACCCCCTAAATTGACCATGCGGATTCAAAAATACCAATGGCATGGCACTTGCTTGCGAGTGGTGGAACACTCCAAAACTTGACATTTTATTATATTTTGGAGTTTCATGCAAGAAAATGCATGTTCCACAAAGTTTGAGGTGCAGTTTTCTGCTCAGATAGAAATGCCTAGAAGCCATAGAATGTTTTCATAACAAACTAACACGATTATTTAGAAAAAATGGCAGAGTTAAAAAAAATAGCAAAACTATATGAGTCTTGAACAGTCTTGGAAAGTATAAACAAAATCAAATTGAATATTAGATATATAATGATATTAATTGTTGAAAGATCCATCAGTTCAAGAATTTTTTTCACTGTAACTTTTATTTTCATTTTCAATGCTGTAAGAACTGGAAAATAATAAATTTGTAATATACAAGTAATTCGTTTTCAGTGAAGCACCAATGACACAGAAGGCTTTAGGTTTTTACAGTTAAAGAAGGGGGCAGTACCCAAATTTTGTTTGTAGTGAACCTATTTGTCTTGACCAATCTTGAAAAGAACTAATAAATTAAACTGAATATTTGATGCATAATGATATTAATTGCTAAAAGCTCATCAGTTCAAAATTTTACTGTAATTTTAATATTTATTTTCAATATTAAGTACAAAAGAAAACATTTGTAATATAATTCGTTTTCAGTAAAGCGCCAATGACGCAGTAGGTTTTAGGCTTCTGCAGTGAGGCGATACCCAAACTCTTGTTTGTAGTTATTTTTATTCGATTCAAACTGGATTTGCATATTCTTTTTAAGTTTCACTCGTTTTAAGATTTATTTCTTCATTTACATTAATATATATTGTATGTTTGTTCACATTGATTGTTTATTTAATTTCTGTTCGTTTTAAGTTTCATTTATACTTTAATAGCAAAATATTTGTTTTCGTTTTAGGCTTGATTTTCATATTCAATCTAAGCATTACTCGCTTTAAGATCTATTTATTCATTTATATTATTAATTGTTGTATGTTTTTTGCTATGATTGTTTATTTAATTTCTGTTCGTTTTGGGTTTCATTTATTCTTTAATAGTAATTTCTGGTCGTTTTGAGTTTGAATTTTAACAGGTATTTGTATCTCCTGAGCTTAAGTTTAAAATGGCCTTTACTTTTCTTTGAAAAACTTATTTTTCGGAAAGTTTTTTTTAATTAATTTTTGTTCGTTTTTGATTGCAAAAAGTTTCAAGTTTTTATGGCATGGGGGGGGGTACCTACTGTCCAATTATTCTTGACTTTAAAAAACATATCTAGAACTTTCAATTTAAATCGAATGAGGCTTTTTTTCAAAGTCTATACAATTACCTCTTTGATAAAAACCTTATATATGAACAATAGACAGCTTGCATAACTTGTGGACAGCGATTGACAACAATGAATGGATTGAAAAAATAGCTCCAATAAGGGGGTTTAGACCATTTCACTTGCTGACACAAAGGGATCACGACTGTTTGGAATTAACCTTAATAGGATTTTGTGTGCCAAAGCAATTTTGCATCTATCACAGAGTATGTATTTTAACCTTATAATTGGATAATTATAATAGATTTCCTATGTGTTCTTCCCGTATAAAACCCTTTCCCATAAGTTATAAACCCCCCTTAATAAGTTATGCCCCAGGGCATAACTTAAAACGCCTACCCCTGGGCCCTGATGGGCTGTGTCAACACCGGAGTTTTTTGTTATCAGAACTTTGAACTATTTTAACAAAATGTCTATCTCAAAATTTTTATCTGATGCATTTAGGGCTTGAAGGAGGGGGGCTAGTTACCCTCCAATCTCTTTTGACTCTTAAAAAGTGAACAAGAACTTTCAATTTTCAGTCAAATGATCAGTTAATTTTCAGTCCTATTTTCTTCATAAGAAACCTTTATATGTCACTGTAATTTTTTTGCCTTAGGAATATTTTGAACTAAAATAGCTATTCCAAATTTGTTCTGGTCCATTTGAAGAAAAAAGGTGTAAGGGGGGGTGCCCTCTCAAAACTTTTGAATCTTAAAAAGGTACGTGATAACTAGTCGAATGAGCTGTTTTTTGAAAATGAGGAGTTCTTAGAAGAAGGCCCAATAGTTTTGGCTGTGCAAAACCTTCCATTTGGTGGCCCTGTTTTTACTGATCTTATTGCAAAGCTAAAAACAATACAACATCGAAACCTTATTGCCTTTATGGCAATGAGGAAATCCTTTTATATGGAGGCAAAATCTACATACAGAAATAATTATTTTAGTATCTAGAAAGAATTATATAATCGTTGCAGCATATAAACCTGTCCTCCAATTTGCACTGGAAATGGGAGGATATTAGAGGGCCAGGTTTAATGTTAAAGGGTGGACGGGCGGGGCTGGCTGTGCACAACAAAATGAGGAGGTTTTAGAAAAAGACCCAATAAAACATTAAAGTCTTATGGTCTTTACGACCTTTGGTTTTCTATTGTCAAAGACTTAGTAACAGAAAACAATAATTAAAAAAAAAAAAACTAAAATAGCTTTATAAAAGAGGTAACCATTAACAAGCAGTATGTAGAGCTATCCTTCCATTTGCGCAACAAATGGGAGGAGGGGGTTGGGTTTAGTGCAAAGGGGTGGGCGGACGGGACTGGCTGTGCAAAACCTTCTAGCTAGTAGTCCTGTTTTCACTGATTTTATTGCACAACTAAAAAAACAATAAAACATCGAAACCTATCTATTAATATATAAACCTATCATATATTTTCTATCTGGAAATCAACTATGCTGAAGAAAATTGCCCAAATAACATCACTTTCGACTATTAAAAAGGGCAATAGCCTTGAATTTCTAATCGAATGAGCCTTTTTTGAAGTTTCTACGACAACGCCTTCTATAAAAACCTTATATGCCCCCAGGGCATAACTTAAAACCCTTGCCCTGAGGGTTTTGGGGGATTGTCCTCCTCAAAAACATATTTTCTATCTGGAAATCAAATATGCTGAACGAAATGGCTATCTCAAAATTTTGATTGGATGTGTTTGGGGGAATGATTAGCGTGGGGGGAGGGGGGCTAGTTGCCCTCCAATAACTTTCAACTATTAAAAAGGGCACTATCCCTTTGAATTTCCAATCGAATGAGCCTTTTTTGAAGTTTCTACGACAACGCCTTCTATAAAAACCTTATAAGCCCCCAGGGCATAACTTAAAACCCTTGCCCTGAGGGTTTTGGGGGATTGTCCTCCTCAAAAACATATTTTCTATCTGGAAATCAACTACGCTGAACAAGATGGCTATCTCAAAATTTTGATTTGATGTGTTTGGGGGAATGATGGGCATGGGGGGGGGAGCTAGTTGCCCTCCAATCACTTTTGACTATTAAAAAGGGCACTATCCCTTTGAATTTCCAGTCGAATGAGCCTTTTTTGAAGTTTCTATGATAACGCCTTCTATAAAAACCTTATATGCCCCCAGGGCATAACTTAAAACCCTTGCCCTGAGGGTTGTGGGGGATTGTCCTCCTCAAAAACATGTGTTCTATGTGAAAATCAACTATGCTGAACAAAATGGCTATCAAAAAATTTTGATTGCATGTGTTTGGGGGAATGATGGGCGTGGGGGGGGGGCTAGTTCCCCTCCAATTACTTTCGACTATTAAAAAGGGCACTATCCCTTTGAATTTCCAATCGAATGAGCCTTTTTGAAGTTTCTACGACAACGCCTTCTATAAAAACCTTATATGCCCCAGGGCATATCTTAAAACCCTTGCCCTGAAGGTTCTGGGGGAGTGTCCTCCTCAAAAACGTATTTTTCTATCTGGAAATCAACTATGCTGAACAAAATGGCTATCTCAAAATTTTGATTGGATGTGTTTGGGGAAATGATGGGCGTGGGGGGGGGCTAGTTGCACTCCAACCACTTTCGACTATTAAAAAGGGCACTATCCCTTTGAATTTCCAATCGAATGAGCCTTTTTGAAGTTTCTATGACAACGCCTTCTATAAAAAACCTTATATGCCCCCAGGGCATATCTTAAAACCCTTGCCCTGAAGGTTCTGGGGGAGTGTCCTCCTCAAAAACGTATTTTTCTATCTGGAAATCAACTACACTGAACAAAATGGCTATATCAAAATTTTGATTGGATGTGTTTGGGGAAATGATGGGCGTGCAGGGGGGGGCTAGTTACACTCCAACCACTTTCAACTATTAAAAAGGGCACTAGCCCTTTAATATCCAATCGAATGAGCCTGTTTTGAAGTTTCTACAACAACGCCTTCTATAAAAACCTTATATGCCTCCAGGGCATAACTTAAAAACCCTTGCCCGAGGGTTGTGGGGGAGTGTCCTCCTCAAAATATATTTTCTATCTGGAAATCAACTACGCTGAACAAAATGGCTATCTCAAAATTTTGATTGGATGTGTTTGGGGGAATAATGGGCATGGGGGGGGGGGGGCTAGTTGCCCTCCAATCACTTTCGACTATTAAAAAGGGCACTAGCTTTTTGAATTTCCATTCGAATGAGCCTTTTTTTAAGTTTCTACGACAGTGCCTTCTGTAAAAACCTTATATGCCCCAAGGGTATAACTTAAAACCCTTGCCCTGAGGGTTGTGGGGGAGTGTCCTCCTAAAAAATATATTTTCTATCTGGAAATCGACTATGCTGAACAAAATGGCTATATCAAAATTTTGATTGGATGTGTTTGGGGAAATGATGGACGTGCGGGGGGGGGGGGGGGGGCTAGTAACACTCCAACCACTTTCAACTATTAAAAAGGGCACTAGCCCTTTAATTTCCAATCGAATGAGCCTGTTTTGAAGTTTCTACAACAACGCCTTCTATAAAAACCTTATATGCCTCCAGGGCATAACTTAAAACCCTTGCCCCGAGGGTTGTGGGGGAGTGTCCTCCTCAAAATATATTTTCTATCTGGAAATCAACTATGCTGAACAAAATGGCTATCTCAAAATTTTGATTGGATGTGTTTGGGGGAATAATGGGCATGGGGGGGGGGGCTAGTTGCCCTCCAATCACTTTCGACTATTAAAAAGGGCACTAGCTTTTTGAATTTCCAATCGAATGAGCCTTTTTTTAAGTTTCTACGACAGTGCCTTCTGTAAAAACCTTATATGCCCCAAGGGTATAACTTAAAACCCTTGCCCTGAGGGTTGTGGGGGAGTGTCCTCCTAAAAAATATATTTTCTATCTGGAAATCAACTATGCTGAACAAAATGGCTGTCTCAAAATTTTTATTGGATGTGTTTGGGGAAATGATGGGCGTGGGGGGGGGGGGCTAGTTGCACTCCAATCACTTTTGACTATTAAAAAGGGCACTAGCCCTTTAATTTCAAATCAATTGAGCCTGTTTTGAAGTTTCTACGACAATGCCTTCTACAAAAACCTTATATGCCCCCAGGGCATAACTTAAAACCCTTGCCCTGAGGGTTGTGGGGGATTGTCCTCCTCAAAAACATGTTTTCTATGTGAAAATCAACTATGCTGAACAAAATGGCTATCTCAAAATTTTGATTGGATGTGTTTGGGGGAATGATGGGCGTGGGGGGGCTAGTTCCTCTCCAATCACTTTCGACTATTAAAAAGGGCACTATCCCTTTGAATTTCCAATGGAATGAGCCTTTTTGAAGTTTCTATGACAACGCCTTCTATAAAAACCTTATATGCCCCCAGGGCATATCTTAAAACCCTTGCCCTGAAGGTTCTGGGGGAGTGTGCTCCTCAAAAACGTATTTTCTACTTCGAAATCAACTATGCTGAACAAAATGGCTATCTCAAAATTTTGATTGGATGTGTTTGGGGAAATGATGGGCATGGGGGGGGGGGCTAGTTCCTCTCCAATCACTTTCGACTATTAAAAAGGGCACTATCCCTTTAATTTCCAATCGTATGAGCCTGTTTTGAAGTTTCTACGACAACGCCTTCTATAAAAACCTTATATGCCCCCAGGGCATAACTTAAAACCCTTGCCCCAAGGGTTGTGGGGAAGTGTCCTCCTCAAAAATATTTTTTCTATCTGAAAATCAACTATGCTGAACAAAATGGCTACCTCAAAATTTTGATTGGATGTGTTTGGGGGAATAATGGGCATGGGGGGGGGCTAGTTGCCCTCCAATCACTTTTGACTATTAAAAAGGGCACTAGCTTTTTGAATTTCCAATCGAATGAGATTTTTTTGAAGTTTCTATGACAGCGCCTTCTATAAAAACCTTATATGCCCCCAGGGTATAACTTAAAACCCTTGCCCTGAGGGTTGTGGGGGAGTGTCCTCCTCAAAAATATATTTTCTATCTGGAAAGCAACTATGCTGAACAAAATGGCTATCTCAAAATTTTGATTGGATGTGTTTGGGGAAATGATGGGCGTGGGGGGGGGGCTAGTTGCACTCCAATCACTTTTGACTATTAAAAAGGGCACTAGCCCTTTAATGTCCAATCAAATGAGCCTGTTTTGAAGTTTCTACAACAACACCTTCTATAAAAATCTTATATGCCCCAAGGGCATAACTTAAAACCCTTGCCCTGAGGGTTGTGGGGGAGTTTCCTCCTCAAAAATATATTTTCTATCTGGAAAGCAACTATGCTGAACAAAATGGCTATCTCAAAATTTTGATTGGATGTGTTTGGGGGAATAATGGGCATGGGGGGGGGGCTAGTTGCCCTCCAATCACTTTCTACTATTAAAAAGGGCACTAGCTTTTTGAATTTCCAATCTAATTAGCCTTTATTGAAGTTTCTACAACAACGCCTTCTACAAAAACCTTATTTGCCCCCAGGGTATAACTTAAAACCCTTGCCCTGAGGGTTGTGGGGGAGTGTCCTCCTCAAAAATGTATTTTCTATCTGGAAATCAACTATGCTGAACAAAATGGCTATTTCAAAATTTTTATTGGATGTGTTTGGAGAAATGATGGGCATGGGGGGGAGGGGGGGGCTAGTTACACTCCAGTCACTTTTGACTATTAAAAAGGGCACTAGCCCTTTAATTTTCAATCAATTGAGCCTGTTTTGAAGCTTCTACAACAATGCCTTCTATAAAAACCTTATATGCCCCCAGGGCATAACTTAAAACCCTTGCCCTGAGGGTTGTGGGGGAGTGTCCTCCTCAAAAATATATTTTCTATCTGGAAATCAACTATGCTAAACAAAATGGCTATCTCAAAATTTTGATTGGATGTGTTTGGGGGAATGATGGGCATGGGGGGGGCTAGTTGCCCTCCAATCATTTTTGACTATTAAAAAGGGCACTAGAACTCTTGATTTCCAATCGAATGAGCCCCCTTTGAAGTTTCTATGACGACTCCTTCCGTATGAAGTGCCTCTGGGAAAAAAAAAAAAAATAATAATATAACGTTGGAGCCATATGGCCTTTACTATAGGCAACGCTACAGTGTTGCCTCTGATTGCCAAGGATCTAGAAAGTGCAGTTAGAAGCCATAATAGTAAAATATTGTACTGGCATGTTAATAAAAAGAGGGAGTAGTTAATCCAGACTTGTCCAAGTTAAAGATAGGAACAGTGCCAAAATTAGTGATAAGGAAAGAGAGATGGGCAGAACATTTTGAGAATGTGCTAAACCAAGATAGATTTGCAGGAAAAGATATAGAGGAAAATGAAAAAGTTTGTGATACCTTGGATGTGAAGGAAGATTGGTTTTGTGAGAAAGAATTAGCAAAAGTACTAAAATGATTAAAAAATAATAAGGCTCCAGATTCTGATAGTGTGGTAAGTGAGTTTCTTAAATATAGTGGCTCTGAGGTTAGAGAGAGGTTACTGAAGATTATTAATATGATTTTTGAAAAAGAAGCAGTACCTAACAATTTTAGGAAAACCTTATTTAAACCACTGTACAAGAAAGGTGATAAGTGTGAGTGTGGTAATTATTGAAGCAGTAGTCTGGTCTCTGTAGGTAGCAAATTACTCAGTAATATGGTACTTTTTAGACTGAGAGATGCTGTAGATGCAGTGTTAAGAGAAGAAAAGCACAGTTTTAGAGAAGGTAGAGGATGTATTTACTAAATTTTCACTCTTAGGTTAATAATTAAGCAAATTACTCAGTAATATGGTACTTTTTAGACTGAGAGATGCAGTCTTAAGAGAAGAACAGCACAGTTTTAGAGAAGGTAGAGGATGTATTTACCAAATTTTTGCTCTTAGGTTAATAATTTAGAAGTGCCAGATTTGTCAAACACCTTTGGTCCTCAGTTTTATAGACCATGAGCAAGTGTGTGATTCTGTTGACAGAAGAGTTTTAGCAAAGGTCTCATCCTTGTATAGTAGCCTATACCAGACAAATACATTAAAGTGATTAGTGCTATGTACAAGAATAATACTACTGCAATTAAGGAAGGAAATGCAGTCTTAAGAGAAGACTGCATTAGATGCAGTCTTAAGAAAAGAACAGCAGAGTTTTAGAAAAGGTAGAGGATGCATTGACCAAATTTTTCCTCTTAGGTTAATAATTCAGAAGTGCCTGAGTTGTCAAACACCTTTGGTCTTCAGTTTTATAGACCATGAGCATGTGTTTGAATTTGTTGATAGAAGATCTTTAGCAAAGGTCTTATCCTTGTATGGTATACCAGACAAATAAATTAAATTGATCATTGCTATGTACAAGAATAACACTACTGTAGTTAAGGTAGGAAATGAGGTTAGCAGCTGGTTTTGTATTAAATCAGGACTTAAGCAGGGTTGTGTTTTATCCCCCTTTACATGGATCATTTTGATGGACTTTGTCTTAAGAAACACAGGAAAGGCAATGGGAGACCACCAAATCATATGGGAGGGAAAATTCTCCTGGACTTAGATTATGCTGATGATTTAAGTATCCTAAATGAAAGTGTGAGCAAAATGAATGAACTTTTAGAGGTTTTGCAAGTTGAGGGTCCTAGAATGCATTTGAAAATTGATGTTAAGAAGACTAAGTCACTAAGGCTAGGAATAAGTGAAAATGAAAAGGTGATATTAGGTAACAAAAAGATTGATCAGGTGGGCAGCTTAACTTACCTTGGTAGTATTATTAGTGAAGATGGTGCAAACAGTAAAGACATTCAAAGTAGAATAGCCAAGGGTCTTTTGTCACAGTTAAAAAATCTTTGGAAGAATAGGAAGATAAGTCTGCTAAACCAGATTAGAATATGTGTGAAATAGAAGAAGAATATTGGAAGCTACAGCGATGACAGTGGTCAAATACAGCTCTGAAGCATGGGCACTCCAAAAAGCAGATGAAAGTTTGCTAGATGTTTTCTGGAGAAATTGCCTATGGATTGTTCTGGGCACCTGGCTGATGACAGTATTTCAAACAGAAGGTTGTACAAAAGATGTGGTTCAACCCCACTTTCCAGGGCTATAATGAAATGAAGGTTGAGATGGCTTGGGCACTTTCTGCAGATGAACAATGACAGATTGCTAAAGATTGTCCTTTTTGGCCAACCATCTAGGGCTAAACAGAAAACAGGTTGTCTTTGTCTGGGAAGATGCCATAAAGAAAGATTTAAAGGGAATGGGAACTTCCTGGGATGGGTTATAGAGGGAGGCTTTGAATAGACTGGGATGGAGGAGGAGTGTGCATAGCTGTGTTGGAGTTAGGCAGCTTGGTGGTGTGGTGAGTTGTAGTAGTAGTAGGCATGGAACTCATTGCCAGATGACCTTGTTTGTGCTGAAACTTTGTTGTTGTTTAAGGAAAGCAGTGTAGATACACTGTTTACTCAGCACAATAGGCCTAGGCTATATTAAGATATTTTGGTAGATATTATTTATTCAAGTTGCCTAAAAGCATTTTTCATGTTTCCTTTCTGTTTTCTTTTGTGCTAGCCTTGTTTTCTTTGTGTTTATTGTAAACTATGATGCTTATGCATTTTCTTTGTTTTACTGTATTATCTTTGTGTTGCAACAAGCAATGATTACCAATTTGGGTGAAATTGGTATTTTTTTTTCAAGTTGTTTTTAGAATTTTATACTGTTTCCTTCTCAACAACCCCAACAGTATACTGATATCTTTATTTGCATTACAAATGAACTTTATAAGCCTCCCCCTATATTGTTCAACATATAGACTGAATGGTACATAGCCTATGCACTGAATATTTTATAGCCTAGTTTTGATAAACTGCTAGGCTAGAACAATTTGAAGAAAAGCATGATGTAGGCTATGGAAAACCCAGGGTAAAGTTTAAGAGCACATCCTCATGAGAATCATTCAGTACAAATATTTAACCATTTAAAGGGGGTGGGGTAAAATTCATTGGGATAAAAATGAATTTTATGTTTGGATTAAGGGTGAAATTCTTATTCTGGATAGGCCTATGTGTTTATTTCTTAGCTATCTCAATTGTTCAGCTAAGCAAAAAATTTACCGATCTTGACGCATAAGTAATACGATTAATCAAAAAGAATAACAGGAACGAACCAACGAAGCTCAACCACTTTATTCAACTAGCCTATGGCAGTAGAAATTCTTGCCTCTTACACGTTGGCAAACATTCGAAATTTTGCGGAACCATACCAGAGCTGACTAATGTTTTATAACCAGAAGTGTCAAAATATGCGGATAAGGTGCTCAATGGATGTCCAAAAAACCAGTGGCTCTAAAAATCTTGCCATTTATGCCCCCTTTTGGCCCTCATGTTTTCGTCCCCATGATATGATTAAGTCAAACATAGGATCATGCAATTTTCTGTTTGATGGTCAAACACTCTCAATAATATCTATTGCTATATTTATCAATGCTTAGGTAACTTCACCAGTTAAAAAATCAATGTACTACTCAACTGCATTGTCTTTTTTGTGCTTATTTTACCATTATTTACTTTATAACATCAAATGAACCCAAACTAGACAGTAAAACCAGCAAACTTTCATACATAGATTAAGACTTTATATGCCCGTGTTTGGAGGGGGGCTGTAGCTGGCCGGCTTGGGTGCATTTACAAGAGTAGCATTTATTACGTTTGGAATCAGAGTTAAAAGTTGTATTGAGTAATATGTTCATCTTATAGCCAGTTATGTTATCTAAACATCGATAGTTTTACCCCAATATTCTAAATTGAAAAAGTATAAATTTAGTACAAGGATTTAAAAAGTATGAGGTTTTTTGTTACACGGGCAGCACCCGACAGTATAATGGCAGTCTTTAATCATTCAAGCGTTAACCTATTAAAGACATTCCCATATAAACAATTTTTGTTCGGGTGAGGAGGTTGCCAAAAAACGTCCAAATAAATACAGATATTGAAAGAGTTATTCATCCAAGTGATATGGTTACACTCTATTAGATAAATAGGTCTTTCACATTTGCTCACTTAAAGTCCGTAAGCCCCATAAGCTCCGTAGCATAACCTACTTAAGCTCCATAGCGTAAGCCAATTACGAAGTTGAAACAATTCCAACTTAAAATGCGCAATGTAACCAACATAGAGGAAAAGTGCTTTGAATTGGCCATGGATGAATTAGATTATTGGATAATAGACTTTGTTAAGGCGAAATTTTCTTTTACAATTCAAGGGACAAAAATTATCTTTGTTTCAATTTTTTTCATCAGTACCTTCTATGTCTGTAGATTTAAATATTGACTACCACATAAATCCTTTCTTCAGCTTCATTTTTGAAAGTTAAACAATGTAAAAAAGCTTTCGTGACGGAGCATATGGAAGCGAAAGTGCGATAGGTAAATTTAAATGTGAAACCAATTTACTTTAGCTCCGCAGCGTAAGCAACTTAGTGGTAATGTGAAACCGGAGCTAATTTATTCAGTTAGTAACAAATGAATTTTAATTTGGAGGGGGAGTGCCCAAAACGTTTTGTTAGGAAGGTTAAGAGCCTAAGGTTTTTCATCTGTATTTTTAAGATCAATTGACGGGTCAGAGAAATATTGTTTTAGTTGTTTTTTTAGAAAACATAGTCATTGTACCTTTATTTTATGGCGTTTTTTGAGCAGGAAAAATATTGGGTGGGAGGGGGAGAGACTTTAGCCATGTTTAGCATTTTTCATATATTTAAAATTCTTGATTCCGTACATAACAAAAAACTTATTTGTCAATTTTTTGATAAAGACTGAAAATAGGTAATCCTCGAACCTCAAATGGATAATGGTTCAGAAGACCATAGCATTTTTGCGCTGCAGTTCCCACTATCAAAATGGGACAAATTCTTTATCTAATAACAAAATTCAAGAAGTCAAAGCATAAACCCAGTTTTTTTCAAGATTAATTTAAAAAAATCTTTTTCAACAAAATAAGTTTAAAAATAAGTAAAAACTCATTTAAACCAAAATGAACAAAAATAGAATCAAATAATCTACCGAGAATACAACTACCACAAATCAGTATCAATAAATAAATGAAACCGAAAACAAACAGAAATTAGCCGTCCCTAGCCCAGTAAATTGATGCGCTGGATATGGGATTCTTTGTCCCAGACGGCGAGGGTTCGAATCCTAGTGTATCCAATTATTTGGTTTGGGACGGGGTCAGTTGCATGACTCTGTTAGCTCAGCCAGAGTTAACCCAGCTTTCAATGGGTACCTGGAGAAATCTGGGGAAGGTAAACAGGAAAGGCGTGCGAAAGCACACGATGGTTGGCCCCCAACCCCCCATCGCACTTCCTGGCTGAAGGGCCAAGAAACGGAGATCAGCGCTGCCGGTAGGGACTGTAAAGTCCAATGCCGTAATCTTTACCTTTTTTTAAACTCAAAACGAGCAGAAATTAATATGAGTAGGGCTCTAAACCCCAAGCTTTCTAAAAGCTAGAATATAATTTGTACTTTACTGGAAAAATTCAAATGAATTTATTGAAAAAAACCTGCGTCGTCAATTTAATATATATATGCTGATATTTCTTCCTTAAAATCTTAATTAATTTTTGTTTTCTTAAGGTTATAAGTGAAAACATTTAAAAGAATTTTTTTAGTAAAGTACCTAATTTCCAGAACTTTCAACTATGTTCAACAAAATGGCTATCTAAAAATTTGATTGAATATGTTTGGGAAAAGGGTGGGCGTGAGAGGTCTTTCAGTTACCCTCCAATCACTTTCAAATATTAGAAAGGGCATTATCTCTATCAATTTCCAATTGAATGAGCCCCTTTTGAAGTTTCTATGATAAGGGTATCTATACAAATCTTATATGCCCCCAGGGCATAAATTTAAACCTTTGCCCTTGGGGGTATTTCATCCTCAAATACATAATTTCCAGAACTTTCAACTACGTTGAACAAAATTGCTATCTCAAAACTTTGATTATATGTGTTTGGGGAAACGGTGAGCATGAGAGGGGGTTAGTTGCCCTCAAATCCTTTTCAACTAATAAAAAGGGCACTATTCATTTCAATTTCCAATCGAATGAGCCTTTTTTTAAAGTTTCTACGACAACAGTTTCTTTAAAAACCTTATATTCCCCCAGGGCATGACTAACAACCCTTGCCGTGAGGTCTTTGGGGGGGGGGGGGTGTCAACCTCAAAGATCTAATTTCCAAAATTTCAACTACGTTGAACAAAATTGCTATCTAAATACTTTGATTATATGTGTTTGGGGAAATGATGAGCGTGAGAGGGGGTTAGTTGCCCTTAAGTCCTTTTCAACTAATAAAAAGGGCACTATTCATTTCAATTTCCAATCGAATGAGCCTTTTTTTAAAGTTTCTACGACAACAGTTTCTTTAAAAACCTTATATTCCCCCAGGGCATGACTAACAACCCTTGCCGTGAGGTCTTTGGGGGGGGGGGGGCGGTGTCAACCTCAAAGATCTAATTTCCAAAAATTTGAACTACGTTGAACAAAATCGCTATCTAAAAATTTTGATTGGATTTCTTTTGGGAAAAAGTGGGCGTGAGAGGGGGTTAGTTGCCCTCTAAGCACTTTCGAATATTAAAAAGGGCGCTAGTCCTTTGAAGTTCCGATCGATTAAGCCCTTTTTCAAGTTTCTACGACAAAGCTTTCAATGAAACCTTATATGCCCCTAGGACATAAATTATAACCCTTGCCCTGAAGACTGTAGGGGGAGTGTCCTGCTCAAAGATATAATTTCCAGAACTTTCAACTGCGTTGAACAAATTGTCTATCTTAAAATTTTGATTGGATGTGTTTGGGGTAATGGTGGGCAAGGAGGGGGTATTAGTTTCCTCTCAATCACTTTCGACTATTAAAAAGGGCACTAGCTATTTTAATTTCCAATCGAATGAGCCCTTTTTGCAGTTTTTACGACAACCCTTTCTATACAAACCTTATATGCCCCCAGAGCATAACTTACAACCCTTGCCCTGAGGGCTAGAGGGGGGGGGGTTGTCATCCTCCAAGATCTAATTTCCGGAACTTTCAACTACGTTGAACATAATGGCTATATCAAAATTTTGATTGGATGTTTTTGGGGAAAAGCTTGGCGTGAGAGGGGGGTTACTTGCCCTCCAATTACTTTTGGCTATTAAAAAGGGCATGAGTCCTTTGAATTTCCAATCGAACGAGCCCCTTTTCAAGTTTCTACGACACAGCTTTCAATAAAAAACCTTATATGGCCCCGGGGTGTAACTGGCAACCTTAGCCCTGAGGGCTCTTGGGGGAGTGTCATCCTCAAAGACCTAATTTCTAGAACTTTCAACTATGTTGAACAAAATGGCTATCTCAAAATTTTGATTGAATGTGTTTAGGAAATAGGTGGTCGTGAGAGGGGGGTTAGTTGCCCTCACATCGCTTTCGACTATTAAAAAGGGAACTAGCCCTTTGAATTTCCAATCGAATCTAAAAATTGTGATTGGATGTGTTTGGGGAAAAGGTGGGCGCAAGAAAAGGCTTAGTTGCTCTCCAATCACTTTGAGTTTTTTTGAAGTTTCTACAACATCGCTTTCTAGAAAAACTTTATATGCCCCCAGAGCGAAACTGAGAACCCTTGACCCGAGGGCTGTGGGGGGATTATCATCCTCAAAGACATAATTTCCAGAACTTTCAACTACGTTGAAAAATGGCTATCTCAAAATTTTGATTGTATGTGTTTGGGGAAATGGTGGGCGTGACAGAGGGTTAGTTGCCCTCCAATCATTTTCAATTATTGAAAAGGACACTAGCCATTTCAATTTTCAATCGAGTGAGCACTTTTTGAAATTTCTACGACAACACTTTCTGTAAAAAACCTTATGTGCCCCCAGGGCATATCTTACAACCCTTGCCCTGAGGGCTGAGAAGGGGGGGGGGGGGTTATCATCCTTAAAGACCTAATTTCCTAAACTTTACACTACGTTGAACAAATGGCTACCGAAAAACTTAGATTTTATGTGTTTGGGGAAAAGGTGGGCGCAAGAGGGCGCTTAGTTGCTCTCCAATCACTTTCTACAATTAAAAAGGGCACTAGCCCTTTGAATTTCCAATCGAATGAGCCCTTTTACAAGTTTTTGCGAGAAAGCTTTCAATAAAAGCCTTATGTGCCCCCAGGGAATAATTTATAACCCTTGCCCTGTTGACGGTGGGGGGATTGTCCAGCTCAAAGATCTAATTTCTAGAACTTTCAACTGCGTTGAATAAAATGGCTATCTCAAAATTTTGATTGGATGTGTTTGGGGAAATGGTGGGCGTGAGAGGGGTGGTAGTTGCCCTCAAATCACTTTCGACTATTAAAAATGGCACTAGCCATTTCAATATCCAACCGAATAAGCCCTTTTTGAAGTTTCTACGACAATGCTTTCTATAAAAACCTTAGATGCATCCAGGGCATAACTTACAACCCTTGCCTTGAGGTTTGTGGGGGGGGGTGTTTCATCCTCAAAGACCTAATTTCCAGAACTTTCAACTACGTTGAACAAAATGGCTATCTTAAAATTTTGATTTGATCCTTTCATGACATCCCCATTTTTCACATCATGAATAATCATTTCACAAGGGATTTCACACCTCAAGGCAATTAATGATAGCTGTATATATTTTTTTTTTTTGACGAAAAGAATTATTTGTGCATCATGTCTCTCGAATTAAAATCAAAATTATGCAGTTGCTGATAAGGTTATGAAAGGGGGACAATGAAAAGAAATTACTCCAAGTGGCAGTCCTGAACCAGTAAAACTGAACAAAACAAATTGGAAATTTGCTGCTAAACAATAATTATTTGTCCATTTATCTTGAATTTATGGTCGGTAAATTAGTGTAGAAGTAAATTGAAAAAGCTCAAACTAGGGTAAAGGCCTCCTAGACCATAATAAAAATTAGAGACCCACCCTCCCTTCCACCGACCTGAGGGCATTTCTAGTCACAATAACGTTACCATATAAAAACAAAATATACTATTTTTAGTTCTAATGGTTTCTGAGACACTGACCTCTCACACTGCGTTAGAAACCATGTATGTTAAATATATCCACCGAAAAACTATCTTCATTGGTAGATCCACTTTATACGCCCTACAGAAAGCAAAATCACGAATTGTAAATTATTTTTCTGTCACGAAATGCGCTCAAACCATCTCTGGGGAAAGAGGACAGGTTTCTTCTTCAGGGTTCATCTTTGAAACCATGAATGTACATCTGCATGTTTGTTGACATGATGCATATCTTGAAACACCATATAAATCTACCATCCTAGACCTAGAAAGTCAGCAGAGCATATGCCTGATTGGAACACAAACGACTTATATTTAAGGATTGTATTGAAACTATAAACTTATCTTAAAGCATCAGTCTTCTTTAAATTATATAATCTAGTCGTAACATAAATCAAACTGTAAATATTAGATTTGGGTGGTTTATGTTTACTTATGTTTCTCCTAAAATCAAGTTCAGCTTCGAGAAGAGTCGGTTTTGTCTACGCCAACACACAGGACCAGGCATAGGGGTCGAGGAGGGCTGTGAAACTCCCAAGCTTTTTTTCGATAGAACCCTGAAAAATCATTACCTAAATTCTATTTTTTTACAATCATCCCCCCCCCCCCAACACCAAGACAATTTTTTTCTTATACCCATCCGTCAAAAAGTCTGGCAACGTCCATCAATGTATGTAGTTCACAATTATAGTTCACCTTGCATAGTTTTTCACTATTCAAAGTCTAATTGACTAAACCTACAGTTATTTGCCTGAATGCCAAACTCTTATTAGATATACGTTTATTAAATAAGAAAGAAAGAAAAAGCAATGCTATGAACTATACTTAGGACTTGTAGGCAGTTGCAAAAAGTTACATGTTCAACAAACGTATTTCCACTGAAAATTATTGCTAAGATTTACAAAGAAAAAAAACCTCTATGAGTGCCTTATTTTAAACAATCGTTGGCTTTTGAAACAATCTGTTTAATTCACATTTCTAGCAAAAAAAAAAAAAATGCAGCAAACTTATCAAAAGTGAATATTTTGACCAGATCACGAAGATAATAGAGACTAAAGTTAAATCCATATGACTGCAAGGCATCGAGCAAAAAGAAAACATAGTCGGATCTTGTCTATTTTTATCAGCTTCTAAGTGTGCTTCCGATTCCATCTCCAAAGTCCTAAGTCTTGAATGCAATCTTCTGCAGGTTAAATTTCATTACACTGGTGTTTGTTTTTTATGATGCTTCACATATTTAGTCAAAGAATTTTTTCGAGAAAAACAACTATTACACTTAAATGGTTTTTCACCCGTGTGAATCCTGCGATGACGGGTCAATTCCGAACTTCTCCTTAGTGTTTTCTGACATATGTCACATTCGAAAGGTTTTTCCCCAGTACAAATTTTTTGGTGTTCAGATAAATTAGAACTAGTAGAAAGCTATCTTATAGTCCCACCGGGAGTCCATATATGGGCATAGAGTCCATAGGGAGATGGTTTTTGTCACTGAGAATGAAAAAACAGGATTTTTCTCACTTGAAAAAACAGGAATTTTCTCACTTTTATGGATGTTTCTTGGACGGTTATGTGTGTTGGTCAATTTATTTGATGTTTTTCATGGATGTCAACATCAATTTATGTCTGTTTTACGGTTTTTGTCAGTGAGAATGGAAAAAACAGGAGTTTTCTCACTTTGATGGATGTTTTCTGGATTATTGAGTCTAACGGGGACAGGGTCAATGACACTTCGTTCAAGATCATTTGATTTGTTGTTGTTGTTTGGCCAAGTACACGCTCGGAGCGAATGTTATGATCCAGGAATAGGAAACCGTTAGATCACGTGTTTCCTTCTCAGCCAATCAGAGGGCTGGTTACATATTAGCGGCGGAGGTTTGCAGAGAATATGAGGAAAGGATTTTTGCTATGGTTTTATTAGTCTGTGAATAGAATTCAAAGGAGTAAGAACAGTTTGACTTTACTCATTTGAATATATTTGTGTGTTGATGAGTGGAATGTTTACCCTCTTAGAAGTTGATAGTGGAGTTCATGGTAATAATACAAGAGCACCAAACATTGCGGTGGAAATCACGAGAGGATCACGGCTTTGTCTGGAATAGGATGAAGTATATGCAAGATATGTGATATCCTTGAGCAAATTTAAAATGGAGGATCAATTATGTTTCGCTGCAAAAGTTGATATAGCACATGTGAATAGACTTCAATGTGCTTTAAGTGCATTGGTGAAACATATCGAAGACAATTAACTGTATCGCTAATTGTACATGCTTAGTATTGTTGTTGTTGTAATTATTCAATAAAATTGTTTCGAAATCGAAAATGTTCCCTTTCTTTTCTGGTTAGATTAGGGCTAACGAATCAGGGTCAGTCTAGAGTCAGCAGTCAGTGTGAAAGGATTGAAAAATGAATAAATTTGAGAAAGAGAGAATTAGATCAAATCTAGTGTTTATGGAAAAACATTTGATTTTGGATGACGATTTTCTCGAGTTATCACTTTAACGCAGGATATTCTCTCGTCAGGGAACACTTGACAATATAATGAGGACTGATTCTCCCCCATTGGACTATTGTATGAAACTTTTAAAATGTGATTCAAATGCTTATAGTCAATTTATTGATATATTAATTGGAACAAAGCAGAATCATATCGTGGATATACTTTTGAAAACATTGCCAATGGATTCAATGTAGATAGCTCCCCCGTCATTCGAAAGAGGTAACGTCACAGAGCTACTCCTCTCCACATTCCTCCACCTTGAATTTATCGAGCGAGGACGATCAGTTTCGTTTTAGCTGTGAGAAAGTTGACATCGGAAACCAATAATGTTCTATACATGTCTATGGTGCATGTACACTCTTGGCAGTTGGACACAATGTGAGAATTGTACAATTATTGATGACTATAGTGAAAAGTGTAAATTATGTAATCCTTGTAAATTACATAGAGGATATGCAGTACAAATTAAAGGATGTAATTCATGTCTTGAAGAGATTTGTGACTCTCACCCTAGAGGGCACATGTGCTCCAATTGTCACTATGATAAATGTGAAGAGTGGGAGAATACTTACCCCGCTATGATTGGAAAGAATACCTAACGTGATTTTAGTTTATTTCTACGAGATTGGTATCGTCGTGGATTTAAATTATTCTGGGAAGAGGAATCTGGTCTACGATTCAACTGTTGGGGTAACAAGACAATTTGGTTTCTACGTCATCGTTGTGACGACACTGCCTACTATGACTATAAACCAAGTGATTTTTATTTGGCAGTTACCGAATGTGATTCACCATTTGAAAACACTGTATGTGATATTGCTTCAAATAGACAGATTGAAACTCGTGAATTTCATAATATGAATGCAAATAGTATCATTGACTATACAAAGAGATATGACAAGAGTGAAGTTACATTGTACTGTAGAAAATGTGACCCTGACTTTGCAGTCAATCAAGATCAATATACAGTGAATCCAAATGATTTACCAACATTAGTGGTTCACGACAGTTGCCTATACATCGAAGAAGAAATCTAAAGTGAAGATTTAAAGACATTGTTGTATATATATGCATTTATTAATAAACAAATTCACAAACATTTTTTAAGCACTTTACTTTTAGGGCACTGAAATCAATACTGTATAGGTCTGAGAGGATATTTTCCACTAGAAAGTCGTTCAGACGAGGATTGTCACCATAAATGTGGAGAAACTGCTTGTAAGTATAGCCGCGACATCGGAACACAAAATATAGTAGTGCATGGAAGCCACAGCTTTTAGTCGTTAGATCCTGCACCCTCTTCCTGTGATTTTGAATAATAGTTTTCCCACTGCTCTCAATATAGTTGCTGATGGGGGGTGTGTAAAATGTATAGAGTAGACCAAGAGGATCAAAAAATTCAATCGTCTTCATTGTTTGAAAGATGCACAGCCAATGACCCGTCAGCACAGTCGATGGACTGCTATTAACAATAATCAAGGCATTGTTGACACTTAGAATTTTTCCAAGAAAGTCCGAGGGTAGACAATAGGATTTGTACTGGGACATGTAGGGGTCCATATTAAATACATTTATTATTTGACTGGTGTTCATGGCGCCAAGTCTAGTAGAACACTGCCTTCGGGAGTGATTTCCCAATAGGTTTCATATTGATTTAGTGAGATTAGTGCAATACTCTCAGCCAATGGATCGGCAAATGTACACTTTAAACGCACACTCCCCGTACGTACTATACTCATATCCTGTGTGCCAGACAAATCCAGAACAATGATACCATGTGTTTTAGCAAACATATCTTCGGTTATACCATTTTCAAATAGTTGCGAATCATGATCTAGGGTTGCAGGGTCAACTCATACAATGTTCTATAGGATTTATCAAAAGATAGATTGTAGAGTGGGATGCCGTTTACTTTGCACACAAGAGATGAAAGTCCAAACATCTCGAATTTATGTGGGCATTCAGTCCACGATCCTATTGCACTGGCGCTTTTTACAAATGCCAAAGCGAGTTTTGACGGAATTTCACCATTGATAAAGGATGAATAGGTGAAGGTGCGTGAGCCCATGGCATTATGACGTTGATTGGTGATTGTATGAGGAACAAGTAGTTTAATATTATTTCCATTGGCTCTCAGTTTTTCCACGGCCAAAGCAACAGAACTCATGACCTGTTGTTTGCGTATATGAAGTATTGCCAAGGTGAGGGAGAGACTTACATCAGGATTGGCAGCAAGTTCTTTTCTCAATATGAAATTGGAGGGTGCAAGCGTCAGTTTTATATCCACTTTAACATTGGGCGGCAGCCATTGGGGTATATTAAATATTTCATGATATATTTTTCCAACTAGATGTAATTCACTAGTTGTAGCATTTTTAAGTGCATCTGTACTATCAGTATTAGTAATATATTCATATCCATTGGAGGTGCATCTCAATTCTTTGTATGACTTGGGTGTCATCAACATGAATTGCATATAGCTTGTATAATTTGAGAGATTGTTGCTTGTGCTCACCAGCGTGCCATTGATGTAGACACTAATTTGACGAAATAGATTATGTAATATACAATTTTCATAGGATATTCCATCGGCCCGAATTGACATCGTATTATCAGATTTCCGGACTTTCATTTGTAAATCTATAAATGTTGAAGACATGTCCATAAAGTAGTCTTCATTGGAATAAATTTGAAAGTGGATATTATCGGAGAGGGGTTGTTGAGGATAAAATTGTTCATAGTATCCATGTTTGACACTCACATCAACATTTTCTGCATTGAATAGATTCAATGATGAGGTGATTGAAGGTTGAGAATCCTTATGCAGTAGGTAGGACATCTTAAGAGAAGAAATCTAGTTTTGATCTAACAATTCTCTTCCTGGGGCTTCTTCTTCTGTTTACACTACATGTCGGCTTTTTCCTTCTTTTCTTTGACAAGAGGGGTGATGTCTTTCGTTTCCGACCTGAGTGGAGACTGATGAGTGATGCAGTGTTTCTCGACCTTTTTAAGCCTTTACCATTTTGTTTTAATCTCTCCAAGGGTTCGCGCACTGGACCTGAGACTGTCCGAAGCACTTTTTTTAAAATCCTTGCCAGAGCCCCAATCGTATAGTGTAGAGGATGCAAAATCTGTCGCAGCCGGTACAAGATATTTTCTAGCCAGAGGTAGTGCAGAGCGAAAGAGCTTAGCAAACCAACTGCCAAGACCGTAGCGACGAGCGACCTTTGTAATAGTCCATTCCATTGCCCTGTTGTCTTGGGCCAAGAGTATTAACATAGCAGTCAATATCAGGACAAATGAATACCACTTTTCTATTAGACATCTTGTTGTTGAACGATGGGACGAAAATGGCATGTAATCACAGCCAAACCTTTTGAAATTGCTATGGGATCACCTAATTTAGTTCTTAGTGTTAACTGACAGAGTTCCAAATAGGAAGTGTTTATGGGAATATACTGAAGATGCTTTATATTGTAGTGGTGAATATGCTCTTGATTGGTTTTTCGTTCAAGAACTCGTAGGAGGGGAACATTTGAATTACCAACCCGAGATGTTTCCACAAATGAAGCGTAGAGAAATATACAAGTGTCCGTGGAGAAGGCAGGTGGGTAGTCAGCAAAAATGAAATTAGTGTTTCCGGCACTTTCACCATTGATTATATTGAGCTTAAAGCCAAGAACATCCTTTAGGTTATCATTGAGAATAACCTTTTCGCTGGCAATAGGTGAACTAATGTAGATCTTGCCCTCCTCCTTTGAATAGTTGAAATGAAAAGCTCCTTTTTACGAGCGGAAATTCTTTTATTAATAGAACGACATAAATCATTCATACAGGTGAGTTCCTCGTAGGGTACTTCAATATATGGATAATCTATCCAATTGTTTTTTTGAATTTGTTCTTGATCACCTGAAGGTGGTGGCGGCCAATCATAGGGTCTAATTTTTATATCATATTTACGATCCTTTCTCAGGATGTCATAGGTATTTTTGAGAATACAGTCGACAAGAGCCACTTCATACTTTCCGTCGTCGAATTTGATGGTGGGGGAGAGTTTCGTCCAAAAATCACTTGTTCTATTCAAGTCATTGTAGAGAGGATCAGAAACATTGGACATGAAAGTCACATAGAAATCACTGGGCATTGTTAATGTCTTCAGCACTGACCCAAGAATCAAAATCTGAGTTGTATCCTAGCCAACGAACAAGCAACTGTCTCTTGCCCCTACGAGTACGACTCTTTAATATCTTTTCAATTTGATAAATTTCACTAGTGTTTCTAACTTTTTGCAGTTCATATTCATAAAAACCGCCGAGAATCTCATCATCTTTGGTGTCTCGCAGTCGATATGTCGTGGGTTCGGTGTCCAGAATTTTGGACACTTTAAAAAGTTCGGTGCTCCATAAATAATTCCCCTTTTCAAAAATATTGGTGGTTCTATTAATTCGAACAGTATCACCAACATTGAATTTCTTCTTCACATTTTTTTTGTGTTTCACCATTGGAATATTGCTTTAGAAAAGCATCAAATGTATTTCCACTGTAATGAACTTCCCGAGGCCTTGAGTTGGACAGAGATCGATGAGGTCGATGATTGTATATCCGCATGATTTTATCTAAATATGAATAAAAGCCGGTGTATTTTTCAATGTATAATATCTTGAAATTAATAGATGAATCGTTCTTATTAATCGTTCAGCCAATGCAGCCTTTATCGGGCTGTGACTATGATAAAGTGTTGTATTATATTTCAATAGAACCTTTTGCACATGGGGATTAACAAATTCACTGCCACGATCCGATTGAATTTTTCTATACGAATCCTGTTCAAGAACACTTTCAATGGCCTTAGCAACTTCAACACCTCTCTTTGACCGTAATGGAATGGCATAGGCATAGCGACTAAAGACACTGATTGCCACCAGAATATATTTGTAGGGTGCATTGTGACGCCGTTGAACTGCGTCTAAAGCTAAAAGAAACGTTTGCATTATATGCAGAGGGAAAAACGCTTTAGTTTGTCGATATTGTTTGCCACGAAGCCTGTGATTCCGGTGCAGTGTGTAACTCGGTTCATTCTCTAGATACTCTTTTGCTTCTTTCAATGTGCTGCTGGAGACAGCTTTAGAAAGCATTTTGGGAGAACTTAAACTCCCCGCTTCACCAATATTTTCATAGACACCTTTCAGAACTTCATCCATTTTGAACGTAAACACGTAGTGTAATGTCCACTCCCCTTTTGCACACTGGAGGGTGAATCAATTCGTCTTCGCTTTTGACTAGCAGCCACAGGTGTTGTAAAATCATTGCTGCTGCTGGTATTTTCAAATATTGAATCTTCTTCTTCTTTTTTAAATGGTGTTGGTGTTGTTGGAGGACTATATTCTCTTAGTTTCTTTAGAATTTGCTTATTGCCAATAAGACTTTTGGGAAAGTTTGATACACTTAGAAAGGTGTATAGATTATTGTCAAATGATAAAAGTCCTCTACGATTCGTCACCATATCACAAATTAAATCAACTAGATTATAAATTTTTCCCTGAATTATAATTCGTTTCCCTATGCTATCGACTTGAACTTGATCACCACCAGTTTCCAACATGAGATATGATAATACTCTTTTACTCTGTTCTCGATAGGTCACTGGCAATAGGTTTCCAATTTTCGATACAATTGAATTCAATTCCTTCTCCTTTGACTGTGCAGAATCTTGAGGAGATGTTTCCTGTTTATCGGTAACAGTGGCGGTGACGGGTCTCTCACGATAAGGTTTATGCTTTTCCACACGTCGCAATGCATCTTGAAATAAAAGCAGTTTCTTGTCATCGGCAATATTCTCATCATTAATGAATTTGCTTAGGTTGTCTTCAAAATGTTCGACGGGCTAGAGGACAAGTTCAAATAGTGTCAATTTAAAGGGCTTTGCCATTCTCTAGAGAAAACTTTTAACAAGTCCTGCAATTATTGGCAGTAAAAGTGTGAAAAAGCTACCGCCCGCTTGAAGGAGGCGTTTTCTTTTAAAATTTTTTCCCTTGTTTTTACAAGCCAAGGCGCGTACAGTGGAACGATGTTGCTTTGACTGTTGTCTAACACCTTCTGGCAGATGAACATTGCCCTCAGTTAAATTTAAACAAAGTTCAGATATTAGATTAATGAAATCATTGTCAACACTATGTTTGTGTATGGCCTTCCTAAGCAAGGGTTTTGAAGTGCTTAAAACGGAAAATAAATGCCGTTGTTCGTGTAGTTTCTTCAGTGTCATAATGGCAACTAATAGCCTTTTCTATTGTTCACCGGAAGATATACTGTAATTTCATTGTTTAAAATGTCGGTGACTACATGTAGATCCTCGGGTGTGCTCTGATTAAGATCCAGCAAAATGTAACCATAGGGTTTATTAGTCACCTGAGTGTACGCTGACAACAGAAATTTAGGGGCGCCAGGGTATATATGTTTATTGAGAGTTATAAGCGAGCTAGAATCACGAACAACTCGATAGATAATATAGATAGTGCAATTCAATGCAAGGGTTCGCATACATTTGCTCTGATGAAACAGATTGTGTAGAACTAGGGTTATGGAAATGTGTTCATGGTGGGAGCGAACAGTGAACAGTTGTAGCATTTCCTGTGAGAACTGTTCAATGGATTCAGCCAAATCATCAATAATCAGCCATGAGTTCAATTCAATACTATTGAAAACATCAAGCCCCCGTATGAATTGTATAGGTATGGTTGTGGCAATAGCTTTTATTTGATCGTAGGACTCCTGCCAAATACTATAGCAATAGTAGATTTTTTTCGGTTTTTCCAAAAACATTTTATCGCAATTTTGAGTTAAAAGTGTTAAAAGTGTTTTTATTTTAGTTAAAAGTGTTGTTTTCCCCGACATTGAGGGACCACACAGAAACGATCTGAAGGGTGTTTTAAATTGATACATGTTGCTGCTGCTGCTGTTGACAACAGTTGGACTATAACTAACTGTAAATCATACGTGTCCAATGAATAAGTAGTAGCAGCAATAATTTTCCCATAGATCGATCTACGTTAACAAGAGTAACAACAAAAAAAACAATATTTCATGGTCATTTATTTCGGCAACATGAAAACTCTATTTGTTCAACATGAACAACGATAAGAATAACACTTTATGTTCAACAAGAACAACAACAATATTTCATGGTCATTTATTTCGGCAACATGAAAACTCTATTTGTTCAACATGAACAACAATGATAAAAATGACACTTTATGTACAACATAAATAAAAACACTTTTTGTCCATCAACAATAACACTTATTGTCTTTAAACACTTTTTGTCCATCAACATGAACACTTTATGTACATTAGCACAGAGTAACACACTTTTCTGTACAACAACATGAACACTTTTCTATACAACAACAACAACACTTGAAAACAACAGAAAAACACTTGGAACATGAACTAGCATAGTTGAACATTATGAATTTAAAAGTGGGGTCCCCCCACCCCCCGGGGCCTCGAGGCCGAAGGCCAGCTAGGGCGGGACCACCCCCGACCCCCCACCCGCAGGGCCTGCCGCGGGAAGGGCCCCCCCGGGAGCCGCGGTGGAAAATGGATTGTACACAATATTTGTCGTCACTGCTGCTGCTACAGGTTAGGTTGGGTCAGTGGTGGTTAAGGTGGTTAATTTGTGAACGGATTGGGTGGTTAGTTAATTTATGAACGGCTTGGTGGTTAGTTGGTTAGTTGGTTAGTTGATTAGTCAGGTTAGGTTAATTTATCCAGACCAAGTTGATTGCGATAGTCTATGCATTCAACTCGGTCAGAAATACGGTAGTGTCCCTGAGGCAGGACACTCACATCATTCTCGAGCACATAGACTTTGTCAGATATACATGACATTGCATTTTTTTCCACTCTCACAGTATAATTTCTATACTGTAGAGAGCGAATTGCAAGCACTTGTGCTCTCGGCACTAGGCTACTTTCTACACAGTCTCTGTACACGCTCATGTTGAAATTGCTCTTTACAAAATGTGTAGGCACCCCTTTACACGCCTTCTTTTCATCCCCACTATGAGTTTTAACGCAATAAACTTTAGGACCCGGGAACACCCCCCTGGATATCAAATCACTCCCCGTCTCTGATTTTAACATTAATAGTTGATTGGGGGCTTGACGTTTCACCAACTCGGGGTAGAGGGATGGATTCCAGTTGGTGAAATCCATCCGCGAGCTGATGTGTTCCCCCTTTTCTAAATCACCCAATAAATCTTCGATCCCATTTACCTTTAACAGCAGAGAATCTGTATCCCCATAGTAAACTTGAACCTCCCCCTCCCATGGCCATTGCACCTTGCACACATTGTAAAAAAACGAGAACATGAGCTTTTTGGAAATTTCTAGTACTGAACTACCTCCTGCTATATTCTTGTTCAGTACCACATTTCGCTTTCGCCTGTGTAGAAGAACCATGCCAGCCTCTATGCTCGTGAACGATGTAAAATTGGGATCGGCAATAATTCGTGCACACTCTAGAGGGTCAGTCACAACGTCGCAGCGAGATCTGTTACATACGCTTTCACACATTTTGCCAAACGCTGAATTTAGAATGAGTTTGTACATTTCCTTTTCTACCTTTGAGTTTGCCCTAGAGCGTTTATCGACAAAAGTGTCGATAAAAGTCTTTAAATAGGGTTTCTGATTGAACTGCAGGACCCTATGTATTTTGGTGATTTTGAAGCCATTGTTCACCATCCAGTGCAAAAGCACATGGTGAACAACGATATTCTCCTTAGGGTCCAAATCAGCAATCAGTTTTTGCTTAGAGGGGGTCCAGTGCATCCCCATATCCTCAACCAATGATCGATTGTAGGGGCTCAATGAGTCCCTGCTCACGGGTTGATTGATACAGGGAAAAACAAAATCTTTGACGGAGTCGTGAAGCGCCAGAGGAATGTGCCCGTCAATTTCAAAGAACCATCCTTGTGGCCCATTGTCCTCGACGGTGGTAATGTCGGGGAACTCACAAGGATTCTGAAGCCATTGATAGTTCCCACACGGCAAAGAGTAGTGAGACACTGCCGAGGGGTACAATGAGTTCATATCCAAGAACACTGCATTTGACTTTGCAGCGGTGCTGTTTTGTCCGCTCGGATCGGTTGACAGGACGCGGTCCCCATGAAAAACATACCCTCCCCTCATTGAACGCTTTACAAAAAGGTGCTCATCTACGTCGGTGATTAGGCCTATTTCCTCCCTACTAATTTTTAAAATCAAATCCATCACCAAATGGGGTGTGGAAAAACAGTAGCCTATATCTAACCCGAACTCTGAATAGATTTGGTCTGTGTTCTTACAGACTATATCCAACAGAGTTAAAACGTCGCTGGCTAAGTACAGTCTACAATAATCCCACCCATTTTAACAATCCCCCTTAGACCACACCTTCTTGGCAAACTCATATTCCTCGGCTGTGCATTCACTGCTGGTCAGTGAATTGTAAAAAGCTTCAATTGCAGGTAGTTTCACCTCGCTTAAGCGAGCGCCAGAAAAGTAATAGTCGTATGCGTATACACCTTTGCAGGTCAACAGGTCATACATTTCACTGTCTGGAAAGTGCTGTTTAAGCAAGGGAAAGCTATCAAAATTGTCGCTTTTCTGCACTTGAATCAATTGACTCAATGCCTTGGAAAAAAAACTAAAGGAATCTAAAAACCTGATTTTATTCCAACACGTATGCCCATTATTTACTACCTGCCATTTCAGCTCGAGAAGCAACAACTTCTCGGCCGATTTGGGAATAATGTTATAGGTAAATGAATTATTTACCCATGGACTATCTACTCCCCCTCCCTCCCTGTGCATACGTGCCAGTGCCGGTAAAATAAATTTTAAATCATAATTTGAGTTGTGGATAAAAACAGGGATAAAAAACTGCTGGCTAACATTTAAGTTACACGATTGATGCGCTACCCCTCTAAAATTACTACCCCCAGAGGATATTTCCTGCCACAAGTGATTATGGTCTCTGACTTTCCCCCTCCCCCCTCTTTTCTCTTTAGTCCCCTTATCCCCCTCTACAAACTCCCCCTTACAAACCCAACATATTTTTTGATTTTTAATCGCGAGACGATCCTCTGCAGACAAAACCATTGGGTAATGGGTATTTCTCAAACGAGAAATAGCACCATTAGCTGTGCCAATTAGTTTAGTCAGTGCCTTGACCATGAACTCATCCTCCTCCTCATCTAATGTTTCTACTATTTCTAACAACCGCATGGTGTTAGAACTGTCTCTTTGCGCATGAGCATAGGACACTGCAATAGCTTGATGTTCTTTGATTCGGTTTGGAAATCGAGGATCGTTCACCTCCACCAGCTTAGCTTCACAATCCAAAGGTATTTTGTTGCACTGGAGGAGGGTGTTTTGAAAATTTTTAAAACGTAAAATAGCCCTATCCCCTGAAACCGTTTCCACTGTCTGGTAGTCATGCCGTCTACAATGCCTCATGTGATTTTGCAACTTTAATTCAGTCCAAAATCGAGAGAGGCATGTTGGACAGTAGAAACATACCCCTCTATTCTTACCCTCCCCCAGAACTCTACTGATGTCTGTAATAGGGTTAAAATGGCCAATTGAATTGGCAAAGTCACTAGATGGTGGTGTATACAACAACCAAACCCAGTGTTTGACTAATTCAATTGACGGGCCTCTTACTGGGAAAACCAGCCCCTTCTTTTTTAAACGAGCCCCATCTTAAAATTCAGTTTCATACTGAACCACAGTAACGCCGATATTTAAATGGGCATTAGCCCTTTCAAAAATATCAATAAATCTTAGCGTTACTGGGTATTTTCCTTCTAAACAATAGAAATCTACAATGGGGAAATTGGACCCTTCCTTCCCATGTACAGCCCAATTGTCTAAATTCGTCTTGGTAGCGTCATCTGCTAGAGGCTGAAATGCTGATATGAGGAAAGCATACCTGAAACATTTTTGACCTGTTTCAAAACAGATCTTCTGGACACCACGACAACCTACTAAATCTGGATTATATTTTAAAACTATACCCTCATCCCTATGCCCCCCTCTTAAAATAAAATCTTTCTTAAATTTACAGATATTAACGCTTAAATTTTCAATAAATAAAACTACAGAGCCGCTTCCATTTTCATTAAAGTTCTCGAGATGCGCAATAATTTGACCTATACAATCCATGAAAACACCCTCAAAATTTTCTAAATTCGGATAAATCACGCGCATCTCGGAATGTATATAGTGGTGGTAAACTTCGCTTTTCCCCTCATTTAAATAGAACACCTTTAAAACAATAGAAACCTTAATTGAATCCCTACCCCCCCACAACTGAATTTGGTTCTCCAGCAGTGCACGAATTTTATCTACATAGTCATTCACAATTTCTACGGGGTCAAACGCAAAATTACCCCCCATAAGTGAATTAAACGGGTCCCCAAAAGTCGCAGTGTAGACAACTATTGCATTTAAAATTGTGTTGGACAGCTGAAAGTCTTGAAATGTTGTCAATTGGTCATTATCCCCCTCCCCCTCTTGTATATCATCAACACTCCCACCCCCACCACATTGTTCAATATTTGGGGTATGCGAATGCTCCACTTCAGTTATTTGAAGTGGGGAAATGTAACCATTGGGGGGAGGGTTCCCAGTTAATTAATTTGTAAAATCCTCCAAAAGCTGTAGTGTGTTAGGACTCAAGTCCCCCTGCCCAACTGTGCTATAATCTACATTTAAAAAATCAGTCAAAAACTCATCAATATTAGATGGTATTTCAATAGAATTAATAATACCCTGCCATTCGTTGATAGCCGTATTTCAATGTCCTGAATGGCCTCCTCTCCTTCACCAACTGATGAAGATGATGACGATGATGATGAAGAGGAGTATGGGACCAATGCAACCTATAATTGAAAAATAGCTTATTTTCAAAGTGTTCAAACCACCCCTACTGTTTTTAAAATTTGGAATATTATTTACGTATTATTTAAAACGGGCTTAGTAGTAGTAGCAGTATGCACATAGTAGCATTTGGTTAATTCACTGTTCCCCCCACAACTATCGATATTCTGAATGTTCTAATTTCCAACTTAATATAAGATATTTACAATCTAAAACACATTACATAGAATTGACAATTTGATTTTGTTCAAACAAATCCATCCCCTTTCCCAATTTCCAGTATTTAATGCCCCCCACCTCCGAGCCGGCCCAGCGGGCCACCGCAGCGCTTCCCGCGGCGCTTCCCCGGCCCGCTGCGCTTCCCCCGGCGCTTCCCGGACCCACCGACGCTTCCCGGGCTCCGCGGCTCCCAGCCGTTTACATAATGTCAAAAAAAAAAATATTTTTAGACCATAAGCCGTTTCTCTCTCTCTAATTCCCTATAGGTTGTCTAGTACTCATTAGCTTAATTATTGTAAGCCGCGTCTGTTCTGTTCCAAGACTGTTCAGCAGGAAAATACAATTAAATGGGAAACCGTTAACTCCCCTAAAATCTTGCCAAGTTGTAAGGTTGAAAGCTGTCAAAAATATTACGCAAATTAGAATCCATATGTGCAATAGATAAATGGGATAATCTCTGTCCTTCTCTTAAAACTATAATATTCAATTGTGAAAAATAGCATTTTGAGTTTCATAGTGGAGAGATAGCAGTAAACTAGAAATTACCTAAAAATATTATTATGAGATATCGAAGAGATAGCAACAGTGAGGACAGAGAAAATAGCAAAGATTAGAAAAAGAGCGGTTTCTTTTGACAAGCAAGCAAAAAAAATTACATTATATTTAGATATCTCTGCGGGAGGGGGGGGGGCAGAGAAATTTAAAATAATGGTTGGGGGCGAGGGGTTAATATTTTAATATCTCTGAGATACACTTTTACAGTGTTGAAAAATAGTGAAAAGAAAAGACTAAAAAAAACATTGGAAGAAATAGATATATATTTCTATAACTAGAGGTAAAAATGCTCACATTTGCAAATCCTGGCTTCACTTGGGGACCAGATGGTCCGGGTAGTGCGTGTTGGAGGTTGGACGGTGTGGTAACATCACGCTCTTGTGTAGACGGGGCAGGTATTAAAGGTCCATGGAAAGCAGCCATCCACTCGCTCTTTAATTTTCGGCCTGGCTGCATTGCAGCCTGCGTGGATGGGACTTTGACAGTCAACACGGCGCTGGAGGGTTTCGGCCAACAGCCATATTGTTTAACTGTCACCTTCGCAGGGGGCGCATTATTATCTCTTGCTTTCTTAGATGGAGGAGGCACACATTTTTCACAATTGGCCTTAAAAAAGAAGAGAAAAAAGTTAGTATGGAAATTTTGCTTTCATTTTACAATAATGGTGATAGAATTGAGGCATGTCCCCCCCTTCACCAATGTCCTAAATATATTGTTAGTAATTATTTTTGAAAATAATCCCGTTTCACTCTTACATGGAATATAGAATGCCAATGTCCTAAATATCTATCGCTAATTTTGCAGACAAAATTAGTTCTCCGCTATTTTCAGACAAACACAGAATTACGTAAAAAGCATTGAAAACCTAGATTGCCTAAAACCAGCTAATGTAAACAAACAGGAAAAGGGGTGACAAAACTATTTATAAGTTGCACGGTGCCTTATGTCAAACTGAGTGGCATATTGCCTTAAGAATTGACGGAAGTCAGTGGTCGCTTTTAGCTAGGATATAGAATGCTTAAAATTGTATAAATTTAACGAAAAGAGAATTATTTCTATTGCGAGAATTATCGTTGTAAAAACAGTGGGGGGGAGGGGTTGAGAATGGCTTAGGTAATAAAAAGAACACCTTTTATGTTTTCTATCGAGTATAAAGATAGCATGGTGGAGGAGGGGGTACTTACCTAAATATACTGGAGGGTGATCAAGGAAAGTAATTTTATTTTGAAAATAAAAAATGAAAATGTACTAAAACGGAACTTATATTGCTAATTGTGGCTGCCAAGGCTTCAAGCTCATCAATTATGTCAGTTGTTCTATCCATTGTGTAACAATACTTTCTGATAATTGAATCACAATGCATGTCCGTTATATACGAAATCTCAAGGGCGAATTGTTATGTAACGGGGAAAACCATATGTAAGCAAGCCTCTGATTGGCTGAGAAGGGGGATGTATCCGAGTCTCTGATTGGCTGAGAAGGAAACACGTGATCTAACTGTTTCCTATTCCTGGATCATAACATTCGATCTGAGCGTGCACTTGGCCAAACAACAACAACAAATCAAATGATCTTGAACGAAGTGTCATTGACCCTGTCCCCGTTAGACTCAATAATCCAGAAAACATCCATCAAAGTGAGAAAAATCCTGTTTTTCCATTCTCACTGACAAAAACCGTAAAACAGACATAAATTGATGTTGACATCCATGAAAAACATCAAATAAATTGACCAACACACATAACTGTCCAAGAAACATCCATAAAAGTGAGAAACTTACTGTTTTTTCAAGTGAGAAAAATCCTGTTTTTTCATTCTCAGTGACAAAAACCATCTCCCTATGGACTCTATGCCCATATATGGACGCCCGGTGGGACTATAAGATAGCTTTCTACTAGAAACTACAGGCAAAACTTTTCTTATATATGTCACATTCGAATGGTTTCTCTCCAGTATGAAGTCTTCTGTGTCCAGATAAATTAGAGATAGTGCAGAATGTTTTCTTACATATATCGCAACCAAAAGGTCTTTCGCCGGTGTGAGTTCTTCGGTGCTCAGATGAATTAGAGCTAAAAGTGAAACTTTTCCTACACATATCAAATTCAAAAAGTTTTTCACCAGTATGAATTCTCATATGCGCAATCAAATTTCTCTTTCTTAGAAAATTTTCAAAACATACTCCGCACTTACACAGATCTTGTCCAGGCAATATACACAACAAGAGATTTGGCTCCTCCCCCGGCTCCTCTTTTTTCGTTACATCATTTAAGCAAATACATGGATGTCAATAGGTAGTTCAAGCTCGTAATCTGAATCTATTCCTTGTTTTAGATAAAAACTCTCGGAACCAGACCCACATGGTATTTCATGTTCCTGTTTGGATGGATCATTATCAGACAATGAAGCGACGGTGATATTTACAATAAAAAGATCAATTGAAGTTATATCTCTTAACAGTTAGGATATGGTCTGGGACATTCTTCCCTTCAGAAATTTGAAAAGCAGTAACTTAATTTTGTTCCTCTTATGATGTTCCCTTGAGAGAAATGCTCTACGCGTCCCCTTTTTCTTAAGTGGCAAACCTGTGTACACCTGCGACTGAAAATCAAAATCTCAAGTTTGATTTTATTTTCCTCCTATTTAATTTTTGAATTTAAGCAACCGCATCATACCAGTAATCCCTTCAGATACCAGTAATCCCTTTAGATACAAGTAATCCCTTCAGAGAGTCTGAATACTTTGGAACAGAGGTATCCAAGGGAAGTGGGTCCAAGCAACCCTGAGCAGCGTGGCTGAGGGGTGGGAGAATTTTTTTTATAAATGCAATTGCGTTAGTCATTTGGCAGCTCAAACACATTTTTTGGAGGGAGGAGGGGGAAAATTTTTCCAGGGGCACCAACAACCCTAAAAATGGCCGCGGTAGAGAGCCATTATTTATTTTTTCTCAATAGTGAGCTTTTACAATGGATTTTGTCTTGACTGACACCAAAGTACATTCGGTGATCATTAAGCCTGTTATTACAAAATTAGATTAGTGCCCATCACCGAATTCCTTTAGTTTAAGAGAAGACGAAATAAAATCCCATAGGAACCCAGCTAATAGGCCCTCTTGCAATACGGTGCCACAAAATAATAAAATAAAACGTCAAGAAGAAAAATTACAAGACGCAATAAAAACCGTATATTATTTTTGTCACTTAAGGGAAAATTCTCACACCTAGGGTAAAATTATTATAACAATCACAATAGCTTTCAGAGTTTACCTTTACTTTTCACCCAGAATTATCTTATTGCTTTTGCTTATATTTGCAAAAAAAACTTCCCTTTTAGACATATCAAGAGGCACTGAAGTCATCTTCCACGAAAGTAGCTTCAGTTTCCCTATTGTACCTCAAACATGGTAAGAGGCCTTCATATTTGTTTTTCAGTTATTGATGTTGAAATAATCAAACAGGTGACAGTGCAAAGTTGCCAAAACAAAGGAACCGTCAGAGATTAATCGAGAATAAGGGGACTATTTAGGCAAAACAGATTGAGACATTTTAGGAGTTATTTGGACAGGAAAAAGTTAGAATTTCTAGGTTGTGGTCGCTATAATACACAAGTTGCAATTTTCATTATAGAGGCTCCATTAAGAGTTTTAAACGTGTAAGAAAAAAGTTATCAAAACGTCTTTCAGACCTTATCTTTGAGAGTTAGATAAGCAAACGAATTGAACATTCAATTCTGACACTTTCTTGCTTAACATTATCAGATATGACAATTTAGAAAGTTATCTTTTTAAAAGTTCCCCACGGTCTAAACGTTTCCTGATTAGGACTTCTTCAGTTAATAACCTTAGACAGTTCCACTTCAACTTTTCATGCAAACATCCAGCAATAAAATCAATTTTAAAAAGAAAATTATCACCATTTTGAAAATTATGCTCATCTAAACCTCTATTTCCAAACACATTTTTGACCAACTAATTTAAACAGGTAGAAAATGCAATACTGCTTGAAGACGTTCGTGAAACGTTGTATTATTCCTTATTCTTAATGCGCGGACTATAAACTTGACTTGACTTACTTACTTGACTTAAGGCTCCTGCCGAGGGTTCGGCGTAGAGAACGATGAGACTAGGCGCCTCCAGGTTGACCTATCGCTTGCCAGGATCGCAGCTTCTTCCACCGAGATGTGGGCTTGGGTGAGAAATTCATCGGCTTTGTCTTTCCACCTAGTGGGTGGGCGTCCTCTGTGTCGTTTCCATCCGTGTAGGGTGGGGTCGAAGTCAAATGCGACCCGTGCTGGGGCGTCGCGTGGCATGTGAAGGAGGTTGCCGTACCACCGAACAGTACGCTGGGCGAGCTGCGTCGAGAAAGGAGTTTGAGCCATATCTGATAGGAGAGTCTGGTTACTAACGAGGTCAGTCCAGTGATGTCTTTCGATTCTTCGGAGATGTTTCGTCTGAGCGACATCGACGGCGCTGAGGATAGATTTGGCAGCTGGCCACGTCTCCGCGCCATACAGCAGGACGGTGCTGACTGACGCATTGTAGATGCGCATTTTGGTAAAGCGGCTTATGTTTGGCTTTCGCCAGATTTTCCTAAGCCTCCCAACAAGTGCTGAAGCTTTGGCAATTCGAGATGTGAGCTCTTTTGTGGTCAAGCCATCATTCGACAGAATAGATCCCAGGTAAGTGAAGTCTTCAACCACATCTACTCGGTTGCTTCCGATGTTGACTTCCTTTACAGTATAACGGGACGTGGGGGGCTCAAGGAGCATAACTTTGGTTTTCTACCAGTTGATCTTCAGTCCAACTTTCGAGGCTTCTTCTGAGAGCACCTGGAGAGCTTTGGTCATCTTATCGACGGTGCTCGCAACTAGCGCTATGTCGTCGGTGAAGTCAGCATCAGAGAGTACCCAGTCTCCGAACTAAAGACCGAATTGAAGGCGATTCATCGTGCTGGCCATAACATGGTCTATGACGCAGTTGAAAAGCTCGGGAGCGGTGGCGCAACCTGGCCGGACGCCAGTCTTCACCGGGAATATGGGACTGCGTCTTGCATTGACTTGCACGCAGCTTTCCGTATCCTCATACAGCTTTTCAAAGAGTGAGCAATATTCCTTGGGTAGACCCGTAGTTTTTAGTATCAGCCAAAGTGAACGGCGATCAACAGAATCGAAGGCAGCCTTAAAGTCCACGAATGCGATGTACGCTTTTTGGTGAAACTCCCGCGTCTTCTCGATCAACTGGCACATAGTAAACATTTTCTCCGTCGTCGATCTGCCGAGCATATATTCGGCTTGCTGGACTCTTTTCTTTCTACGCAAAAAGGTGGAACACCTGTCAAGGAGTGACATGGCGAAGAGTTTACCAGGAACGGAGAGAAGCGTGATCCCACGATAGTTGGAGCAGATTAGACGGCTGACCTTACGTTTCCAGAGCGGCAATATGATGCAAGCACGCCAGTCATTCGGTATGCTTTCCGTCGTCCATACAGCTGAGAAGATTATCTGGAGCCACAGAATCATCGCTGCACCCCCGTACTTGAGGAGTTCTGCAGAAATACCACAGACGCCGGGGGCTCGATTATTATTTAACCGTTTTACAGCATTTTGGATCTCAAAGGTGGTAAACGGTTGCGATACGAGGTAGGAAGTAGCCTCGGGTGTGGTTATTGCTGCTTGAATCAGATCAGGGTCGGGATGAGCAACTGCCTCGGCATTCAGAAGCGTTGAGAAGTGACTGCTCCAGGCAGAGAGTTGGCCTGCATCGTCATCCGGCATGCTTCCGTCAGCAGAAAAAAAAAACACGGCTCACGGTGGAAGTCTTCCCTTCCGTCAGCTCGCGGAGGTGTTTGTAGAGGGAGCAGGTGTCTCCTTTTCTCGAGGCATCTTCAAGATCGCTGGCTTTCTTGTCGACAAAGGTCTTCCTATTACTGTGCAGTAGGCTATTGCGCAGGCCATTGCGTCGTCTGCACTCTGGCATATTCTTTGCTAAACGGGCCTTCTGGCGCAGCTCGATTACAGACAGAGTCTCCTGGGATATCCAGGGTTTATTCTTGTGTCTGCTGCGGCCAATGGTACTGCCAGCAGAATCTAGTATATTATCTTTGAAAGACTTCCAGGCTACTTCAGGGTCTTCCAGAACTTGGAGGCAGCTAAACCGGTTAGAGATATAGAGAGCATACTTCTTTGCATCTGAGATGTAGCCAGACTACTCAGATCGAGCTTGGGAGGCCGTCTTTCTTGTCCTTGTGCTCTCAGGCGTAGCCTGAGTGGGGCGACTACCATCCTATGGTCTGTGTTTCCAAGCTCGGCCAACCTATAAGTCCGGCAATTTGTTATCGACGAGCGCCAGCGACCCGAGATCATAACATAATCGATCATCTTCTTTGTCTGGCCTTCGTTACTATACCAAGTGTATTTGTGTATATCTCGTCTCTGAAAGAGCGTGTTTGAAATAACCAGATTATGCATATTGCAGAGCTGGAGGAGTCTTTGTCCGTTGTCATTCAGTGAATCTGGAGTCACAGGGCCGAGAAAACTTCTCCACACGCCCTCCCTGTCATTTACCGTCACGTTAAGGTCTCCCAGAAGAGTGACGATGTCGTGGGGTGGGACTCTAGACAGGGTCGCTGAGAGCTCCGCATAGAACTGATCCTTCACTTCCGCAGGACTAGGATTGGTGGGAGCATAGCATACAATAATTGTCCACTTTCCATGCTTGTGCTGGAGCTGAGCCATCAGTATTCTATCTGAAATTTGTTTATAGGAGAGAAGGCATCTCTTGGCTCTAGCGTTCAGCGCGAGGCCTACACCATTTGTCTTGCTTTTTGGGTCACCAGACCATATCAGGTGATATGCTTCACCAATATCCTCGGACTCTCTTCCGACAAGGCGGGTTTCCGTAACGCCAGCCACAGCTATATTGAAGCGTTTTAGCTCATAGGCAAGCATTGATTTAGCTCCAGGAATGTTGAGTGTGAGTACGTTCCAGGTGGCGAGTCGTATTCCACCCTCGTCAATAAGGTTCATTCGATGGTCTCAAATCGGTCCAGGGACATGCTGGGGTCGTGGAAGGTAAAGGGGGGGTAGGTCATCTGAGGCAGTATCGTCGTTTTTCGTTGCGGTAAAATTTTCGGGTGGAGGGTTGCAGGCCCAACCGACCCTAGGCCTGGGATCTTATTAGAGCTCGGACTTGCCTAGACACTGAAAGTCCCTGGGGTGGGCTCCACCCACCTCATAAGGTTGAGGCTGCCCTTTAAAATGGAGCGTTTAGTTAGGGAAAACCCCATATCCAGGGGCACGTGGTCAGCAGACATAGTCTGCCTCATTCCGGACGAACTCCATCCGCCTCCGGACTATAAACGCAGAAATTTAATATTAGATGAGTCTATAGAGTTTAAACTTCGTTCATTTTAAGCATTTTTTCATATTTTTTATTATATTTGCGGATCGAGTTCAGAAGGACATTTGAGGTGAAGTTTTATTTTTAAGATGGGTTGGAAAAAAATCAAATAATGTTATTAATTGAAATGAGAGAAGTTAGTTTGCCACTGGATCAAAGAAGAATCTTCGTATATACTCTAATGTTATATTTATTGAGATTACGCTCTTCTGAGGGAGCACAACGAAATGTTGGACAAATATTAGCAACTGAAATTAGTTATTTGATGAGTTTGGGCTTATAAATAATGCCTGAAAGGCCTTATTGTTCCCCTCATGAAAATTAGGGTAATGTGAGATTACGCTCTTTTGGGGGGCACAAAGAAATGGTGGACAAATTTAGTAACTGAATTTAGTGATTTGATAAGAAATGATGATTTGCACAACGAAATAATGCCTGAAAGCCCTTGTTGTCCCCCTCATGTAAATTCAGGGTATTGAGAGATTACGCTCTTTTGGGGGCACAACGAAATGGTGGAAAATTTAGTAATTGAATCTACGATTTGATGTATTTGGGCTTATAAATAACGCCTAAAAGGCCTTATTTCCCCCCTCATGTAAATTTAGGGTAATGAGAGATTACGCTCTTTTGGGGAGGACAACCAAATGTTGGACAAACTTAGTAACTGTATTTAGTGATTGATGAGTTAAGGCTTATAAATAATGCCCGAACGGCCTTATTTTTCACTTCCTGTAAATTTGGGGTAATGAGAGATTACGCTCATTTTTGGGGTGGGGAGGGGAAAACAAAATTCTGGACAAATTTAGTAACTGAATTTAGCGGTTCGTCGATGATTTTAGTTTAATATAAACTTTCAAGTATCTTTTCTTAGTAAGATTCGGGGGTTGAGTTGGGGTAGGATCCTCCAACACAAATAGGATAATTTGGTTGCGGGGCATGACTGATTTTTGTCATGTTTTTTTTTCGCTATGTCGATGATTTTAGTTTATTATAAGCTTTCAAGTACCACTTCATAGTAAGATTAGGGGGTCGAGCTGGGTCTGGGATCCTCCCAAACAAATAGAATAATTTGGTTGCGGGGGCAACACCTTGATTTTCATCATGCTTTTTTTGCTTTGTCGATAATTTTAGTTTAATATAAACTTTTCAAGTACCATTTCATAGTAAGATTCGAGGGTTGAGTTGGGATGGGATCCTCCCACACAAATAGAATAATTTGGTTGGGGGCAACACTTTGATTTTTTTTTGTATTTTTTTCATGTGTCAATGTTTTTAGTTAAATATAAAATTTCAAGTACCACTTCATATTAAGATTTGGGGGTTGAGTCGGGCTGAGATCCTCCCACACAAATTAGTAAAATCAGATGTAATTTAAACGTGGATGTTCTTATTTCTGAAAATTAAAACCCAACTTTATTAAAAATCAAATACTATTAATAAATCAGATGTATTTTAAACGTGGATGTTCTTATTTCTGAAAATTAAAACTCAAATTTATTAAAAAATCAAATATTATTAATGAAATCAGATGTATTTTAAACATGGATGTTCTTATTTCCAAAAATTAAAACCCAAATTTATTAAAAAATCAAATATTATTAATGAAATCAGATGTATTTTAAACATGGATGTTCCTATTTCTGAAAACTAAAACCCAATTTTATTAAATGTCAAATATTATTAATAAAATCAGGTGTATTTTAAACATTGAATGTTCGTATTTCTGAAAACTAAAACCCAACTTTATTAAAAATCAAATATTAATAAAATCTAATGTATTTCAAACGTGGATGTTCTTGTTTTTGAAAACAGAAACCCAACTTTATTATGAAAAATCAAATATTATTAATAAAATCATATTTATTTTAAACGTGGATGTTTTTATTTCTTAAAACCAAGACCAAACTTTATTTATAAATCAAATATTATTCATAAAATCAAATGTATTTCAAACATGGATGTTCATATTTTTTAAAACCAAAACCCTAATTTATTAAAAAATCAAATATTATTTACATAATCAGATTTACTTCAAACATGGATGTTCCTATTTCTGAAAACTAAAACCCAATTTTATTAAATGTCAAATATTATTAATAAAATCAGGTGTATTTTAAACATTGAATGTTCATATTTCTTAAAACTAAAACCCAACTTTACTAAAAAATTAAATATTATTAATATAATTAGATGTACTTTAAAGATGGATGTTCCTATTTCTGAAAACTAAAACGTTGATGTTCTTATTTCTGAAAACTAAATCCCATAACCAAACTTTATTTTAAGAATCAAATACTATTAATAACATCAGATGTATTTTAAGCGTGAATGTTCTTATTTCCGAAAATCAAATTCCAACTTTGTTCGAAATCGAATACTATTAATAAAATCGGATGTATTTTAAAAGTGGATGTTTTTTTCTGAAAATTAAAACTCAACTTTATTAAAAAATCAAATATTATTAATGCAATCAGATGTGTTTTAGACATGGATGTTCTTATTTCCGAAAATTAAAACCCAACTTTGTTAAAAATCAAGTACTATCAGTAAAATCAGATGTATTTGAAACATGGATGTTCTTATTTCTGAAAACTAAAACCCAACTTTATTAAAAAATCAAATATTATTAATAAAATCAGATGTATTTTAAGCATGGATGTTCATATTTTTGAAAACTAAAACCCAACTTTATTAACAATCAAATATTAATAAAATCTAATGGATTTCAAACGTGGATGTTCTTATTTTTGAAAACTGAAACCCAACTTTATTACGAAAAATCAAATATTATTAATAAAATCATATGTATTTTAAACGTGGATGTTTTTATTTCTTAAAACTAAGACCCAACTTTATTAATAAATCAAATATTATTCATGAAATCAAATGTATTTCAAACATGGATGTTCATATTTTTGAAAACCAAAACCCAACTTTATTAAAAAATTTAATATTATTAATATAATCAGATGTACTTTAAACATGGATATTTTCTATTTCTGAAAACTAAAACCCAACTTTATTAAAATATCAAACATTATTAATAAAATCAGGTGTATTTTAAACATTAGATGTTCATATTTCTTAAAGCTAAAACCCAACTTTACAAAAAAATTAATTATTATTAATATAATTAGATGTACAATATTATTAATATAATCAGATTTACTTTTAAACGTGGATGTTCTTATTTCCGAAAATTAAAACCCAACTTTATTAAAAAATCAAATATTATCAATATAATCAGATGTACTTTTCCATGGATATCTAATAGCCAATTCAACGACCCATTAGCATATTAAATTCAAACAACCCATTAACCCTTTCGAATAACTTATTTTGTTTTCACTGTACTCGGTGCTCTAACAGTAACCAATTGGGCGAAGTTACTTTTCCACGGATATCTAAAAAGCCCATTATTAACCCATTAGCACATTAAGTTCAAGAAACCCTTTCAAACAACAGATTTCATTTTCTCTGTCTTCTGAACTTCATAAGTAACCAATAAGGCGATGGTATTTATCCATGGATATCTAAAAAACCTATTCAACAAATCAATAGCATACTCAATTCAAACATCACATTAACCCATTCGAACAACAGATTTTATTTTCACTGTCCATAGTGCTTTGACAGTAATCAATAAGCCGGTGTGGAAGGATCTTACCCCAACTCAACCCCCAAATCTTAGTATGAAATGGTGCTTGAAAGTTTATAATAAACTATGATCATCGACAAAGCGAAAAAAAAACACGACAAAAAATCAATTTGTCACCTCCGTAACGAAATTATCGTATTTGTGTGGGAGGATCCCACCCCAGCTTAACCACCGAATCTTACTATGAAGTGGTACTTCAAAGTTTATAATTAACTAAAATCATCGATATAGCAAAAAAAAAACATGACAAAAATACCAGCCCAAGTCAACCCCCGAATCTCACTATGAAGTGGTACTTGAAAGTGTGTATTAAACTAAAATCATCGACAAAGCAAAAAGAAAAAGAAAAAGAAAAAAAACGACAAAAATCAAGGTGTTGCCTCTACAACCAAATTATCCTATTTGCGTGGCAGGATCTCAACTCAACCCCCGAATCTTACTATGAAGTGGTACCTGAAAGTTTATACTAAACTAAAAACATCGACACATGAAAAAAAATCAAAGTGTTGCCCCGCAGCCAAATTATTCTATTTGTGTGGGAGGATCCTACCCCTTCTTAACCCTTGAATCTTACTTTGAAATGGTGCTTGAAGGTTTGTATTAAACTATAATCATCAACAAAGCAATAAAAAGCACGAAAAAAATATAGGTGTTGCCCCCGCAGCCAAATTATGCTATTTGTGTGGGAGGATCCCATCCCAGCTCAATCCCCGAATCTTACTATGAAGTGGTACTTTAAAGTTTATAATTAACTAAAATCATCGATATAGCGAAAAAAAATGACAAAAATCAGTGTTGCCCCGCAACCAAATTATCATATTTGTTTTGGAGGATCCCACCCCAACTCAACCCCCGGATCTTACAATGAAATGATACTTGAAAGTTCATATTAAACTAAAATCATCGATAAAGCGCTAAATTCAGTTACTAAATTTGTCCGACAATTCGTTGTCCCGATCCCCACCCCCAAACAAGAGCGTAATCTCTCATTATCCCAAATTTACAGGAAGTGAAAAATAAGGCCTTTCGGGCGTTATTTATAAGCCCAAACTCATCAATCACTAACTACAGTTACTAAGTTTGTCCAACATTTCGTTTTGACCCCCCCCCCCCCCCAAGAGAGCATAGTTTCTTGTTACCCAAAATTTACATGAGGAGAAAAATAAGGCCTCTTAGGCGTTATTTATTAGCCTAAAACTCATCAAATCACTAAATTCAGTTACTAAATTTTCCCAACATTTTGTTGTGTCCCCAAAAGCGCATAATCTCTCATTACCCTAATTTTTCATGAGGGGAACAATAAGGCCTTTCAGGCATTATTTATAATCCCAAACTCATCAAATTACTAATTTCAGTTACTAAATTTGTCCAACATTTTGTTGTGCTCCCTCAAAAGAGCGTAATCTCAATAAATATAACATTAAAATATATGCGAAGATTCTTCTTTTATCCAGTGGCAAACTAACTGCTCTCATTTAAATTAATAAATTTATTTAATTTTTTTCAAACCCATCTTAAAAATAAACTTCAACTCAAATGTCCTTCTGAACTCGATCCGCAAAAATATTTAAAATTATGAAAAAAGGCTTAAAATCAACAAAGTTTAAACTCTGTAGATTCATTTAAAATTTAATGTCTGTGTTTATAGTCCGCGCATTAAGAATAAGGAATAATTCAGCGTTTCACAAAGGTCTTCAAACAGTATCGCATTTTCTACCCGTTTAAATTAGTTAGTCGAAAAATATGTTTGAAAATAGAGGTTTCGAAGAGCATAATTTTCAAAATGGTGATTGTTTTCTTTTTAGTATTTATTTTATTGCTGGATAATTGCATAAATAGTTGAATTGGAAGTGTCTAAGGTTATTAACTGAAGAAGTCCTAATCAGGAAACGTTTAGACCATGGGGAACTTTTAAAAAGATAACATTCTAAATTTTCATATTTGATAATGTTAAGCAAGAAAGTGTCAGAATTGAATGTTCAATTTGTTTGCTTGTCTAACTCTCAAAGATGAGGTTTGAAAGACGTTCTGATAACTTTTTTGTTACGCATTTATAACTCTGAATGGAGTCTCTATAATCTGCGTTTCACAAAGGTCTTCAAACAGTATCGCATTTTCTATCCGTTTAAATTAGTTGGTCGAAAAATATGTTTGGAAATAGAGGTTTCGAAGAGCATAATTTTCAAAATGGTGATAATTTTCTTTTTAATATTTATTTTATTGCTGGATAATTGCATGAACAGTTGAATTGGAAGTGTCTAAGGTTATTAACTGAAGAAGTCCTAATCAGGAAACGTTTAGACCATGGGGAACTTTTAAAAATATAACATTCTAAATTGTCATATTTGATAATGTTAAGCAAGAAAGTGTCAGAATTGAATGTTCAATTTGTTTGCTTGTCTAACTCTCAAAGATGGGGTTTGAAAGACGTTCTGATAACTTTTTTGTTACACATTTATAACTCTGAATGGAGTCTCTATAATGAAAATTGGAACTTGTGTATTATAGCGACCACAATCTAGAAAGTCTAACTTTTTCCTGTCCAAATAACTCCTAAAATGTCTCAATCTTTTCGCCCAAATAGTCCCCTAAATGTCAATTAATTTTTGAAGGTTCCTTTATTTTGGCAACTGTGCACTGTCACATTTAACCATTCCCGTGTTAAATATATTTAATCTCTATTAATCTCTTTTTAATTTCTGAAAATTATCTAATATGTCCTAGTTACATTATTAAGGCTTCGAAATAATAATTCCAGAATTTATCTCTCAGACTAAAGAATTTTAAATTACATATCTCTTATACACTAGAATCTACAGGCTTCATCTCTCTCCCTCGGTGAAGCTATATTCATTCCCCTCTGTATCTCATATTAGTTGTGGTTGCTAAGACCTCTTGGGGCTATTGCGCAAATCCAATGCTAATAATGCCTAAAAGTCAAGTGCTGTCACTCCCGTTAGTATTTCTAGCTCTCTGAGTGGTCTAGAAAAAGGGCCTGGGGCTGTGATATCACTTCTCCCTGTATCTTAGGAAGGGTTCCTACTTGAGTTGTTAGTGGTAGAAGTGGTATGCCCAAACTTTCTAACTCTCCGTGAACCTTCAGATAAATGTAGAAGGAGGTTAAAGGAAGCCGAGGAGAGGGGAGAGAGAAATTAAGCCCCAATCCCTCTTTATTCCCGAGAATACATTTGGACTAAGCATATAATATTGGTGCTGGGAGGGAGCGGGTGATTGAATCCCTCTTATTACTATTTTTTCTGTTTTTTGTTTCCTTGAGGCACTACATCCTTACTGGCGTCTAGGATAATATCCCTAAAAACAATTTGTTCACAGAATTCACTTTGAAAACCAAGACAACGATTAACCTATAATTGATTCTTGATATTTCAAGAATCAGTAGGCCAAATGGGTGACTAAAAATAAGTAGTAACCCTCATTTACATTTAAGAGAGGCTTTGATCAAACAGCTTGTAGTAAAAAGCTGTTACTATGAATAAAAGTCACGAAAATTTTATTACGATATGTGCAATGGTTTGATGGCGCATATGGCATCAAATCGGCGTTTCAATTGCTGGGTCTTTTTCACAGGGTGAGGTAGCAAGCCTGTCGCCTAACTTTGCAGCAGCTGGAATCAAGCTCCGGGCGCAGCATTGCCAGGCAGAGCATCAATCCACTGCACTACCACAAGGAACTTCAACATAAACCCAATGGATAATGCCACCTTTGTTTCCTGATGAAGGGTAGTACAATTTGTTTAAATGACCGACATTACACGAATAGAAAGATATAAATATAATCACCCCAAAGAATAGAAATTTTAAGGAGGTGAAACAAAAGATAACAAGAGGTTAAAAAAGAAAATTAGCATAGAGATATCAAAGGCTACTGTAATAATAACATACATCATCTCGCAAAAACCAATCGTAAGAAGAGGAATATATATATATATATATATATATATATATATATATATATATATATATATATATAGATATATATATATATATATATATATTATATATATATATATATATATATATATATATATATATATATATATATATATATATATATTATATATATATATATATATATATATATATATATATATATATATATTTATATATATATATATATATATATATATATATATATATATATATATATATATATATATATATATATATATTTATATATATATATATATATATATATATATATATATATATATATATATTATATATATATATATATATATATATATATATATATATATATATATATATATATATATATATATATATATTATATATATATATATATATATGTATATATATATATATATATATATATATATATATATATATATATATATATTCATATATATATATATATATATATATATATATATATATATATATATATATATATATATAATATATATATATATATATATATATATATATATATATATATATATAATATATATATATATATATATATATATATATATATATATATATATATATATATATATATACTATCTTTATATGTGAGTAATAATTGTGTATGTATGTATTTTTTCTCGAAAACGGCTCCATATTTTTTCGCGAAAATTGGCATCTTGGGCTATTCTCGCATAAAAAAAACTATCTACATAGGTCAGAGTCTGAGAATAATCGTTAAGAGACTTGGGAACGCGCTGGTTTATATATACACGACTTCTTAAGGACTTAGCCTCGAAAAAGGATGCATTCGTTGGTGAAAAATTATATTACCGTCATCATTCGTCGGATCAACACGCTACTTTGCTGAACATTTTGAAGACACCTTGGTCATTGTTTGTCGCCTTGGACCCCCAGATTTCTTTATAACTGTGACTTGCAATCCTGATTGGCCTGAATTTAAAGAAGCAGCAAGTATCAACGTGGACTACCATGTATGCATTTGCTATTGATCATGAGTCCTCAGGATAGAATTCATCATCCAGTCGAAATTGATGATCTTATTTCAGCTGAAATTCCAAATTCCAACGATCCATTATTAAGAGAATTAATCTTCAAGTGGATGATTCATAATCCCTGTGGGAATTTAAAATCATCGTCGGTTTTCGGACACTTTATCATGGTTTTTCGGACACTTTACGCTATAGAAGGTATGACCCGCTTTCTTGCAGGAAACGCAAAACATTGCACGAGTACACTTTTCTGCATCGTTCTTTTTGGAGACGTGGTCAGACGCGTCACATCTGGAGCAGACAGGGCTATTGGAGCACTCGGCAGCTAGATTACCTTGGTTGTGGCATGAGTAGCAACGACGGGGTAAGAAAAGGAATTCTTCAGTGGGCAGTTTTTCGTAATAGATCTTCACAGAGTCCTTAAGAAATTTATCCAAATCCGATCGACAGCTGAAAAATACTTTGAACGTACGGGAACTGCCAATCTGTTCAGACTTCGTAGCTCTGGGGATCAGTGCAGTTAGTTCATCCGCCGATATGTCAGAGGGGACTCGTTTCACTACACCAATATAGTTAGGGTTCTTTATGGCAGCAGAGATCTGCGGCTGGTTGGTCTTGATTGACTCAACAATGATTTCAGCTGCGTTTTTCGAGCGAACCACTAGTTTCCAGTCCGATTTGACTCTCCGTAATTCAGATATGTCACTAGTATCCGCACATACCGAATCTATGAATCTCTTCCTAGCACTCGGGGTATCAAGCGACTTGGGCATATTTTTCAGTATGATTGCATAGGAGGGCTTATCAGGCTGGTTTGAAGCGCTTGGCCATTCGATGTGTTTGTTGGCATTAATAGCAAAATGGTTCTTAATAACTCGAGACAATTCATTCACCTTAATAGCAACGGTTGCTGCAGTAGCTTCACTAGTAGTTGGGACTGAGCAGGGAGAATCAATAACAAAGGTCGGCAATTTGGTCTTCTTGGCGTGAGCTTGGTGAATCCATCTGCAAATTTCCGTAAAATTCTCTTCATCTTTGCGTGAATTTTACAGCGTGTTGTAAACTGCATTAGTTTATGGAGCGATTCTTTGGCTTTCAGAATTTCTTCTGGTGTGAAAAATCCGACGCCTGTATCAATTATTCCCTCCAGTTTTTCTCCTCTTTCCATACTACGACTCACGAAGTTTAACACAGCATTCAAGAATAATTTGTCCTCCATTTCCGTCAACATCCCGAAAACAACGTGGTACTGTCGACGCACCTTAAGAAAAGGTTGAATATTGCTTATAAGATTTGCGTAATAAAATCTTCTATTGGCAACTTCCAATCGGCAACACTGAGCTAAAATAATTGTAGGGGAAATCACAGCGGTCAAAATAACCATACCATAGATAAGCCGATTATAAAAAGTCTTCAAATAAGTGTCCACTGGGAAATTACTCACAATGTAAAACAATCCAAAAAAGAGTTCTATACACCACAAGCTCTAGATCAAGACTCAATATATGCTATGCTTTACTCCTCACCCCCTAATGTGCAAATATATAGCCCAAATTTGTTTCTAAACTATTATATATTCATCCTATTTTTTTTTTTTTTTTATTAGCATTGACCAAACTTGACTTTTTTCGTGTGTACCATTAAGTGCAACAGTACCAAAATTTCTAGAGATTCGTTTACCTTTCATTTAATAAAAAGATTTGGGAAAACAGAATTCAAATAAAAGTGAGTTTTAATCAGCTGTTGTCATCTGGAATGAGGGACTATGTAATTCGACTTACTAGTGTACCTTCCTTATATTTTAATTGACTGATTATAAGAAAAACGACTGAAGGCTTTATAGTTACAACTCGGTTCGATTAGACAGCGGTCAACTTTATCAATAAGGGGCTTACAACTTTTCCTAGTTCATGTACCTATTGATCATCCGTAATATACATTTTAGACTAAAACAAAAAATCTGTCTACATTTACTCTGTTTCTGAGGCATTGAGCATAAAAGAAATTATCTGCATGGGGCTACGCAACAATCTTAAATAAGAATGCATGATAATGACGTTGCTTCCCAATTATTTTACGGAAGATTAACTGCTTTTAGGGAAGATTAGCTGTGAGTAATACGAAGATTACGCAACAATCATAAATAAGAATGCTTGATAATGTCGTTGCTTCACAATTATTTTAGGGAAGATTAGCTGTAGTAATATGGTTCTGAAAAGACAGGAATAAAGACAAGGTGCAAATTAAACTTTTTTTTGTTCTTCCTATAAGAACAATACGTGCAAAATAAGGGCACATGACTTATGATGTTTGAATATTATAATATACAAAATACTCTTTAATCACAGTATTTAGTCACAAAATACTATTTAATCACAATATTTACATCTGGTCTAATATAACATTCGGAAATCACTGAAATGTAATTCCCTTTGCCGCAACATGAGCCCTTGGTGCTAACGCAGTAATTAAGTTTGCTTATAATACTTTTGAGGATGATGATTCTTCCTGAAAAAGTTAACCCTCAAAGTATTTCTTGGAAAGGGGGCAGGAATATCAAAGATAATTATTATGATAATCATTTTTACATTTTTCAATGAGAGTTTTGCCAGGAAATTGTCTTCTCGGAGATTCCTTGGCCTCCCCTCTCCTATCTGTGGGGTAAGCATTTAAACATAACCATATGAGCTACGCTCAAAATATTTCCGTAATAAGAGGGGAACTGTCATCTCTAGTTACATTAGAGGCTTAGTTCAAATATTTTTTTTTGTTTTGGAATGAAGGGAGGCTTAACATTAAAGAGCCCATCAGTAGTCATCTAAAGGAACTCCCACTAAAATCTAGAAAGTGTTGGGAAGCGCCTCGTCATGTTTAGTTTAGACGCTTCTTCGTCGTACCCCCCCCCATCTACGTATAGACAGATCTCTTAAACAGCCGCTCCCCCCTAAATGGTTGGTGTGCAGCAATTAACTACCCAATATAAATAAATAAATGATACCTCAAATGAATCGACTCATAGTCCAGTAAATCTACGGAAAAAATCGACGATCTGGGACAAAATTGCAATATAAATGATTTTTACATCATTTTGTAGAGAAAAAATTCTGTAAAAACATACCAAAAGTCCATAAGAATCCCCTTGGCGGAACATTGTGAAAAACGGGGAGAAAGGGGAAAACCCAGGGGAAAACTCAAAAATCTACGAACGGTAGTTTTTGATGCTGAGAATGGCATTCCTGACGGTCTTGGGTCCAAGATGATTAAACATGAGATTTTTTTATTGCTGTGTAATAAGTCGTTCCCCCGTTTCCCAATTACAGGGGGAAAAGAGGGAGTAAACAAAGATTCTATAGAGCAGTCTACAAGACTTGTTTTCTGGGGTTTGTCAGTGCGAGAAGAATGAATATGTTACTTTGATTCCTCTGTCATTAGCCTTTCACCCGTTTTCCAGTTACAAGGGAAAAAGAGGGGGAAATTAAGATATATTTTAAAGGGAAAAGATAGTCAGACGACTCTACAGAATTCAGAGAGGAGACAAAGGACTATCAACTCAGTTTTAAGGCCCCCTAACACTGTTTTGACGAGAGTTTAATATCCTATTCCCTGGTGCTTCTCTTTTCCTGCTTGCTGGAGATTCACTACCTACTGGTAGGTTCAATCGGCCAAGCAATAATGCAGGTTTGCCGTCCCGATCTTTGCTCGCTCCTTTACAAGTATACCTTGAAGTCCAGCTACACCACCTATCTGGTTCACGTTTTCTCATTGACCAGATGAATAGGCTAGGTTTTTCTACTTCTTACTCTGAAGTGCTTCGATTCGAGCGTTCTGCCGCAGTAACTCATGGTAATGAATTTCCAGGGATGACTCCTAAAACCTGCATCCAGTTCATTTGTGATAATGTCGACCACGACATTTGTACTATCGACGGAAAAGGAACTTTCCATGGGATGGCATGCTAGCTGCTGCCACACCAAGGCTACCCACATTTCCAATCATAATTCAGAGAGCAGTTGTAAACCTTGAAGTAACCCAGCAGGCAAGACAAGTGGCTTTCTACTTTTACAACAGAAGCCAACCGGAGAACAGTCTTGCGTAAAAACCCATTGCGCCCATCACCTTCGACGACAGGATCGATTGCATTGACCTACTATGGCATGCAAGCTGGATACATGACACGAAACGGATCGGATGGAGTGGATTTATGCGAGCAATTCAACCTGGGTCACACAAGGGCGCTTTGTCGATTCTTTTCTGCCTATTATCGAATATAATCCCTCCGATCTTTCTTGTGTATACACGACCTTACATTTTATCTCCGATAAAGCACGCCAGCACGGAATGGTACCAGTTGTTTCTTTCGACCAGCCTTTGCACATGAAAGCGCTGAACATCATCAATGCTGAGCCGACTGACAGTCCTCTCAAGGCAGCAGTTCCATTGATCGGTGGTCTCCATTGCAGTATGAGCTTTCTTGGAGCGATCTGGCACTTTATGACGGAAACAGTAATAAAAGAAGTGCTCGAATGCCTAAATGCCGGTAACACCATTAAGCATAGCCTTAGCGGTAAGGTTGTTTCATGAGCCATGAGAGTGCACGAGCTTATAGATTCAGCATTGAAGATCATTTTCATTTGCATATCGTATGATTTCGACTGCACAGATGACATACGTGCGAGTCATCAAGACTTTAAAGAAGCTTCGGCAATATCTATGGCTCTAATGAATGAGGAAGTAACCCTTGAATACGCATCCAACGCAGACGTAGTGTCAAAGCCGAACACGAGTGATGGATTTTCAAGACACGCTGGAGAACAACAGGACTGCAAAATATGGCTTCAGTATCCAGAAATAATCGGAGTTCTTAAGAAGGCCATCAGGGCAGAACTGACTGGAAACTGGGTGCAGTATCTTCAAGCACTCTCAGAGATGCTCCCTTACTTTGCAGCTGCAGGCCACAACCTATATACGAAATCGGTGAGAATATTTCTTTTGCAAATGGAAGAGCTGAAAGAAAGTAACCAGAAGCAGTATAAAGACATCGCGGATGGGATGTTTGTCATTCGAAGAAGCGATAGATTTTGGGCTGGGCTCTCTTCCGACTTAGTAATTGAGCAAGTACTGATGAGGTCACTGAAAACAAGAATGGGACTCACGAGGGGAAATGGAATGAGTGAGACGCAAAGGTTGATCTGGACAATGGCAATGCCAGTGTGAGCTGAAATTAATGAGCTTATGCAGTCTCTCACCGGCGTTGAGTGTATGTCCTGTGACCACCACGTTTCTGCAAGACCAGCTTGGATAGAAAGGACGTTAAGACTTTAGTAGCTCTTTTTGCGCAATCCTGTCCGTACGACAACTGCACTCAATTGTGTAATATATCAAATGGTATGACAGCCGCAAGGGATGTCAACACGGATGCAGGAAAGGCGATAGGAAAATAAATTCTGAAGCCAATGGACAACGCCGATGCCGATCACTACATCTTAAAGCGCGAAAGCAAAGTGATTACGATGGCCTATTAAGGCAAAATTTCCGAAGCTGATGATGAAGGCTTACAAATTGCCGCAAGTCTTCTGTTCCAACGTCTTGTACAGTGGCAACTACGCAGCCGGAGGGGACATAGAAGAAACTCTCAGATTCGAACTCTCAAGCTACCCTACTACCCTTTTCGAATCGTCAAGCCTGCCACGACAGCCAGATAAAGCGGAGCTAGTGAAAGCTATTTGGTAATTAGCAAAGGCAGAGCCTGTGAACGTCCTATCAAAAGAGCCGGAAAAACAGGTGATTGATGGCGGATGGCTGCTCCAGCATATTCCATGGAAAAAAAGAAACTCTTTCGAACATATTTGCAAGTTGCGTTTCATTCATGACACAGAAGTATTCAGACACTTCCATCGCCTTTGATGGTTACACTTCAGGTCCGTCTACCAAAGATGTCACCTAGGCTAGACAAACGAAAGGTATCCAGTGTCGATTTCACACTGAGTATGAAGCTGCAAGGAAGAAGGAGGACTTCTTGCGGAATTCCAACAATAAGTAGAACATTATTCTAGATATTGGTAAGAAGGTTGTCCAAGCCAGTCTCACTGTCCTCTTGCAGAGAGAAAGAGAGAGAGCCAGGCGTTCTGATTGCGTTTACAGCTGTTAATGCGGCAAGGAAAGGGTAACCGCAGTAGTCGGGAACAACAATGATTTATTGATCCTTCTCCTCTATCATTTGCCTCCGGAAGCCAGGGATCTCTACTTCTAAACTAGTATCAAGTCAAGAGCGCTGTCAAATAAATACTGGCACATCAACTTTATAAAAAAAATAGCTGGAACAGGTTTGTAACTCTATTCTTGTTGGCCGTGCTTTTTGGCTGCGACACGACATCTTGTTTGTTTGTAATAGGAAAGCAGCATGTGGGGGGAGTATCCTGCTCAAAGGTATAATTTCCTGAACTTTGAACTGCGTGGAACAAAATGGCTATCTCAAAATCTTTATTGGATGTGTTTGGGGAAATAGTGGGCGTGGAAGGGGTGTTAGTTGCTTTTCAATCACTTTCAACTATTAAAAAGAGCACTAGCCATTTCAATTTCCAATCGAATGAGCCCTTTTTGAAGTTTCTGCGACAACGCGTTATATAAAAACCTTATATGCCCCCTGAGCACAATTTACAGCCCTTGTCTTGAGAGCTGTGGGGGGGGGGGGGGGTGTCATCCTCAAAGACCTAATTTCCAGAACTTAAAACTACGTTGAATAAAATGACTATCTCAGAGTTCTGATTAGATGTGTTTGGGAAAGGCGGGCGTGAGAGGCGGGTTAATTGCCCTCTAATCACTTTCGACCATTAAAAAGGTCACTAGCCCTTTGAATTTCCAATTGAATGAGCCTTTTTAAAGTTTCTACGACAACACCTTCTCTAAAAAAAACCTTATAGGCCCCCTGGGCATAACTTATAACCCTTGCCCCAAGGGCTGTGGGGGACTGTCCTCAAAATCATAATTTCTATCTAGAAATCAACTACGCTGAACAAAATGGCTATCTCAAAATTTTGATTGGAAGTGTTTGGGGAAATGGTGGGCGCGGAAGGGGTGTTAGTCGCTTTCCAATCACTTTCGACTATTAAAAGGGCACAAGCTACTCCAATTTCCAATTGAATGAGCCCTTTTCGAAGTTTCTACGACAACTTCTTCGATAGGAAGTGCCCTGGTCCAAAGGAAAAAATATCCATTTTGTTCAACGTAGTTGAAAGTTCTGGAAATTATGTCTTTTGGGATTATAACCCCCTCAGAGCCCTCAGTGCAAGGGTTGTAAGTTATGCCCTGGGGCATATAAAATTTTTATTGAAAGCGTTATCGTAGGAACTTCAAAAGGGCTCATTAAATTGTAAATTGAAAGGGCTAGTGCCTTTCTTAATAGTTGAAAGTGATTGGGTAGCGCCTAACGCCCCTCTCTTGCCCACCATTTTCCAAAACACATCCAATCAAAATTTTGAGATATCCATTTTGTTCAACGTAGTTGAACGTTCTGGAAATTAGGTCTTTTAGGATGAGAACCCTCTCAGAACCTTCAGTGCAATGGTTGTAAGTTTTGCCCTGGGAGAATGTAAGGTTTATATAGAAAGTTGTTTTATTAATCATAGGCAGCACGATCGCACTGCCTAAGTAGAGAAAGGGGACACTCGAGAACGAGACAAGAAACGGGGACTAAGTTAAGAGGAGGACACTCCTCACAACCCTCAGGGCAAGGGTTGTAAGTTATGCCCTGGGGGTAAATAAGAACGATGTTGGCACAATGTATGATTTGTATTGCTTGATGTTGGGGTATTCGAAAAGCCTTATAGTAAAGTTGTGGGGGAAAAGATGAGTACTTCAACTTGTAAAATTGGTTTAGGAAGGACATTACGTAAAGAACTTGTTCTGAAAAGGTATAATAAAGCCTTTGAAAAGTATTGCTTGATGTTGGGGTATGCAAAAAGTCGTAAAGTAAGGTTGTGGTGAAAAAGATAAGTACTTCAACTTGTAAAATTGGTTTAGGAAGGACATTAAGAAAAGAACTTGTTCTGAAATGCCTTTGAAAAGTATTGCTTGGTGTTGAGGTATCCCAAAAGCTGTAAAGTAAACATGTGGGTGAAACGGATGGGTACTTCAAGTTGGAAAATGGGTTTAGGAGGGACATTAAGAAAAGAACTTGTTCTGAAATGCCTTTTGAAAAGTATTGCTTGGTGTTGAGGTATCCAAAAAGCTGTAAAGTAAACATGTGGGTGAAACGGATGGGTACTTCAAGTTGGAAAATGGGTTTAGGAGGGACATTAAGAAAGGAACTTGCTCTGAAATGCCTTTTGAAGTGTATTTCTTGGTGTTGAGATATCCAAAAAGATGTAAAGTAAAGTTGTGGTGAAAAAGATAAGTACTTCAACTTGTAAAATTGGTTTATGAAGGACATTAAGAAAATAACTAGTTCTGAAATGCCTTTGAAAAGTATTGCTTGGTGTTGAGGTATCCAAAAAGCTGTAAAGTAAAGTTGTGGGTGAAAAGGATGGGTACTTCAAGTTGGAAAATGGGTTTAGAAGGGACATTAAGAAAGGAACTTGCTCTGAAATGTCTTTTGAAAAGTATTTCTTGGTGTTGAGGTATCCGAAAAGCTGTAAAGTTGTGGGTGAAAAGGATGGATACTTCAAGTTGTAAAATGGGTTTAGAAGGGACATTAAGAAAGGAAATTGCTCTGAAATGCCTTTTGAAAGGTATTTCTTGGTGTTGAGATATCCAAAAAGCTGTAAAGTAAAGTTGTGGGTGAAAAGGATGGGTACTTCAAATTGGAAAATGGGTTTAGAAGTGACATTAAGAAAGGAACTTGCTCTGAAATGCCTTTTGAAAAGTATTTCTTGGTGTTGAGGTATCCAAAAAGATGTAAAGTATAGTTTCGGGTGAAAAGGATGGATGCTTCAACTTGTAAAATGGGTTTAGAAGGGACATCAAGAAAGGAACTTGCTCTGAAATGTCTTGTGAAAAGTATTTCTTGGTGTTGAGGTATCCAAAAAGCTGTATATAAAGTTGTGGGTGAAAAGGATGGGTACTTCAAGTTGGAAAATAGGTTTAGAAGGGACATTAAGAAAAAAAAAATGTTGCTCTGAAATACCTTTTGAAAAGTATTGCTTGGTGTTGAGGTATCCAAGAAGCTGTAAAGTAAAGTTGTGGGTGAAAAAGATGGATGCTTCAACTTGTAAAATGGGTTGGAGGGACATTAAGAAAAGAACTTGCTCTGAAAAGTCTTTTGAATAGTATTGCTTGGTTTTGTGGTATCCAAAAAGGCAGTATAGTAAAGTTGTTGGGGAAAAGATGAGTACTTCAAGTAGGAAAATGGGTTTAGAAGGGACATTAAGAAGGGAACTTGCTCTGAAATATCTTTTGAAAAGTATTTCTTGGTGTTGAGGTATCGAAAAAGCTGTAAAGTAAATTTGTGGGTGAAAAGGATGGATGCTTCAACTTGTAAAATGGGTTTAGGAGGGACATTAAGAAAGTAACTTGCTCTGAAAAGTCTTTTGAATAGTATTGCTTGGTTTTGAGGTATCCAAAAAGCTGTAAAGTAAAGTTGTGGATGAGAAGGATGGGAACTTCAACTTGTAAAATGGGTTTAGGATGGACATTAAGAAAATAACTTGTTCTGTAAATATATAATAAAGCCTTAAAAAAGTATTAAAAAATGGGGAGGGGACTCTTTGGGGCCCCGGGGGGGACCTTTAGGAGTCCGGGGGGCCCTTGAGAGCCGGGTGGTCCTTTGGGAGCCTGGGGGACCTTTGGGGGCCGGGGGCTTCCTTCGGGGTCGGGGTAGGGGGATCGGGGCCCTTTGGGGTTGGGGTAGAGGACCTCACGACACTGTTTAAATAGAACTTGTGTATTATAACGACCAAAGAGTTTCATCCTCAAATCCTCTTCTAAAACATCTTCTAAAATCATCTTTTAAAATTTATCTAACTGTTTCGCCGAAATAATTCCCTAAAATGTCTAAAACGGTTTCGCCCAAATAACCCCTAAACGTAATTTCTGCGTGTTCCTTTTGTTTTTGGCATCCCTGCGCTGTCACATTTGAAATTACTTGGAAACCCTTTCCCGCGTTAAATCTTGCGTTCTAAAAGCTAGAATATAATTTGTATTTTACTGAAAAAAAATTAAATGAATTTACTGAAAAAAATGTGTATAGTCAGTTTAATGAACAAAATAGAATCAAATAATCTACCAAGCATACAACTACCATAAATAAGTATCAATAAACAAATAAAACCCAAAACAAACAGAAATGAAAATATGTCAAACTCAAAACGAGCAGAAATTAATCTGAGTAGGGTTCTAAACCCTATGTTTTCTAAAAGCCAGAATATAATTTGTACTTTATTCGTAATTTTTTTTAATGTTTTCAGTTTTATAACCTACAGAAATCAAAAATTAATTAAGACTTCATGGAAAAAATATCAGCATATCTATATTAAACTGACAATGCATATTTTTTTAGTAAATTCATTTGAATTTTTTTCAGTTCTTTACTGAAAACGTTTGATACTAAGAGCTCAAAATCTTATTCTATGGCCAAAAAAATTTATTCGTAATTAATTCTATTTATAAAAATAACCTTGAAAGCAGTGGCGTTGTTTCAGGCGGGCAATGAGTTGGAGAAAAAATGATTCTATAGCCCATACTCTTGACTTGTCGAATGGAGATTCCTCTTGCCCTCCCCCCCCCCCCAAATAAATTGTTGGAGCTACATCACTGCTTGAGAGCTCCGATTCAACTTTGTACTTCTCAGTAATATTAACATGACTGCTAATAATAACCAACATAATTTTAACCAACACATGATGTAACCAAGACTCAATCTGAATAGGGTTCTAAACCTTATGCTTTCTAAAAGCCAGAATATAATTTGTACTTTACTGAAAAAATTCAAATGAATTTACTGAAAAAAAATCTGCATTGTCAGTTTGATATGCATATGCTGATATTTATTCCTTAGAATCTTAATCAATTTTTGATTTCTTAAAGTTATAAAAGTGAAAACAATAAAAAGAATTTTTTTAAAGAATTGCTATATAAGAATTAAAAAGAAAAAGAATACATTTAATATATTGATAGTCCAAAATGTCATACTCAAATGTAAGTACTAGCACTGGATTATATCTCATAGAATTAGATCCCAAAAAAATTATAGTCGACAATGATGCCAATCACAGAATATAATCGTCTAAGAAGTAAGTACAGACCGGATCTCTATCTTTTTGACATTCCTAAGCAGTCAATTGTTGACATAGAGACCACTACTGGCAAACAAGAGCAGACACATGAAGGACCTCAGAAAAAAACAAAAACCAAGTTTAAAAATCCTACAGCATGCAGACAGTAAAAGAAGAATAAGCTTTAAGGAAGTATTGTAACCAAAATGGGCAAAAAAACAAGATCCTTACAACTCTGGAATTGGAGAAGGCAGGAAAGGACTAGATAAATTGGACAGCGTTTCGTGTTATGCTAACTCTGCTGTACAGTGTATCTTCAGCATGCACAAAGTACTCTTTGACACTCTTACCAATTTAACAGGCCCCGTTTCAAAACAAATTGAACGGAATGCATTGTCATCCCTTCACAAGAATGAATCAACAAAGATGCTTAGGAGCTTACTTCCAAGTTACTATAGTTTTTCAGAGCAGAGGCAGCAGTCATTATGTGAAATTTGGGAGGTCCTATTTGCAAGAATTAACAACGAGGTAACAATCACAAATCCACTAATCAACGAGAGTGCGTGTGAAAAATTTTTGGTGCGTGAGACCTGTCATTGGACTCAAATTGGGGATGAATTCCCAGACGGAAAAGTTTGCTACTTTCCAGTTCTAGGAGTTACTAACCCAGATGCACCCGCTTATGAAGAAGAAATTGATAACACGGACATTCAGTTTTCCAGAGTATTAAATCCACACTAAGTGGGTAAGAAATGTCCGTATCAACACAATCTAACACTGAAAACTGTATTTACTAAAACAAGCAACTTTCTTGCAGTTAATTTAGATCGAAGAACAATGATGCACAAAATCACTAGATTAATCGTAGACATCGATTTGGATTCAATTGGTCTTGAAACCACTGACGAATCCAATATTATAGGCAAAAATTTCAATGAATTCTCGAAGTCAATACAAATGTACAAGATTATTGCTGCTGCAATTCACGTTGATTCAACTTTTGATTCCGGGCATTGCTTTGTCTACAGAAGAACACTTGAGGGACGGTGGTGTATTTGCACTGATTCTTTAGTGCGAAATCAAAACAATATGGACGCAGCTGACCTATCAGATAGAAATTTTCTCGTTCTTGAGAAGCACCCTTAAGAACAATTTGGGAATATAATGTTTGGTCACTTTAAGGAAGTTTATGACGATTACTTCATCATTTACAGAAGAGAATTGGAGGGACATTGAGGACCTGCAATGGCTATGTTTTGCGGAACCAAGATCACGAGGACACCAGTATCTTATCAGATATAATTAGTGTAGAATTTAAGACTGTATTAGTTTAAAGTATGTTCAGAACTAAGATAAATCATAAAATATTGTCAGAACTCTCATCGAGGACAATAATTCATTTAACCCATCTGAGTGTTATCTCTACCTTGTCTTATAGAAGAATTGCTTTGTTTACAGATAAACTCTTGAGGGACACAAGAGTGGACTTTCGGCTGACCTATCGTATATGACTTTTCTCATTCTTGAAAAATATTCTTAAGAAAAAAAAATTGAAAATACAAAGTTTGGTCACTTTAAGGGAGATAGCCATAAGGCTAAAGCTGGATTACGAAACAGGTGAGAGATAGATTAGTTAAAAACATGTTTAGAATTATTAAGGTAGAATAGAAAATAGATTAGTATTAGTAAGAGTTGCAACTAAGATATTAAACCACTCTTTGGCTTTTTCTCACGGTTATCTAGATAGTTTACTTTAAGATAAGGCCAAAGAAAGTATAAGTTACTACTTTGGTACAAATTTTGAAAGTAGTCAATACTTCATAACTTACACAGCAGAATTAGAGAGACACTGAGTACCTATAATTAATACATTTTCTGGAATCAAAGAGATGAGAACGCCGACGACTTGTCAGATATGATTAGAGTACAGTTAATATTACATTAGTTTAAAGTTTATTCAGAACTAAGGTCAATTATAAAATAATGTCACAAAATAAAACAAATATTGTCGCCCCTTGAGAATTATTCCTAATGAATTTGCATGTAGTATAGTTCAAGATAAGGCTATAAAAATAGGAACTGTAGGCTTATTTTTCTGAAATCAATAGGGTATGGTTGCTACTGACCTGCAATCCAGGCTTCCGCTGCAATTCACGTTAGTACAACTTTTGATTGTGGCCATCACTTTAACTATAGAAGAATACTTGAGGGACAGTGTATTTGCAATTATTCATTGTGCCAACATTGTTCATATATGCCCTCAGGGCATAACATAAAACCCTCACCCCGAGGGTTGTGGGGGAGTGTCCTCCTTAGAAACATATTTTCTATCTGGAAATCAGCTTTTATAGAACGCGTTCTATAAAAACCTTATATGCCCCCAGGGCATAACTTACAACCCTTGCCCCGAGGGTTGTGGGGGAGTGTCCCCCTCCAAAACATATTTTCTATCTGGAAATCAACTACGCTGAACAAAATGGCTATCTCAAAATTTTGATTGGATGTGTTTGGGGGAAGGATGGGTGTGGGGGGATAGTTGCCCTCTAATAACTTTCGACTATTAAAAAGGGCACTGGCCCCTTGAATTTCCAATCGAATGAGCCTTTTTTGAAGTTTCTACGACAACGCCTTCTATAAAAACCTTATATGCCCCCAGGGCAACCCTTGTCCTTGCCGAAAAAATAATAAATAATACGTTGTGCCAACATCGTTCTTATATGCCCTCAGGGCATAACTTAAAACCCTTGCCCCGGGGTTTCGGAAGAGTGTCCTTTCAAAAACATATTTTCTATCTGGAAATTAACTACGTTGAACAAAATGGCTATCTCAAAGTTTTGATTAGATTTGTTTGGGGGAAAAGTGGGCGGGAGAGGCTGGTTAGTTGCCCTCTAATCACTTTCGACTATTAAAAAGGGCATTAGCCCTATGAATTTCCAATCGAACGAGCCTTTTTGAAGTAACCCCCTCCCCCAACAGCCCTCAGGGCAAGGGTTGTAAGCTATGCCCTGGGTGCATATAAAGTTTTTATTGAAAGTATTGTCGTAGAAACTTCAAAAGGGCTCATTCAATTAGAAATTGAAAGGGCTAGTGCCTTTTTTAATAGTTGAAAGTGATTGGATAGCGACTAACGCCCCTCTCATGTCCACCATTTTCCCAAACACATCCAATCAAAATTTTGGTATATCCATTTTGTTCAACGTAGTTGAAAGTTCTGGAAATTAGGTCTTTTAGGATGGTACCCCCCCCCCAAGAGCCCTCAGTGCAAGGGTTTTAAGTTATGCCCTGGGGACAAACCTCAGGGCAAGGGTTTTAAGTTATGCCCTGGGGCATATAAGAACGATATTGGCACAATGTATTATTTATGTATTATTTATTAATTTTTTCCTTTTTAGAGCAGGGCACTTCGTCTCGACGAAGTTGTCGTAGCAACTTCGAAAAGAGCTCATTCAATTGGAAATTGGAGAGGTTTGTGCCCTTTTTAATTGTCAAAAGTGATTGGAAGGCGACTAACACCCCTTCAACGCCCAACATTTTCCCGAAACACATCCAATCAAAATTTTTAGATAGCCATTTTGTTCAGCGCAGTTGATTTCCAGATAGAAATTATGTTTTTGAGTTGGACAGTCCCCCACAGCCCTTAGGGCAAGGGTTGTAAGCTATGCCCTAGGGGCATATAAGATTTTGTATAGAAGGCGTGTCGTAGAAATTTCAAAAGAGGTTCATTCGATTGGAAATTCAAAGGGCTAGTGCCCTTTTTAATAGTCGAAAGTAATTAGAGGGCAACTAACCCGCATCTCCCGCCTATCTTTTCCCCAAACACATCTAATCAAAACTTTGAGATAGCCATTTTATTCAGCATACCTTATTTTTAGGCAGAAAATATGTTTATGAGGAGGACACTCCCCAGCAACCCTCAGGGCAAGGGTTTTAAGTTATGCCCTTAGGGCATATAAGAACGATGTTGGCACAACGTATTATTTATTATTTTTTTTTCCTTTAGAGCAGGGCACTTCGTATCGAAGAAGTAGTCGTAAAAACTTCGAAAAGGGCTCATTCAATTGGAAATTGGAGTGGATTGTGCCTTTTTTAATAGTCGAAAGTGATTGGAAGGCAACTAACACCCCTTCCAAGCCCATCTGTTCCCAAAACACATCCAATCAAAATTTTGAGATAGCCATTTTGTTCAGCGTAAATGATTTCCAGGTAGAAATTATGTTTTTGAGGAGGACACTCCCCCACAGCCTTCAGAGAAAGGGTTGTAAGTTATGCCCTGGGGGTATATAAGGTTTTTATAGAAGGTGTTGTCGTAAAAACTTCAAAAAAGGCTCATTCGATTGGAAATTCAAGGGACTAGTGCCCTTTTTAATAGTCGAAAGTGATTGGAGGGCAACTAGCCCCCCCACACGCCCATCCCTCCCCCAAAAACATACAATCAACATTTTGAGATAGCCATTTTGTTCAGCGTAGTTTATTTTCAGATAGAAAATATGTTTTGGAGGAGGACACTCCCCCACAACCCTCTGGGCAAGGGTTGTAAATTGAGCCCTGGGGGCATATAAGGTTTTTATAGAACGCGTTGTCGTAGAAACTTCAAAAAGGGTTCATTCGATTGGAAATTGAAATGGCTAGAGTCATCCTTAAAGACACAATTTCCAAAACTTTCAACTTAATAAAACCTTATATGACCCCAGGTCATAACTTATAACCCTAGCCCTGAAGACTCTGGGGGGAGTATCTTGCTCAAAGGCATAATTTCCTGAACTTTGAACGTCGTGGGACAAATTAGCTATCTCAAAATTTTTATTGGATATGTTTTGGGAAATGGTGGGCGTGGAAGGGGTGTTAGTTGCCTTCCAATCACTTTCGACTATTAAAAAGGGCACTAGCCATTTCAATTTCCAGTCGAATGAGCCCTTTTTGAAGTTTCTACGACAACGCGTTCTATAAAAACCTTATATGCCCCCTGGGCATAAATTACAACCCTTGCCCCGAGGATTGTGGGGGAGTGTCCTCCTCCAAAACATATTTTCTATCTGGACATCATTTACACTGAGCAAAATGACTATCTCAAAATTTTGATTGTATGTGTTTGGGGGAATTATGGGCGTGGGGGTGGGCTAGTTGCCCTCTAATCACTTTTGACTTTTAAAAAGGGCACTAGCTCTTTGAATTTTCAATCAAATGAGCCTTTTTTAAGTTTCTACGACAACGCCTTCTATAAAAAACCTTATATGCCCCCAGGGCATAGCTTACAACCCTTGCCCTAAGGGCTGTTGGGGACTGTTCTCCTCAAAACATAATTTTATCTGGAAATCAACTACGCTGAACAAAATAGTTATCTCAAAATTTTGATTAGATGTGTTTGGGGAAAAGGTGGGCGGGAGAGGCGGGTTAGTCGCCCTCTAATCACTTTTGACTATTGAAAAGGGCACTAGCCCTTTAAATTTCAAATCGAATGAGTCTTTTTTGAAGTTTCTACGACAACGCCTTCTATAAAAAATCTTATATGCCCCCAGGGCATAGCTTACAACCCTTGCCCTAAGGACTGTGGGGGACTGTCCTCCTCAAAAACTTAGTTTATATCTGGAAATAATTTACGCTAAACAAAATGGCTATCTCAAAATTTTGATTCGATGTGTTTCGGGAATTGGTGGGCTTGGAAGGGGTGATAGTCGCTTTCCAATCACTTTTCAAGCCACTCCAATTTCCAATCAAATGAGCCCTTTTCAAAGTTTCTTCGACAACTCCTTCGATACGAAGTGCCCTGGTATGGAAAAAAATACATTGTGCCAACATCGTTCTTTACTTAGGCAGCGCGGTCGCGCTGCCTATGATTTATACAACAGCTTTCTATATAAACCTTATATGCCCCCAGGGCATAACTTACAACCCTTGCACTAAGGGCTCTGAGTGGGTTATCATCCTAAAAGATCTAATTTCCAGAACTTTCAACTACTTTGAACAAAATGGATGTATCAAAATTTTGGCTGGATGTGTTTGGGAAAATGGTGGGCGTGAGAGGGGCGTTATTCGCTATCCAATCACTTTCAACTATTAAAAAAGGCACTAGCCCTTTCAATTTCCAATTGAATGAGCCCTTTTGAAGTTTCTACGACAATGCTTTCAATAAAAACTTTATATGTCCCCAGGGCAAAACTTACAACCCTTGCACTGAGGGCTCTTAGGGGGTTATCATCCTAAAAGACCTAATTTCTAAAACTTTCAACTACGTTGAACAAAATGGATGTATCAAAATTTTGATTGGATGTGTTTGGGAAAATGGTGGGCGTGAGAGGGGCGTTATTCGCTATCCAATCACTTTCAACTATTAAAAAAGGCACTAGCCCTTTCAATTTCTAATTGTATGAGCCCTTTTGAAGTTTCTGCGACAACGCTTTCAATAAAAACTATATAAACCCCCAGGGCATAACTTACAACCCTTGCCCTGAGGGCTGTGGGGGAGGGGTTGTCATCCTTAAAGACACAATTTCCAAAACTTTCAACTACATTGAACAAAATGGATATCTAAAATTTTTATTGGATGTGTTTGGGGAAAAGGTGGGCGTGAGAGGGGGTTAGTTGCCGTAAAATTACTTTCTACTATTAAAAAGGGTGCTAGCACTTTGAATTTCCAATCGAATGAGCCCTTTTTCAAGTTACTACGACAAATATTTCAATAAAAACCTTATTTGCCCCCAGAGCATACCTTATAACCCTTGCCCTGAAGACTGTGGGGGGAATGTCCTGCTCAAAAGTTTAATATCCTGAGCTTTGAACGCCGTGGGACAAATTAGCTATCTCAAAATGTTTTTTGGATGTGTTTGGGGAAATGGTGGGCCTGGAAGGGGTGTTAGTTGCCTTCCAGTCACTTTCGACTATTAAAAAGGGCACTAGCCATTTCAATTTCCAATCGAATGAGCCCTCTTTGAAGTTTCTACGACAACGCGTTCTTTAAAAACCTTATAGGCCCCAGGGCATAACTTACAACCCTTTCCCCGAGGGTTGTGGAGGAGTGTCCTCCTCCAAAACATATTTTCTATCTGGAAATCAACTACGCTGAACAAAATGGCTATCTCAAAATTTTTATTGGATGTGGTTGGGGAAGGATGGGCGTGGGGGGGGGGGCTAGTTGCCCTCCAATCACTTTTTACTGTTAAAAAGGGCACTAGCACTTTGTATTTCCAATCGAATTAGCCTTTTTTGAAGTTTCTACGACAACACCTTCTATAAAAACCTTATATGTCCCCAGGGAATAACTTACAACCCTTGCCCTGAAGGCTCTGGGGGAGTGTCCTCCTCAAAAACATAATTTCTACCTGGAAATCAACTACGCTGAACAAAATGGCTATTTCGAAATTGGATGTGTTTCGGGAAATGGTGGGCTTGGAAGGGGTTTTAGTTGCCTTCCAATCACTTTCGACTATTAAAAAGGGCACAAGCCACTCCAATTTCCAATTGAATGAGCCCTTTTCGAAGTTTCTACGACTACTTCTTCGATACGAAGTGCCCTGCTCTAAAGGAAAAAAAAAAAAATGATACATTGTGCCAACATCGTTCTTATATGCCCTCAGGGCATAACTTGAAACCCTTGCCCCGAGGGTTGTGGGGGAGTGTCCTCCTCAAAAACATATTTTCTATCTGGAAACGAACTACACTGAACAAAATGGCTATCTCAAAATTTTGATTGGATGTGTTTGGAGGAATGATGGGCGTGAGGGGGACTAGTTGCCCTCCCATCACTTTCGACAATTAAAAAGCGCACTCTCCAATTTCAAATCTAATGAGCCCTTTTTGAAATTTCTACGACAACTCCTTCGATACGAAGTGCCCGGGTATGGAGAAAAAAAATAAATAATACATTTTGCCAACAGCGTTCTTTACTTAGGCAGCTCTATTGCTCTGCCTATGATATCTTCTTTGTTTTAGCATAATCAAAAGCAATAAAACACTTGGAAACAATTCTCACAGATATAAAATACAGAGAAACAAAGTTTGCTCCCAGAGGGGGTGTTAAGGGGGTTTGAACCCCTTCCGAATTCTTTTTTTTTGACTCGTAAAAACGTAACAAAAATGGATATAACAAATTTTGTATGTGTTTTTTGGTGTTTTTTTGTTTACCCCCCCCCCCCGAAAAAAAATCTCTGAGTAAAACCCCCTCCAAAAAAAAAACCTGGGTACGGCCTTGAGAGAAACTCAGTGTATAAATGTGAAAATATTTTACGACTCGAATAATTTGTTTTCTTTTTTCCGTCTAATTTACACAGGAGAATCAACCACAGAATTTTTAACTTTTCTTTGTTTTAGGCGAGAGTATTTCAGCAGAGGATCGCTCTATAGCGTCTGGATTACTCTTGTCACTTGATGCTGAGTTTTTGCTTATTCTCGAAATAAAAGGCAGTATCCCTGATCTGATAGCTATTGTATTCAAGCAGTTCCAGTCCAAGAGTGTAGTAATTTCATACGTTCATTCATTGCTTCAGGAAGTCGAACAACCGGTTCTAGAGCTCCGATCTGGAGAGTACTAGTTTAAGAAGATTGAAGCAGCGAATCGCTTATGCGAGCTTCAATTAATCCAAATGAAAGAATCAACGCCTTCGATTGCCATAAGCAGACGCCTCCTTAATTTTTATGTTGAAAGCAGTCTTTGTACCGTAGTAAAAAATAGGATTGAAAATAATCTTCGAAAACTTCAATCTTACAAGTCAGATGTTTACTACTTCATAATCGACCGAGTAACTTCGGAGCTAAGACAATTGTTTGGAAAAAAAAAAATTCGCCCATCAATGGATTAGAAGCCTTTGACCTAAACTCACTGAAGTTAAAGGAGGTACTACTAGTTCAAAGCTTCGTGTATGACATTCCCGCGCCATTAGTCAAAGACTTTACCTTTAGGCCAGAACTAGCCTTGGTAAAATCTTACTAAGAGAGAATGAACCCAGAATGCCCGCCAAATCTCTTGCTCACCCTTGCACAAACAAAAACAGCTTTACTATCATGTCAAAGCCTTTTGAAATTGCCATAATACTACCCATTTCATCTACCTCCAATAAGGTTTTATCCAAAGCTTAAGACTTATCTAAAAAAACTATGAGCTAAAACTTATCTAAAAAAAAAGAGCTAAAACTTATCTAAAAAAACTATGTCTGATGAGCAACAAATCGACTTATTAGGTATTGCGAGCTAGCCATAACAAAACAAATAGATTGACTATAGTATTGCCGTCAACAATTTTTTACTCCTGAGGAAATGGTGTTTGTCATTAAATTGTGTGTTTTTGCCTACACTTGAGTATAACAATCTATGAGTCCTTTTTTTACTTTTGCCGAAACCATTATTCATGGAAACAGAAAAGTGAGTATGCAGTAAGGCGCCAAAGAAGTAATGATCAAAACAAACCTTTTCAAAGTCTACTCTCAAACTCATCAAACTCTGCAAAGACTACGAACAATTATAAAAAGCGAATGGTTTATCTTGGCTTGTGATAGTATTTTTTTCTAAAATATAAATCTTTCCAGCCATGGGTCCAAAATTTGTTTTGGCTAGGGCTCATTCTCGCAAAATTACTGAAAAGGGTATTTTGAAAATATGGGGCAAAATTTTAGTAAAGAGACTTCTTGCTATTTTGGAAAGCAGTTGGGTTAGGTGAGTGAGGCTCTCGGAATTGAATCCAAGGCCAAAAAGCATAACCTGGGAAGCTATTTATGATTCATTGTTTCTACCTTCTTTTTATTTCTTGAGCTTAGATGATTGAATTCACGACTGGTTGTTCAGAGTGTGAAAGCCGTGCACATTTCCTATGCAACTCTAATCCTGTAATAATTCTTACAAAAATTTTTTACCTCACTTTTGAGTTTCAATCTTCTCTTCATTGGGTTTTGTTTTTTTTTAAATGTAGTTCTTGCTATTTTAGTATAATTGTTAACCGTGTCAAAAGTTTTTCCTAAATTAAAGAGTGATCGGAACGGTGAAAGGCACTGCTTGAGCAAATTTTTTGAATTACACTCTTATTCATGGGAAAAATCCCTCTTTTTGGGCTCTTTTGAGAAGTTGGCACTTGGCAACCCTAAGTCTAGTGCCTTGAATCCAAAAATCTGCTCCATTAGACATTAATCGTCATTAGCTGTAACACACCAGCACTCCTTGTTAAGACGAAAAACAGGGAAGCTTGCTGCATAGTCTTGAATGAAAAAACCTCTTAGTCAAACAATAGAAGAAGCTTCCACATTTCTGTTTTGGCAATTTGGAAAAGGTAGCATAAAATCCAAAGACTTTTGAAAAACTAAGACAATGTCGACGAAAAAAGGTGGACATTTTGCAGCAGGTTGTCTTAGGTGGTTTTGGCAACCAAATGAAGTATTTGTTACTATCAGCATTAGAAAATAGAATATGTAGTTTTTTCTGTACCCATTACTTTGTTAAAATTTGAATACAGGTTTGTCCGTAAGTGCAAAAAAAAAGCCATTAAGCCCTCGAATTCTTATATAAGTAATTATGGCAGTGGTTTGGTTTTGAATCTTGTTATTAGAAAAAAGTGTGTGCAATAGTAATCATCATATATTCTAGAATTCATTTTCAGTTTTAGAGTCATTTTACTTTACATAACTGTATTCATTTTTTAAATCCGCCAAGCCCTCCGTCCATTGGAATAGACATCTCTTGAAAAGAAGCAACTCCAAATGTGACTTGTTTATATCACAAGCCTGGAGCTTCCAGAAAAATTTAAACCACGGACACCTTCACCTGAAAAGCCATAAAAAAAACACCGCTTACTTTATCTCCATCCCAGGAAATTAAAGGCACAGGCCCTTTATCATGACAAGCCATATCTTAGTGGCAAAAATTGTCAGTCACAAAAAAAAAGCAATGGAAAGTGAAACTGTCTTATATGACAGGCTATACTGGCTAGTTACAAAAAAACAATTGAAAACGTAAGTTATTTAAAAAGAATTGACCAAGTTTCATTTGCTATAATAAATTTTCATGTATAAACCCTTGTTAGTAGTTGGGCTCAGTCATTGTCTTGCAAGATTTTCAAAAAAGCTGTTCATTTTCTCGAAGTAATTGATAATATCATACAAAAATCGACATTAGAAGTTATATTGCATGTATTGGATTAGCGACACTATTGACTACAAAAGTTCTTGCGTCATATTTGCAGTTTATGACTACAGCTGAGTTCAAACTTTAGGTCCTGAATTACCTTGCTGAGATCAAGCGCACTACAGCACCACAGGAAAAAATTCTATCGTAAATGTGTATTAGATCGTCGATACTTTTTGACAACTAAAGTCTAATATTCTTTACAATTCTGACTCAGAATCAGCAATAGTATTAGTCAAAAATATTGATAGAATTGCCAGTGATAAGGACTTATGTAATATTATAAGACAGCTGCTGAACCTTCTGGCCAAAACAGTCAGGCTTATTTCCAACATTTTCGAAGTTACAAACGTATCAAATATTATCATAATGCTGATTCTCTAGCAGCCAAAGCTTCCTCGTTAAACCCAAGTCCTCCCTCTGACCTTAACTTACGATATATTATTAAGCAAAGATCTAGTATAAATAATAGGAAATTGATTTTATCTCCTTTTCATACTAGGCTACATACAATGCTACACCACCGTTTGAAATCAGGTACCCTTCTTCTCAATAGTTTGTTATTTAATTGGAAGTTGCATCATTCCCCTTTATGCCATGTCTGCTTCTCAACTGATGAAACAATCCAGCATGTATTATTTGATTGGCAGCAACTGAGTGAGGAGACTATTTCTCTTAATCGCCTCTGCTCCACGGCTAATATAACAAATACCTACTCTGCAATCCTGATTTATAATCTGCCTTGGCACATTGACAAAAATATATAAGGCATCTCTTGACATTTTAAAAAAGAGACCAATCGATAAGTAATCCCTAAATCATGAATAAGACAATGGAAAAGGAGTTGGTTCTAATAGAACTAGAATTTACAGAAGTGACTGCGAAAAACCGTATAGGTGCCGACCGGCCTATAGGCCTTAAACTGCCAGGAACAGGCAGCTCAAGTACCCGCTCTTCCCACGGACCATCATTAGGATTACGAAATTCAATTGGGAGAATCCGTTGTTAGCTGATTGGAGGATGTTTTTACTTCCAAAGGCTGAAGACGATGTAGGATTGCTGACTACCTATAGTCAATATACCCTCATAAAAATTCTGAACTGAAACTGGAACTGCCAGAAACACTTCCTACTAGCGGACTTGATTTGCTCCCCTAGTCTAGCCAATGTTTATCTCCTTGCAAATACCAGCCTGGTAGCTTTCCGCTAGTTACTAACAATGAAGTTAAGCCGGCATGGCTTTCCAGCTCGCAAAAGCTTTTTGCGTCATCTATTTTAACACAGAAATCTGCCTAATATCCAACATTCAATGGAAGAAATAAATTTTTAGTATTGGAATTTAAAATGGAGGATAATTCAAGTTTTATTATTTTTGGAGGGAAACATTCCCCCGTTTTCGTCGCTGATATCCCAAAACGTGTAAAACCTAAAAACTTCATCAGTAAAGGTGATAAGCTGTTTGCATACAAGCCTGAGAATGGAAACTTACAGATCAGTTTTTGCTCCCCCATAGCTGGATTTATTGAAGATGTTTTCATCAAAGCAAATGAGAAGATAATTGTTGGGTACTATTTACTTACGTTCATTATTTTTAAGCATTTAGTATTATAATAGGGTAGCATTTTTCTGCATTGAGATACTAGGGCTTGCATATTTTCATTAACAAGGTAAATTTTGCATAGGCTATGCAGCCAAATGCAACCCAGCAAAAATGTTAAATAAAAATTGGGTAAAATTCTACTTCAGCTACTTTGGGCTATCTTGGAAAGAGGTTAGGCTAGGAAAATGAAACTTTCAGGGACAGGGCTACAGGCTTAACTGTGTCCCAGGAAGGTAGCCTATTTTGAAATACATACCTCCACTCCTCCCTCTAGAGGGTCCTGACCTTTGATGACCTTTAAAAATCTGTGTGTTATAAAAGTGAAACCTTGTAAAATAGATCTTCTGCTTAAATGAAGTAGGCCTAGCCTACAAAAAAAAATTGTTTTCAGCTTCACAATGTTGGTCAATCTCAATTTATAAGGTTTTAAAGATATGCAAATACATTTCATAAATTTTGAAAAAAAATTGATATGGCTTAACATTCTACTCAAATAACAGGAATTGCATTTTCAGAGCTAAAGCAAGAGAAAAAGAACCTGGCAACTGAAAATTAAAGTAAAATGTTGTTTTGTCCAAATTTCAATAGGTAGGCTATAGACCTGTCATGTAGGCAAATTTCAGGACCCTCTAGAGAGAGAAGTGGTGAAGGTAAATACTTCAAAATACCTTCCAGGGGCATACTTTAGCCTGTAGATGAATCCCCAAAAGTTTCATTTTTGTAACCTAACCCTTTTCTAAGATAGCCAAAAGTAGCTAATGTGTAATTTTACCAAAATTTGGTATGAATGAATGATCATACCAGGTCATAAGGAGACATGTTAAGAAGACAAATCTTACTTCATAATATGAAAATTATCTTAGTTAACATATTTTCCAGGGGAGCACCTCCATCCTCTCTGTTTTCACTGTTGTACAATTTTTTTTTTTTTTTTATTGTGAAAAATAAACAGATTTCATTGCATTTATGCATTTACAAATAGTCTATAGCCTATAGGCTATGAAAGTTAAACAGCATCACTGCTATCTACCAAAAAGATACAAATATTCATAAATTTAGGTTAGGTTAGATGAGCTAGATGACACTTGAGTGTTAGTTTTATGAACAGTTTTCAAGACTTGGAGAATAGGCATAAAAATAAGAAATATGATTGAAAAACAAGGACACTACTGGGTAAATTTTTGCAGTTCATATCATGGACTTTCAAATAAAGTGAACATGCCACTCTTTCCCTTTTTTTATCCTCTTTCCAAATATAATAATCATTTTTGGTGGAAATGAATATTACCCCCACCCCTTTATATAACCAATTCAGGGTTTCAAGAGAATAAATTACATTGTCTCCATCAACACTACTGCCCCCTCCCCCAGGAATATATATGCAAAGAACAAAGAAATATACAGCTATGAAATAAGCAGAAGCAAAAATTACTAGCAATAGCAAGAAAGCAAGTATCAGGACATGTCAAAAATGGAGTGAAGAACAAAGAATTGTGCTGTTAGAAGACAATTGACAGCAAAAATCAAACAAGTCAAAAATGAAAGTTAAGAAGAAAGAAATATTACATTAGAAGAACAATGTCATCTCAATCTTCAATGCTGACAAAACATAGCACAAAACCGAGTGCAAACCTACAAAGATCCCATAAACTATGTAACCATTGTTTATAAGTCATTGGGACCCTTCAACATTGTATACATTCCCTGGGGAGCCCACCATTTTCCAAAGGAATGAGTAGCAAACAAAGGTGATTCATTTTGAGGTTGCTATTTACAACAAAAATCAATATATATATATATATATACAAGTCTGTCACATGCCAAGTGTCAGGGCCCTACCTCAAAATTGGCTATAGTTTTTCTGATATTGGCTGTACATGTATGGGCCAGCTCTTGTATAGAACAGCATATCAAAGCTAGGACTGGCCAATGACTCAGTCATAGCACTAGTGTACAGAGTCTGATGAAACAAATGAATTCCATATCATCATCAGCAACACTTCACTTGCTGAAACATACTTACACTCACTAAATATCAGTGTTCCATGCTCAAATAGAAAAAGAACCACAATGATAGCTCCCACAATAGACTACTCATAGCTGAGAAGTTCAAGCTCTCTGATTTTAGCATCACAATTGTTTTAGTTGAAGAAGTTGCTCAGTGGCTGTTTCCAGGCATAATATATTTCTACCATGGTAAGGGTGTTTTTCCACTGAACATTCATGTCCTTTGTGACAGCTGGACTAAGATTGTATGTTGGGAGCTTATGCATGATAAGATTAGGGAGTTTTCGCATTTTAACAATATGGTTTATAAGTTTCAGTATTGCTTTGTGGTTGTGAACATAGAACATGATTTTATTCACAAATATAGTAGTAAAGGCCTGTGAAAAGTCCATTCCAATGTATTGTGTTAGAGGTGTAAAAAAAAAAACAACTTAAAAGCCTGTTAAAAACTGTCTTGCATGCAATATCAATGAAAAATAAACTTTGGAGTTATTATTTGTTGGTTAAGGATGATAAATCCTGTTATGCTTATAAGAGAGCAAGAAATGTTGCAACATTTCTCTGCAATCACACACTGAATCTGTAGTCATCTATCATTGGTTCCTTGCAAAGTTGGCCAAAAAGCTACTGGATGTAAGTAAATAGGGACAGAAATGATCAATCACCATCATCTACAATCCTCAGTGATCCTGTCACTGATGAATCTGTCAATGATGATAACACAAAGTCAGAAATGTAAAAGGCATTAAATGGCATTTTCCAAAATTTTCAAGAGAAGCAAAAACCCAGGGAAGAGTTGTACACTTAAAGCTTTTTGGCTGGTCAAATTTTGGATATAATGAGTTTTGAGTGGATTATAAAATGAGGACATGTCAAGAAAAAAAGGGGATATGTGCATTCTGATTATACTAATCAATTGAGCATACCTAGTTTTGGTAGGATATATATCTCTTTTTTGACTAAAAAAGTCACTTTGAATAAGATATGTCACATGTCCACATGCAGTAGCATACTAGTATTTCATTGGTGATGTAGTGGTATATTGGACTGATTCTATTAGAGATCTTGGAATTGTTTTTGATAATCCACCTGATGAACAGGTTTCATGAACAATCATTAGCTGTATCACATAAAGCAAACCAGAGCTTGCCTTGCATCAAAAAAATGTCTAGAAGATTTAAACTGCAAAGCTTTAATATATTATAAAAGACAACAATGCCACTTATTGTTGAATACTGAACACCTGTATGGTATAAAACAAGAAAATCTGGTTTGCAACTTATTGAAAAAGTGTGAATATGTGCATTGAAATTTGTTCCTTATTTGAAATATTTACCTTGTAAGTGTATGCTGTTGTTTGATCCAACCATTTCTGCAAGTCAGGAGGGATAGACTAGACTTAATTAACATATTTTTATTGTTAAAGGTGTTGATAATTTATCTTGTATTGATTTTTTTCAGTTTAGCCATTATTCACCCATATGGCAGAACTCATTAAAATTGTATGAGCAAAAGGGTATCAAGAAAAGTTTGACAGGATTTATTAGTAAATTATGTAAAAAAGAAGTTTTTTCAACTGAAAGTAAGGAGCAACATTTGAACTTAAAATGAACACAAATTGTTTCATGTATGAAGGGGATTACCCCTCCTCAACATGTTACTCTTTGCACCAAAGTTTTTTAGTACTTAAAAAAAGCTTCCTATTGTTCAAATTAAATGACCCTTGTGTTTCAGGAGTGATTCTCAAAGAATTGGGACAAAATTTGAACTTCAGCATAAAGAGCAAGGTATTGAAGAGGAGGTAATCCCATTTATACACATACTCATTTCTCTTCATTTCAAGTTTTAATGTTGCTCCTTACTTTCAGTTGAAAAAACTTGTTTTTTTTTATTTAATTACTGATCATTTTGAAGTAATGTCAGGAAATCTGGCCCCACCTCCATAGAGAAATCCCCCTCCCTATGGAAATATCCTCTAACAATCCTGGTGAAAATTTACCCTGGACAATCACCCTTAACAACTCCACACATAAAATTGACATGGAAAAGAGAAAGCAAGACATTTAAAAAAAAAATTGTATAGGAATTGTGGCAAATTCTCCCAGTGTATAATTTCCCCTGACAAGTTCACCCACTGGAAACTTCTCTCCCAATAGAAAATTCCTACATGAAAAAAAAACAGAAAATATTTGCCCCCCCCCCCCAACCAAAAATGTATACTAACTTCACAATAACAAATACTATGTGTAAAAAATGGGCAAATTTTATGACTTAAAAACCTTTCCCCTTGGGCTGTGGGGGTAATGTTACATCCAAAGACATATTTATTAGGCCTTTTAACTCTTATGAGCAAAATGGCTATCTCAAAATTTTAATCAGGTGACTTTGGGTAAAAAAGGGGTGGGGAGAGGACCAGGTTGCCCTCTAATCTTTTTGTTTACTCAAAAGGGGCACTAGAGCTTTTAATTTCCGTTTGAATGAGCCCTCTCCTGATATTTTAGGACAACTGGTTCAATAGATAGATAGATATATATTTATTGCAAAACAGAAGCCTCTTTGGGCCATGGCAAAAACAAACACAGTTGCATATATAGTCAAAAAACATGATAATATGATGACCCCTGAAACAAAAAAAAAAACATGCCTCCATGATCTTTCTTCTGTGCAAAAATACAAAATTCCACATTTTTGCAGATAGGAGTTTGGAATCCCTACAGCAGGGTTTTCTGATATGCTCAATCTGATAATTTGATTTTCATTAAGATTGTACTACTTTTACAGGGTGTTTCCTCCTTTTTTTGAAAAGCAGGCAAATTTTCGAAGGCTTGTAGCCTTTAATCCGTAAGTCTAAACTTAATGAAACTTATATATTTAAAATCAGCATAATAAGCCAATTCTTTTGATATATCTATTGGTGTCAAAATTCTGTTTTTTAGAGTTTCAGTAATACACCCCCCCCCCCTTCTCCATGAAATTTGATCCTTGCTGAAATTCTCCTTAGCATACTTTGCTTTAAAAAAGAGTTGTTTTTTTTCTAATTCTTTTTCCGATTAGTACAGAAATCTATGGAATTTTTTTTGGAAATAAAACCCACGGAAAATTTCCCCTGGGAAATTCCCTCGCAAAATCTTCACATGCAAATTTGAGTTGGTAAAGTTCAGTTCAGTTCATTTTATTTAACATCAAAAATACATTTAACTAATATTCCAATACCTGCCCCAAGAAAAATACAAAAAAATACTTGTGACTGGGTGGGTACATACAACTCATCTACTAACTAATAATTAACTATAAACAAAGGGCAACAAATAATAATAATAAAAAAAGCACTTGCAATTGGGTAGGTACATACAACTCATCTACTAACTAATAATTAACTATAAACAAAGGAACAACAAATAATAATAAAAAAAAAACTATGAACCTTGACCTAACAAATAATTTTTTAATTTATTTTTAAATAAACCCAGGTACTCAGCCACCCAAATACTCTCAGGAACAGAGTTCCACACATTAGGTCCAGAAAATCTAGTATGGAAGCTGGCCCTGGTGCCACTTCTATTTGGAACAATGAAGTGACTAGTATTTTCATAATGGAGCAAAGACATATTGTCACTAAAATAATCCCACAAAATCTCTGGACTAATATTATTCCAACATTGCTAGGCAAAAATTCCTATTTGGTAGTCCCATAGCTGTCCTACATCCAACACTTGCAACTTATTGAAGCAAGCTGAAGTGTTATGGATACCTACAATAAACCCACTAATAAGACGCATTACTTTATTTTGAAGAGTCTGAACACGTTTAAAATTCACATAAAAATTGCTTGCCCATAACATACAGCCATACAAAGCATATGGATGAATCAAGGCATGGTATAAAAGCAATAAAACTCTTTGGGACAACATTTTTTTAAAACAACGAATCACCCCAAGGCCACGTGCAATCTTTGCTACAACAACATCACTGTGGCGTTTCCACAAAAAGTTACAATCAATATAAAAACCTAAGTGCTGAATTTCCTGAACTTGAACTACAGGCTTATTATTAAACAGAATTCTACCATCAATACACTGGGCTTGCCTACTCTAGAATATACAATAAAATTAGTCTTAGTAACATTTACTGATTACTAACTCAAACTAGTAAACATATCAAAATTTCTCAGAACACAATTCACTTTCAACACAAGACTATCCAAACAATGAGTAACCAGTAAATGTTATTAAGACTAATTTTATTACTCAAACTAGTAAACACATCAAAATTTCTCAGAACACAATTCACTTTCAACACAAGACTATCCAAACAATGAGTAATCAGTAAATATTACTAAGACTAATTTTATTGTATATTCTAGAGTAGGCAAGCCCAGTGTATTGATGGTAGAATTCTGTTTAATAATAAGCCTGTAGTTCAAGTTCAGGAAATTCAGCACTTAGGTTTTTATATTGATTGTAACTTTTTGTGGAAACGCCACAGTGATGTTGTCCTAGCAAAGTTTGCATGTGGCCTTGGGGTGATTCGCTGTTTTAAAAAATTTTGTCCCAAAGAGTTTTATTGCTTTTATACCATGCTTTGATTCATCCATATGCTTTGTATGGCTGTATGTTATGGGCAAGCAATTTTTATGCGAATTTTAAATGTGTTCAGACTCTTCAAAATAAAGTAATTCGTCTTATTAGTGGGTTTATTGTAGGTATCCATAACACTTCAGCTTGCTTCAATAAGTTGCAAGTGTTGGATGTAAGACAGCTATGGGACTACCAAATAGGAATTTTTGCCTAGCAATGTTGGAATAATATTAGTCCAGAGATTTTTTGGGATTATTTTAGTGACAATAGGTCTTTGCTCCATTATGAAACTCGTCATGCTAGTCACTTCATTGTTCCAAATAGAAGTGGCACCAGGGCCAGCTTCCATACTAGATTTTCTGGACCTAATGTGTGGAACTCTGTTCCTGAGAGTATTCTGGTGGCTGAGCACCTGGGTTTATTTAAAAATAAATTGAAAAATTATTTGTTAGGTCAAGGTTCATAGTTTTTTTTTTATTATTATTATTATTTGTTGTTCCTTTGTTTATAGTTAATTATTAGTTAGTAGATGAGTTGTATGTACCCACCCAATTGCAAGTGCTTTTTTTTATTATTATTATTTGTTGCCCTTTGTTTATAGTTAATTACTAGTTAGTAGATGAGTTGTATGTACCCACCCAGTCACAAGTACTTTTTTGTATTTTTCTTGGGGTAGGTATTGGAATATTAGTTAAATGTATTTTTGATGTTAAATAAAATGAACTGAACTGAACTTTACCAACTCAAATTTGCATGTGAAGATGTTGTCAGGGAATTCCCCAGGGAAATTTTCCGTGGGTTTTATTTCCAAAAAAAATTCCATAGATTTCTGTACTAGTCGGAAAAACAGTTAGAAAAAAAAACTTTTTTAAAGCAAAGTATGCTAAGGAGAATTTCAGCAAGGATCGAATTTCATGGAGAAGGGGGGGGGGGGTGTATTACTGAAACTCTAAAAAACAGAATTTTGACACCAATAGATATATCAAAAGAATTGGCTTATTATGCTGATTTTAAATATATAAGTTTCATTAAGTTTAGACTTACAGATTAAAGGCTACAAGCCTTCGAAAATTTGCCTGCTTTTCAAAAAAAGGAGGAAACACCCCGTAAAAGTAGTACAATCTTAATGAAAATCAAATTATCAGATTGAGTGTATCAGAAAACTCTACTGTAGTGATTCCAAACTCCTATCTGCAAAAAATGTGGAATTTTGTATTTTTGCCAGAAGAAAGATCATGGAGGCATGTTTTTTTTTCAGGGGTCATCATATTGACCCAGTCGTCCATAAATATCAGGAGAGGGCTCATTCAAACGGAAATTAAAAGCTCTAGTGCCCCTTTTAAGTAAACAAAAAGATTAGAGGGCAACCTGGTTCTCTCCCCACCCCTTTTTTACCCAAAGTCGCCTGATTAAAATTTTGAGATAGCCATTTTGCTCATAAAAGTTAAAAGGCCCAATAAATATGTCTTTGGATGTAACATTACCCCCACAGCCCAAGGGGAAAGGTTTTTAAGTCATAAAATTTGCCCATTTTTTACACATAGTATTTGTTATTGTGAAGTTAGTATACATTTTCGGGTGGGGGGGGGCAAATTTTTTCTCCTTTTTTTCACGTGGGAATTTTCTATTGGGAGAGAAGTTTCCAGGGGGTGAACTTGTCAGAGGAAATTATACAATGGGGGAATTTGCCAGAATTCCTATACAAAATTCTTTTTAAATGTCTTGCTTTCTCTTTTCCGTCTCAATTTTACGTGTGGAGTTGTTAAGGGTAATTATCCAGGGTAAATTTTCACCGGGATTGTTAGAGGATTTTTCCGTAGGGAGGGGGATTTCTCTGTGGAGGTGGGGCCAGATTTCCTGACATTACTTCAAAACGATCAGTAATTAAATAAAAAAAACAAGTTTTTTCAACTGAAAGTAAGGAGCAACATTAAAACTTAAAACGAAGAGAAATGAGTACGTGTATAAAGGGGATTGCCCCCTCCTCAATACCTCGCTCTTTACGCTGAAGTTCAAATTTTGTCCCAATTCTTTGAGAACCACTCCTGAAACACAAGAGCCGTTTAATTTGAAAAATAGGAAGCTTTTTTTTAAGTACTAAGAAACTTTAGTGCCAAGAGCGACGTGTTGAGGAGGTGCAATCACCTTCATACACGTAATAATTTACGTTCGTTTTAAGTTTAAATGTTGCTCCTTACTTTCAGTTGAAAAAACTTGTTTTTTTTACATAATTTACTAATAAATCCTGTCAAACTTTTCTTGATACCCTTTTGCTCATACAATTTCAATGAGTTCTGCCATATGGGTGAATAATGGCTAAACTGAAAAAAATCACTACAAGATAAATTATCAACACCTTTAACAATTAAAAATATGTTAATTAAGTCTAGTCTGTCCCTCCTGACTTGCAGAAATGGTTGGATCAAACAACTTAGCATACAATTACGAGGTAAATATTTCAAATAAGGAACAAATTTCAATGCACATATTCACACTTTTTCAATAAGTTGCAAACCAGATTTTCTTGTTTTATACCATACAGTTTGTTCAGTATTCAACAATAAGTGACGTCATTGTCTTTTATAATATATTAAAGCTTTGCAGTTTAAATCTTCTAGACATTCTTTTGATGCAAGGCAAGCTCTGGTTTACTTTATGTGATACAGCTAATGATTGTTTATGAAACCTGTTCATCAGGCGGATTATCAAAAACAATTCCAAGATCTCTAATAGAATCAGTCCACTATACCACTACATCACCAATGAAATACTGGTATGCTACTGCATGTGGATATGTGACATCTTATTTAAAGTGACTTTTTTAGTCAAAAAACAGATATATATCCTACCAAAACTAGGCATGCTCAATCGATTAGTATAATCAAAATGCATATATCCCCTTTTGTTCTCGGCATGTTTTCTCAATTTTATAATCCACTCAAAACTCATTATATCCAAAATTTGACCAGTTTTGCAAAGCAAAAAGCTTTAAGTGTACAACTCTTCCCCATGTTTTTGCTTCTCTTTAAAATTTTGGAAAATGCCACTTAACGCCTTTTGCATTTCCGCCTTTGTGTTATCATCATTGACAGATTCATCAGTGACTGTATCACTGAGGATTTTAGATGACGGTGATTGATCATTTCTGTCCCTATTTACTTACATCCAGTAGCTTTTTGGACAACTTTGCAAGGAACCAATGATAGATGACTACAGATTCAGTGTGTGATTGCAGAGAAATGTTGCAACATTTCTTGCTCTCTTACAAGCATAACAGGATTTATCATCCTTAACCAATAAATAATAACTGTAAAGTTTATTTTTCATTGATATTGCATGCAAGACAGTTTTTAACAGGCTTTTAATTTTTTTTTTTTTTTTTACACCTCTAACACAATACATTGGAATGGACTTTTCACAGGCCTTTACAACTACATTTGTGAATAAAATCATGTTCACAACGACGAAGCAATACTGAAACTTATAAACCGTATCGTTAGAATGCAAAAACTCCCTAATTTTTATCATGCATAAACTCCCAACGTATAATCTTAGTCCAGCCATCACAAAGGGTATGAATGTTCAATGGAACATCACCCTTGCCATGGTAGAAATGTATTATGCCTCGAAAGAGCCACTGCGCGACTTCTTCAACTAAAACGATTGTGATGCTAAAATCAGAGAGCTTGAACTTCTCAGCAATGAGTGGTCTCTTGTGGGAGCTATCATTGTGGTTTTTTTTTTTTCCATTCAAGCATGGAACACTGATATTTAGTGGTTGTAAGTATGTTTCAGCAAGTGAAGTGTTGCTGATGATGATATGGAATTCATTTGTTTCATCAGACTCTGTACACTAGTGCTATGACTGAGTCATTGGCCAGTCCTAGCTTTGATATGCTGCTGTTTACAAGAGCTGGCCCATACATGTACACCCAATATTAGAAAAACTATGGCCGATTTTGAGGTAGGGCCCAGACACTCGGCATGTGGCAGACTTGTATATATATTGATTCTTGTTGTAAATAGCAACCTCAAAATGAATAACCTTTCTTTGCTACTCATTCCTCTGGAAAATGGAGGGCTCCCCAGGGAATATATGTAACGTTGAAGGGTCCCAATGACTTATAAACAATAGTTGCATAGTTTATGGGATCTTTGTAGGTTTGCACTCGGTTTTGTGCTGCGTTTTGTTGGCGTCGAAGATTGGGATGACGTATTTCTTTCTTCTTCACTTTCATTTTTGACTTGTTCTGATTTTCGCTGTCGCTTGTCTTCTAACAGCACAATTCTTTGCTCTTCACTCCATTTTTGACATGTCCTGATACTTGCTTTCTCGCTATCGCTTGTAATTTTCGCTTCCGCTTATCTCATAACTGTATATTTCTTTGTTCTTTGCATATTTATTCCTGGGGGAGGGGGCAGTAGTGTTAGTGGAGACGATGTAATTTATTCTCTTGAAATGTATCATAAATTTGATGTTAGTCATATGATTTTTCTTGTTAATCATGTTACTTGTTTAATTTTGCCTGCATCATCAACATTAAAAACGATATAGCCACTACTGAGGTAAGTATGACTATGTATGCTCTTGAAATGTGCTCGTAAATATGACGTCACTCACGGTTTTTTCTACCAAAATAAAGGCTATTAACAAATTCTCTTTAACTCATGACCTAGGTAGGTCGTTTTTTTTAGGCCAGAAAATCTCAAGATGCCAACTTTCCCCTACAATATGGAGCCGTTTTCGAGAAAAAATACATAAATACACAACTATTGCTTGTTTAAAGAGATAGTATATATATAGATATATATATATATATATATATATATATAATATATATATATATAGTATATAATATATATATATCATATATATATATATATATATATATATATATATATATATATATATATTATATATATATATATATATATATATATAATATATATATTATATATATATATATTATATATATATATATATATAATATATATATATATATATATATATATATATATATTATATATATATATATATATATATATATATATATATATATATATATTATATATATATATATATATATATATATATATATATATATATATATATATATATATATATATATATATAATGTTATATAAATATGTTCCTAATAGTTTTTTATTTTGGTTATCTTTATTGGAATATTTGCCTCAGACTTGTAAGCACCTTGATCGTAAGTATTTGAAAACCCTCTTTGCTGGAAACAAAGATCATTTGTGAAATAAACACTTAATATGTTTTATTTTTTGACTTTTAAATTATACTTTGACCTTAGATTTATAATCAAAAAGCTGACAAACCCTTCAATCTAAACTGTTGTGAAAATGAAACATCTTTTACTAAGTATTAATTTAAAAAACTTTTTCCACAAAATAATTTTTTCAAAGAAAAGTAAAGAACTCCATTAAACCAAAAATGAGCAAAAATAAAATCAAATAATTTACCAAGCGTGAAACTACCACAAATCAGCATCGATAAATAAATTAAACCCAAAACGAACATAAATTACAATAAATAACCGAGTCAAACTCAAAACGAGCAGAAATTAACATGAGTAGGGCTCCAAACCCCTATGTCTTCCCAAGGCCAGAACATAATTTGCACTTTACTGAAAAAATATAAATGTTTTTACTTTTATAACTGTAATAAGTCAAATAATATTAACATTTTGATTATTAAATATCAGTATATGTATATTAAACTGACAATGCACATTCATTTGTATTTTTTCAGTAAAGTGCAAACTATATTCTGGCCTTGGGATGGCATAGGGGTTCTGAGCCCTACTCATGTTAATTTCTGCTCATTTTGAGTTTGACTCGGTTATTTATTGTAATTTCTGTTCGTTTTGGGTTTCATTTATTTATCGTTGCTGATTTATTCGATCGATTTATTTATCGGCAGTTTCACGCTTGGTAGATTATTTTATTTTATTTTTGCTCATTTTTGGTTTAATTGAGCTCTTTACTTTCCTTTGAAAAATTTATTTTGAGAAAAAGTTTTTTTTTGATAATTTCTGTTCGTTTTATATTGACATAGTCTTTTCAGGGAAAAAGAAAATAAATCTTTAAATTTTTTCGTTTTTTTTTAAGACTTTATAGTTTGGCCTGCTATTTTTATGCCGGAGAAAAAATTTCAGCAATTTTTAACAAAATACACCCTTTTAAAAATCTGGACACAAATTGTAGTGTTTGATTTAGTTTCATACCTCCTCTAGTTGACTTGAAGTGGAAAACTTGATACCATTCGCAAAAAAATGTCTGTTTACTCTCTTTGATAGCTTGGATACACTTACGCTATTTTGACTTGGTTCAATTTTAAGAGCAGAAGTAGCCCCAAAAGTTTGAACATAATACGTTTCATCTATAGTTTCATCAAAAGTTTCATCTATATTGCAACGCCATCTATAGTATATTCAAGGCTGGTAACTTGGAAATAGTTTCTGAATTATTTTGAGGTCTTTTCTTATTGTTGTTTACACTCTAAAATTAGTTTTTTTGTTAATTAGTATTTGTATGACATTCTCCAATTGTTAGAATAAGCCCTCTTCACTGGGTATTCTCACCAGCGCCATCTTTTTTCTCGGGTAGATTGGCACGCCATCTACAGTTTCAATTTTATATTGTGCCATTTTTGATTCTTTATCGTTAAGAAGTGTACTGGGAACTAGCAGAAGAGGGGAAGGAACCTCCCGCAAGCGACGTATTGTACCCGCCGGTATTAAGTTACCCGTAAATTGCGGGGAACAGTTGAGGGGGTCCTTACACTTCCCTTGTTCCTAGGTTCCTTCGTTGCCGAGCTGTATTTCATTTCGTACGAAGATGCCGCCCGATCGACTAGTCCTGAATGCGGTTTTAAATTTTGCTGTACGGGCAAGGAGTACAGGAAATACGTCTGCTGACATTATCCAAACTGGTTGCGGATTTTTTCCTGAAGAGAAAATTAATGAAGCAAAGAAGTTTATTTGGTCCGAGGGACAGATGTCTACCCGCCAAACGGATAGACAGAAGAAAGCGGATACGTTTGCGGACATTCTGAAAGTGTTGGATTACTGTGATAAGAATAATGTCCAGCTACCGAAGTTCGTCATATATGAGCCGGATGAAGTACCCTCTATTCCTGGCGAAGTTACAGCGACTCTTTCGCGCAAAGTAAATGACTTGTGCCTAGAGTTCCGGAACTTCGTCTCAGCCCAAAGCTACGCTGTTCCGAGTATGTCTGCAACTACTGAAGTTTCTATCAACAGTGTCTCTATCAATAATGGTCATGCTCATGTCAGTACTAAGCCATCCTATGCCGTTGTACTGAAAGACCTACCAGAGACTCTAGACAACCCAATTGCTCGTAAGGGTTTCGTGGATAGTTTATGTCCAAATTCTGACGACATTAGCGAACTTCGCAAGACTAAACAGGACTGGAAGCTCTACGTCAAGTCGAAGGCGACTGCAGAGAAGATTATGGAAAATATGAGGTCTAGGACACCCACGGTTACAGCGTCACTGAAGGAGCGCTTGTTCATCGGAGTTCTAAAACGAGTCCCAAATAGTATGTCCCACACGGATGTCGAAACTATTGTCCCAAATGCCGTAAAAGCAGTGGAAATAGGAAAATACGAACATTCGAAAGTATTCAAGGTGTACTTTGAATCCAGAAAGAATCTAGACCGTTTTCTCGCGGACTCCGTCCGCGTTGGCTACGAGAAGCTGCCTGCCGAGGAATTTAATTTCCTACCGAAACGTTGCTACTCCTGTCATGGACTCGGTCATGTGGCGGCAGATTGCGCCGCATCTCCCATCTGTGGCCGCTGTGGTGGCACTGACCACGTATCTAGTAAGGACAATAAGTGCAACAACGATATGTTCTGTATCACATGCAAAAAAAGAGGTCATACATGTTACAGTGTTCGGTGCCCTTCAAATAGACCTACCCCAGCGAAGAAATGAATCGAGGACCCTTAGCCTCTTATGCGATTGCCTCGTGGAATATAAATGGAAATCTGTTAAGTCGGTCTGTGTTTTTGAAGGACTTTTTATCGAAGTGTGACATAGTGTGTATTCAAGAACATTTTGCAAACATTTTGAGCCTGAGCCTTTTGGAACTATCAACTAATCACAAAGTGTTCTCGGTTGCTGCGCGCCGCTCTCAGTCTCATGGCCGGCCTTGTGGTGGTCTAGCGACTTACGTGAAGTCATGTTTTACTTCTTCTGTCTTTGATTCAGCAAGTGACTTTTTAGCGGTTAGAATCCAGAATGTGGTTGTGCTGAATGTATACTTACCCACGAACTATCGCGATGACCGTTCTGAGAGACTTTTTGCCATTAGTGTCGCTCGTTTGTCTAAGTGCTTGGGAAAAATAAAAGAGCAGGGCTTATGCTGCATCGTGACTGGTGACTTCAATTGTGACCTAACTGACTCACTTAATTCTTCTGGTGATTCTGTTCGTCCAAGTATTATCTTCGGTCTGTTTGATGATGATTACTTGGTTGCGCCGAAGAATAAAAGTTTTACTTACGTCCATAATTCGGGTAGCACATCTAATTTAGACCATGTTTGTCACACGCGATCTGTAACTATTGTGGAAGTTGGTGTTAGTGATTCTAGTTTTACGTCAGATCATTTTCCTCTGTTTTTTAGTGCTCGGTTTGATGATGTCGGTCCTTCTTTTATCCCGTTTGCTAAAAAGCGATCTGTGTTTTATATTAGTGATTGGGATAGGGCGTCATCTGATCTCTTCCAGAATGCGTGTAATGATATTCTGGCGAAAATTCGCGTACCGTTTGATTTATTAATGCGGAGTTCAAAACAGAATATGCGGGATTCTCGAATTCGGCTGAATCTATATTGTAGTGAACTTACTCATGCCCTATCCCTTGCAGAAAAATCGGCGGTACCCATTAGGCGAGTAAAATCTGGAACCGAAGAGCCCGGTTGGTCAACTAATAGTAACTTGCGCAATGCTTGCTTTTCTGCTAAATTTTGGCTCTCGGTCTGGATTGAAGCAGATAAGCCGCGGGATGGGTGGCTGAGAAAACTGTACATCTATACGAAACGTCAGTTTGCAAAGCAGCTCTCTTTGCATCGGAATTCGATTATTTCGTCTTGTTCGGATGAAGTTCGGTCGCGGCCTAATAAGCTGTGGTCTAGTCTTGTGAAAGAAGCGCCAAGTCAAACCCCGTCTCTTATACCACTTTCTTCATGGATTGAGCATTATAAAAAAGAATTTTCTGCTCCGGATCCCCATCTTCAAAATAGTTATAAAGCGAGACTCCAAGATTTCTTTGAGCATGCATCTAGTCCGGGACCGATTATTACAAAGAGTCTGATTATTTCTGCAATTGGGAAACTGAAGAAAAAAAAGTCTAGAGGATATGACGGGATTTCTGCACAACATTTGTCGTTGTGTGGGGGTATGTTTATTGAGCATTTGGTCCTCCTTTACCAAATGATATTTAATTTGGGAATTGTGCCCGATTCTTTTTCAATTGGATGTCTGACTCCTATCCCAAAGAAAAATAAACCTCCTTCCGATTGTTCGTCTTTTCGCCCGATAACGGTTTCAACTGTTTTTTGTAAAATATTTGAAAATCTGATTATTGAGGAGCTTCGTACTAAATGTACAGTTCAGGCCCATCAGTTCGGTTTTCAGTCCCGCCTCGGGTGCGGCCATGCTCTTTCTGCTTTAGTATCCGCTTTAGTTGACGCAGAAGACCGCGGTGAAAGCATCGCTTTAGCCACTCATGATGTAAGGCGCGCGTTTGATTCGCTTCTCCACGAGGAGATTATACTGGATATGGGTTTGGCCGGTGTTGATCCCTGCTCTCTAGCCCCACTGGCTGACATGTATGAAAATCTAAAAGCGGAACTTAAACTTCCTTTACCAGCGAGTGAGTGCACTAGCCTGTTGAATGATGTTGCTGTTTCTCCGCGTGGTAATCCCCTTCTCCCGGTAAAGAAGGGGGTAAGACAAGGTGCCATTTCGTCACCGACAGCATTTAATAACAGTATCGTAAAGCCGCAATCGAAGTCACTTATGACTTACATTCTGCGCGGTGTTGATTTATCTTTGATTGGATATGCGGACGATGTACTGAACCTGAGCCGCTTTCTGCAAGGACTAGAAGATAATTTTACTCGACTACAACAAGAGTATGCTCAGATTGGACTTCAGTTTAATGCCGACAAGTCTGAAGTACTGCTGTTTAATTCGAAATCTGATGCTGGTCGAAGCATCACACTTGGTGTTTCTACTGTTGGGCTCGCCGGTGGCATTGTATATCTGGGCCTTCCTATTGGACGGTCAATACTAGAGACGCGGCGGTTACTGCTTTCTCATTTTCAGAAGCGGGTTTCATTTACGTATAGCCGTATTGTGGCAAATAAGCGGAAGTTTGACCGTCGTCTGCTGGCCCGGGTGTACAATGCTATGGTTTTGCCCCATTATTTGTACCTTAGCCCATTCTGGCGTATATTTACGGCTACAGATAGACTGAAATTGCGTTCAGTGTACTACAAGTATGCAAAGTTTTGTTGCGTTTACCACCATGGACAAGCAATCGATATGTTTCGCATCGGTACGGCATCATGAATCCTGAAGAAGCTATCCTAGCGCAGATTACTCGATATAATTTGACACTTAAGTCCCATCCCTGGGCTATGATTCTCCAGCAGTAGTTGGCATAAGCTGTTGGTTGTTGTGTTTGGTTTTTTTTTTGTTTGTTTCAGAAGAATTAGTGTTTTTGCGTTTTTTTTCTTGTCTTTTGTTGTGCTCCATCTGTTTTTAATTGATGGGTAATAAATGCATTCATTCAATACCCTCAGTCGTTCTTGGGATACTGCTGAGATGTATTATTGGGAATTAGCATTAACACTGTGCATTTTGATTTAATCTTAAGGCAACATTTAGTTTTTAAACATAATGGGCAAATGGGAGGGTTGGCGTGAGAGGGGAACTAGTTGTCCTCCATAAATTTCGACTATTAAGAAGGGCATTAGCCCTTTCTAATTTCAATTGAATGAGCCCTTTTCGAAGTTCCTAAGACAACTCCTTCGATACGAAGTGCCCTAGTCTAACAAAAAAAAAGGAAAAAAATAATAATACATTGTACCCACATCGATCTATACTGTAAAAATGTCAAGCCTTCCATTCACTTTCGACTACTAAAAAGGGCACTATCCCTTTCAATTTCCAATCGAATGAGCCCTTTTTCAGTTTCTACGACAACGCTTTCTATAAACACCTTATATGCCCCCAGGGCATAAATTACAACCCTTGCCCTGAGGGCTGTGAGGGGGTTGTCATCCTCAAAGATCTAATTTCCAGAACTTTCAACTACGTTAAACAAAATGGCTATCTCAAAATTTTGATTGGATGTGTTTGGGGAAATGGTGGGCGTGAGAGGGGGGTTAGTTGCCCTCAAATCACTTTCGACTATTAAAAGGGGCACTAGCCCTTTGAATTTACAATCGAATGAGCCCTTTTGAAGTTTCACCACAAAGCTTTCAATAAAGACCTTATATGCCCCCCAGGGCATAACTTACAACCTTTACCCTGAGGCCTGTGGGGCAGTGTCGTCCTCTTAGATTTAATTTCCGGACCTTTCAACTATTTTGAACAAAATGGCTATCTCAAATGACTATTAAAAAGGGCACTAGCCATTTCAATTTCCAAGCAAATGAGCCCTTTTGAAGTTTCTACGACAACGCTTTCTATAAGAAAAACTTAAATGCCCCAGGGCATAACTTACAACCCTTGCCCTGAGGGCTGTGGGGGGGGGTGTCATCCTCAAAGACCTAATTTCCAGAATTTTGAACTACTTTGATCAAAATGGCTATCTCAAAATTTTGATTGGATGTGTTTGGGGAAAAGGTGGGCGTAAGAGGGGGGGGGTAGTTGCCCTCCAATCACTTTCGACTATTAAAGGGGACTAGCCCTTTGAATTTCCAATTGAACGAGCCTTTTTGAACCAATCACTTTCAACTATTAAAAAGGGCACAAGCCACTCCAATTTTCAATCAAATGAACCCTTTTCGAAATTTCTACGACAACTCCTTCGATACGAAGTGCCCTGGTCTAAGACCAAGAAACCAAAAAAAAAAATACATTGTGCCAACATCGTTCCTTACTTAGGCAGCGCTTTTTTTTAATTTTTTTAATTTTGGACATTTATTAACTTTGTGCTTTTTGACTTGACATAGCCACACTACAATCTTAATGAGTAATCATGGTTAATATTTAATTGTTTAGAATCATTCCCTAACTAATCCCTTAATATCCTGGGATGTAAGAGGCATAATGTATCTAACCAAAGTTGGGTGCAAACATACTGTTGGAAAATGCTTGTGTGATTCTGACTTCTATTGGGTTTGAAATTCCCACTGTTAATTAAGAATGAATTAACTAACCATTTTATTTTTCATCTATGCTTTAAAATGAGCCTTAGGTGAGTATTGAGTATTATCTGCAAAATATGAGCTTATTTTATTTATTTTTTTGGTATTTTTTTATGTTAATGATTTATAATCATTAAAATATAAACATTCATAACCATTCTCTTCATAACTCGTGAATGACTATGCGCAAAAAAAAAACATCTCAGAATTGAATATGATGTAACTCCCTCTCCCCTTTTGTTGCTAAAAATATAGATTTGTGGAAACAGTGTCTGCGTTTAAAAAAGATTGAACGCGACGTGTTGTTGATTACAAAAAGAAATGTAGGCCTAATATAAAGCAATATTTAAAGGACATGTGTTAGAAGGTCGTATACATACAAAGGGTGTGACCCTTGGAGAGATTATGGGGTTTCTCCTTGGATGGCAAATGTACCAAGAGTTTCGTTTTGGTACAATTTATTTTTTTAATTTGCTTTTTTTTATTTAAGAAAAATTGGTTGTTTAAAATAGAGCATGCAGTGGTGAAACATCACCATAACAACTAGGAAGTTGAGGCCTTGCTCAGGTTTGTCTAATTCAAGGTTGTCTAGCTCTCTATAGTATTGATGTAAATATAAGGATTAATTTGTTGTTACTTTGCCATAATACATGCATGATAGAGAATTCTCCCTCTATGGTTAGGCTAAAGGACCTTCCATATGAATTTTGAAAATTTAGGCCTAAATTTGCAGTTTTGTAGCCTCTGGGATAATCCTATTATTTTTTTTTTCCTTGTAGCAAAAAATCAAAGTTTTGTTTACCTGTGTGTAACTGGTCACATTGCTCTGGATTTCCACTGCAACATGGATGAAGGGGTATACTAAGTCAAAGCTTGGAAGGGTAGGAATGGGATGTCCTTAGAATTTTTCTGGGTGAAGAGAAAATAAGAAAATGTTTATGGAAGGAGGAAAAAAAGCTCTCATAGTTTTTTTATATATCCTTTTCTCAAGTTTTCTGAGGGGTGACAAGGGCCCTCCATCGGGGCTGGTCAAATAAATATTATAATTTCCCCAAATAATGGCATATTAATTATATTTTTTTACAAATAATATTTACAGTGACATAATTCATGAAAATTGAGGGGGGGACAAAAGTGTACTTTTCAAAGTTTTGTTGTTTTTTTAATGGAATTACCCAAAAAAAAACATTTTTCAATGAAAATACTAAATAATGCATTTTTCAGAATTTATAAAGGGCAAAGTAATTAAATAATGGAATATCTTCCTCGTCCTTAAAAAGATGGGAGTGGGATTTCCCTCTCTAAATGAGCTCAAAACCATTACAGAGGAGTTTGGACCACAGAGGCTAGGAATAGTTTGACGCTACATCATTATTTCAAATCCAATTTTTGTTTCTTTGTCTTAAAACTTGTCCTCTTGTTTTACTGCTAGATTTTATATGAGACAGTTTTGAATCTAATACCATTATTAAATAAAAAAAAAGGTTTTTTTAACTGAAAGTAAGGAGCGACATTAAAACTTAAAACGAACAGAAATTATTCCGTATATGAAGGGGCTGTCCCCTCCTCAATACCTTGCTCTTTACGCTAAAGTTTTTTATTGTTTTAAAAAATAAAGTTGTGTGACAGATTCAAACTTTAGCGTAAAGAGCGAGGTATTGAGGAGGGGACAGTCCTTTTCATATACGGAGTAATTTCTGTTCGTTTTAAGTTTTAATGTCGCTCCTTACTTTCAGTTAAAAAAAAAACTGTTTTTTTTTAAATTTAATTTCTGGACGTTTTTGAATTAATGCAGCTTTGATTTTGGCTCACCGTACATGAATAATTAAAACGAAATTTGCATATTAATTTTCCTTTTTTGGCTAATTGGCTTTCTCGAAATTTTGTTCTGACGTAACTTACTAATTAACTCACGTAACGAACTTCTATATTCGTATGTTTTATTACGTATATTAGGGAGTTTGCCCCCTAGTTTTTTGCTCTTTACGCCGAAGTTCGAGTTTTGTTCGAATCACAAAGGCCGGTTAATTAGAATAGATAGCTCTTCTGAAACTATTAAAAAAAAACTTTAACGAAAAGGGCGAGGTATTGACTAGGGGGCGAACCCCCCTCATATATGTAATAATTTATGTTTGTTTTAAGTTTTAATGTTGCTCCTTACTTTCAGTTGAAAAAACTAGTTTTTTGTATTTAATTTCTGATCGTTTTTTAAATAATGCTGGGAAATCCGGCGCCCCCTTCATAGAAATGTCCCTTCCCCCAAGGAAACATCCTCCATGGAAGGATCCTCCCCCGTAACCCCCTCCTCCGACCCCCCCCCCCATCAGAAAAAATCCCTCCTGAAACGTCTTTATACTTCCCATTAACCAATACTAAATGTAAACAATAGGCAAAGTTCATAACTTCCAGCCCTTCCCTCGGGAACTGTTGGGGATTAAGTCATCCTCAAAGACTTATTTATTAAATTTTCGACTATACTGAACAAAATGGCTATCTCAAAATTTTGGCTGTGTTAATTTGGGAAAAAAATTGAGCGTGGGAGGGGGCTAAGTTGCCCTCCAGTTTTTTTGGTCACTTAAAAAGGGCACTAGAACTTTTATTTTCCGTTCAAATGAGCCCTCTTACGATATTCTAGGACTACTGGATCTATACGATCACCCCTGGGGAAATAAAAAAAAAAAACAAACACGCATCCATGATCTTTCTTTTGACAAAAAATACAAAATTCCACATTTTTGCAGATAGGAGCTTGAAACTTCCGCAGTCGGGTTTTCTGATACGCTGAATCTGATGGTGTGATTTTCATTAAAGTTCTCTGACTTTTTGGGGGTGTTTCCCCCTTTTTTCGAAAATAAGGCAAATTTTCTCAGGCGCTTAACTTTTGATGGTTAAAACTAAACTTAATGAAACTTATATGTTTGAAATCAGCATAAAAATCTGATTCTATTAATGTATCTATGGGTATCAACATTCCGGTTTTTAGAGTTTCGGTTACTATTGAGCCGGATCGCTCCTTGCTTACAGTTCGTTACCGCGAACTGTTTGACAACTCTGTAAAATGGCTAATGCTTCTATCCTCCAAGGACTAAGGACAAAGACAATGATTTAGTTTTGCAAATGCTTATTAGGGAGAAGACAATATTTGGGTCTGGTGGAAGTGGTTCTTAGAAATGGGGAAAATGAAGGCTGTATTAAGAAATTTTATTTAATCCCCTCTGTACGTTCAGGTGCATTCATTAGCTACTTGTTTGTGTATTTGAGTGTAGTACTGATGGAAGTTTTTTAATTTTTTGGTGAAATAGTCCGTTCTTTAATTTTTTCCCAGAAATGTTCAGTGACATTCCTGACAAAAGATTATCTATCTTTACCCCTTTTTGGCACAGGTATGAGGATAACCCCCCTCCCTTCCAATTGCATTTTTTAAAATAGTGTGGATTTTGTTTCATCAACAGAGAAAACCAGCACCAAAATCATTGTTTTGTATACACTTATTTTATTATGTTGACTCCCCCCTCCATTCTTTAATGAAAACTCAAGATTACCATCAAGTTGTCACATATGGACTTAAACAGTTTCATTATTATAGGCTAAACTCTGGGAAATTTCTAGTAATCCTTTTAGATACTAGGTCTTATTTGTTCATGTTATGTTTCAGGTCCAAACTGTTTCGAATAGCACCCTGCAATCATTCGATTGTGATGAAACAGATATGTGCAGATTGTGGAGTGGACTTCAGGGACATGATTAACAAAGGCTTGATGCATCCACCTGCTGTGGCTATGGTGCACAACATTCCAGAGTTGATGATTACCATGGAGGTAAATGTAGTTTAGAATCTTTAAATGATAGATATATAGTTATACTATATAGATAGACATATTTCAAACAAATAACCAAAACTATTCAATAAATAATGTCACCAATCCCCACAAAGGCTAATGGACTAAAAAGGAGGAGGATCATGAAACAAAATATTTAAACATTAAACATCTAAGCATGTACCATTCAAAACATTTGGTCATAAAAGACAGAGGGGGAGAGAGAGCTCATTTAGATTTAATAAACCTACAAGTCAGTTTATTCCATATGGGATTCTACAGACCCAGCAAAAGATACATTTTTATTTAGAGAGAAAAGGGGTTTTATTAAAACAAAAATAGAACACATTAACAACAAAACCCAAAGTTTATTAAACTTGTATGGGCAGACATCACCCTTTACAAGACCCTAAATACACAATTACTACCAGCCATCTCTAGCCCCCCCCCCCAAAAAAAAAGGCAAAAAAATAAATAGTAATAAAATAAATAAAAATAAACGAAATAAATTAATTTCTAAAAATTTCACGACCTAATTGGATACTGAAGACACAAAATTAAAAATCATTCTTCTATTCTACCTCCTCGTCGCCCTCCCAAAAAAAAGTGTCACAATCACTCGAGAGAAAATTCGCTTGGCTAGGATTAAAACTCATATGTAGACAAACACTGTCCTTTTAGTTTACTGCGAAATTCAATTAGCTCATCAATTGTTGAAATTGCCTGAGGTAATGGTTCCCACACCCGAGGGCCAACATGTCTTATGGAAAAAAAAACGGACCGCTTTGTAATAACCGGAGGTCGCCGAACTAGTGTCGATGCTCTAGTCGAGTAATTATGAAAATTAACACCACTTGTAAACATTTCCCTAAAACACTCAGGTAATAACGCGTGTGTATATTTAAACATAAAAAGAGCATTATAAAAACGGAATAATCCAGCAATCGGTAATATATTTACTTGATTGTATCTATGTCTAACAGACATATTATGATTATCTCCAGTTAAAACACGTAGGGCATTATTTTGTAAACTTCTGAGGGGACGAAGGTGAGTTAAAAACGTACTTGGCCACACAAGACAACCATTTAGAAGGTATGGGCGAACAAAAGAAAAATAAAGCAATCTCATAATATCTTTTGGAAAAAAAGTGCTTCAGTTTCCTCATCATCCCAACATTTCTTGCAACCATGCCACTAACACGTGAAATGTGCTCTTTGAAGTTAAGGCTCTCATCAACAATCACCCCTAGATACTTTGTCGAAACTTCCCGAGGCAGAATATTTTCACCGAACTGTATTTTGTCAATCCAAGGGTAGTAATTGCTATTCTCCCGTACATTACAAAATGGGATTTGGCATGGTTTAGCTGAAGTCTGTTAACCCTTATTCATTTGTCAATGTTTAACATGCCAGTCTGAATATTCTGTATAAGCATTTCCCCGGTTTTTGCAGCAACAGTTAGATGCGTGTCATCAGCAAAATAAGGCAAAATAGATTTTGATGCTCCAGTATCACTAGATTTTAAATCAAAAGACAGTCCATTGATAGCATTTCGTAGGTCATCAATATATATACGAAACAACAGTGGCCCCAAAACAGGCCCTTGAGGGACACCGAATTCAACACTTTTAACTTGCGATTTGATTTCACCAGCACTGACAAACTGTTTTCGACCTTGGAGAAAAGATTCCAATAGACGATAAAACATACCTCGAAAACCACAATTGCTCAGCTTCACCAGAAGAATTCCATGGTTCACAAAAAATTTAAACATACAAACACAATGCCACATTTTTATAACCAACTCAAAAAAAGAACTAAATTAAAATCAATTAACCTACTAATAAGAAAGCAAAAAGACACTTGATAAAAGCAAGTCCAAAATATAGGGAACAAAAATAACATGATAAATAGATAAAAATTATTTCTAACAATTTATAGATTTAAACTGACTTTTAAAAAATCCACCACCTTATGTTTAAAGGAGCCTAAGAAATTACAGCCCTGTGTGACAGCTGGAAGTGTATCCCATACCCTTGAAAATGCAATCAAAGGTCTAGAATCAAATCAAATGGAAGCTGTGGAAGGGACTTCTATGTCGTCAGAACACTGGTAGTGTGACAAGCTGCCAGATACAAAAAAGGCTGTAAGATGTAAAAGATTTAAGAGGGGTTTAACAACAGATGGATTGCCAACTTTATAGCTAGTCCAGCCTTCTCATGAAGAAATGCTGTACTCTGCAAATTTGACTGAAAAGTAGACAAAAAGAAGAGGGCTAAATAGTACCAACTGAATAGCCCGCCTGCTGTGAATTAGAAGAAGAAGTAGAAAACCATATGGTAGGACAATTAGAAATAAATGATTGGATCAAGGTGAACAATCAAGGAGACGCTGTATGATAGATCTGGGAAATGTATGCTTCAGCTTAAGTAAGATGCCAAGATTCCTGGAAATCTTAGCTTTTACTGTGTTAATGCAGGGCTTCATAAGTTTCACTGCTCTTCACAAGTTTCACTGCTCTTCACAAGTTTCACCAGTACATCTCAGACTGAGGAGCCTTTGATCTATACAATGTTTAACGAGATTTATCTTCTTGTACTAGTTCTGATGGCAGATGTGTGAAGCCAGAAGTTTTATTCGAGGTGAAAAGAAAGAATGCAGTTGAAACGAGCGTCTTTTACTGAAGGAACTCGTACCTGCCTCTTGAAAGTATTGAAGTTGGACTAAGTAATGTTGTGGAAAGATTTGAACAAAGAAGACACAATACACTTTAGGTCAAAGGTGAAAGGTTGCTGCGTCAAAGCATATTTTGATAAAATCGCACTTAAATTCAGGATCGGTTTAAAGTATTTTCATTGCATCACACCAGAGCTAGAAAACAGAAAACCAAAAAGAAGTGTAGAGGATATTGTAAAGATTCCCACATTTATGCCCTTTGAATCTCCTGTTGAATGACTCTGCAACGAGTGGAGGTTTTTAAAGTTAAACAATGATCCTTTTCCTGCTAATGAAAGTGCTCTAATCAGCCATTTCTGGAGCAATTTTTGTTCAAGGCAATGTCTGGTGAAGCAAAATATCCGACTGCTGCTAAGGTATTAAAATATTGCCTCAGTTTTTTCATATGGTAATGTGGACATTAAGATGTTTATATGTTAAGCATCTATGATGTTTAATGTCAGAATGATTGTTTGTAATGAAATGAAATGTCAAAAATTGACCTGAATCGCTCCCTATAAAAAGGAGCTATTTCAACTTGCCCACAGCGCCAGTGCAAGCATCAAGGCATATCTAGAGGTAGAAGAATTGGAGAAAGCATAAGAAGATCATGAGAAATAACTTGCAGAAGAAGAGAGGCTTGAGAAGGAGGAAGAAGAGATGTTAGCTGGTGAAGAAGTTAAACTATACGAGCTCGAATTGAATATTCTTGAGAAAAGGAAAGTCAGTCATGATAAACGCAAAGTTGCTGAGAAGTTAGCTTAGGAGGCTAATGGGAGACTCCAGAAAGTCATTAAGAATAGACTTCACTGAAATGGGCCTAGACCAAGCTATGCAAGAAGGTGCATAAAAAAAAACCTGAAGAGGAGCAAGCAAAGGCCAAAGAAACTTAGGCCTGGCAAAGAACCCTTGACAAGAGAAAGTGGTAATTCATGTATAAGGTATCAAAAAAAAAAAAAAATTAAAGGAGAAGCAGTGGTTTACCCAAAGATTACTAACCATCGTTTTATAACAATAATTGAAATTGGTTTTTGACCTATTGAGCTTGGTTTTTTCTTTGGCAAAAAACACCTTACCAAGTACTTTTTTTTTGTCAGATTTTAGGACATTGAAAGTCAGATTTCTTTTTTCAAATTTTTTTTTAGTAGCTCTGTAATATGGAATTTGTAAGGCGGCTTCTCATCAAGACGGATTCGAAGGAATTTGACATAACCAATTTCAGATCCAAGGAGAGTACCGCATGAAGTATGTATCACATGAATACTTGGGAAAGCTGTAGAAATCCATGAAAAAAACTTAGACATAGAAACATTAAGAATCAAAAAGTTCACATTGAATCATGAAAGAACCCTCTCAAGTAGAATAATTTTTCTCTATTGAAGCTTTATCAAATGCTGCCGTAGATTATGTACTGTCTACAGCAAATGCAACTATGCTGTCATTGGAATCTGACTGGAACTTGCGCTCAGCAGCACGAATGGAATGATACAAACGGCAGAAAAATTTTTAAATTCACATTTTTATTGCATAAAAAGATCATTAATATAAATCAATAAAGTTTTCGGCCCAGGATAGACCCCTTGTAGGACTCCAGTCACAACCTCAAAGTCATTTAAGGGGTTCTCGCCAATCAAAATCTTCCTACTCGAAAGTTACGAATGGAACCAAGAGTGAGGGGTTAATCGCACTCCAATGTGGCCAAGTTTTCTTTGAAGAAAGCCATGTGTTAAGGAGTTGAATGCCTTCTTTACATCCAAAAAAAGAGCAGCTTGGATTTAATAAGTATATAAAGCCGAATAAATGAAACTAAGGAGCGAAGCACATGTATGCTCTGTTGAATCACCGTCACAACACCCAAATTGAAATTCATGAATAAACCGTTTGGATCAAGAAAGATTTTGAGTCTTGATAGCTTGGAATTTTCAAAAATCTGTTGAACAGTGGCAGGATAGAGATTGGTCTTTAGTTTGAATAATCCTTTTTAAAGAACTATTACACTTGCACTTTTGAGTTGTTTTTGGAAAGTACCAAGATTAAAAGAAGCTTGAACAAGCACAGGTAAGAGCGAAAGAATTGTTGGTAAATAGAACTTGATAATTTTATTAGGAATTATCTGTGCCTGACGAAGAAGCACTCTGTAGGGAAGATGTAATCTTACAGATTTTGGTCTATGTTACAGGCTCCAGTGCCGTTGATTTTATAGAATTGTAGGCCTAAATAAGACTTGTAATCCGGATCAGAAGATGCTGAAGAAATAACCGCTGCAGTGGTTTTCCCAACACTAGAGAAATAGGACGCTAGCTGAGCTAAAAATCAGACTTTAATCACCGAATGATTGACTTGATTTATTGACAAAATAAAAAAAAAATACATTCACTTATTGATTTAAAGATATTCCTGTAACTCTTATATCCATCTCAGGGGACGCACTTGAGAAGTAGCTTTCTGCTTTTTTCAAAAACAATTCTTTCTTCTCCAGCTTTTGAATAAACCCTGAGGCATCCAACAGTTTAAAGACCGATATTTTTTTGCCGATCCCGCGAAGACTAGGGGTTGTATCTGACTCAGGGTTAGACTCATCCCACACTTGTTCAATCAAGCATAGTGTTAAACGTATGCAATGCAGGTATACTTAACGCAGGATCAGGAAGGTCTAATTTCAAAAATATGGAAAGAGGTCTGAAATGTCGTTAACTTAGACACAGCTACGAAGAAATGGTAAAGAATAAAAAAAAAATAATATCAGTTACCGGTAGAGTAACTGTTTTCTCAGTTGCTCTAGTATAAGCGTCGTTGGCAGCGTACCATAAGAAGGCATTACAGCAAGAAAGTGTATCGACATAGCCGAACATCCAAAAGATTTAAAAATCACCCGTAATAAGCCTGTCAAATCGCTGGTTTTCAACCAACTCCATTGTTTCATTAAAATTATTTTAAAAATTAGGGAAAGTACCGCTTGAAGCTCGAAAAACTTCCCCAGATAACCAGTTTTTTTCTGGAGACTGAATCTTTAATCAACAGTGATTCCAAAACTCTTTCTGTATTCCAAGGAAGATCTTTACGAATGAAATATACAAAATTATCCAACAACACAGGAGTCGGTTTAATAAAATAGTGTAATTACCTGGACCAACATGACTAAACATGGAAGATTACTTCGCCAGGTTCTTCCAGAGCCCCGCCCTGCCTAACCAGAATCAATGAAAACATGACTTCTAGTTAAATGATTTATGTGAAAACTGTACTCAAGATTCAAGAAAAAGAATAGGAAAGAGAAGATAAAAGGAAAGTAACTTAGTAAGAAAAAAAAAACGCTGAAACTTGAGCCAACAGGAGTGAATGGAAAGGAAAAAATACTGAAGCTGGAAGTTATAGGAGTGGATGTAAGGAAAAAACGAAAATAAAAATGGTTGGCAACTATGCAACTGAAATATAAATAACTGTGACTCAATTTCAATGGCTACAGGGAAAATTTGGATGGTGAATAAAATAAAGAAAACAAAAACTAAAAGACGTTACTACACAGAATACATATCAAAACAAAAAGAATAATAAAGAGAGGGGGGAAGGAACGACAAAAATTATCATTCCAGGTCATCTAGTGACCTGATTCATCAACCTACAGCTCCACCCTGAAACTTCATCAAAAATTCAATCCTTGCTTGACCACGCATTTCTGTTACCATAATGCTCATGTGCTGCATTCAAAGGATCTTGGTTTTTTTTTTTTGTAAGGTTCTCCAGCACAAAAATATTTGATTTTGCGAGCTACGTATTGCAGTGAACACAAAGTCTGCTATTTCTCCAGAATTAAAATTCGCTACTATATAGGCGATTTTATCTAGCTGTTTTGATTCTAGGTTCAATGTGAATCTGGTAGCACTAACAAGGTCATTCGGAATAACATTAGAGAGTTCCATACGGTTACGAATTAGTCATTAAACGGCATCCTTCACATTCATTCCAGGTTTATGTTTTAAGCTATTAAAAAGTAGAGGGTCCAATTTTGTCTCTGGCTCAATATCGTTGATGCTTGATTCCATCCCAGCTGTTCTGTTTTCCAGCGGGTCAATTTGGCTTACTTCTTCCATTATCGTGTCAAACTTCCAGAACATACGATTTCATTGACATCCAAGTTCTATTCTAGATTTAGCCATAACGAAATAGTCTATAGCTCACGCTTGTTTTTTTATTTAATATCTCATAAACGTGACGGCTACAATGGATAACGGGCAGAATTTGCTAGAACCACATTTCCAACTTTTCAGTCGCTCATCTCGATAATAAATAACAACCCAATATAAGGTTAAACAAACAACTTACCGATTTGTGGGGCTGGCTCCCAATAATAGTGGCGGTCACCTTAAATCAATAAAAAAATAGAAAAAATAAAGTCAATAAAACCTGTAAATTGTCCAAGAATATCTAAAGCGCGCTTCTCACACGATTGACAACTGTGAGTGTAACTTGAAAGATCACATAAATTAAAAAAGAGGTAAAGGATGCGGCACTAGACCCTTAAGGTCCAAACCGGCGGTGCTGATCTCCGTTTCGTGGCCCTTCAGCCAGGAAGTGCAATGGGGGGCTGGGGGCCAGCCAACCTATGCTTTCGCAAACCCTTCCTGTTTACCTTCCCCAGATTTCTCCAGGTACCCATTTAGAGCTGGGTTGACTCTGGCTAAGCTTACAGGGTCACACCACTGACCCGCGTCCCAAACTAAGAAACTGACCACACCAGGGATCGAACCCGAATTCACGGATTCTCAGCCCAGCGCGCGTCCACTTAGCCAGAACGGCTTGCCATTGCGCGTCACATAAATTATGTCAAGTTTCAGCCGTAGCCAGAAAGCTACAAGCAGTTGGTCACTGATTTAACTATTTTCAGTATTTTTACTGAAATGGTTCTACGGATTTTTACTAATGATTCCTAATTATTTCTTAACTCGTAATAACTTCCAAACAGGTTTCAAAGTTTCTCCAGCTTAGATGTTTGCTTGTCAAATGCTTAAAAGATTCTGAATTATAAAATTGGGAATATAGCGCAAACTATTTCTTTTGCCAAAACCTTGTGCTTATTATTAAACTAATTGTCCTTATCATGACTGCCACCATTCTTAAGGCCTATAATTTGGTCTGGGACCGAAGTCGCAGGCCGGAATTTCAATTTTAGCAACATACTTTAGCTGCCTGAGCAAGAGGTAATAATTATGAATTAAGTCCGTTTTTAGATAATTTTCAATTCATAGTGGGCGTGTTATGTCTTATTGTAACCAGAATGGAATATGCTGTATATGTTGGGTTATATAGTTACCATCAACGAAGAAACAAAACCTAATTTTAGTCAACAATGAAGCCTATGAACGTAAAATTAACACAAAAAACTGAGGTCTTGTTGTCCTCTCATTTGAATCTTATTTGCATAGTAATGAAAACAAAATGTTTTTGAATAGCGTTTCTCCTTTATCATTTAAAAAATGGAAGTAATGCTAAATTAGTAAATTTTCATGAAAAAAATAAGTTCTTGCAACTAGTTTTAGTTTTACTGGCTTTAATTTTTATTTATGATTTCTTCTTTTTAAATTCAATTTTTGATAGGTCAATAAAATTGTTATTAAAAAGGATTTTATAATGCTATTAAAAAAATTACTGTGAATTGAATGTTAGGCTTGAAATAAATAGAATTTTCATCAAATTAGAGTAGGAATGCTGCTAATTCAAACACCCTCTTGAGGTGAAAATGTCATTTGTGCTGAAATGAAAAAATCAAAATGATAGTATTTTTTCCTGGGTAAATTTTGTTAAAAAAAATTGTTTATAGCAGCTATTTTAAAAAGGCCCTTGATTTCTCACTGTTTTCCTGCTTCTAATCAGTTTTTATAATCTATTCAGTTTTTCAATGAAGTACAAAATGTACTTTCACTTTTTGGAAGTTTTGAGGGGGTACCAACAACATATTTATCTCTGGTTATTTCAGTTGGTTTAAATTTGCATCATTGTTCGTTATAATTCATGTTCATTCTTGTTTTAACTTCTAATTAGCTCTTTATTTTTGGTGAAACAATATGTTTTTTAATTTAATATTTTGAAAAGTTTGTAATTATCAATTATGATGACGGCGTCAATGTGACTATGGTGGTGGCATCATATATTATGGTGATGACATCAATTTTTTCACTTGGACGTCATGAAAATTCAGTTTAGTACCATAAGATCGTAGTTAAGCTGGTTTTTCCCCGTGCTAATATTCAGGGAAGAAACAGAACATTTGAAAAATCTTTTTTTTCTGTGTTACTTAAGAAAGAAATTAATTACACATTCTAAGCATTTTATGGCTTTTTTAAGTGTCAGTGCTTTTAGCTTAGTTTCTGTATTTTTTTTTTTTTTTTAGGAGGCTGAAAGAATTGGAAAGGAAGAACAAAGGAATCTTCTTAAACAGAGGAAGCTAGTATTATTGTTGGACTTGGATCTAACATTAATCCACACAACAAATGATGAAAATATAAATCCAAATATGAAGGTAAGCTAATGCGAGTTTTAAGTTAGATTTGAATTAAATTTGGACAGGACTAGATTGAATAAATGTGGAGCCCTATGGATTTTTTGCGGTACCCTCTCTATATATTAGAAATTTAAATAAAACATACATACGTAAGGTAGTTCAAGTACGTAGTGCAAAATCTCTCTAATATAGGACTATCCCTTTTACTGTTATCAGTCTCCTACAATATAAAGTATATATTATATAGTAATAAATATATTAATAAATCTCATCCAGCAATGCATACTTAAAATTAATGTATTTTTAATTATTTGAATAACTCATAATTTATCCCTCATTGTCAAAAACAATTTCCTTTAGGTTTCAAAATCTTTTTTCTTTGTTCGTTTTATGGTAGCACGGGGCCCTTCCAAATGCGGTGCCCGATCGCTCTTTATCTGTCCCTGAATATGGACTCAATGCTGCAACTTTGAATCCACAACCACGATTATCCAACAGAGAAAATTGCGTTAGCTCGGCCATGTCCTCAGAAGACCCGGCGACCGTGTCATCAACAGTGTTGCTACCGCTTTAAAATAAACAGCACCAGTTTTCCGACTAAAGTTGCACCACAAAAGATTAATGGTAACTAGATGGTACAAATCTGAACAGCAAGCTAAAAATTTTCTCTAACAAGAAGAAAATTTTTGATAAAATTGTAACAGATATCCGAGCCAGAAAGGAGGCAGTAAAACCGAAATGTACAGGAAAATTTGATTGTACTGAAACATTTCTAATTGTACCAAGGTGTCCAAATTATAACAAAAACGATACAATTGTGCCGACGGATTGTTCTGGGTACCCGGCTGAGTAACCGTATTTCAAACAGTAGGCTATATGAAAAGCGTGGCTCAATCCTACTTTCTAGGGCTATAATGAAAGAAAGGTTGAGATGTCTAGGGCACGTTCTGTGGATGAAGGATAACAGATTGCCGAAGATTGTTTTTTTCGGCCAACCGTCTAGGGCTAAACGGAAAGCAGGTCGTCCGCGGTTGGGGTGGGAGGGTGTCATAAAGAAAAATTTAAAGGAAATGGGAACTTCTTGGGAGGGCGTAAAGAGGGAGGCTTTAAATACATTGGGATGGAGGAGGAGTGTGTGTAGCTGTTTTGGCCTCAGGCGGCTTGGTGCTGCGGTGAGTTGTTTGTATTAGTAGTAGTAGAGTGGCCAATGCTGGTCACCAAGCAAGTGCTTGTTGCTGCTCTGTTACCAGATTGGTGTCTTCTGGATGCTGGATGAGTCTGTAATTCAGTACAGATAACTTAATTAGGTTTGGGCCAGTGACCCTCGAGTATTTTGATTTGTGGCTCCCTGTCTACTGCTTTTCAAGGCTCCTTATGTTAGTTTCTAATTATTAGAGTGTGCAAAATGGTCAATAATAGTGTTCCTTACCTCATGTTTATGCAGCTGCTACAGGATGTTCCGCGTTTGACTATTAAATGTGCTCGATGTGAGGTTTGTGCCGAGTTTAAATACCATCAAATTCGTCGGGTTTCTAGTACTTTGGGAACGCTCTAGAAAAGTTTCTTTGGAAGTACGACTAGGACAACTATCAACCAATCAAATCCAAGAATCCCTGGTAGTGAGAGGAGAGGAAAAAGGACCCTTGTCAACTGCAATTGTGAAGTTGGAATTTGGAAACAGCATGTACTTCAAATGGGACTAATTTTGAGCTAATTCTAGAATCGGCATTGTAGGACTGACTCTGTAAAACTAAAAAGTTTAAAAGAATAGGAAGATAATTGTGCGAACTAAGATTAGAATATTGGAAGCTACGGTGATGACAGTGGTCAAGTATGGTTCTGAAGCATGGGTGATCCGAAAAACGGAGGAGATTTGCTTAATGTTTTCCAGGGAAATTGCCTACGGGTTGTTTTGGGCCCCCGACTGAGTAACCGTATTTCAAACAGTAGGCTGTATGAAAAGTGTGATTCAGTCCCACTTTCTAGGGCTATAATGAGATAGAGGTTGAGATGCCTAGTTAATACACGTTCTGTGGATGAAGGAATACAGATTGCCAAAGATTTTCCTTTTCGGCCAACCGTCTAGGGCTAAACGGAAAGCAGATCGTTTTCGGTTGAGTGGGAGGATGTCGTAAGAAAAGACTTCAGGGAAATGGGGACTTCCTGGGAGGATGTAAGGAGGGGGCTTTGAATAGATTGGGATGGAGGAGGAGTGTGCGTAGCTGTGTTGGCCTCAGCCGGCTTGGTGCTGCGGTGAGTTGTTTGTAGCAGTAGTAGTATCAAGTTTGGTGTTTTGAATCAAAATTTAACAGCATATAAGAATTTATCTGATTTTTTAATGGGGGGGTAACCCCCCAAATAGGGCTGCAGTGACTATTTTATATGTTTCTTGTTAAGTATTTGCATGGAACCATTAGTTGCAAATCTTGGGAATGATTTCATTGAAGCTTAAATTACGCACTGCATAAGAGATTGTGTCCCCGCTAGATATTGATTTCGGTTATTTTGTGTAATATGTCAGCAATTTTGACCGAAGTGTTACTGAGTGAAAATCCTGAAATGGCTAGTCGGTTGACAACTACTGAAAACTTCCGTCGAAACCTCTCAGTTTCTGATAAGATTCGGCAACAAAATTCTGCTTTAACCCATTAAGCCTCAATTCTGCATTCAACTTTGAGGCCAAAGCTAGGTGGGTACTGTATGCAAAATCATGCAGGCCCTAGTATGCAAATACCTTCCAGATCTGTCTATCCTTTTAAATATATTGATCTTGAATGTAACCATTTTTGTTTATAAAATGAGACTGATTCCATCATACTACGCTATCTAAGAATTTCTGTAAGATCCCATTTCAAACAAATTCCATTAAAAAAAATCAACCAGGTCTAATTCCTAACGATTTTCTGTTGCTGTAGCTCCTTCCTTGAAAAACTTCAGTTTCACACTTTTCTCTATGCCCTGTTGTGAATTCACAAGGACTACCATGCCAAGACTTTAATTAAAATTTATTAAATTCAATTAATTAAAACGTTAGTGTTTATTAAATTAACAATGAAGTTTTTTTTTAATCAGGGTAGTTTTAAAAATGAAAATATTTGAGAGACCTGGGTTAAGTTGAACACGGGACCTAAAATAATTTAATATCTTAAGGTCGTTTGATACCTTAAAGAATCATCCTGTCTCGTCCATCACAAGCTTTTATAATTTTTGTGGCCCAACTGTTCAGAATTAATTTGGTGGTTTTTCCATAACCATAACCATAATTGGCCGTAGTTTTACTTGCTGAAAAGATTTTGCATGTGGCGTTTATTTTATAAAAAATCATCCAATTTTTTCATAATCATTGTTTGCGATGACGTATCTACGAATGTTTTTCCTGTACTATTCATGTTTCTAAATTCAGATCGCTAAATTTTTTTGTTTTTTTTTTTAATCAGGGTAGTTTTAAAAATGAAAATATTTGAGAGATCTGAGTTAGGTTGAACACGGGACCTAAAATAATTTAATATCTTAAGGTCGTTTGATACCTTAAAGAATCATCCTGTCTCGTCCATTACAAACTTTTATAATTTTTGTGGCCAAACTGTTCAGAATTAGTTTGGTGGTTTTTCCATAACCATAACCATAATTGGCCGTAGTTTTACTTGCTGAAAAGATTTTGCATGTGGCGTTTATTTTATAAAAAATCATCCAATTTTTTCATAATCATTGTTTGCGATGACGTATCTACGAATGTTTTTCCTGTACTATTCATGTTTCTAAATTCAGATCGCTAAATTTTTTTTTTTTTTTTAATCAGGGTAGTTTTAAAAATGAAAATATTTGAGAGATCTGAGTTAGGTTGAACACGGGACCTAAAATAATTTAATATCTTAAGGTCGTTTGATACCTTAAAGAATCATCCTGTCTCGTCCATTACAAACTTTTATAATTTTTGTGGCCAAACTGTTCAGAATTAGTTTGGTGGTTTTTCCATAACCATAACCATAATTGGCCGTAGTTTTACTTGCTGAAAAGATTTTGCATGTGGCGTTTATTTTATAAAAAATCATCCAATTTTTTCATAATCATTGTTTGCGATGACGTATCTACGAATGTTTTTCCTGTACTATTCATGTTTCTAAATTCAGATCGCTAAATTTTTTTGTTTTTTTTTTTTTAATCAGGGTAGTTTTAAAAATGAAAATATTTGAGAGATCTGAGTTAGGTTGAACACGGGACCTAAAATAATTTAATATCTTAAGGTCGTTTGATACCTTAAAGAATCATCCTGTCTCGTCCATTACAAACTTTTATAATTTTTGTGGCCAAACTGTTCAGAATTATTTTGGTGGTTTTTCCATAACCATAAACCATGATTGGCCGTAGTTTTACTTGCTGAAAAGATTTTGCATGTGGCGTTTATTTTATAAAAAATCATCCAATTTTTTCATAATCATTGTTTGCGATGACGTATCTACGAATGTTTTTCCTGTACTATTCATGTTTCTAAATTCAGATCGCTAAATTTTTTTGTTTTTTTTTAATCAGGGTAGTTTTAAAAATGAAAATATTTGAGAGATCTGAGTTAGGTTGAACACGGGACCTAAAATAATTTAATATCTTAAGGTCGTTTGATACCTTAAAGAATCATCCTGTCTCGTCCATTACAAACTTTTATAATTTTTGTGGCCAAACTGTTCAGAATTATTTTGGTGGTTTTTCCATAACCATAACCATGATTGGCCGTAGTTTTACTTGCTGAAAAGATTTTGCATGTGGCGTTTATTTTATAAAAAATCATCCAATTTTTTCATAATCATTGTTTGCGATGACGTATCTACGAATGTTTTTCCTGTACTATTCATGTTTCTAAATTCAGATCGCTAAATTTTTTTGTTGTTTTTTTTTAATCAGGGTAGTTTTAAAAATGAAAATATTTGAGAGATCTGAGTTAGGTTGAACACGGGACCTAAAATAATTTAATATCTAAGGTCGTTTGATACCTTAAAGAATCATCCTGTCTCGTCCATTACAAACTTTTATAATTTTTGTGGCCAAACTGTTCAGAATTAGTTTGGTGGTTTTTCCATAACCATAACCATAATTGGCCGTAGTTTTACTTGCTGAAAAGATTTTGCATGTGGCGTTTATTTTATAAAAAATCATCCAATTTTTTCATAATCATTGTTTGCGATGACGTATCTACGAATGTTTTTCCTGTACTATTCATGTTTCTAAATTCAGATCGCTAAATTTTTTTGTTTTTTTTTTTTAATCAGGGTAGTTTTAAAAATGAAAATATTTGAGAGATCTGAGTTAGGTTGAACACGGGACCTAAATAATTTAATATCTTAAGGTCGTTTGATACCTTAAAGAATCATCCTGTCTCGTCCATTACAAACTTTTATAATTTTTGTGGCCAAACTGTTCAGAATTAGTTTGGTGGTTTTTCCATAACCATAACCATAATTGGCCGTAGTTTTACTTGCTGAAAAGATTTTGCATGTGGCGTTTATTTTATAAAAAATCATCCAATTTTTTCATAATCATTGTTTGCGATGACGTATCTACGAATGTTTTTCCTGTACTATTCATGTTTCTAAATTCAGATCGCTAAATTTTTTTGTTTTTTTTTTAATCAGGGTAGTTTTAAAAATGAAAATATTTGAGAGATCTGAGTTAGGTTGAACACGGGACCTAAAATAATTTAATATCTTAAGGTCGTTTGATACCTTAAAGAATCATCCTGTCTCGTCCATTACAAACTTTTATAATTTTTGTGGCCAAACTGTTCAGAATTAGTTTGGTGGTTTTTCCATAACCATAACCATAATTGGCCGTAGTTTTACTTGCTGAAAAGATTTTGCATGTGGCGTTTATTTATAAAAAATCATCCAATTTTTTCATAATCATTGTTTGCGATGACGTATCTACGAATGTTTTTCCTGTACTATTCATGTTTCTAAATTCAGATCGCTAAATTTTTTTTTTTTTTTTTTAATCAGGGTAGTTTTAAAAATGAAAATATTTGAGAGATCTGAGTTAGGTTGAACACGGGACCTAAAATAATTTAATATCTTAAGGTCGTTTGATACCTTAAAGAATCATCCTGTCTCGTCCATTACAAACTTTTATAATTTTTGTGGCCAAACTGTTCAGAATTAGTTTGGTGGTTTTTCCATAACCATAACCATAATTGGCCGTAGTTTTACTTGCTGAAAAGATTTTGCATGTGGCGTTTATTTTATAAAAAATCATCCAATTTTTTCATAATCATTGTTTGCGATGACGTATCTACGAATGTTTTTCCTGTACTATTCATGTTTCTAAATTCAGATCGCTAAATTTTTTTGTTTTTTTTTTTTAATCAGGGTAGTTTTAAAAATGAAACTATTTGAGAGATCTGAGTTAGGTTGAACACGGGACCTAAAATAATTTAATATCTTAAGGTCGTTTGATACCTTAAAGAATCATCCTGTCTCGTCCATTACAAACTTTTATAATTTTTGTGGCCAAACTGTTCAGAATTATTTTGGTGGTTTTTCCATAACCATAACCATGATTGGCCGTAGTTTTACTTGCTGAAAAGATTTTGCATGTGGCGTTTATTTTATAAAAAATCATCCAATTTTTTCATAATCATTGTTTGCGATGACGTATCTACGAATGTTTTTCCTGTACTATTCATGTTTCTAAATTCAGATCGCTAAATTTTTTTGTTTTTTTTTAATCAGGGTAGTTTTAAAAATGAAAATATTTGAGAGATCTGAGTTAGGTTGAACACGGGACCTAAAATAATTTAATATCTTAAGGTCGTTTGATACCTTAAAGAATCATCCTGTCTCGTCCATTACAAACTTTTATAATTTTTGTGGCCAAACTGTTCAGAATTATTTTGGTGGTTTTTCCATAACCATAACCATGATTGGCCGTAGTTTTACTTGCTGAAAAGATTTTGCATGTGGCGTTTATTTTATAAAAAATCATCCAATTTTTTCATAATCATTGTTTGCGATGACGTATCTACGAATGTTTTTCCTGTACTATTCATGTTTCTAAATTCAGATCGCTAAATTTTTTGTTGTTTTTTTTTAATCAGGGTAGTTTTAAAAATGAAAATATTTGAGAGATCTGAGTTAGGTTGAACACGGGACCTAAAATAATTTAATATCTTAAGGTCGTTTGATACCTTAAAGAATCATCCTGTCTCGTCCATTACAAACTTTTATAATTTTTGTGGCCAAACTGTTCAGAATTAGTTTGGTGGTTTTTCCATAACCATAACCATAATTGGCCGTAGTTTTACTTGCTGAAAAGATTTTGCATGTGGCGTTTATTTTATAAAAAATCATCCAATTTTTTCATAATCATTGTTTGCGATGACGTATCTACGAATGTTTTTCCTGTACTATTCATGTTTCTAAATTCAGATCGCTAAATTTTTTTGTTTTTTTTTTTTTAATCAGGGTAGTTTTAAAAATGAAAATATTTGAGAGATCTGAGTTAGGTTGAACACGGGACCTAAAATAATTTAATATCTTAAGGTCGTTTGATACCTTAAAGAATCATCCTGTCTCGTCCATTACAAACTTTTATAATTTTTGTGGCCAAACTGTTCAGAATTATTTTGGTGGTTTTTCCATAACCATAACCATGATTGGCCGTAGTTTTACTTGCTGAAAAGATTTTGCATGTGGCGTTTATTTTATAAAAAATCATCCAATTTTTTCATAATCATTGTTTGCGATGACGTATCTACGAATGTTTTTCCTGTACTATTCATGTTTCTAAATTCAGATCGCTAAATTTTTTGTTTTTTTTTAATCAGGGTAGTTTTAAAAATGAAAATATTTGAGAGATCTGAGTTAGGTTGAACACGGGACCTAAAATAATTTAATATCTTAAGGTCGTTTGATACCTTAAAGAATCATCCTGTCTCGTCCATTACAAACTTTTATAATTTTTGTGGCCAAACTGTTCAGAATTATTTTGGTGGTTTTTCCATAACCATAACCATGATTGGCCGTAGTTTTACTTGCTGAAAAGATTTTGCATGTGGCGTTTATTTTATAAAAAATCATCCAATTTTTTCATAATCATTGTTTGCGATGACGTATCTACGAATGTTTTTCCTGTACTATTCATGTTTCTAAATTCAGATCGCTAAATTTTTTTGTTGTTTTTTTTAATCAGGGTAGTTTTAAAAATGAAAATATTTGAGAGATCTGAGTTAGGTTGAACACGGGACCTAAAATAATTTAATATCTTAAGGTCGTTTGATACCTTAAAGAATCATCCTGTCTCGTCCATTACAAACTTTTATAATTTTTGTGGCCAAACTGTTCAGAATTAGTTTGGTGGTTTTTCCATAACCATAACCATAATTGGCCGTAGTTTTACTTGCTGAAAAGATTTTGCATGTGGCGTTTATTTTATAAAAAATCATCCAATTTTTTCATAATCATTGTTTGCGATGACGTATCTACGAATGTTTTTCCTGTACTATTCATGTTTCTAAATTCAGATCGCTAAATTTTTTTGTTGTTTTTTTTTAATCAGGGTAGTTTTAAAAATGAAAATATTTGAGAGATCTGAGTTAGGTTGAACACGGGACCTAAAATAATTTAATATCTTAAGGTCGTTTGATACCTTAAAGAATCATCCTGTCTCGTCCATTACAAACTTTTATAATTTTTGTGGCCAAACTGTTCAGAATTATTTTGGTGGTTTTTCCATAACCATAACCATGATTGGCCGTAGTTTTACTTGCTGAAAAGATTTTGCATGTGGCGTTTATTTTATAAAAAATCATCCAATTTTTTCATAATCATTGTTTGCGATGACGTATCTACGAATGTTTTTCCTGTACTATTCATGTTTCTAAATTCAGATCGCTAAATTTTTTTGTTTTTTTTTAATCAGGGTAGTTTTAAAAATGAAAATATTTGAGAGATCTGAGTTAGGTTGAACACGGGACCTAAAATAATTTAATATCTTAAGGTCGTTTGATACCTTAAAGAATCATCCTGTCTCGTCCATTACAAACTTTTATAATTTTTGTGGCCAAACTGTTCAGAATTATTTTGGTGGTTTTTCCATAACCATAACCATGATTGGCCGTAGTTTTACTTGCTGAAAAGATTTTGCATGTGGCGTTTATTTTATAAAAAATCATCCAATTTTTTCATAATCATTGTTTGCGATGACGTATCTACGAATGTTTTTCCTGTACTATTCATGTTTCTAAATTCAGATCGCTAAATTTTTTTGTTGTTTTTTTTTAATCAGGGTAGTTTTAAAAATGAAAATATTTGAGAGATCTGAGTTAGGTTGAACACGGGACCTAAAATAATTTAATATCTTAAGGTCGTTTGATACCTTAAAGAATCATCCTGTCTCGTCCATTACAAACTTTTATAATTTTTGTGGCCAAACTGTTCAGAATTAGTTTGGTGGTTTTTCCATAACCATAACCATAATTGGCCGTAGTTTTACTTGCTGAAAAGATTTTGCATGTGGCGTTTATTTTATAAAAAATCATCCAATTTTTTCATAATCATTGTTTGCGATGACGTATCTACGAATGTTTTTCCTGTACTATTCATGTTTCTAAATTCAGATCGCTAAATTTTTTTGTTTTTTTTTTTTAATCAGGGTAGTTTTAAAAATGAAAATATTTGAGAGATCTGAGTTAGGTTGAACACGGGACCTAAAATAATTTAATATCTTAAGGTCGTTTGATACCTTAAAGAATCATCCTGTCTCGTCCATTACAAACTTTTATAATTTTTGTGGCCAAACTGTTCAGAATTAGTTTGGTGGTTTTTCCATAACCATAACCATAATTGGCCGTAGTTTTACTTGCTGAAAAGATTTTGCATGTGGCGTTTATTTTAAAAAAAAATCATCCAATTTTTTCATAATCATTGTTTGCGATGACGTATCTACGAATGTTTTTCCTGTACTATTTATGTTTCTAAATTCAGATCGCTAAATTTTTTTGTTTTTTGTTTTTTTTAATCAGGGTAGTTTTAAACATGAAAATATTTGAGAGATCTGAGTTAGGTTGAACACGGGACCTAAAATAATTTAATATCTTAAGGTCGTTTGATACCTTAAAGAATCATCCTGTCTCGTCCATTACAAACTTTTATAATTTTTGTGGCCAAACTGTTCAGAATTAGTTTGGTGGTTTTTCCATAACCATAACCATAATTGGCCGTAGTTTTACTTGCTGAAAAGATTTTGCATGTGGCGTTTATTTTATAAAAAATCATCCAATTTTTTCATAATCATTGTTTGCGATGACGTATCTACGAATGTTTTTCCTGTACTATTCATGTTTCTAAATTCAGATCGCTAAATTTTTTTGTTTTTTTTTTTTTAATCAGGGTAGTTTTAAAAATGAAAATATTTGAGAGATCTGAGTTAGGTTGAACACGGGACCTAAAATAATTAATATCTTAAGGTCGTTTGATACCTTAAAGAATCATCCTGTCTCGTCCATTACAAACTTTTATAATTTTGTGGCCAAACTGTTCAGAACTAGTTTGGTGGTTTTTCCATAACCATAACCATAATTGGCCGTAGTTTTACTTGCTGAAAAGATTTTGCATGTGGCGTTTATTTTATAAAAAATCATCCAATTTTTTCATAATCATTGTTTGCGATGACGTATCTACGAATGTTTTTCCTGTACTATTCATGTTTCTAAATTCAGATCGCTAAATTTTTTTGTTTTTTTTTTTTTAATCAGGGTAGTTTTAAAAATGAAAATATTTGAGAGATCTGAGTTAGGTTGAACACGGGACCTAAAATAATTTAATATCTTAAGGTCGTTTGATACCTTAAAGAATCATCCTGTCTCGTCCATTACAAACTTTTATAATTTTTGTGGCCAAACTGTTCAGAATTAGTTTGGTGGTTTTTCCATAACCATAACCATAATTGGCCGTAGTTTTACTTGCTGGAAAGATTTTGCATGTGGCGTTTATTTTATAAAAAATCATCCAATTTTTTCATAATCATTGTTTGCGATGACGTATCTACGAATGTTTTTCCTGTACTATTCATGTTTCTAAATTCAGATCGCTAAATTTTTTTGTTTTTTTTTTTAATCAGGGTAGTTTTAAAAATGAAAATATTTGAGAGATCTGAGTTAGGTTGAACACGGGACCTAAAATAATTTAATATCTTAAGGTCGTTTGATACCTTAAAGAATCATCCTGTCTCGTCCATTACAAACTTTTATAATTTTTGTGGCCAAACTGTTCAGAATTAGTTTGGTGGTTTTTCCATAACCATAACCATAATTGGCCGTAGTTTTACTTGCTGAAAAGATTTTGCATGTGGCGTTTATTTTATAAAAAATCATCCAATTTTTTCACAATCATTGTTTGCGATGACGTATCTACGAATGTTTTTCCTGTACTATTCATGTTTCTAAATTCAGATCGCTAAATTTTTTGTTTTTTTTTTTTAATCAGGGTAGTTTTAAAAATGAAAATATTTGAGAGATCTGAGTTAGGTTGAACACGGGACCTAAAATAATTTAATATCTTAAGGTCGTTTGATACCTTAAAGAATCATCCTGTCTCGTCCATTACAAACTTTTATAATTTTTGTGGCCAAACTGTTCAGAATTAGTTTGGTGGTTTTTCCATAACCATAACCATAATTGGCCGTAGTTTTACTTGCTGAAAAGATTTTGCATGTGGCGTTTATTTTATAAAAAATCATCCAATTTTTTCATAATCATTGTTTGCGATGACGTATCTACGAATGTTTTTCCTGTACTATTCATGTTTCTAAATTCAGATCGCTAAATTTTTTTGTTTTTTTTTTTAATCAGGGTAGTTTTAAAAATGAAAATATTTGAGAGATCTGAGTTAGGTGGAACACGGGACCTAAAATAATTTAATATCTTAAGGTCGTTTGATACCTTAAAGAATCATCCTGTCTCGTCCATTACAAACTTTTATAATTTTTGTGGCCAAACTGTTCAGAATTAGTTTGGTGGTTTTTCCATAACCATAACCATAATGGCCGTAGTTTTACTTGCTGAAAAGATTTTGCATGTGGCGTTTATTTTATAAAAAATCATCCAATTTTTTCATAATCATTGTTTGCGATGACGTATCTACGAATGTTTTTCCTGTACTATTCATGTTTCTAAATTCAGATCGCTAAATTTTTTGTTTTTTTTTTAATCAGGGTAGTTTTAAAAATGAAAATATTTGAGAGATCTGAGTTAGGTTGAACACGGGACCTAAAATAATTTAATATCTTAAGGTCGTTTGATACCTTAAAGAATCATCCTGTCTCGTCCATTACAAACTTTTATAATTTTTGTGGCCAAACTGTTCAGGATTAGTTTGGTGGTTTTTCCATAACCATAACCATAATTGGCCGTAGTTTTACTTGCTGAAAAGATTTTGCATGTGGCGTTTATTTTATAAAAAATCATCCAATTTTTTCATAATCATTGTTTGCGATGACGTATCTACGAATGTTTTTCCTGTACTATTCATGTTTCTAAATTCAGATCGCTAAATTTTTTGTTTTTTTTTTAATCAGGGTAGTTTTAAAAATGAAAATATTTGAGAGATCTGAGTTAGGTTGAACACGGGACCTAAAATAATTTAATATCTTAAGGTCGTTTGATACCTTAAAGAATCATCCTGTCTCGTCCATTACAAACTTTTATAATTTTTGTGGCCAAACTGTTCAGAATTAGTTTGGTGGTTTTTCCATAACCATAACCATAATTGGCCGTAGTTTTACTTGCTGAAAAGATTTTGCATGTGGCGTTTATTTTATAAAAAATCATCCAATTTTTTCATAATCATTGTTTGCGATGACGTATCTACGAATGTTTTTCCTGTACTATTCATGTTTCTAAATTCAGATCGCTAAATTTTTTTTGTTTTTTTTTTTAATCAGGGTAGTTTTAAAAATGAAAATATTTGAGAGATCTGAGTTAGGTTGAACACGGGACCTAAAATAATTTAATATCTTAAGGTCGTTTGATACCTTAAAGAATCATCCTGTCTCGTCCATTACAAACTTTTATAATTTTTGTGGCCAAACTGTTCAGAATTAGTTTGGTGGTTTTTCCATTACCATAACCATAATTGGCCGTAGTTTTACTTGCTGAAAAGATTTTGCATGTGGCCTTTATTTTATAAAAAATCATCCAATTTTTTCATAATCATTGTTTGCGATGACGTATCTACGAATGTTTTTCCTGTACTATTCATGTTTCTAAATTCAGATCGCTAAATTTTTTGTTTTTTTTTTTAATCAGGGTAGTTTTAAAAATGAAATATTTGAGAGATCTGAGTTAGGTTGAACACGGGACCTAAAATAATTTAATATCTTAAGGTCGTTTGATACCTTAAAGAATCATCCTGTCTCGTCCATTACAAACTTTTATAATTTTTGTGGCCAAACTGTTCAGAATTAGTTTGGTGGTTTTTCCATAACCATAACCATAATTGGCCGTAGTTTTACTTGCTGAAAAGATTTTGCATGTGGCCTTTATTTTATAAAAAATCATCCAATTTTTTCATAATCATTGTTTGCGATGACGTATCTACGAATGTTTTTCCTGTACTATTCATGTTTCTAAATTCAGATCGCTAAATTTTTTTGTTTTTTTTTTTAATCAGGGTAGTTTTAAAAATGAAAATATTTGAGAGATCTGAGTTAGGTTGAACACGGGACCTAAAATAATTTAATATCTTAAGGTCGTTTGATACCTTAAAGAATCATCCTGTCTCGTCCATTACAAACTTTTATAATTTTTGTGGCCAAACTGTTCAGAATTAGTTTGGTGGTTTTTCCATAACCATAACCATAATTGGCCGTAGTTTTACTTGCTGAAAAGATTTTGCATGTGGCCTTTATTTTATAAAAAATCATCCAATTTTTCATAATCATTGTTTGCGATGACGTATCTACGAATGTTTTTCCTGTACTATTCATGTTTCTAAATTCAGATCGCTAAATTTTTTTGTTTTTTTTTAATCAGGGTAGTTTTAAAAATGAAAATATTTGAGAGATCTGAGTTAGGTTGAACACGGGACCTAAAATAATTTAATATCTTAAGGTCGTTTGATACCTTAAAGAATCATCCTGTCTCGTCCATTACAAACTTTTATAATTTTGTGGCCAAACTGTTCAGAATTAGTTTGGTGGTTTTTCCATAACCATAACCATAATTGGCCGTAGTTTTACTTGCTGAAAAGATTTGCATGTGGCGTTTATTTTATAAAAATCATCCAATTTTTTCATAATCATTGTTTGCGATGACGTATCTACGAATGTTTTTCCTGTACTCTTCATGTTTCTAAATTCAGATCGCTAAATTTTTTTGTTTTTTTTTTTTAATCAGGGTAGTTTTAAAAATGAAAATATTTGAGAGATCTGAGTTAGGTTGAACACGGGACCTAAAATAATTTAATATCTTAAGGTCGTTTGATACCTTAAAGAATCATCCTGTCTCGTCCATTACAAACTTTTATAATTTTGTGGCCAAACTGTTCAGAATTAGTTTGGTGGTTTTTCCATAACCATAACCATAATTGGCCGTAGTTTTACTTGCTGAAAAGATTTTGCATGTGGCGTTTATTTTATAAAAAATCATCCAATTTTTTCATAATCATTGTTTGCGATGACGTATCTACGAATGTTTTTCCTGTACTATTCATGTTTCTAAATTCAGATCGCTCAATTTTTTTTTTTTTTTTTTTAATCAGGGTAGTTTTAAAAATGAAAATATTTGAGAGATCTGAGTTAGGTTGAACACGGGACCTAAAATAATTTAATATCTTAAGGTCGTTTGATACCTTAAAGAATCATCCTGTCTCGTCCATTACAAACTTTTATAATTTTTGTGGCCAAACTGTTCAGAATTAGTTTGGTGGTTTTTCCATAACCATAATTGGCCGTAGTTTTACTTGCTGAAAAGATTTTGCATGTGGCGTTTATTTTATAAAAAATCATCCAATTTTTTCATAATCATTGTTTGCGATGACGTATCTACGAATGTTTTCCTGTACTATTCATGTTTCTAAATTCAGATCGCTAAATTTTTTTGTTTTTTTTTTTTTTTTAATCAGGGTAGTTTTAAAAATGAAAATATTTGAGAGATCTGAGTTAGGTTGAACACGGGACCTAAAATAATTTAATATCTTAAGGTCGTTTGATACCTTAAAGAATCATCCTGTCTCGTCCATTACAAACTTTTATAATTTGTGTGGCCAAACTGTTCAGAATTAGTTTGGTGGTTTTTCCATAACTTGTATAGCTAAGATAAGAGATTTGAATGAACGACAGGAAACTAAAAGGCGACACCTACTTTCCCAGAAATCTTAGAAAAACCACTTAACTATCCAGTTTTGTGCCAGAGATATTCTGATTTAATAGGACTTACATCATTAAAAAGTATAAATTTTGTTTTTGTTTTTTGTTTTTTTTTTATTGAACGGAGCACAATTTTTTTTTTCTGGAAAGGACAGTCCCTAAAATTATTCTAGTACATCTGCTTGGAAAAAATTAAAAATCAGCGCAAAAGAAGTCTCATTAAATAATTTGACAGCTTTTGAAGTTTTAATGTTGTGCTAACTGCCTTGTTTGAAATCTTTGCGGACACATGATGTACATTATTTATTCTGTATGTACATTGCTTAAACAGCGTTTCGCTTTACGATTGATAGAGATTAAAGGTTTCCTTTGTTTTAAATTAGCCTCTTGTTAGCTTTCGAAATGTTGACACATCTAAGATCTTTTATCAATTTATACCGAAATTGCTTTGGAAGCTCCCGGTGGTGCTGAGAAATATTTCCTAATGAGCCCTTTGTCTTTGAGACTGTCAGCTGACGCTAAGTCTCGTATTATGGCATTTTGGTATTGAACGTCCTTAAATTTAGTAAGTACTGCTAAAAATGTCTTCAAAGAACTTCTCTTTGAAACAAGACGTTTACGAAAATTGCTACTTTAAAATCAAATCCAAACATTTTCCGGCGGTAGCTTGTAACTTCAGTAAAATAGACAAGGTGCTTTTTTTGCCTAAAAAGTTTCATTTGCAAGATATGTGTCGCTTTGCAATAGAAAGGTGTTATTTGTAGGAAATATATACAATATTTTTAGGGGTTTGCCTCTCATCGGGTATGATCTTATCGAACCAGTGCATGCTGTGTAATTTTTGTATTTCCGCTGGACAAAAATCAATTTTCTGACCAAACCTTTCCCTGTAACTTGGCATTGAATATCTTATTAATAAATAAATATTTCACTTCTAAGATTATTTTGACTCTTTGCTTTAACTAATTGATTAATAGACACCTTGCAACCAGGGGTGCAAATTGGGGAGAGGGCAGTGGTAGACCTGTGCCCATGGATCTTGAGAATTTTTTTTATCTTTATTTTTGAGTCGAAAATGTCTGCCCCCTCCCCCCTTGGATAATGGAAAACAGATTTTTTTTTTTTTTTTTTTTTTGTATCTTCATCGGACGCCTGTAGTAAATGGCCATAAGCCTTTAATGTTTTTGATTTTTCACAGGACTATTTCGTGTGGCACGGGTGGTCGTAGTAACGTTGGAGGGGTTCATGCGATCGGAAATGGAAAGTTCTAGTGCCCTATTTAAAATTTTATAGTAATCGAGGGACAGACAGCCTCTCTCACTTGCCGTTTTTTGCGTAACCTCCATTGACACCCAAACATTATTGTGATGACTATTTTGTTAAATAAGATTCTACTTGAACAAAATACGAGTAGTTTAAAAATTTTGTAAATATGCCTCTAAATTTAGCCATCCACATGCCCTGGGACAAGGGCCTTAAATAATGCAAATTCGTAATTGTAAAAAAAAACGTAACTGGATTACCTAAGGAGTTACTAAAGTTGTTAAGTTGAAACTTTCAATGGATGTAGAATGATTTTCGAACTAAATCAAGACATTATGTGGATCCACTTAGCCAATCCACATAGTCTGCAACTCAGGAACGGTTAAGGGTATCAAGTTGAAACTTTGATGTCTATACAAAAGAAGCTATTTAACAGTTCGGTAAAACAAGTGACTAGAGCAGAAACTAAAATCGAAACAGAAGAAAATTACAGTTCAGAAAATGAAGTAAAAGGAAGCCAAATAGGCTACATAGAAGAAGAGTTTAAATTCGACGGTGAAGGAAAAGTGAAAAACTTGGTGAAGAATTTGTAGAAACTACAATGGACTTGAAAAAAATCAAAGCCAAGGCTCATAAAAAAAAAAAAACATTAGAAAACTTACCTGTTAGAGTATTTTCTTTTATTAGTATATCGATATTATAAAACAAGACGTGTATATAAATAGAATAGGAATTATTTTAATTGAATGGGTGTACACTGTCATTGAAATATATGTACTGGGAGTTAGGCCCGAGACACATGTGGCGTTTTTTACCGAGCGTTTCTCGGAACGAACAGTATTTGGATTCGGAAATAAGGGAAAGATAGTGGGACTATAGCAAGATTAAAATATATTGTCCCTCAAAAGGGTTGTAATAAGTTTGGCAGCATTAAGTCACACGTGCATAACCTGGAAGACTTGGCAAGATGATGCTTGCTGGGAGATATTTTTGGAACATTCACTTAAGTTGTAAGCACAAGGGTCCCTGTGTCTTTTTTTTCCCTTAGAAACAATTACTCAGTCTCTTTTAGGGCTTGGTAAATACAATAGAAAAGAAATGTTGCGAATCGTGTGCTATGTGCTAAATCAGGTGTTGTGAGGCGTCTTCTATGTTCCTATTACATGTTGCGAGACATCCGCTGTCTCTCAATAGTAAAAAATCCCGTTATACGGCCATTAGATTTGCCAAAAAAATACTAAACTGTGTCTGTATAGGGAATGAGGCTATAAAGTATTACCAGGGTCAGTACTATATTAGATAAATTAAATTTTTATATATTATTGTCATTGTCTATTATTGTATGTTTGTTTTAGGACGTATTTCACTTTCAACTTGGTGGATCAAATCAATTGCGTTCTTCTTATCACACCCGTAAACGACCACATTTGATGGAGTTTTTGGAAGAGATGTCCCAAATCTTTGAGTTGCATATCGTTACTTTTGGAACAAGAACATATGCCCACGAAATAGCGCGCCAGTTGGATCCCACTGGACGTCTTTTCTCGAAGCGAATCCTTTCACGGGATGAATGTTTCAATCAACATACAAAATCAGCAAACCTGAAGTGAGTATCATATCTCTCTTTGTTGCCCTTTGTCAGAGCTGTAGTTCTTAGAATCGAGTCATGGTCAGGGTCAATCAATTTCCAGTAGTCGTTGTGTTTTTTCTAGAAATCTGGTTTTCAAAGAGCTAACTTCTGAGGAAGTGGAAGTTTGTTGATATTAACGCTAAAAAGAATGAGCTATAGATTTTTTTAAGAACAGAACATATGTTTCATGGATTTATCCGTTTCTTTTACTATATTTTTCTGTTCTATCATTTATATCCTATCTTTTTTTTTCTGTTTCACTGGTTTGATGATGGCCTCATAATAAGGCGAATTATCGGGTAAGTTATTTCCTAAACCTTTAAACTAAACGTAAATCTATTAAATATAATTTAAACAAGCACGTAAGTAGTCGGAAGGAGAACTCTTGACTAGGATTTGATTAGAATTTAGATTCGCTACTGAATTAGAATTCAGTTTTACAATTTTTTTAGTTGTATGTTTGTTCAGATGCAGATTTTATATCAAATAGAATATAAATTTGCAGCTAAAAATACTCATTGTTGTAATTGTTGCAGCTTCAATGACAGTGGCGTGGTATCAATTTACGAAAACTTTAGGGGAGAATGTATAGTTTAATATCTAGGGACAGGCCAAGGTTGTGTTTTAATTTCTTTTTTTTTCAATGAAAATATAAAAAAGGCATTTTTAAATAAAAAAAAGCGAAAAAATGGCATTTTTAAAAAAACATCTAGGGGGGGGGGGCAACAGTGTAATGGGGTACAGGTCGCTTACGGTTACTTTTGACGTGAAGGTAATTTGATAATTCAAGGAAATCCAACTGAGTGGGCTTATGTTTAGACTCTCTATTTCTTTTTACTTACAAAAGGTTAGTATGATTGGTAATCTTGCTCCGCCCCAACTGTTGGATTTATAGCCGTGGTATACCTGTTTAAGTAAAAACTTTGTGTGATCATGCTCTCGTAGCAATGTGTAGCATATCCACTTCTTCAAGTTTCTATGATGTCTGTATGAGAGTGAATAGGAAAATGAGCTCGAGAGTGAAAACAAATTTGAAACTGAGTATAAGCAAGGCTAAGTGGGAATGTGAGTGTAAGTGTGAGTGGTTGCCAAATTACTCCACGGTCGGCCCTTATTCAAAAGAGGTGTAGCATGCTTATAATGACAAGGTTGAAAGGGGGACCCCAAGTGTGGTCCTTTAGATAGTGAGATTATTGATATCCATTAAGTGCAATCTTCTCATAGGACGTTTGGACGAACTTGCTCCTTTCCAAAATTAGTTGTTGCGCACGTGCCAGATTAATCCAAACGACATATTCTTGGTGCAATGCACAAATCACTAGAATAAACAGAAAGAACGGTAAATATGATTTTAAGCCAGGCTTTCAAGACGCAGCCGCATTGTGGAACAGTTACTTTGGTTACAAAGAATTAAAACAAAATTATAGGCATATTTGTTAGTTTGATTTAGCAAAATCTGTGGTTCCATTAATTGTTTAACCAGATGCTGCTAGTTTTGGCAACTATGTAATCATCCATTCTTAATATCATTAGGCCAAATAACGATCAAGAGGTTTTTAGATATAACATTGCTTCATGGGACTAGTGTCTGTTAATGGTCGGTAATTCTTATTAAGTTTGAGAGTTTGGAGGCTCTCAAAAAGGTTTGGAGGCAGTACCTTGAGGCAATTACTGCGCTTCGGTCTGCATACAGGGCTGGTAGGCACTGTTTCCATTCTTTCTTCTGATAAAACAGAGCTGGACCCCCAAAAATGTTATTTGAAGCTTCCAAGTAGTACATAATGATGTAAGCAATGTGTATGTTTTGGATTTTTCCGTTTTATTGTCATTGTATAGGTAGTTTTCTCTTTTCATTTTTTGCATGTAATTTTTTTTTTTTTTTTTTTTTTTTTTTTTTTTTTTTTTTTTTTTTTTTTTTTTTTTTTTTTTTTTTTTTGAGGGTTCACTTTGCACTCTTTCGTATGGCTTTATTGAGCTTAATAAAATTTTTGTGTATGCCCAATCAATCTGATGGTAACATGGTGGATTAACCTCTTCGTGGCAATACAAAACCTGGGATTTGACCCCCCAGGCTAGCTACCTGTCCCTTTAAAAAAAGAACTGGCATCTGAAACGACGACAGTCGTCGGTGTCGAATTGGGTGCATAGACTGCACCTTGTCTCAAGTAAAGGTAAATCAAGTATATATTCCCGCTATTACGGCTAAAGGACAAATGTGGCATCTTGCTTGTCTGAGGTAATTTCCAAAAACCGTTTGCTAAGCTGTTCTCAAGAGGAAGATCAGTAGGATAATGTTTATCAGGAGGATTGAAGTGTGATTCAACAAAACTTGCCCTGCTGATCCTCCTCTGAATGCAGCTCATCAAACGGAGTTTGGCAATGGTTCAGGAGGTTTTAAATGTTGGACACGGTCTTTATGCGTAACAGCGACGATATGTCTTTCTTTTTTTTACCGATATTAGACTGTCAACAATATTCAGGAATTAAAGGACGATTCGTCCACCCTTACCAAGACTAAAAACTTAATCTATAGCAAAATTATATAAGTGGAAACACTGTTGACCAGTGACCCACAACGTTACTGGATTATAGATAGAAAAGAAGTTGTATTGCATGAAAAAAATACAAAAAAAGAAAACTATGAGAACAACACTAGAATAATAGAAAGTAACATAAATCGACAAGCGACCAGAATCGATGGAACAAAGAAATAAACGAACAAATGAGCATATAGTAAAAAGATACAAATAAGTGAACAAGACAATGTGGAGACTAAAATATTTCAAGTAAGAGATACAGAATTACAGATTAGAGAAAGGGAGAGATAATATTTCAAGTAAGGGGGGAGATATAGAATATTTCAAGTAAGAGGTACAGAATTACAGATTAGAGAAAGGGAGAGATAGGGAGACTGAGAGACTTAACAACTAGGCGTGAGCGCTTGATACAACAACAGCAAACTTGAACTCAGAATGTGGTTTCGGTTCTCCATCCCCGTGCATGCCTATAATTTGTATTTATATTTAGTTTTTTTTAGACTTTGTTGAGTGAGTACCCGTTATTCAAAATTGAACTTTATTACAAATTGCAAGCATATTTATTTACTACAGTTAGTGCGTTTAACATCCGTTCAGAAACTACCACTCTGTCTTTTTTTTTTAAGCATTACTCATGTCTGAGGCAATATCTTTCATCAAAACCGAATGGTACAACCGCAAAAACTCAGATACGAATATTACGTACTTATAAACCTATATTCAATTATCCTATTCTGAAGTAGTTTTTAAAAACATTTGTAATGTTCAGTAGTTTTTTTTTGTGTTTTTTTTTTTATGATGAAGATATGAGCCAAACTGTATCGGTTACTAAAAATACGAGTCGAATATGCTTCAAATCGTTTCTTTTTCCATGCTAATCAAGGCTACTTTTAGGGCCTTGTTTCCATGTGGGGATAATTTTGTTTGCATCGTTGACGACAGGGAAGAGGTCTGGAATTTTGCACCAAATCTAATCCATGTGAAGCCGTATCATTTTTTCCAAAGAACTGGTGATATTCATGCCCCTCCAGGGCTTGAAAAGAAAGAGTTAGACAGTCCCAATGGTGAGTTTGGCATACAGCGTCTTTTTTCTATGTCTATCTAAAAGTAGGGGAATTCAGGGGAATTTTTTTAATCGTACGCATAACGAGCAGGATTCGACGATGGCGCCAAAAATACTGAAGGTCCTTTCACAATGAAATTTTTTCTAATACCGAGATTTTACTCGTGCTGATTTAAGCCAATCAGAACTTTCTTATTGACATCATTCAATCAGAAAATTCTATAAAGAATTTTATTGGCTGAAATTAGCATTAGTTAAACCTCAGCATTAGTAAGTTGTGAAGGGTCTTCTACACAATCCAGTAAAACCCAACCCATTCAATTTCTGCCAAAACAACGTTCAAGTTAATTGAAACTTTATCAGTGTGGCGACCGCTGGTTGAATACAATCGCCCCCAATTAACAGAAACAAGTAATTTTAGAGTTGTGTTGTTTTAACATTATTTAATTAATTGTTTTAATTAATGATTTAATTGTTCTAACATTATTTAGTCAAAGCATTTCAACGGGAGGTTTATTTTTGTCACTTCAAGGCATGAATTAGCTGAATAAGTTAACTGTTTTGATCAATACGTATGTTGCTTATGCATAAATTACTAAAAATAGTATTTTTTTCTGTGACTGTAAATCAGTCAGATTTTTTAGAACTAGATGATACTCCATTGGGTAGTTCATTGAATGTATAATTATGCACAGTTGCATAATTCCATTGGTGTCCGCGCAGGTTTGATCCATTTGAAACGTAAGACTGAAATACAAAACAATTGAGATGTGAGATGCACCGGGATTTTTAGGAACAAAGATAAGATCTAAATCTTAACATTTTTTCAGAATGAAAAAAATTTGGATTTCTAAAATCTTGGATAAAGCCTATTTTCTACGAAAAAACTCTTTAATTAATGTTGGGTTCAGTGAAACAAAGCAAATTGTATACGAGACCATGAAATGTTCGACAATGAAATAAAGCCAACTCAACCTTTGATATTCACTATAGTGATCATCTCTGTTCTGACACTCAGCAGGTATTAGAATCCCTTATACATGTTTAACTGACTTCACACCTCCCGACCGCTCTGTACTTACGTCACTAACCACAATTCTTGTAGTTGCAAAAAGACCGTTGACCAAAGTTACGTTGCTCCATTTCTTATTGAAAAAAGGCTTTGTATGTGATTGGTTATCCATTAGACTGGAATCTCTTACGAAAATAGCTCTACCCACAGTCTTGAAACCAGATCCCTTGTCTTTGGTAATGTTAGATAGCAAAAACAAAGGTCTCGTATCGTAGGTAAAGTACGTGTTTCTATTTCCTACTGAAAAGCTGCCTTGAAAGGCTTCTTGCCGGTCTGCCTCTTCGTGACGAACCTCAGTTTCAAAAACCACTTCAAACCATTCCTACATTGGCTCCATGTTTCGAAAGTGCCGATGATAAGTGCCGCCCTTGAAGGTTGCTCTCGAGCAGTAGCCACGGAAACAGTGCATTTTGGCTGGGGTCTTAAAGGGGTTGGGGTAGTAGTAGTAGTGAAAGCAGTAGTTGAGATCTTGAAGGTGTGTGGGCCATTTTCCAACGGTATTACCGACTAGCTTTCAACACCATGGAGATGGAGTGAACTGATTGATAAAATTGATTTAACCCCAATTTTGACTTTGGGCAATGAATTGTGGCCTATTTAGTTTTGACAATCGAAGGAGGGTACAAAATAATATTACAGTTGAGGAATTTTTGCACATATCAAATTTCTCCCATAGCAGTCGCCAGAATTTACCTATTTTTTGCCGTCAGATTTGACATGTCAGTTTGTTGCGAATTTCTGTTCTCCTTGCTTATGAATGCATTCGATTGTTTAAACGGTAGTTCCGAGTTATTACTCAGCAAGTGTTGCTTCATCGTGCACCCTCTGAACTCAATATAACAGCCGGCTTTCTGTCATTCTGTCATTCCGTTGCTTGTCGCAACATCTGTCACAGTATTCAGTAGTAAGATGTTCTCTCCTCAAATGGCTAATATTGCCCTCCGTCGCATCGGTAGCTCATTCTCGAATAGCATCTATTTCTCTAGTATTATTTTCTTCATGATATGTGATGTAGGATGTGATTTGGGTGACGACCAGTGAATATTTGTTCTAGTTTAATACCGTCGCCTTCGTGATGCGTATATACGTTGGGCTTTTTTGCTACGTAAAATATTACAGTCAATCGGTTTTTGAACAGAACAAGTTTCGCCCATCGCAGTTTGCCTGGCATGTTTTAGGCCATCTTTTTTTCACCTGTTGCTTTCTATTTGCATCACGGATTATACTTGTAAACAGATACCTTTCTGATTTGACAATATTGTTCACATGGAACTTCTTTTGGGTGAATTTTTCGGGCGTTTGTCTAATCTGAGAAGAGCTATTTGTATTTTTTCAGAAGAATTGACCTGAATAAAAGTTTGGGGAAAATGTACAATAATCGCTAGCAGTTCTTTGTGCGAAAAGCTGTCTTTTCTTTTCGACAAAATAAATTGGTACAAAATTTTCTCCCATAATTATTTGACACTGATTCTTCAAAAGTGACAACTTTGTTCTCCTGGACTGCATTGACGGACCCTGTAATAATGAAATTTATACGCAGTGTTTCATAATCCCCGCCGTTGGTGATGTGTCTCTTTGTCTAAGACGATTTTTTTTTTTTTTTTGTACGCCTTTTTATATTGAGCTTTATCCCCTAATATATATTTGGATATGGTCAAACAGTGGCGGAGACTCTGATTCAAGAAACGTGTATGACCCTCCGTAAGAATTCTATCTATAGTGGATATGGCACAAAATGAATATTTTCATATCCTTTTCTGCTAAGTTGCCTGAACTGGTGTGGTTTTGGATTTGAGGCCAAAGTGAAAATAAGGTTGGTAGTCTTGGAGGCTAAATGAATCATTGTTGCGGCGTCAGACGCAATATTACAAGCCTAAACCCATAGTAACCGAAAATGAAACTAGAATTTGGTAACTAAAAGCGGTTTTTTAAACTATTTTATGCGAAAATAGAGGCAGTTACTTTTCAAATATTTCAAAGATCAAATTATTCAGTAATTTGTTTTTTGTCGATTTGAATTTTAAAAGATATTATATTAAAAGGCATTGTTCGGTATAACTCGTTAAATAGGCATTCAAAATGGAATATCGTATTTTATATTCACTTGTAGCTTAACACATGAAAAAGAGTTTTGAGTCCCGATGGTTATTGGCTAATTCCAGGCTAATAGGATGAAACTATTTTTCTTCGTGCGGGAGATAATATGCAGTTGTGTAATTTGTTCGATTTTATGAGGCTTCTTCAAACTGTAATATCTCACTGATTACATATTCAATTTAATCGTAGCAAGCACCATTTGATTCATTGCACTTTTGCCAACATAACGCAAGTCGATTTATTCCGTCGGTATAAAAATCGTGTGCTCAATTTTCAATAAAATTCGACGAAGGCCTTATTTGCCTCGTCCGGACTGGCGGAGGTTCTACCGGTGAGGAAGTTATCAAAGTACTTGAAAACATGGTAGTTGGTTGGCGAAATGTCTGAGGAGTATGGTGGGTGAGGTAGAACTTCATTGCGTCATTCGATTAATTTTTGAACGGTAATTTGTTAGTCGTGCGGACTGGTGTTGTCGTGGAGCAGAATTGCTGCTGACTCAATTTTCGGTACATTTCGTCGATTTCCTCACAAAAGGGCTCTGCTCTGATGGTTTGTCTCGGTTGTAGAAAGTTATGGTGAATCACACCAGCTGATGACCACCAAACAGTAACGATGGTCTTTTTTATTGGATTTTTGTCTTTGGGAATGACATGGGTGGCTTATCGGTGTCAAACTACTGTCTGAACGTTTCCTGTTGTCGTAAAGGGTCCACTTTTCATCACACGTAACGATCTGATCTAAAAAAGGGTAGTTTTGGTTGCGCAAAAGCAAAGAAGAACAGACCTCGGAACGTGACAATTTTTGTCGATCGTCCAAATCGTAGCGCATCCATTTTTCAAGCCTTTTGACCTTTCGAAGACGTTTTAAACCATCAAAACCAGATGGTAGTGAACGCCCAGTTCTTCCGCCATCCCACAAGTCGTATGTCATATTTCAGTCTCGATCAGAGTCTTCAAATCATTGTCCTAAGTTACTCTGGGTCGACCATTTCGGGACTCATCTTTGAGACTAAAATCTGTGGAATGAAATTTTGCAAACCAACGTCAGTGCGTTTATTAACACTATCATTGCCAAATGCCTTGTCGATTCTTTGGGATGTTCCGGCAGCACTTTGGTTCAGTTTGAAGTCGTTGAAAAAACCGGGGGGGGGGACATTGCTGAAAGACATCATATGGTAATAAGCTGAAAAGAGGCAAAAAATAAAACTTAATTATTGTATAGAGTATAAAAATCTCTATCGTTTAGTATATCTGACAGCACAGTAGATTAAATATTTATTGAGTTATGGAGCTACGAAAACACATGACATTAAAATGGACAAAACTTGAAACAACCTAATTTTACAATTGTCGATTCGGAATATTTATTATTACACAATTTACCATTGCACCATTTGCCATTACGTGTACATCATTTATCTGTTGGATGAACAACAAGATCTGTTTGATGTTCAACAATAGCAGTTCGTTGCCGATAACCCTAAATAGAAATTTCGCTATGTTTTATGTCTCGAATCAATGATCAAATTAGGTTGTTTCTGTCATCAAAATGCACTCACTTCCCTGACTCTGTAACCTTAATCTTTTCACTTAATAAATTCGTCCTTTTTTTTAGAGAAACCTAAAAGAGAACAAGGCCAAGAAAAAAAAGCTACAGAAGTAAAGATTGCCGACAGTATCAGAGTGCCAGTTATAGACAGGGATGCGAAAGAAAAGAGAGTTGGAAAAATGGAAGAAGGCCAAGACAGCAAAAACGAACAAGCTAACGAAACGAGAGAGAATATTCCTGACCGCAAAAAATCTGAATTTAAAGATGGTGTAAGAGAAAAAAGTACAGGCGCGTGTGAAATCCAAGAAAAGAAGCAAAACGATGAAAAAGAAACGAAAGAACAAGATACTAGAACAAAAAATGACAATGTAAACATCAATAGGTTTGAAGTAAAAGACAAGGCAACCAGTGAACAAAGTAAGGACACTAGTGAGAGCATGGAAGAGAAGAAAGAAGAGGACAAAATTAAAAGGAAGGAAATTGTTGATCAAATGAAAGATTACAATGCTGACATGAACAAATCCGAAGCAAAAAGCAGTGTTAAAACTGAAACAAGTGGAGACGCTGATGAAAGCAAAACAAAGGTCAACGAGGGTGAGCAAATTGACATTAAAGAAGAAAGTAACGAAGTGGAAGGTGGCAATACTGATATGAATAAATCAGAAGTAAAAAAAGTTGCTGCCAGTGATACAATTACGAAAAGAAAGGAAGATAGAGAAAAAAACCTTGAGGATAAGAATGGTGATATTAAAGAGAAAGTTAAAAACACTGAAAAAGACAGTTCACAAATTGAAGACAATGTTTTACTGGCAAGAGGATGGAAAGTGAGAGTGAAGAAAAGAAGAAGGATGAAGAGACAAATGAAGGGAACATACCAGTCCAGTTTGATTATTCAGCTGAGGACCCAAGTGACACTGATGACTATCTTATTTATTTACAAGATATCTTAAAATCTATTCACAAAACATTCTACGAAATGTATGACGACTTTGTGAAAAAAGGGGATAGTAAACTACCAGACCTAAAAACGGTAATTTATTCTTGCTTATTCACTTTTCCTTAATCCGAACCTCATATTAAGAGGTCTCTTTGCAGCACTGTTATTTTTGCATGTCAGAGGCATTTTATGTTATTTGTTTTTTATATACTTATGCATTCAGCATGAAGTAAACTACCTTTCAATAATTTAGAGCTGTCATTTCTCAAGAATTTTGTCTTCAGTTGATCATGTAGCTATTCCCTCATTTCATTTCAATTACCCTTACTCTATGCCTATCTACCTTAGTTCTACCCTAGGATAGATGATAGAATATCTATCAACAGGTGAAATGACATAATTTTTATACAATTCTGAAAAAGGGTTATACCAGCTTTGCCTCTCACATCTCTTTTGGCTTTACTCCAAATAGCCATGGCTCTCATGTCTCATCACTTCCACTAAGTTGATTTTAATCATATATTTAGTTTTTCGAAATAATCTATAAAAAAATATCTGAGGCAATGGATGATGCTTTAAAATGCATTACCTTCTGCTTTAGGACGCTTTTAATGATATCAATCATTGATGCACAAATATAAATGTGAGTGGAAGGCTTGTAGCATCTCTAAAACTGCCTTCTTTAGCCTTAAATTTTCAGATGGGAAGATCCTTAAGGCTGATCTTCGAAATCAGGTGATCGGGAAATCAGGACTCTATTCCCTCCCTTTGTGTGCAGGTATGACACTAACACATCTGAGTGTTGGATTAGAGGTAGTAGCTAACCGATTGGAACCAATTGCCATTTAAATTAATGTAGAAAATGCCCACTAGCCAACTAGCCCATTGATTTCGAGAAAAAGCCCGTTAGCTAGGAGCTGCGTAACATATGTTTGTGCAACACTAGCCAAGTGTCGAAAGATAACTGCTTCATGATTGTGGCTGGAAAGAACTGTACGTTGAATAGTTTTTTGAAACTTTAATACTAAAAATGTTTTTTCTGTATCTTGCAAGGGCTCTTCCAAGACCAAATAAAAAAGCTTGCTACACCTGCTCTTGACAGAGTGTAAGGTTAGCAAGGATTACTCCGCAAAATGTCTGAGGCCCCTCCCCCAAGAAGGGTTGAGAAAATAGTGCTCAAATAGATTGACTTTTGTAGATATTTACTGTTCGTTGCTCCATTTTTCAAGACTAAGGCTCTTATCTTTTCTTGAAACAAAAAATTAATAAGGTTGCTGGGTATTTACCACTTTACGCTGGTGGAAGTTATACTGCCATTATAAGGAAAAATTATTAGGGTAGCTATGAGTAAAAAATATTACATCTAAAATCGCTCCAAAAGAGAAAGTGCAATTATTTGCAATAGAAAACTCTCAGAAATTAAAATGAGCTTGATTGTTTTGACGGAAATAGCCAAATCAAACAGTGGCAGCTTTGCTTTTTGTGAATTTCTTTTTCTCTAGCCGACCAGGTTCAAATGATTTGTCTTGTGGTTTTTTCCCTTTCATTATTGACACCTCTGGTCCTTACCAAATCACATTTTCTGAGGTTGTTTATCTTTCTTGTCAGATTCAGATTTTTTTTATTCACCAATAAATACAATTTGGAAACACAGTACTCTTATTCCCCCCTCGAAAGAATCCATGGCCAGGGATACAAGGGGAATAAGAAAAAATACAATATAAGTAACAATAAAAAAAAGATCAATCACCAAACAACATACAAGATTAAAAAGGGACCATACCTGAGGCTTGGGAGTCAAAGCTCAGAGAAGACCACCATATATCATGAAATAAACTCTCAGGGGACATCAACTCCACAGAGAAAAAAAAATTCTGTTTGATTCTTAAATAAATGGTCCTTCAATGTCCCAAACGAGTGGTATCTCTGTACTGAAAAAGGTAGAACATACAATACAGCATTAACAGTAAAAAAAAGTACTACCAACTTTCTTTATGAATTACGTTTATTATGTTTTTATTTTTCGTTTTTTACGTTGTATTTTTCGTTTATGCACGTTAATTACGTTTTATTTATGAATTACGTTCTATTATTGCGTTTTTTTTTCAAAAAACTACAATTTGCACAAAATCACTTAACATTTACCTCTTTATGCAGGCATTAGTCATGTTGAAATCCTGAAACAGGGAGCTATTAACAAGGTTGCCAGAAGCAAAAAACGTTTTAATTTGAGCATTTACACTTTCATTTTAAATTATTATTTTTCCTATATGGTCAGCTAAGTCACGTCAGGTACAGAATTTTAATCTTTGATAACCTCTAGAGGCTGCAAACGCTAAAAAGAATGTCCTTGAAACCATTCGTGCGCACGAATCGAAGTTTCAAGGGGTTTTCTAGGAAGGGATAGTGAGGCTGAAAACGCATGCAAAGTTTATTCTTCAACTAATATTTTAAGCACAAAAGGTTTTATATTAGGTCTATTCTGAGAAAAAGAATTTCCCCTTATTTGTAGATATATTTGGGACATATATAGTCCAGGACTTTACTCCCTTGACCCAGCATATTTCTTGATTAAAATTCAACCCTCTTAAATGTAGTAAATTATTCTCTACAGGTCATACCTTATGTTCGATCAAAAGTTTTGGCTGGAGTTAATATCGTCTTCAGTCATGTAATACCGAACACCGAAGCTCTTGAGAAGAGCAGACCCTTTCTTGTTGCTCGAAGTTTAGGTGCCAATGTTACCAAAGATATAGTTCCTAGAAGGCCTAGTCAGAAAGGAGATGCCACCACACATGTCATTGCTCCAATTCTTGGGACAGCAAAGGTGAAAAAGGCCCAACAGCTGAAACACATCAAAGTAAGTTTCTCAATGTACTTATTTCCCATTTCTTCATTTTTTTTCCAGCAATTTTTCAATTTGTTTCCTCATTCTTTTCTTCCCAAAATCGTCTATCAGCTGATCAAACTTTTTGGGAAAATGTCTATATAATTTCATATCAGTACTTAACCAATTAGCTAAAATATATCGTTGTTCGCTGGTTAGATTCATTTTTTATTATCAACCCATGCATTTTTCCATTTTATATTAGCCTAAATTATATATAGTCATTTTATTTCCGAAAAAGTACAGCTCTTTTCTTCTTATTAATTTAACAGCAAACGGTAAACAAGCAGTGGAAAGAAAAGTAAAACTATTGAAAATACAATGGGTATATATATTTTGGGCTAAATGTTTGTCCATTAAGAGGGGTGGAGGTAAAGTGAAGCAGCCAGCATTTAGAACCGATATAAGTAAGGATTTTAGAATGCTATCAGATTCATTGTTTCATAACTTTGAATTTCTAATGATATTTTTTTGGAGCTATTGAGACCAAGTCTCAGATGACTTTATTATTTTATTTGAATTTATTTAATATACATAAAAATACAAAAAAAAAATTAACCCCCAGCAGAGAGCAGAGCTCGTAAAGTTGGGTGTGTAAGTAATGGAAATTACACAAAACAAAACTTCTCGACATAATGATAATAATAGTAAAATTAACTTAATTAACAGAAAAAAAACAATAACAAGAAAAACTTAGAAAACAAGGAATAAAAGAAAAGAAGGGAGAAAAGAAATGCTGGGCAAAAGGGGGATGGGAGGCCGTCCTACCGTGGATCCAAAACACAAAGAAAAATATCATAATTTTTTTTTTTTAATTCCATCATTAAAGGTAAACAAACAAACATTAAAAAACAATCTTTAATAATTGCTTTTATAAATACAGCGGAGATTTTTGGGATTAATCAATCTGAATTTTACCATTTAGCTTATATTTATTCGCAATGAATGGCATTAGGTACCTAAGTAAAACCTTGACCTTTCACATCTTAAAAAAAGAATTCGGTATAACCCCGCCCACCGGCGAGCCGAACGAGGGCAAAATCAACAGAGACTAATTATAGAAATAATTTTAAGATTTGTATTTGAAAATGCCATAAGGAAATATTTGCATCCCGTATACGTTTTAAATCTGACAAATTTAGGAAAAAGAACATCGTTTTCGTTTCAGATGTGTTTTCAAGTTTTGATGGTCGATTTAAAAAATTTCCAAGTATTCTTACTGCCCTATTTTGTAGTACCTGTAATTGTTTTAAATGCGCCTAAAAGGTATTAAGATAAACAATTGAGCAGTAAGTCAAATACGAAGCAATTAAATTATTTTTTAGTATTTTTTTTAATTATTTTTTTTTATAAAATTATAGTAAATTATTTTTTGGTAAATTATTTTTAGTATGGAAAATGGAAAAATATTTTTCACATGGTACATCGACTCAATATTGTGAGCAAGTTTAACCCTTAAATGATCAATGTGATTATGAAAAGACAACAATGGATCAAGAAAAATTCCTTAATAACGATATGACTGAACCCTACGAATTTTATTCTCACCAACTTGCAGCTCCTGACAAGAAATCAATTGAGTGGCGCGTTTTCAACGAACAAAAACCATAAATTCAGTTTTAGTAAAATTTGGTACTAGATTATTAGAAGCAAACCATAGATTAAGTGAACTAAAAGTTACAATCAAATTTTCAATTAATGTAGTTGGATCACTCGCTTTAACAGATACAGCTGTGTTATCTGCAAATAGAACAGCAAGACTAATATTCCCCTGCAAACTCTGCGGAAGATCATTAATATAAATCATAATTAAGAGCGGACCTAATACTGAACCTTGAGGGACACCAATATTATTAAGGTTTTTTAAATTAGATAGTTTTCTACCGACATCTATCGAAATACTACGTCCACACTGGTATGATTTTTCTTCATTAATATAAATCATAATTAAGAGCGGACCTAATACTGAACATTGAGGGACACCAATATTATTAAGGTTTTTTAAATTAGATAGTTTTCCACCGACATCTATCGAAATACTACGTCCACACAGGTATGATTTTTCTAAGTCTAGTTCTATCCCTCTTATGCCTGCATTTTCCATTTTGTCAGAAAGAATTTCATGGTTTAATGTGTCAAATGCTTTCTTAACATCGTAGAAAACAGTAGCCACATGGAACTCATTACCTAAACAATCATTTAATTCTAATAAAAGAGCTGCAACTGCGTGTTGTGTCGAATGGCTTGCCCTAAATCCAAATCGGTATTTGGTAAAAAAAAAAATTATCTTGTCGAAATAATTAGAAATCCTTTCTTTTAAAATGTTCTCAAATACTTTAGATAAAGGCGATAAAATTGCAGTGGGACGATAATTATTTACATCAGATTTATCACCTTTTTTATGTAACGGAATTACCCGGGCAATTTTCCATCTACTAGGAAACATACCTGAAGTGATACATTAATTAAAAATATGAATAACTGGTTCAAAATCACTCTAGCAATATTTTTTAACAACTTTGTTGATAGTCCATCATATCCCACTGAGCTACCGCTTTTTATATTTTTAATAACCTTATGGAATTCTGCAAAACTAACTGGGGCCATAAAAATGCTCGTACCTTCAGAGGGAGAGAAATAATGTTTATGCATCCTGTGAGAAGAAAAATCTGTATCCGCAGAAAGGATAGATTGTCCAACGACAATAAAATAATCACTAAATATATTAGCAACAGCTTGCGGTCCTCTAACTTCTTCACTGTTTATGTCATATAATACCTCGGGATGCGACAACTGTCTATTTCGTCCAATTTTATCCTTGATCAAACTCCAAGTTTTCTGGGGTGAGTCAGAATTATGAAATGAATCTTCATAATAAGCTCTTTCACTTTCTCTAGGAGTCCTTACCAACAGGTTTTTATAATTTTTAAAACGCATTATATTTATTTCTGTAGGATACCTCATTTTGATTTTGCATAAACGGTTTTTTTCATTTGTATATAATCTATATCAATCATTTGTTTTCTATATAATCTATCACTTTGTCACATTCAGTTGGGCACTTTTTGTATTGTCTGGCCATTATAAATAATAGCCAACTATTTAGATAGGCCATAACATTTACAAAAATGCAGCATCAAACAATAATATTTTAGTTACATTTTTTAGTTACTTTAATATTTTTCTTAATTGTTTAAGTTCTATTTATTTTATCGGTTTATATTTCTTAATGTTTTGTTGTCCCTGATCCTAATTTCATTAAAGTGCTTGTGATGGTTGTTGTTTACTTCATTTTTTTTGACACGAACTTATATTCGGCGATGTATCGCTTGTGAAAAGTTTTAAAAATAAAGCCTTATTCTGTTCTATAATCACCCTTTGATCAGTGGTGTCAATTTGGGGGTCAACCATGTCAACCATGATTTAAATTGGAAAACTTCTCATTTTTCTATTTTATACTTTTTTAATGTCTCCTTGTGTCAAAGGCGGGGGGGGGCATTGAACCCATATATTTATTTTTAAAACACATTATATTTATTTATGTAGGATACTTCATTTTGATTTTACATAAACAACCTCAAAAGGGACTCGAGAGGGGGACATGCAAAACCGGAATGGTATTTTTTTTTTGTGATTTAAACATTTTTTGTAGTATATCTTGTCTTCGCCAATTATGTTTGGCTACCCAAATCCAAAAATCAAAAAATAAAAGATGTTTTTAAATTAGTGTAGGTGACATTAAAGTTTCAAATTAAGTGAAAAAGATTATTATGTCACCGAGAGGAGAGGAGGTGGGGTTTAAAAAAAAATAAAGGGACTCATTTACCCAAGGTTTTCTTGGAGCATTTCTCTTTTCAACTGGAATTCTATACGGACAAAATTGATCAAGCTTTTCAATCAATATATCGTAGAACTTATCTAAGGATTGATTTGGATTCTTTTCATTAATTACTAGACTCCACTCAACGTCATCAAGCCCTTCTGTTAAATTTACCAAATTTTTATGCGAAAAGTCTCGACGCTTTGTTTGACTTTTTTTATTATACGGGATATACAGCGGAAAATCAGCCATAATTATGCAGTTATCAGATGAATCATCAGGAATGGCATATGTATTAACTGCGCTGTAACATGAAAAAATATTATCAATTAGTGAAAATGACCTATCAGTTATCCTGGATGGCATAAAACTGCACAGTGTTTCTATCCATTCTATTCTGGTTAGCAGATACAAGGCTCTTTAAATCATTATTAAAATCTCCCATAACTAGATAGGAGTATTAAGACTAGCTAATTTATCCAACAAAGCTTCAAAATGATTTATATATTCTACCTGACTAGCTGATGGAGTACGATAAATAACTGCTGATAAGCAGTTTCTGATTATTTGGAAAAAAACTCAACAACACAAGATTTAAAAAGCATTTCAATATTCATTGGCAAAAAAATATAGCCTTGCGCGACAAGGCCGCACTCAGGGGGGGGGTTGATCTCTGGTATATGATAACTAAATGAGTATTTTGTAGTCGAACCGTCAGGTCTTTTCACAAACAAACAAATAGATTTCCGTATGATGCAATAAATGCATCATATCCGTGAACTTTTCTTAATTTATCACATTTCACCAATAGCAGCTTACGTATTTTATGAATTTCGGCTGGAACATCGTCACTAATAAATAAGTTCGAATTGTTTCCATGGAATGTCTTACCCTTAAGCTTACTAGCATTTTTTATCATCGCTAACTTATCATCTTTTTTATTCAGTGTATTATTTTTTTTTTAATCGCCTTCAAAAATTTACGATTTCTATCGTAGTGTGTGATCATGAAATTTACATCCGGCATTTCTAAACCACGGCGAACTACCTCTGTGAATAAAACTTTGGCGTTATAATTGTCCTCGCACACAACATTCCATATAATAACATTGTTTTCTAATTTAGCGGCTTCCATTCTCACAATCCGACCCATACAATCTTCATTTTTTCTTCTTAACTTCATTATTTCATCAGCACATGTTTTATTTGCAATTTGAGGCAAGGTGTATCATTTTCATTCTTACCAATTTTCAGTTCAGTATTATTCATCTTATTTTTAAGTAGCGAATGGTTTTTTCCAGATTATCGACCCTTGCCGTAAGACTTCCTAATTGATTGTAGATATTGTCTAGCTTATTACCATTTTCTTTTACGACATCGAGAATTTGCTTAAAGTCTGATAATTCTTGTTTCGAGCTATCCTCTGAGGTGTCTAATGTACTCATACCTTCTTGTCTAGGGTTTTTCCGTCCCATTATGAACTAATAGACTTGACATATATATCCAACTATTCTTGAAATAATATTTTCACATTAATTTACACAGAGGTCTTGAATGCGTCTTACTCTGACGAGAGAATTGAATGAACCGGATTATCATTTAAGTATTTTCTTGGATTACATGCAAACCAATTTAGATTTTGGGTTCCTAGGGTCTTAAATAGATCAAAAGAGGTCCCTCTCTAAACTAAATGATGCAGATTAAAAAATCCAATGCAAGCCGAGTTCTTTCTAGTCGGTTACACTGCTTATTTGCTCAAATAGCGAAGCTTAAGCGAGCGATAGCATCGGAACTTGTATGCACTCGTCTAGACTACCCCTTGCTTCCGCAGCACACTCGTTCTGAGGCTCATCTGATTGGAAATTCGAATGGCTTGTGCCCTTTTTAATAGCCGAAAGTGATTGGAAGGCAACTAACACCCCTTTTACGTCCACCATTTCCCCAAACACATCCAATCAAAATTTTGAGGTAGCCATTTTTGTTCAACGTAGTTGATTTCCACATGGAAATTATATTTTTGAGGAGGACACTCTCCCCACAGCTCTCATGGCAAGGGTTGTAAGTTACGCCCTGGGGGCATATAAGGTTTTTATAGAAAGCTTTGTCGTAGAAACTTCAAAAAGTGCTCATTCGATTGGAAATTCAAAGAGCTAGTGCCCTTTTGAATAGTCGAAAGTGATTGGAGGGCAACTAACCCCCTCTCACACCCACCATTTCCCCAAACACATCCAATCAAAATTTTGAGGTAGCCATTTTTGTTCAACGTAGTTGATTTCCACATGGAAATTATGTTTTTGAGGAGGACACTCTCCCCACAGCTCTCATGGCAAGGGTTGTAAGTTATGCCCTGGGGGCATATAAGGTTTCTATAGAAAGCTTTGTCGTAGAAACTTCAAAAAGGGCTCATTCGATTGGAAATTCAAAGGGCTAGTGCCCTTTTTAGTAGTCGAAAGTGATTGGAGGGCAACTAACCTCCCTCACGCCCACCTTTCCCCCAAACACATCCAATCAAAATTTTGAGATAGCCATTTTGCTCAACGTAGCTGAAAGGTCCGGAAATTAGGTCTTTGAGGATGACAACCCCCCCCCCCTCCCACAGCCCTCAGGGCAAGGGTTGTAAGTTATGCCTTATGCCCATATAAGGTTTTTTATAGATAGCGTTGTCGTAGAAACTTCAAAAAGGGCTCATTCAACTGGAAATTGAAAGGGCTAGTGCCCTTTTTAATAGTCGAAATTAATTGGAGGGCAACTAACCCCCTCTCACGCCCAACATTTCCTCAAACACATCCAATCAAAATTTTGAGATAGCCATTTTGTTCAACGTAGTTGAAAGTTCTGGAAATTAGGTCTTTGAGGATGACAACCCCCTACAGTCCTCAGGGTAAGGGTTGTAAGTTATGCCCTGGGGGCATATAAGGTTTTTATTGAAAGAGTTGCCGTAGAAACTTCAAGAAGGGCTCACTCAACTGGAAATTGAAAGGGCTAGTGCCCTTTTTGAAATTCGAAAGTGATTGCAGGGCAACTAACCCCCCTCTCACACCTACCATTTCCCCAAACACATCCAATCAAAATTTTGAGATAGCCATTTTTTTCAACGTAGTTGAAAGCTCTGAAAATTAGGTCTTAGGTCTTTGAGGATGACACCCCCCCCCCCCACAGCCCTCAGCGCAAGGGTTATAAGTTATGCCCTGGGGGTATATAAGGTTTTCATAGAAAGCGTTGTCGTAGAGACTTCAAAATGGGCTCATTCGATTCAAAACTGAAATGGCTAGTGCCCTTTTAATAGTCGAAAGTGATTGGAAGGTAACTAACACCCCTTCCACGCCCACCATTTCCCCGAACAAATCCAATCAAAATTTTGAGATAGCCATTTTGTTCAATGTTTAGTTGAAAGTTTTGGAAATTATATCTTTGAGCTGGAAACTCCCCCCACAGTCTTCTGAGCAAGAGTTATAAGTTACGCCCTGGGGGCATATAAGGTTTTTATTGAAAGCTTTGTCGTAGAAACTTCAAAAAGGGCTCATTCGATCGGAAATTCAAAGGGCTAGTGCTCTTTTTAATAGTCGAAAGTGATTGGAGGGCAACTAACCCCCCTTTCACACCCACCTTTTCCCCAAACACATCCAATCAAATTTTGAGATAGCCATTTTGTTCAACGTAGTTGAAAGTTTTAGAAATTAGGTCTTTAAGGATGACCCCCCCCCCCCACAGCCCTCCGGGAAAGGGTTGTAAGTTTTGCCCTGGGGGCATATAAGGTTTTTATAGAAAGCGTTGTCGTAGAGACTTCAAAAAGGGCAATCTACCCCCCTCTCACGCCCACCATTTCCCCAAACACATACAATCAAAATTTTAAGATAGTCATTTTTTTTTAACGTACTTGAAAGTTCTGGAAATTAGGTCTTTAAGGACGACAACCCCCCCCCCCCCCACAGGCAAGGGTTGGGTTATGTCCTGTGAGCATGTGACATTTTTATAGAAGGAGTTGTCGTAGAAACTCAGGGCAAGGATTGTAAGTTATGTCCTGCGGGCATATGACATTTTTATAGAAGGAGTTATCGTAGAAACTTCAAAAAAGGCCCATTCGATTGGAAATTGAAAAGCCTAAAGCCCTTTTTAATAGTCGAAGGTGATTGAAGAACAACTAACCCCTTTCTCACGCCCACCATTTCCCCGAACACATCCAATCAAAATTTTGAGATAGCCATTTTGTTCAATGTTTAGTTGAAAGTTTTGGAAATTATATCTTTGAGCTGGAAACTCCCCCCACAATCTTCAGAGCATGAGTTATAAGTTATGCCCTGGAGGCATATAAGGTTTTTATTGAAAGCTTTGTCGTAGAAACTTCAAAAACGCTCATTCGATTGGAAATTCAAAGGGCTAGTGCTCTTTTTAATAGTCGAAGGTGATTGAAGAACAACTAACCCCTTTCTCACGCCCACCATTTCCCCAAACACATCCAGTCAATATTTTGAGATATTCATTTTGTTCAACGTAGTTGAAAGTTCTGGAAATTAGGTGTTTGAGGATGACACCCCCCCCCCCCGCCACACACACACACAACCCTCAGGGCATGGGTCGTAAGTTATGCCCTGGGGGCATATTTGGTTTTTATAGAAAGTTTAGTCGTAGAAACTTCAAAAAGGGCTCATTTGATTTGAAATTAGTGAAATTTGAAATAGTCGAAAGTGAATGGAGAGCAACTAGCCCCCCTGTCACGCCCACCATTTCCCCAAACACATTCAATCAAAGTTTTGAGATAGCCATTTTGTTCAACGTAGTTGAAAGTTCTGGAAATTATGTATTTGAGAATGACAAGCCCCCGAAAGTCCCCAGGGCAGAGGTTGTAAGTCATGCCCTGGGGGCATATAAGGTTTTCATAGGTAGCATTGTCGTGGAAACTTCAAAAGGGGCTCATTCAATTGGAAATCGAGATGGCTGTTGCCCTTTTTAATAGTCGAACGTGATTGGAGGGTAACTAACCCCCCTCTCACGCCCACCATTTCCCCAAACACATCCAATCAAAGTTTTGAGATAGCCATTTTGTTCAACGTAGTTGAAAGGTCTGGAAATTATGTCTTTGAGGATGACAACCCTCCCCCCATAGCCCTCAGGACAAGGGTCGCAAGTTATGCCTTTGGGGTATTTAGCGTTTTTATAGAAATTTTTGTCGTAGAAGCTTCAAAAAGAGCTCATTTGATTGGAAATTGAGAGGGCAAATGCTTCCCTCCATGCCTATCATTTCCTCAAACACTTGCAATCAAAATTTTGACATAGCCATTTTGTTAAGTCTATCAGAAAGGTCTAGAAATTATGTCTTTGAGGATAACAAATCCGCCCAGCCCTCAGGGCAAGTGTTGAAACTTTTGCCTTGGGGACATATAGGGTTTTTATAGTGTGATCATATAAACCTCAAAGGGGGCTCATTGGATTGGTAATCAGACGGTCTAGTGCCCTTTTTAAGAGTCAAAGTGATCAGAGGGCAGCTACCCTCTCCCCCCTACACACACGTCATATTGTCCGAAAATGCGTCTAATAGAAATTTTGAGATAGCCATTCTATTCAAAATAGTCTAAATATCATATAACAAGGCTTTTTGGATTGAAACAAACCCCAGAGACTAGGGGCAAGAGTTGTAAGTTGTGCCCAGGGGGTATTAAAGGTTTTTATGGAAGGGATGGTTGTTTAACTTCACAAGAGGCTTACTCTTTCTCCCTGAAAAAGACTATGTCAATATAAAACGAACAGAAATTAATCAAAAAAACTTTTTGCACAAAATAAGTTTTTCAAAAAAAAAGTAAAGAACTCCATTAAACCAAAAATAGAATCAAATTATCTACCAAGCATACAACTACCACAAATCAGTATTAATAAATAAATGAAACCCAAAACAAACAGAAATTAAAATAAGTCAAACTCAAAACGAGCAGAAATTAACCTGAGAATCTGAGTAGGGTTCTAAACCCTATGACTTCTAAAAGCCAGAATATAATTTGTACTTTACTGAAAAAAATTATTTTAAATGCTTTCAATTTTATAACTTTAAGAAATCAAAAATTAATTAAGATTTTAAGGAATAAATATCACCATATGTATATTAAACTGACAGTGCACATTTTTTTCAGTAAATTCATTTGATTTTTTTTTTTTTTTGAATTAATCTAGTTGCAGAATTTATTGATTCTGAAATCGTGGCTCTCTTTAATTGTACATTTAACCATTTACTTTTTGAGCAAAACTATTGGTTTTAAATTTTCAGGGGGCGAAAAAAAAATCCAACTACCAAAGACATGATCAAATATACTTTACCTTATCTTGTACTCTTTTTTAGAATGGAGGGGGGGTGTTTGTTATGTTTCGATACATTTATAACCCTTTCTGTTGTTCTATTGTTTGTTCTCTCCTATTTCTTTAATCTTGTATATTCTTCCTCTTTGATTTTTTTTTTATTTAGGTGTAAAAGAAAGAACATAAGATTTAATGGACATTCTTATTGTAATTGGTGTTGAATGTAGCTGCGAATGGTTTTAAACTCCTCTTTATTAGTATTAAGAAAAAGTCAAAAACACCAATATCTTCGATAGTCCAGTTGTTTAAAGTGGGAATAATCCACTTTGTGGGAATTTACTTTTTATTGATAATTAGATAATCCAAGTTAAGAGTCTGTGTTTTCAAATGAAGAAGTCTATAGCTTGAATTTGGCTAATTATGAAGGTTGTGGCTTGGTTTTAATGTATGTCATTGTTTTATTTCTTATATTTTGGCATTTTGTGCAGATTTTATTTTTATTTTATTTTTGAAGTCCTTTTGAGCTTTGTAACAAGGAAAAATATTGACCATCTCTTTACGAACAAAGTGAAATAATAGATGGCTTATAAATTTCTTAGTAATAATATAGAATCCATATAATGCTTTTACCAAATATTCCAAGGGGAAAAAATAATTTTGGAGCCCCCCCCCCACCTACATACCTGCTTATAGTATTTGAGTGTGCAAGCTTATCCTTTGAGACTTCGATGCTATTGACGTTTTCCTGTTAAAAAGAGTACGCCTAATCAAACGACAGGCGTAAAAAGTCCCAATTACTAATAAAAGTATATTTCCATTGCTAATTTTTGTGTTTTCCATTACTAATGGAAACTACTTTGGGCTAAAAAAAAAATCGTAAATGTGTCCCAAAATATGTCTCGAGTGTTTCAAAATCCATATAAATGTGTCATTTTTTTATTTTTCTTCTTTTTTTCTCAATATTCTCAAAGTTTTTCCAGATCTCAAGGTTAGAGAAATCGAAGAGGGGTTCTATCTAATGGAGACAATCAGGGGATTTGCAATCTTCTTAAATGGATGCTGTAGGAACAATAGCAATAAGTTAAGAGTTCAATACTAAAGTGATAATTTTAACTGTTTTGAATGTTGTTTAAACTCAATTTTAAAGAAGTGCCTCTTTTTATGGAAGTGCTTTGTGACCTTGTTTCAAAAAGGTCTGGGCTCGCCTCACCTTCCTTCAAAATGAGGGTATATTCTTCCTTGCTTAAGGAAAGAAATATCTCAATATATTTAGGGCTGATTTAATTAACGTTAGTTAAGGTTCGGCCAGTGTTTTGAATTGTGCTCTTTTTGTAAAGTAGTTTCAGCAGATCTAAAAACTGACTTTCTGTCATTACTTCATTTCAAGTGTTTTGAATGCCAAATTTTGTTATAGCTCGTGACACCAGATTGGCTTTGGACTTGTGCTGAGCGATGGGAGCATGTTGCTGAAGTTCTTTTCCCCGTGACTGAAACCCAAGCATCAAACAAATATCGTCCACCCTCCCACTGTGTTACACCACAGATTGCTCAAATGATATCTAAGCAGGTGAGTTAATCTTTGGTATCTAACGAGGTGAGACCGCTTACCGAACCTACTATAAGCTTCTAGCTAAACATTTCTAGACTAGAATACATAATTGAAGCTAAATATTAGAAGCTTCGGGATTGGTAGAATTTGAAATCCTAGACAAAGAGTTCTAGATTCTGGACCCGGGTACTTAGCCGTAATTAGCTTCAGCCAAGCATCAAATTTTGCGTATGAACAGGAACTGCTGGAAACAAGCTGCCCTAAACAAAAGACGAATAAAAATTGTCACCTCAAATTGCCTCAGAAGCACCCATAGGCGAGATAATAATTTTTGACTGACTTTAAGTATGTTTATGCTTACTGTGATACAATGTTTAGAGTTTAAGTCTGACCATTTTCATCGAGGGATAATACGGCTGAGGAAACTCATTATTTTCTCGTTTTGACATTGGCTGGTAATGTCTTTTCCTGGCGAGGAGGTGCCTCTCTCCTTATGCCCCTTCGTCCCCTCCTAAATAGTATCCTTGCTGGTCTTATTCTCTCATAGAATATTAGGCAGATAATTTCGAGACTTCTGTTTCTAAGACTATCCTTAAAAATTTAGAATAAACAATTGTTTTGCTGACGAACAATCTTTAATATTCAAAGAAAGTTTGCTCAGAAAACGATTACTTACTGTATAAAATGTTCCCTTTTTAGCTTATGTTTTAACCTTCATGAAAGGAGCTCTACTGCATCAACATCCCTGAATAATATCCCTGCTAATCCAGATAAATAATTTCTTGGGGAGGGGATCAAAGACATCTGGGTGGGGCTTACCCATTGATTGGAGGTGTCTCAATAGCATCTAGAATTACAAGAGCTCTGCACTGCTAATTGTTTTACAGTTTTTTTTTTTTTTTTTTTTTTTTTTTTTTTTTTTTTTTTTTTTTTTTTTTTTTTTTTTTTTTTTTTTTTGGCTAGGACTGGTAAGTTGAAACCACACGTTTAAGAGAGATACTAATTTGAAAAACTTGTATAGCGTAACCCATTTTCTGGATATTTACGGCTGTACTCGCATTTTAAATCACAGTAACTCCCGTATAAGTCTAAATAAGATTAACTGTCACCTGGTGTTTAAAACGCTAAAGACCGAATCCTGTAGTTAGTCTCATAAAGGGAGTTTTATAAGTCTCAATGAGATTAACTGTCACCTGGTGTTTAAAACGCTAAAGACCTAATCCTGTAGTTAGTCTCATAAAGGGAGTTTTATAAGTCTCAATAAGATTAACTGTCACCTGGTGTTTAAAACGCTAAAGAGCTATTCCTGTAGTTAGTCTCGTAAAGGGAGTTTTATAAGTCTCAATGAGATTAACTGTCACCTGGTGTTTAAAACGCTAAAGACCTAATCCTGTAGTTAGTCTCATAAAGGGAGTTTTATAAGTCTCAATAAGATTAACTGTCACCTGGTGTTTAAAACGCTAAAGAGCTAATCCTGTAATTAGTCTCATAAAGGGAGTTTTATAAGTCTCAATAAGATTAACTGTCACCTGGTGTTTAAAACGCTAAAGATCTAATCCTGTAGTTAGTCTCATAAAGGGAGTTTTATAAGTCTCAATAAGATTAACTGTCACCTGGTGTTTAAAACGCTAAAGAGCTAATCCTGTAGTTAGTCTCATAAAGGGAGTTTTATAAGTCTCAATAAGATTAACTGTCACCTGGTGTTTAAAACGCTAAAGAGCTAATCCTGTAGTTAGTCTCATAAAGGGAGTTTTATAAGTCTCAATAAGATTAACTGTCACCTGGTGTTTAAAACGCTAAAGAGCTAATCCTGTAATTAGTCTCATAAAGGGAGTTTTATAAGTCTCAATAAGATTAACTGTCACCTGGTGTTTAAAACGCTAAAGAGCTAATCCTGTAGTTAGTCTCATAAAGGGAGTTTTATAAGTCTCAATAAGATTAACTGTCACCTGGTGTTTAAAACGCTAAAGAGCTAATCCTGTAGTTAGTCTCATAAAGGGAGTTTTATAAGTCTCAATAAGATTAACTGTCACCTGGTGTTTAAAACGCTAAAGAGCTAATCCTGTAATTAGTCTCATAAAGGGAGTTTTATAAGTCTCAATAAGATTAACTGTCACCTGGTGTTTAAAACGCTAAAGAGCTAATCCTGTAGTTAGTCTCATAAAGGGAGTTTTATAAGTCTCAATAAGATTAACTGTCACCTGGTGTTTAAAACGCTAAAGAGCTAATCCTGTAGTTAGTCTCATAAAGGGAGTTTTATAAGTCTCAATAAGATTAACTGTCACCTGGTGTTTAAAACGCTAAAGAGCTAATCCTGTAGTTAGTCTCATAAAGGGAGTTTTATAAGTCTCAATAAGATTAACTGTCACCTGGTGTTTAAAACGCTAAAGAGCTAATCCTGTAATTAGTCTCATAAAGGGAGTTTTATAAGTCTCAATAAGATTAACTGTCACCTGGTGTTTAAAACGCTAAAGAGCTAAACCTGTAGTTAGTCTCATAAAGGGAGTTTTATAAGTCTCAATAAGATTAACTGTCACCTGGTGTTTAAAACGCTAAAGAGCTAAACCTGTAGTTAGTCTCATAAAGGGAGTTTTATAAGTCTCAATAAGATTAACTGTCACCTGGTGTTTAAAACGCTAAAGAGCTAATCCTGTAGTTAGTCTCATAAAGGGAGTTTTATAAGTCTCAATAAGATTAACTGTCACCTGGTGTTTAAAACGCTAAAGAGCTAAACCTGTAGTTAGTCTCATAAAGGGAGTTTTATAAGTCTCAATAAGATTAACTGTCACCTGGTGTTTAAAACGCTAAAGAGCTAAACCTGTAGTTAGTCTCATAAAGGGAGTTTTATAAGTCTCAATAAGATTAACTGTCACCTGGTGTTTAAAACGCTAAAGAGCTAATCCTGTAGTTAGTCTCATAAAGGGAGTTTTATAAGTCTCAATAAGATTAACTGTCACCTGGTGTTTAAAACGCTAAAGAGCTAATCCTGTAGTTAGTTTCATAAAGGGAGTTTTATAAGTCTCAATGAGATTAACTGTCACCTGGTGTTTAAAATGCTAAAGACCTAATCCTGTAGTTAGTCTCATAAAGGGAGTTTTATAAGTCTCAATAAGATTAACTGTCACCTGGTGTTTAAAACGCTAAAGAGCTAATCCTGTAGTTAGTCTCATAAAGGGAGTTTTATAAGTCTCAATAAGATTAACTGTCACCTGGTGTTTAAAACGCTAAAGAGCTAAACCTGTAGTTAGTCTCATAAAGGGAGTTTTATAAGTCTCAATAAGATTAACTGTCACCTGGTGTTTAAAACGCTAAAGAGCTAATCCTGTAGTTAGTCTCATAAAGGGAGTTTTATAAGTCTCAATAAGATTAACTGTCACCTGGTGTTTAAAACGCTAAAGAGCTAATCCTGTAGTTAGTTTCATAAAGGGAGTTTTATAAGTCTCAATGAGATTAACTGTCACCTGGTGTTTAAAACGCTAAAGACCTAATCCTGTAGTTAGTCTCATAAAGGGAGTTTTATAAGTCTCAATAAGATTAACTGTCACCTGGTGTTTAAAACGCTAAAGAGCTAATCCTGTAGTTAGTCTCATAAAGGGAGTTTTATAAGTCTCAATAAGATTAACTGTCACCTGGTGTTTAAAACGCTAAAGAGCTAATCCTGTAATTAGTCTCATAAAGGGAGTTTTATAAGTCTCAATAAGATTAACTGTCACCTGGTGTTTAAAACGCTAAAGAGCTAATCCTGTAGTTAGTCTCATAAAGGGAGTTTTATAAGTCTCAATGAGATTAACTGTCACCTGGTGTTTAAAACGCTAAAGACCTAATCCTGTAGTTAGTCTCATAAAGGGAGTTTTATAAGTCTCAATAAGATTAACTGTCACCTGGTGTTTAAAACGCTAAAGAGCTAATCCTGTAGTTAGTCTCATAAAGGGAGTTTTATAAGTCTCAATGAGATTAACTGTCACCTGGTGTTTAAAACGCTAAAGACCTAATCCTGTAGTTAGTCTCATAAAGGGAGTTTTATAAGTCTCAATAAGATTAACTGTCACCTGGTGTTTAAAACGCTAAAGAGCTAATCCTGTAATTAGTCTCATAAAGGGAGTTTTATAAGTCTCAATAAGATTAACTGTCACCTGGTGTTTAAAACGCTAAAGACCTAATCCTGTAGTTAGTCTCATAAAGGGAGTTTTATAAGTCTCAATAAGATTAACTGTCACCTGGTGTTTAAAACGCTAAAGAGCTAATCCTGTAATTAGTCTCATAAAGGGAGTTTTATAAGTCTCAATAAGATTAACTGTCACCTGGTGTTTAAAACGCTAAAGACCTAATCCTGTAGTTAGTCTCATAAAGGGAGTTTTATAAGTCTCAATAAGATTAACTGTCACCTGGTGTTTAAAACGCTAAAGAGCTAATCCTGTAGTTAGTCTCATAAAGGGAGTTTTATAAGTCTCAATAAGATTAACTGTCACCTGGTGTTTAAAACGCTAAAGAGCTAAACCTGTAGTTAGTCTCATAAAGGGAGTTTTATAAGTCTCAATAAGATTAACTGTCACCTGGTGTTTAAAACGCTAAAGAGCTAATCCTGTAGTTAGTCTCATAAAGGGAGTTTTATAAGTCTCAATAAGATTAACTGTCACCTGGTGTTTAAAACGCTAAAGAGCTAATCCTGTAGTTAGTTTCATAAAGGGAGTTTTATAAGTCTCAATGAGATTAACTGTCACCTGGTGTTTAAAACGCTAAAGACCTAATCCTGTAGTTAGTCTCATAAAGGGAGTTTTATAAGTCTCAATAAGATTAACTGTCACCTGGTGTTTAAAACGATAAAGAGCTAATCCTGTAGTTAGTCTCATAAAGGGAGTTTTATAAGTCTCAATAAGATTAACTGTCACCTGGTGTTTAAAACGCTAAAGAGCTAATCCTGTAATTAGTCTCATAAAGGGAGTTTTATAAGTCTCAATAAGATTAACTGTCACCTGGTGTTTAAAACGCTAAAGAGCTAATCCTGTAGTTAGTCTCATAAAGGGAGTTTTATAAGTCTCAATAAGATTAACTGTCACCTGGTGTTTAAAACGCTAAAGACCTAATCCTGTAGTTAGTCTCATAAAGGGAGTTTTATAAGTCTCAATAAGATTAACTGTCACCTGGTGTTTAAAACGCTAAAGAGCTAATCCTGTAGTTAGTCTCATAAAGGGAGTTTTATAAGTCTCAATGAGATTAACTGTCACCTGGTGTTTAAAACGCTAAAGACCTAATCCTGTAGTTAGTCTCATAAAGGGAGTTTTATAAGTCTCAATAAGATTAACTGTCACCTGGTGTTTAAAACGCTAAAGAGCTAATCCTGTAATTAGTCTCATAAAGGGAGTTTTATAAGTCTCAATAAGATTAACTGTCACCTGGTGTTTAAAACGCTAAAGACTAATCCTGTAGTTAGTCTCATAAAGGGAGTTTTATAAGTCTCAATAAGATTAACTGTCACCTGGTGTTTAAAACGCTAAAGAGCTAATCCTGTAGTTAGTCTCATAAAGGGAGTTTTATAAGTCTCAATAAGATTAACTGTCACCTGGTGTTTAAAACGCTAAAGAGCTAATCCTGTAGTTAGTCTCATAAAGGGAGTTTTATAAGTCTCAATAAGATTAACTGTCACCTGGTGTTTAAAACGCTAAAGAGCTAATCCTGTAATTAGTCTCATAAAGGGAGTTTTATAAGTCTCAATAAGATTAACTGTCACCTGGTGTTTAAAACGCTAAAGAGCTAATCCTGTAATTAGTCTCATAAAGGGAGTTTTATAAGTCTCAATAAGATTAACTGTCACCTGGTGTTTAAAACGCTAAAGATCTAATCCTGTAGTTAGTCTCATAAAGGGAGTTTTATAAGTCTCAATAAGATTAACTGTCACCTGGTGTTTAAAACGCTAAAGAGCTAATCCTGTAGTTAGTCTCATAAAGGGAGTTTTATAAGTCTCAATAAGATTAACTGTCACCTGGTGTTTAAAACGCTAAAGAGCTAATCCTGTAGTTAGTCTCATAAAGGGAGTTTTATAAGTCTCAATAAGATTAACTGTCACCTGGTGTTTAAAACGCTAAAGAGCTAATCCTGTAGTTAGTCTCATAAAGGGAGTTTTATAAGTCTCAATAAGATTAACTGTCACCTGGTGTTTAAAACGCTAAAGAGCTAATCCTGTAGTTAGTCTCATAAAGGGAGTTTTATAAGTCTCAATAAGATTAACTGTCACCTGGTGTTTAAAACGCTAAAGAGCTAATCCTGTAGTTAGTCTCATAAAGGGAGTTTTATAAGTCTCAATAAGATTAACTGTCACCTGGTGTTTAAAACGCTAAAGAGCTAATCCTGTAATTAGTCTCATAAAGGGAGTTTTATAAGTCTCAATAAGATTAACTGTCACCTGGTGTTTAAAACGCTAAAGAGCTAATCCTGTAATTAGTCTCATAAAGGGAGTTTTATAAGTCTCAATAAGATTAACTGTCACCTGGTGTTTAAAACGCTAAAGAGCTAATCCTGTAATTAGTCTCATAAAGGGAGTTTTATAAGTCTCAATAAGATTAACTGTCACCTGGTGTTTAAAACGCTAAAGAGCTAATCCTGTAGTTAGTCTCATAAAGGGAGTTTTATAAGTCTCAATAAGATTAACTGTCACCTGGTGTTTAAAACGCTAAAGAGCTAATCCTGTATTAGTCTCATAAAGGGAGTTTTATAAGTCTCAATAAGATTAACTGTCACCTGGTGTTTAAAACGCTAAAGAGCTAATCCTGTAATTAGTCTCATAAAGGGAGTTTTATAAGTCTCAATAAGATTAACTGTCACCTGGTGTTTAAAACGCTAAAGAGCTAATCCTGTAGTTAGTCTCATAAAGGGAGTTTTATAAGTCTCAATAAGATTAACTGTCACCTGGTGTTTAAAACGCTAAAGAGCTAATCCTGTAATTAGTCTCATAAAGGGAGTTTTATAAGTCTCAATAAGATTAACTGTCACCTGGTGTTTAAAACGCTAAAGATCTAATCCTGTAGTTAGTCTCATAAAGGGAGTTTTATAAGTCTCAATAAGATTAACTGTCACCTGGTGTTTAAAACGCTAAAGAGCTAATCCTGTAGTTAGTCTCATAAAGGGAGTTTTATAAGTCTCAATAAGATTAACTGTCACCTGGTGTTTAAAACGCTAAAGAGCTAATCCTGTAGTTAGTCTCATAAAGGGAGTTTTATAAGTCTCAATAAGATTAACTGTCACCTGGTGTTTAAAACGCTAAAGATCTAATCCTGTAGTTAGTCTCATAAAGGGAGTTTTATAAGTCTCAATAAGATTAACTGTCACCTGGTGTTTAAAACGCTAAGAGCTAATCCTGTAGTTAGTCTCATAAAGGGAGTTTTATAAGTCTCAATAAGATTAACTGTCACCTGGTGTTTAAAACGCTAAAGAGCTAATCCTGTAGTTAGTCTCATAAAGGGAGTTTTATAAGTCTCAATAAGATTAACTGTCACCTGGTGTTTAAAACGCTAAAGAGCTAATCCTGTAATTAGTCTCATAAAGGGAGTTTTATAAGTCTCAATAAGATTAACTGTCACCTGGTGTTTAAACGCTAAAGAGCTAATCCTGTAATTAGTCTCATAAAGGGAGTTTTATAAGTCTCAATAAGATTAACTGTCACCTGGTGTTTAAAACGCTAAAGAGCTAATCCTGTAGTTAGTCTCATAAAGGGAGTTTTATAAGTCTCAATAAGATTAACTGTCACCTGGTGTTTAAAACGCTAAAGAGCTAATCCTGTAGTTAGTCTCATAAAGGGAGTTTTATAAGTCTCAATAAGATTAACTGTCACCTGGTGTTTAAAACGCTAAAGAGCTAATCCTGTAATTAGTCTCATAAAGGGAGTTTTATAAGTCTCAATAAGATTAACTGTCACCTGGTGTTTAAAACGCTAAAGAGCTAATCCTGTAATTAGTCTCATAAAGGGAGTTTTATAAGTCTCAATAAGATTAACTGTCACCTGGTGTTTAAAACGCTAAAGAGCTAATCCTGTAATTAGTCTCATAAAGGGAGTTTTATAAGTCTCAATAAGATTAACTGTCACCTGGTGTTTAAAACGCTAAAGAGCTAATCCTGTAGTTAGTCTCATAAAGGGAGTTTTATAAGTCTCAATAAGATTAACTGTCACCTGGTGTTTAAAACGCTAAAGAGCTAATCCTGTAGTTAGTCTCATAAAGGGAGTTTTATAAGTCTCAATAAGATTAACTGTCACCTGGTGTTTAAAACGCTAAAGAGCTAATCCTGTAGTTAGTCTCATAAAGGGAGTTTTATAAGTCTCAATAAGATTAACTGTCACCTGGTGTTTAAAACGCTAAAGATCTAATCCTGTAGTTAGTCTCATAAAGGGAGTTTTATAAGTCTCAATAAGATTAACTGTCACCTGGTGTTTAAAACGCTAAAGAGCTAATCCTGTAGTTAGTCTCATAAAGGGAGTTTTATAAGTCTCAATAAGATTAACTGTCACCTGGTGTTTAAAACGCTAAAGAGCTAATCCTGTAGTTAGTCTCATAAAGGGAGTTTTATAAGTCTCAATAAGATTAACTGTCACCTGGTGTTTAAAACGCTAAAGAGCTAATCCTGTAGTTAGTCTCATAAAGGGAGTTTTATAAGTCTCAATAAGATTAACTGTCACCTGGTGTTTAAAACGCTAAAGATCTAATCCTGTAGTTAGTCTCATAAAGGGAGTTTTATAAGTCTCAATAAGATTAACTGTCACCTGGTGTTTAAAACGCTAAAGAGCTAATCCTGTAGTTAGTCTCATAAAGGGAGTTTTATAAGTCTCAATAAGATTAACTGTCACCTGGTGTTTAAAACGCTAAAGAGCTAATCCTGTAGTTAGTCTCATAAAGGGAGTTTTATAAGTCTCAATAAGATTAACTGTCACCTGGTGTTTAAAACGCTAAAGATCTAATCCTGTAGTTAGTCTCATAAAGGGAGTTTTATAAGTCTCAATAAGATTAACTGTCACCTGGTGTTTAAAACGCTAAAGAGCTAATCCTGTATTAGTCTCATAAAGGGAGTTTTATAAGTCTCAATAAGATTAACTGTCACCTGGTGTTTAAAACGCTAAAGAGCTAATCCTGTAGTTAGTCTCATAAAGGGAGTTTTATAAGTCTCAATGAGATTAACTGTCACCTGGTGTTTAAAACGCTAAAGACCTAATCCTGTAGTTAGTCTCATAAAGGGAGTTTTATAAGTCTCAATAAGATTAACTGTCACCTGGTGTTTAAAACGCTAAAGAGCTAATCCTGTAGTTAGTCTCATAAAGGGAGTTTTATAAGTCTCAATAAGATTAACTGTCACCTGGTGTTTAAAACGCTAAAGATCTAATCCTGTAGTTAGTCTCATAAAGGGAGTTTTATAAGTCTCAATAAGATTAACTGTCACCTGGTGTTTAAAACGCTAAAGAGCTAATCCTGTAGTTAGTCTCATAAAGGGAGTTTTATAAGTCTCAATAAGATTAACTGTCACCTGGTGTTTAAAACGCTAAAGAGCTAATCCTGTAGTTAGTCTCATAAAGGGAGTTTTATAAGTCTCAATAAGATTAACTGTCACCTGGTGTTTAAAACGCTAAAGAGCTAATCCTGTAGTTAGTTTCATAAAGGGAGTTTTATAAGTCTCAATAAGATTAACTGTCACCTGGTGTTTAAAAACGCTAAAGATCTAATCCTGTAGTTAGTCTCATAAAGGGAGTTTTATAAGTCTCAATAAGATTAACTGTCACCTGGTGTTTAAAACGCTAAAGAGCTAATCCTGTAATTAGTCTCATAAAGGGAGTTTTATAAGTCTCAATAAGATTAACTGTCACCTGGTGTTTAAAACGCTAAAGAGCTAATCCTGTAGTTAGTCTCATAAAGGGAGTTTTATAAGTCTCAATAAGATTAACTGTCACCTGGTGTTTAAAACGCCAAAGAGCTAATCCTGTAGTTAGTCTCATAAAGGGAGTTTTATAAGTCTCAATAAGATTAACTGTCACCTGGTGTTTAAAACGCTAAAGACCTAATCCTGTAGTTAGTCTCATAAAGGGAGTTTTATAAGTCTCAATAAGATTAACTGTCACCTGGTGTTTAAAACGCTAAAGACCTAATCCTGTAGTTAGTCTCATAAAGGGAGTTTTATAAGTCTCAATAAGATTAACTGTCACCTGGTGTTTAAAACGCTAAAGAGCTAATCCTGTAATTAGTCTCATAAAGGGAGTTTTATAAGTCTCAATAAGATTAACTGTCACCTGGTGTTTAAAACGCTAAAGAGCTAAACCTGTAGTTAGTCTCATAAAGGGAGTTTTATAAGTCTCAATAAGATTAACTGTCACCTGGTGTTTAAAACGCTAAAGAGCTAAACCTGTAGTTAGTCTCATAAAGGGAGTTTTATAAGTCTCAATAAGATTAACTGTCACCTGGTGTTTAAAACGCTAAAGAGCTAATCCTGTAGTTAGTCTCACAAAGGGAGTTTTATAAGTCTCAATAAGATTAACTGTCACCTGGTGTTTAAAACGCTAAAGAGCTAATCCTGTAGTTAGTTTCATAAAGGGAGTTTTATAAGTCTCAATGAGATTAACTGTCACCTGGTGTTTAAAACGCTAAAGACCTAATCCTGTAGTTAGTCTCATAAAGGGAGTTTTATAAGTCTCAATAAGATTAACTGTCACCTGGTGTTTAAAACGCTAAAGAGTTAATCCTGTAGTTAGTCTCATAAAGGGAGTTTTATAAGTCTCAATGAGATTAACTGTCACCTGGTGTTTAAAACGCTAAAGACCTAATCCTGTAGTTAGTCTCATAAAGGGAGTTTTGGTGCGATAAAAAGAAACAAAAAACACGGTCTGGGCTATACTTCAATTAAAAAATCATCTTTTACAATTAAATTTATAGTAAATTTTATTTGTTGTATGTTGAAACTTTTTAAAGCATTACATTCAAATACAATGTACCAAATCTTATTTCCTCCTCCCTGTCACTAGATTTTTCTTCGGAAACCTCTTTTTGTTTCAAGTATTCAAGTCTTTGTATATTTTTCACATCTTCCACAGCATTACCTTGGGACAGAGATTCTCTGACAACCGCTGTGGGGGGGGGGGGGTGCTCAATCGTGGGTAGGCTTAATAAGCTTTCTTTTGTTGCAACGGAAAGTTTTTTGTTTTTTTTTTTCCTAATATGAGCTTAATTAATACAAAAAAATAGAGAAGTAAAGTTATGGACTTTAGTAAAAAGTTTGGGATTTTAGTGTGAAAAGGCAAAATATAGCAAAAAAAAAATTAATAACTTAAATAATTGGTGAAATACTCATATGAATAAGACTCGGAAGAAATAGACAAAAAGACTACTTCGGAAACGGTGAATAAAACTAGAATTATTTCTCGTCAGGTTTGGACCAAATCCAACGTTGGTAAAGTGTTTTGGACCAATCAAGTGTATACCTTGAAAGGTAGCTTCTCGTGAGACATCTCGTCATCATTCATTAGAGGCAAACATAAGAGCCGAATAGGTTAAACGAATATAATTGCAAATTGTAAGGATCACCGTGCTCATTCTTAGAAGAAGAATTTAAATGCTGGCAATGACTTGAAGGACCCGTCTTTCCCCGATAAAGTTTTTGTGAATCTTCAAGATGTAGACGTAGAGCCAGAAATCCTTGCAGCGTGCCGCGGTTCCTGATACTTGAAATTCCAAAACGAAGCACCCCAAGAACGAGAAGACGGCTCATCATCATTGATTAGAGACAAACAAAAAGAAGTTCAATTCTCCCATCGAAATTTTCTACTCTACAGCACCCAAATTGAGATTTTATCTTTTTTATTTTTAGTTTTTGGCTATTTTGCTGCACAAAAGCAACTTCTAATTTAGATCCTTACAGAAATTTATAATTTAAAAGAAAAAGCAGGGACCATGACGGTGTGCTGAGTAATCATCAATTAGTGCATACTTCGTTAGAATGGACTTTACCATGTCGTTCCCCTTTAGATACGTCCATAATCCTTCAAAGAAAAAACTAACTTTGATCACGCTTTTTAGCATATGTTAGTAGTTTCGTTTTCATCGAAATTTGAGGTCAATGTTGACATCTCCGTGATATCAGTATTTAAGGTCAGTCTGAGTCTTTATGAAAACCTTTTTCTTTCCCTTTTTACTGACTCCTTTATTTTCACCAACTTGTAAAAGAAAGAAAAATCAATTAAGTAAATATGGCTACTACTAGAAGGTAACCTATGCGCAGTGGCCCAATTAATTAATTATTTCTCATAATGAATAGCACAAAAATAATGACACCACCGTACAGAGAGAAGAAAACGGATACAATACACTGTGATATTCACGAGGAATCCCCTCACCCTGCATCTCGGCTAAGGAAAAACTTTCGAACTGTGACTTATATTAAGAGACTAATTTAAACCTCATACTGCTGTCCGGAAGGCTGTTTTAGAAGCTTACATCCACTTAGCGAAACATAGTGGGTTAACACCACTGTGTCTATTTTGTCTTTTTAGCTGAATTGGAGGGATTTTATGATTTTGAAAATAGTTTGATGGTTCCATCTATAGATGTTTTTGTTCTGATTTCAAGTTAGAGAATTGAGGGCGCGCTGTCTCCAAATATTAAGACAAAAGGAGTTGGTAAAATTCCAATACTTAAATTACCTGTTTTAGCTAATTTATTTAAGTTGTTTCTATAGTTTACATAAATTGTTTTCCAATTGTTCTAATTTCACTATTAATTTGTCCTTATATTATCGTAATTTATTCAAGGAAGCCGAAACTTCGTGCTCGTTGAAACGTTTAGCTGTTGAAAAGCCGCCCGTCTCTATTACCCAGGAAATGTTAGATGAAATGTCTGAAGAAGTAGAAAGTGTCTTAGATGAAGAAGAAGACAAAGAATCAGTCTTTGCTGGCGATGAACAATTTTTGGAAGACGAGGAAGAAGAAGAATACGACCCTGACGCAACATGGATCAAAACAATGGAAAATTTTAATGGGTTAGAAGATGAGAGTGAGTTTGGTCCTACAGAGGATGTGTATGAAGGTAAACGTGTTTCTTCGTTGAGGAGGGGGGATTTTAGTTTATTTGTATATTCTCTGTCTTTTAGATGCAGTTTTCTTTCTTTTTCTCTCAATCATTTCCTTATTTTCAGTCTTTATACAGCCTCCCAAAATTTTTTGCAATTGTTGAATTTGTTGATGGCTAAATAATCCTGTTTAGCCTATATTTCAGGCTCAACTATGAAGTTCTATGGGCCACCTTATAAACCACATGATGATTAACTTATCTGAATCTTTGAATGTGTCAATTAGTTTCTTTAGATCGTCGCCACTTTCTCTTCACCTTATCTCTTCTGATATTGTAACAGTGTCCTTAAAAATATTGGACATTGCTATTTCTCTAACCTAAATTAAAATACTCACGTCAGAAACATCCTTCATCTGGTCAGTGCTACTATTTCCCTTCAAAGACATATGCCTCCTTTGTTTGTCTTCTCTATGTGAATATTGTGTGTCGATTTTGACAAGCTTTCATTTTGAGTGGATACTTGAATTATATTGAGTACACCCTAAAAATGAGCCCTGTGAGTAATTCTTTATGAGGTTAAAGCATGTATCCTATGATGCAGAAGAATCAGACAATACATTGAAAATTAAAACAATTAAAATACAATTAGAATATTAGAATATAATTAAATGTTCAATAAATTGAAAATTTCATTGAATTTTCAATAAATTGAAAATTTCATTGAATTTTCAATAAATTGAAAATTCGGTTTTAATTGTATTTCTTTCATAATAAAACGCAGCGCTTAATCCTCGCACCAAGAAAATTTTCCACAAAAGACACTACTCCCCCAGAGTCCGTCTTGGCCGTTGTTTGTCTCAGTCCGTACCTATCTTACTAAGCTACGCGCGGGTTGGGGTTATCGTCTGTATTGGAAAAACTTATAAAAACTCATGGCCTGCTATTCAGGGTGAAAGGTGGTTTTGGCAAACAATATCTTGCTAAAAATTTATAATTCAATGTTTGCACCTCAAAGCGTATCCGCGTGTTCTTTTTCTGTTCTTTTTTTTATTATTTTCTTGGAATCCCAGTACGGTTCAAAAATAGGTATCTAGAGAAAATAGAATCAATTTCCCCTTTGACTATCTTGTTTGATGGATAAATAGTTTTGTCGCCATAGCTTTAATAAAACTGAACTGTTTATCAAGAGTGTTTATGTGTTATGTATTATGGGTGTTTTATTGTTGTGTACTATCGAGCTATTATAAGCTATTTATCATATATTAAGGGGTTATTATGAGTATTATGAGCTATTTATTGTCGTCCTTTTCATCAGAAGTGAAATTTTGTAGTTTTCTTTTCATTTATTTCCTGTATTCCTATGTGTACATTCATGTATGTATAGAGGGCATAAATAAATTATTATTATTATAGTTTTCCCATTTTTATCTTCAACCCAGGCTCTTGTTTGATATTTTTTTAAAATGTCTCCATTTCAATATTTTTCATTTACTTCTCGCATTTTTCTCCTTTTTTCTATGTTAGATTTTATGATTTTTTCGTTTTGTCTCTCGTCGTTGCCTTATTTGTGTCTATAGCCGATAATTTAATCTTCCGTTTTGTGTTTGTTTTGACTCAAAGAGAGAAATCCACCCTGTTATAGTTAATGATGGCTCATTTTAAACAATAAGTCTTATCTTACTTATTTCGAAAACTGCTAAAACAGCATCCCAGCCCGTTATCTAAGCAAAACCAAGTTCATTCGTATCAAATCTGAGAAGATCTGCATAAATCAAATGAACAAGTAATTAATTTGCTTGCTAAAAACCTTCGAATAAGAGAACAATTTTAAAAAAAAGACGTTTAGTCGTTTTATTTCATGGGAAATTGTACATTTGTTTTTAAAGAGGTATGGAGATGGAGACCTTTTCACGTCTCTAGCTTTAATAGTATTGCAGTTTAATTTTGCTAAATAAACAGATACAGCTTCATACACATGATCGTGTATATATACTAGCTTGATTCTCTATATATATACTATATATACTAGTATATATATATACTATATATATACTATATACTATATATATATACTATATATATACTATATATACTAGTATATATATACTAGGTTCTCTATATATACTAGTCATTGGTGAATTGATGTGATGTTAGCAGCAAATACATCGTCTTAATTGGTGTAGTTGCTTGTTTTAATTAATGAATGTCTGTAATCAGAATCCTTCAGTTTTGGGGAGTAACGTGAATAAGGTGAAAGATGTGTACTATTAGCGTTAAAGCAGAATGCCGTTATATTTTTGTTAGTATTAAGGCGCTACATGGTGACAGGTTTGGAACGGCTACCAGTTTGAAAGGAGAGGAAGGCATGGTCTCTTTCGGTTACCTTGTATCTACTAATAAGTAAAGTAATAAAGGGGGGGGTGTTCTATCTCTAATCATCTCATGTAAAAGCTATGGTTTAGAATTCTTATGATTGTTATTGGACCCGTTAGGACAGAACTCTAGCCAACCAGTAATAATATTATCATTACAATCATCACAGTCCGTCATACCCAGAAGACTCTAAAAAGCTCGGCTGGGATAATTAAAAGGGCGACGTATGTCAGTTTGGTCGAAAATGAGCTAGGAATGTGTTGCGGGTAAATTTAGTAGGAGGAATGGAATGGGACAGTCAGAATTGTTTATCTTGTACCGTTAAGAAGATAAAAAAGAGACATACGCCAGGTTTGACAGAAGATGATCATCCTACGGAGTTATAACATGGGAACCTGGTATTTGTCTCCTTTTTTGTCAAGGATAAAAGAGACATACGCCAAAAATGCATTAATTTTGAATTTGCTCAGAATAATTTTGATACTGGCATTATCTAGTTGCCATTCTGATTTAGGCCGAAACGATTATAAAACCAATCGGTTACGAGTTCAAAGGATTATGAACGAATGTGATATTATGATAATTTTGCATAATATCTGAGAACAATGAAGTAAAACAAAGCCAGGTGGATTTATTTCATAGTTGCTATGAAAATAAATCAGAATACTTTTTAGGCTTTCAGCTGCTACTGGAATATTCCCGTCAAAACATCAATGAGAAGTGAATTTTGTGAACACACGACGAAATATCCTACTTTTATTTAGTTAACTACCTGTCCAAAGATGTATGTACTGACCCTTTTAATCAGACGCTCATAACAAATGTGGGCATCTAGTATATCCAAGTAGTGTTCCATGTCCAAGTTCGTTTGTTTACAGCATATCTGCAACAACTTTAAACATAAAATTAAACAACTTTAAACATAAAATTAAACAACTTTAAACATAAAATTAAACAACTTTAAACATAAAATTAAACAATTTTAAACATTAAATTAAACACACAAGCCCCTAGTGGGCGTCTTGATCCAATAAAGTGAGAGGGAAGAAAGACAAAAATACATCAAACGATAAAAAAAAAAACCTAATTCAAATTATGACCATTAATCAACTCAAATCAGGTGATGCGGGACTCCACAGGCCCGAAAAAAAAAATTAAAAATGAAAGAAAGGTGGTACTACCCTTTGCTAACCAACATAAAATAGAAATGAGCTAATTTCAAAAGAAAAATTATAGATATAATAGATCGATAACTATATGTAATTTAAAATTAATATCTAAAAATTCAACCACCAGACTTTTGGAGGCGCCAAAGCAGTGACAGCTCTCTGCCATGACTGGAAGTGTATTCGATAGTGCTGTATACGTCACCTGACGGTTGAAATAAGCATTAAATTGAATTGAAAATAATTGTTGACGAAGGTTAAAAAGTATAGAATTAGTCATTCTTTTGTCAATTTGATACCTTGTTGAATCGATAATTTTTTTAATTTTCATTTTCTTCTTTAAATGCTTTATTTATTGTTTTTGTTTATTTTTATTTAGAAGATCATCCACACGGCTATAAGGCGGGCCTACATCATTCCCCTGATGGTCATTTTGAAGAGGGTGAAGATACGTCTGAGGAGGAGGAAATAGCTAGGAAGAGAAAGAGAGATCCCTATGAGGAAGATGATGACGATACAGTCAGCCAGAGGTTTAGACGAGGAGAAGACCTCCCTGACATGTCTGAATTTGAACAGCCAGATAGAGAATATGATGAAAACTCGGACTGTGAGGGGAATATTGAGTTTTCGTGATAATTTACCTGCTTTTTTTACAAAACTTTTAATTGATGTTTTCTTATAAATCGAAGTTTGCTATATTATTACACTCTGTTGTGCAGAAAAGTTAAATTAAACTGCTAATTGTAAGTTTTTTTCTAAGTGTATTCGCTAAAAGCAGTCTTTTAGACACTATATGCTACTATTATATAATAACTATGAGGTAGATTTATATCAAAATATTATAGCAAATCACACAGCCTACTAGGTATCTTACCTTAGCCTACATAAGGTAGGCTATCAGTGGAAGTCATTAAGTCTGCAAAACTACCAATAGGGTAGCCTACATATTGATACTTTCCTTTAGAATCATTAATGTTTACCTTTAAACTGCTTCATGGTTAAAAGATCCTGGAGTGCCAAAAATCCTAGTAACATCAAGACTAGTCTAGCCAAGCTCTTTTCAAGAAGTATTCCTTAAAAGTATTTTTCAAAGAAAAGAGCTTTGCTGAACTAGGTTCCGATTTTGGTTTTACCAGAACATACAAGAAAACAACACTTTCTAAGGTTATGTGCTGATTTTTTTTTTTTTTTTTTTTTTTTTTGCTCATTTTCTGCTGTTTCACAGCACACGTTCTTTATTTTTGAAATTGGCTACGAACTTTCCTATTGGAATACATTATGTAAACTGGCGATTTTTCTCCTTAAAAAATGAATTATCGGTTTTTCACACTAATTTAGTACGTGTATGGCTGTGTAAGTTTGTACCTGGCTAATTTAATGAATTAGTTTTCATTTTAGGTGTCCTTGGTACTTTAAGAAAATGGAATCACGAAGAAACAGTGTCCTTTTTAAATACTAAAACTAAATTAAAAATTATAAATGTTTTATTATAAGAAGCTGTTGGTTTCTTTCCTGTAAGCTTGATTAGTATTTTGAATTTCTTATATGTCTGACGACATAAAATATACTGCTAAAAAAATATCGTAATATTTTTCCAGAGGGAACGGGGCAAGTACTACCTGGACTTTTGTTTTACCGGGATTTGAATGAGAACATCTTTCAGTTTCCTCTTCTGATTCTTTCGCTCAATGTCATATTGGTTCCTGGTGAGGGGGAGGGGGGTCATCAGGCGTCTTCCTGGTGGTACCCATCTATTAATCCACTGTTCATCTAACGTATTTTTTATGACTATGAAATTCGGATTCGGCCCTTTGAGCTTGTAATAGAATTTCTTTTAAATAAATATCTCATCTTACTAACGCAATAAAAACAATCTTGCAAAAAAGATTCCATTCAAGGCCAGCAACAGGTCTCTACAGCAAGTGAAGGGCATCAAAAGAAGACGAAACTGAAAAAGCGGTTTTAACCAGTCATATTCTGAAAGTTGTGAGCAAGGAGCAAAGGCATAAACTATAGTTTAACTCCAGCGGTTCATGAAGGAAGATTAGAAAGAGCCAATCTAAGAAGATTAGATTAGAAAGTTTATCAATATTCTCTGGCTCAAAAGATTCGGTAGAAGGACAAGTTTTACTTCTTGATGCTGTTAAGAATAGACAAGCACCAGTTACTAAATTAACTGTCATTATAAGAACCGTCAAACTAAACAAAGAGGCTAATATTGAGGCTAAAAACTATTATAGGGGACCTCACTTTAAAATGCAATTAGACTTCAGAAAATTGAAATTACTGAATTGCTTTGAAAGAGTTGAGCTGATGCTTATAAATTGTTGAACAACCTTTAAATTTTGGATCCTTATGAAAATAGTGTAAAATGTCCATAATTTAAAAGATCCTCAACAATATTTTACTCCAGACTTTAATGTCCTGCCCTAGCCAAGCATATTTTTTGTGCTTTCCTGGCAGGAATGTTATCTAAGTTATGTATTTTGTTATTAAATATAAATAAATGAAACTGAAACTTCATGATGCTGTTAATAACAAGCTTGTTGATGTTAATTCTACAGATCATGACGGTACAAGTCTATGAAGCCTATATCCCCATCTATTATGGACCTTTCTGTAAATCGTGTAAAAGATCCACAATTTAAAGGATGCTCAACAATTTGTAAACGTTTTGTCTCACCTGCAAGATTAATTAAAATTGTACCATCATCATCTGTAGCATTAAGACAAGCTCAATGTTTTAAAAATAACTCACTAATTTCAATTTCCTGACGTTGAATCGCATTGTGAAGTAGAGTTCCCCCGTATTAATTCTAGCATAAATATTAACACCCTTGTTTAGAATGATTTTGATAGTTTAGATCGTTTATAGTTTTCTATATCACTATTCATATCAATTGTAACAGCGAAGTGAATAGGAGTATCAAAAGGCTTTTCGTTTCTACTTTTCTGAAGGATCAGGAGGCTTTTCTTTTCTACTTTTCTGAAGGATCAGAAGGCTTTTCTTTTCTACTTTTCTGAAGGATCAGAAGGCTTTTCTTTTCTACTTTTCTGAAGGATCAGAAGGCTTTTCTTTTCTACTTTTCTGAAGGATCAGAAGGCTTTTCTTTTCTACTTTTCTGAAGGATCAGAAGGCTCTTCTTTTCTGAAGGATCAGAAGGCTTTTCTTTTCTACTTTTCTGAAGGATCAGAAGGCTTTCCTTTTCTACTTTTCTGAAGGATCAGAAGGCTTTTCTTTTCTACTTTTCTGAAGGATCAAAAGGCTTTTCTTTCCTACTTTTCGGAAGGATCAGATGGCTTTTCTTTTCTACTTTTCTGAAGGATCAGAAGGCTTTTCTTTTCTACTCTTCTGAAGGATCAGAAGGCTTTTCTTTTTAAAAAAAAGCCGTTTTTTAAAGTAATTTAGCAACTGGTACATGTCTGTTTTTAGCAGCATCAAGAAGTAAAGCTTATCCTTCTCCCGAATCTTTTGACGAGAGGGTTCGAGAGTATTGATTAACTCTCTAGTTCTTTCTAATCTTCCTTCATTATTCGCCGGAATTAAACTGTTGCTTATATCCCGATTGGCTAGTACAAGTACTTCCGGCCTTGTCCTCAATTGTAAAGGTATTGACTGGCTAAAACTGCTTCTTTAGCTTCACCTTCGTTCGATGATCCTCACTCGCGCTAGATTAGTGCTAGTGCCCTTGAACGGAATTTGCTTTGCAAGATAAATTTTGTTAGTTATCATCTGGAAACAAGAAAAACGACTATATACAAAGCTTTTCTTTTCTATAGCTTATTTTAACAAATCACTTTGAGACCTGATAATATATTCAAGTTGGTATGATTAATTATAATTTGTAATTTGTCTTGTCACATGTTTCTGAAAGGACAGTTTTTCCTCTGCTTCGAACAAACCTAAACTTTATTGCAATTTAAGGCCTACTATAAAACTTGATATCACTTAATAATAATAATAACTTATTTATAATCCGCTACAAAACAACATAACACACGTGGAGTACTAATAAAAAGTAACAAAAAGAAATTTAAACTTAAATCAATAATTAAACTAATATCATCTTAATAATCAGATTAAGAGTGTTGCAATACATATTTTGAACATAGGTGTGCATATGATGTTTTGTATTATTTGACACATGTATTTTTGTGCCATAACATAATAAAAAAATACTAACCAGTTTTATAGGAAATAAACAATTTATCAGAATGGAGTTATTTATGAGTTTTTTCTAAAGATCCTCCTGGGCCTTTGATGGGGTCTAGCGCGTCGAAATGACGTTTCTGTTATTTGGTCTTTTTTGTAGAGACAGGTAAATAACATGGCCTGTCCCCAAATCTTGAAGCAACACACACCAAACTCCAACCCCGTATTGCCAAATGAGCATCAATTTTTCTTGTAATTTTTTCGGCAATTTTTTTGTCATTATTTTGCTGTTTGATTCCATTCTATTATGAAGCATAGGACTCTTATTTTGAACAGAATTTATAGAACTCCAGTCTGCTATTTTTTAAGCAATCTATTAGCTTACCGATGTAATCTTTTAAGTTGACAAACGAAAAAATGACCTGCCAATGTAATTCATTTGAAAGAAATGGTTAAACAGTAAGAAAACATTGATTAAGGCTTATTAAAATTAACTTCGACTTATAAACTTAAGTATAACCTCAACTTATTTCTAAAAGGCTTAGTTTTGCCAAATATTTGACATTTACCAAAAGTCAAGCCTAAACCCCACAAGAACTGCAGCATTCCTTGAGATTTCTCTTTCCAAGGCTTCTAGTAGACTCGAATCATCCACCTGATGTAATTTATTGTTTTTAACTGTTATCTCGTCAAATTGAATAGGAGTATAATTCTGTGAACCAAGATTAGAATATGAAAAGTAACATTGATGACAGTGGTGAAATGTGGTTCTGAAGCATGGGCAATTCAAAAAACTGAGGAATATTTGCTAGATGTTTTCCAGAGAAGTAGCCTACGGATTTTTTTAGGTACCTGACCGACTGACCGTATTTCAAGCAGTAAACTGCACTTAAATGTGGTTCAACCGTTTTCTATAGGGCTGCAATGAGAGAAAAATATAGATGGCAAGAACACTCTGCGGATGAAAGCTGACAAATTGCCAAAGATCGTCCTTGTCGGTCAACCATCTGGGGCCAAACGTAAAGCAGGTCGTCACCGAGTGGAATGGGTAGATATCGCGAGGAAAGACTTAATGGAAATGGGAACTTCTTGGGAGAGTGAAAAGACAGAGGTTTTAAATAGATTGTGATGGAAGAGGAGCGTGTGTGACTGTTTTTTCCAACTTTTTTATTCAAAATATTATGCCTATTTTTCTATATTTTATTTTTTTAATTAGTCAACTTGTATAAGATATCATAATTTAGTTTTTGTCTGCTGTCTGGCCACGTCCTAAATAATCACTGGCTCCCCACCCCCTTCTGAAGAATACAAATTGCCAGTTTTAGAAAGAAATTTAAAAAAAAAAAAAATTCTAAAAAAAAAATATCTTTCTCATACGGATGGCAAACGATCAGCTCGGTATAGTTCTTCAATTTGTACTGCTGTCTTCGATTTGACTTTCCAGCAAGATTATATTAGAAAATTAAAGCAATGAATTTGAAAGTATTCACTATAGAGCATTTATTTTTCTAGAATGTAGTCTTTTTTAAAATTCTGTTCAGCATCATAGAAATACACTGCTCCTCATCTAAACTGACTATCTCATGTGAAAGCCTGGTAAGATTATTAATTTGTCGAAAAGCCCATTAGTTCTGCATTACGTACGTGTCTTTTGGTTAGTTCAATAACCTAAAATTTTCAAATTAATAATCTAAGCTGTTTCTGAGTTATTGCTGCTGCGCCCTTTTGACAGCCTGTATTTACATAGCCTTGTTGAACTCTTATCACAATGGCGTTGGAAAAAAAGGAGGGCAGTTAAAAAATTCGTGATCATTAGTTAAGCAAGATCTGTAGGTTGATGGAGGTTTCCACAAATTCAGGCACAAATGAGGCAAGTGCTGGCTAAAGTTCGTCCAAACAATTGGCACAAGACCTGTCATCATTGGAGACCCTCATTCAGAAGCTTTGTTCGGATACCGGATGAGGCGGAATCACTTGGTCCTGATGCAAGTACATAGTGTTTTTGATCTAGTTTAACATCCCCTTAAATTTCACCTTAATACTCTTATCCTCGGAGATAGTGGTAGCATAGTAGTTGTAGCAGTAGTAGTAGTACCAGAAGTAGCAGTAATAGTTGTATTCACAGTAGTAGTAGGAGTATCATGTACATACTGGCTTTTGGTTAATTCAACACTCCTTTAAAATATCCCAAAAGCTCCAACTTATTGTCCTAAATCGTCCCTGAGATGTTGCCAATACGCCTTTTTGACAACCTGCATGCATATGGCGTGTCTTGATTTATTTCAACATCCGCCTCAACATTTCTCTGAAAGTTTCACTTTTATAACCTTAGTATGAGAAGTGCTAGTGGTGGAAGCAGTAGTAGTAGCTGTGGCTTATGTACATAGTGACTTTTGGTTGGTTCAACATTCCAATCAACATGTCCTGAAAATTTCAACTTCATGCTCTCTGTTGTTCCGTTGCTGAAACTCCCCTTTGAAATCTTACTAACTCACAGTGTCTTTTTATTTGTTCAACATTTCCCTCGACATTCCATGAAAGATTTGTCTTAACCCTCTTTAGCCTCAGTAGTATTAGTAGCAGTAGTAGTCAGTGGCGGATCCAGGGGAGGGGCGAGAGGGGCGCGTGCCCCCCTAACATAGTCTAAAGTAGTGTAATTTACTTAATTAACGTAAGTTTGCGTTAATTGAACTTGCTCCTAACGCAAGTGTATCGGATCAACCTATTTTGCGCCCCCCCCCCCAAAAAAAAAAAAAATCCTGGATCCGCCACTGGTAGTAGTAGCAGTCATAATAGTACTAGTAGTAGCAGTAGTAGTAGTAGTATTCACATAGTTCCTTTTGGCACTATTTGGATGCTAATGTTGCTACTACTACTAAAGCTAAAAAATAAAAGTAGTTAACGAATAAATAAAAAAAAAGTAATAATAGGAAAAAAGTAAAAAAAAACCTGCTATTATAAAGTTTAGTTGGGCCAATCATTAGTCCACTGATCAAAGCCATATCCAGGATTTTTTCGGGGGGGGGGCTATGGATTTTTGCCAAAATTTTTGTTCCGGGGGGGGGGGGGTCACAAAGAGACTTTGCAAAACGCATGGAAAAATTGTTAAATTTCATTTTTATTAATTCTGTTACGAGTAGAACAAAATTCCAGGAGGGGGGGGGGTGTTTATTCGAACCTGGTACCAAAAAAAGAGCAAAGTTTTGAGCTACGATATACTTCACAAGTAAACTACTATTCTCTCTGTACTATAGTACCGTAGGCAAATTCTTTGCTAAATAAAAATGCTTTTCCATATTTTTTTTAAGAAAACTAGTGTAGTGGGATAGTAAATTAGGCAAGTGTTAGCTAAAAGTCATTGAGGCCCTTCAAGTTTGTATGTATTTACTGTGGAGTCTTCCATTTTCCCGAGGAAAGAGTAGCCACCAAGGGTTACTTATTTGGAGGTTGCTGCTTGCTTTGTCGAAAGGCATTGCAACCTCCATAATTTCCAAATGAATTGGTTTGGCCTTTTATAGGACGTCACTTGTTCTATAAAGAGTTCCACAAACAAATTCACAACTTGAACTCATGTTTTGCTTTGGCCTCATTCAACGTAGGCGATGATCGAACCATCAATTGTCGTGATGTTTTCAACCCCAAACAGCTGGGCAAATGTACCACAAAATAAATTTAGTGGCACATCATCGCAAGCCCCTGAAGCTGATTTTGAACCACCTTCATATGGCTAAATGTACTTTTAAGTCCCGATGAAGCTGTTGAAGAATGCCTTGCATATCCTTTTAATAATGGGATCCCTGCCCAATGGATCTCTTGGAAGAAATATTACGAGACACAAACAATTATGCCAAAGGTTGCATGAAAATGCGAGAAGTGGAGAATGAGTTAAATCAGCCTGCTGTCACTGCATTAAAGTTATGAACGATGAAATGAGTTTTGTTGTAAATAAGAATATCATATCCAATTGGGTCGGGGTATTTATATGAAAAATTCTTTATTTGGATTTCCCTCAGTAATCAAACAACATTCACAGGACGAAGACAAAAGATTTAGCATCGTCCGTAATGATTATCGTCATCTATTCGACTTAAAAGTAGATGAAGATAGACACCTGTTTACAAATGATAAGTGTGCGAGTCATTCGTAAACGAACGAGGAGAATCTGGAATGGAAGGACATATATATGAAAAACTACATCCATTACATTTTCATAAGTGGCCAATCCACAGTGGCAGGCCATTTACCAGACAACTCGGTTACATTTAACAAAAAATGGCAGAGTGGCACATGTCCTTGAGGAGTACCAGGTGCCATTTTAAGCACTAGGGAAAATAGAAGTTGATCCGAAAATTGGTCCAAATGAACAAAACCAGAAATTCTTCTGAAAGCCCTCCAAGTACATTCTTGCAAGCCTTCCTGCCAACTAGTGTTTTTATAGACACAGGTTTGGTACGCAGTTTGTTAGTCAACTACGATGCGAGACCAAACAAATAACGATGAAAAGTACCGGACATACAGGTGAATTCACTTTAAAAGCAAGTTCTGAAAAGAATCGAATTTTATGTCGGCGGCCGAATTTCATGTCCGTCCAATGAAAAAAAATATCTTCGTATGAGATAATTTCGGTTCGTTTCTGTAATGGATCAAAGACCAGCGAAAACTTGTAAGAGTGGAAACAGCGTCTAAGTTCTATATAGCAATATTTACTTTTGTGATCAACAAAATGTCAAACCCCGAATGCAAATTTTAGTAGAAACTTTGGACCTTTTGTAAATAATATAGCCTTTATATTTAGTTACGAATTGTGTCTATAGCCTACTTATAGTGCGTTTAGCATTTATTGGGCAATGGTTTTTTCCGCTTTTTTTTTAATGAAAATACAAAAAAAGATTATATGGAGGGGGGAATTTATTCAATTGAAAAAATAAATCCCCCAAAAATTGTTCCCATCATCCATGGGGGGGGGGAGAGCAACTACTTTAGAACATTTTAAACTCATAAGATGCCGAAAATTTAGATTTCTCCGCACATTGGAGATGATTTATAGCTTTAACGGGCGGGGTGTAGGCCTAATGGGGCAAGGACTTCTATGGGGAAGGGGTAATTTCCGCGGATTGGATGTTGGGTATAGATAGTTGAGTGGATGTCATTTCGTGAACCTCCTACCGCAAGCACTTCATTACAAAGCGACAGGAGATAAAAAGTTTAAAAAAAAATAGCCTATTCCATAAAAGTTAGAAAAAATGTAAATAGTATACAAATATGTCGCTTTATTTCATCGCAAATTACTAACAATATAGCCAAATAACAAAACAAGCATTAGCATAAAAAATAGACTTCCATTTACATTTTGCATAAATTTGATCAAAGGAATCACATTACGTAGAAATAAAAATATACAATAAGATTGGAAAGATACATAGAAACACAAGCAACAATACAGCACAGGAATTACCATCCAATCCGTCTATGTTTTGGGTAAAAATTTTAGGTAATATTTTTTTACCTAAAAGAAAACTGAAGCCTACATAGTAGGCTCTTCAAAATTCTATTTGGAGAAAAAGAAGCAAATATATTGCAACTTCTTAGTTTTCTTTTGTGCAGAATTATTTCCAGAATTTTCCAAATCTGAGCAATCAGAAAAATTATCAGGACATTCTTAATACTGTTAGTATTTACAAATCTAGATGGTATGCATAGCAGTGGCGTCAGTTCACAAAAATTAAAGAGGCTGGCAATAATGTATTTTTCAACATTTAGCAGGGTAGGGGAAAAAACTTGTCTTTTCAATTCGTTCAATAAAATACCAAAAAAAGGTCGTTTTCCAATGAAAATACCCCGCAAAAAGATATTTTTCAAAATTTGAGGGGGGGGGGGGGGGAGTAAAACTCTAAGGAGGCGCATGCCGTACCCTTTCCCCAACTAAATGACGTCACGGATGCATAGTCAACCCTAAAGAGGATTAAAGTAGTTTTGTACCACATTGAAGGAATGAAACTCCGAAAAAAGTTCCAGAATTCCAAAATTACAGAATTCCAGAATGCGAATAATGACTGTGCGTTTCAGTTTTGTACGTCAAATTTTTCAAGGACTAAAATACACTTCAGAGGTCTGATTCAGCCCCTGCTCCCTCCCCTCCCTTTTCCCGTTCCCTCCTTTAGAAAGAAATCCTTGTAAAACCCTTGGGCGATGACAAATCCACTTTTTCTTCTTTTCTTTGTGACGCATTAGTCTGTTTAAAAAGTAAACAACCTAAAATGAAAGAGTTATCACCCAACAGCCATAGTGATTATCTACAAATAAAAACGGGATAGGCCTACTGCAATAAAAAAAACTCATCCTACATACTTTACTCTTCAACAATATTTTAACAATATACGACGTTTGAACCATACACTTTTATAACCTAAATTAGATTAAGTTGTATTGATGGTAAGGAAGGGATGATAAATACTATTCAAACTTTCTACTAGCTAGAATTAAAATATAAAAAATGATTGCCTGAATCTTTGGATTAAAATGCCAATTTAAAGTTTTGCACGAGGATATTATCAATAGCATAAAAACAAGGAAAAATATCAAGTATATCCCAATGAAATCCTGGTAAAATGCCAACCGTCACAGCTACTGTGGAGGCACATCGTACGAGGAGGGGCAATTAAGTTGTCCAGGGGGTAAAGCAAACGATCCGTTTTTTTACATGAAACTATGTTTATCTTTATCTTTCAGACGCGCAAGTATTAACACAGGTCTGTTTTTTAAATCCCAATATCACATATTTTTTTGTATTTTAGTGACATTTCTTTTTGCCAAGGGAAATCTGACTTTGTGCATATGACAGAGGTAAGTCTCAGCTGTAGTTTTATATCAGCAATATTCTTCTTTGCGACTCCCCCTCCCTGCCCTATTTTGGGGCACTTGTAACCGCTAATGAAGTTAGATTACGTTTTTGTCTATTAAACCCCCTCCCCCCTTAAACATACACTATATTTACCTACTAATGGGATTATCATAATTTGGCCAGCTTTTTATTTGAAAAGTCAATATTCGATTCTAACCCTCTTCAGTATTTTGAAAGCCTTCTAACATTACATTAAAGATGTGTTTTTTTCGTTGAAAACAGAAAACGCAATATGTAAAAAACTTCGTCCGTTACAAAGGAAGTCATACATTAACTTAACTCCCAACGTTGGTGGAATCGTATCAGAAAAACCGAAAAACAATAGAATTTATTGTGAACTAAAATAAAAGAATTTACTGGTCGAAAATAGACGAAGTACTTTTTGCTTAACAAATGTAGTTCTCTCTGCGTTTTAATTGAACTGATAACTCTTTCTGCTTATGATTTAAGAAAAATTCCACTAAAAGCTGAAGTATCAAATAGCAGGGACTAATATATCCCTTTTGCAGAGTTAAAGTTAAAATATCAAACCCTTGAAATAAGGAATAGATGACCAGAATTGTTACAAAAAAAACTATATACATTTGTCCTGTCAAATTTTAATACTGAATAGATTGGCTCAGCCCATTCCTATTATCTATTCCATAAACGGTATTACTTCAAATATGAACAATTTGAATCGCCCTCTGAAAATAAAGTCTTAGTCAACACTGTCTTATTTTTAATGGCTGGTTCAATTTATAAATGTTCAAAATTTTTTCAATCAAAAGAGGTTTCAGTTACTGCACTTCATTTTCTCACTAGTTTTATATTCACTAGTTTTAAATAATAACTATTTCTCTTTTGAATATTTTCTCATTTTAATGTGAAACATAATTATAATCTACCTTACTATTGTCTATTATTTATTTATTTTATTTTGTTTAACCAGCTTAAAATCAGTTTTCACTGGTATTCAACTTTTGGTCCCCTGAGAATGAACTTGTCACATCAGTAAAAAGTAATTTTCAAAAACCGGCTTTGAAGGTTAAACAGACAAATTTCAACCTTAGATTTAGGACAAAATTGAATGCAAAACTGAAAGGACATAAAATTCAAGTTAGAAAAAAAACCTACAATCACCGCCATCTAGTCTTAGGCGATGGAATCTTTTAAGCTAACTGTAAAACTTAAAGAAAAATATTAGTTGTATTTATTTTTACTTTTTACCAGTTTTTTCACTTTTGATTTAAACTAGACCAAAAATAAAAGACTCACTTACATCCAAAGGGAACAAGCGATAATTTTTAGGGAAAGTATCCTTTGAGAATAAAAGAAAATTAATGCTCTTTGAATGATTATTTTGAAAAATCATACTTTTAATGATATATGTTTCATTAGATCTAAATATCTCTATTCTCCGGCACGAAACAGGAGAAGTTAAGTGGTTTTTCTAAGATTTTCCGGAAAGTAGGTCTCAGTTTTCTGTCTTTTTTTTGGATCTCTTACCCAAGTTATGAAAAGACAACCTAATCAGTTCTAAATAGTTTGGCCACACAAACTAAAAAAGTTTATAATGAACGAGATAGGGTGATCCTTTAAGGCACGACAATACCTTGAACAAGAAAATGTTCCTCAAAGAGACCTCCCGCTTCCAAAAATGCACTTTCGATTCAAGGTTTTGACTATTTTAGAAAGTCTCTTTCGAGGCATAATAGAACAAGCCTTAGGAAAAATACAATTCAAAGAGGCCTCTTCCCTCTTAATAATTACAGATAAGGATAATTGATATTTCCATATGGTCTTTCATTGACAGATTCATATGACAGATTTTTTGGATATGACAGATTTTTGGTTGTAAGCGAAAATTATAAATTCTATTGCCCGGATGACTAATTTTGGCAAATAAGTTTGAAGCAAAAATTAACAACTAATTAATACCGTTTATCTATAAGAGTTTTGTATAGATTTAAGCCTCATTCGATTTGATTTAATATTAAATTTTGATCTTGGTCGTCTTTGACGACTTCAGAAACTTTTAAGTTGTTAACTTGATTGAATAATGACAGAAACACATAAAAACGTGGATGTCAATGTTGACCTCATTTGTTGACCTCATTTTCATCAACGTGGCCAAACTCAAATCAAACGTAGACTCAACAATTGCACTAAAGCTAATTTCGCCTTTAACGTATAAAAAAAGGGGAAAAATCACTTATTCAAATATTAAAAAAATATGCGACTAGTTAGACATTAATCAACTTGAAATTATAGAAAGCAAAGAAACACGAATAGCCAAGGCGAACACTTTAGGAGATCACAAAAAGTAGCCTGTACAAATGAGGCGATACTGGCAGTGATTTAGCCTATTTGGTCCAATATAGGCTATGAAAAACAGTAAGAGTACGTCTGAGCCTTGCCAGGTTTGCATACCCAAGATATAAAAAAAACTCGCTCTGCGCCCCCTGCGAATTTATACCACAGTCTTGCATGTCCTCAGAATATCCTGAAATCAGAATATCCTGAAATATCCTGAATTTTCAGGTTTTCCATGAAATGCAACTTTAAATAGGTGCAATACTTGGTGGAACAATTTCTAGAATAAACAGTCGTGGACAGTGGCTCTAAAGAGAAATTGAATCGACTATTCGAAATTGAATAGAAAATTCGAAATTCAAGGAAATTTCAAAGTTCGCACAGAAAACAGAACAAGTCCCAAGGAGAAGTTTTGAAAAGTATTTTTGTTAGGAAAACTCGGTTTAAGCTTTTTAATGTAAGTTTTATACTAATTCATATAAATTTAACGTAAATTTATTTTTGTCAGTTTTTTTAAAATTTCTATTTGGTGCAATAAAATCTATTAAATACGGTGCAAAATCGTGGTTACCATTATTTTGTCACAACCAAAAAAGGTTAGAAAACACCATACCGGGTATGACCGGGAATTACCTTATCAATTTCTATAATAAAGCTATTTTCTCTAGAATTCAGGAACAGTAAAAAAAAGAGATAAAACAAACATAACCAATACTAGGGGGCGAATTACATGGGCATTAATTTGGGTTTAATTGAAGTTTAATTTGTATAAGTTGAGTGAAAGTTCTGGAATAAGATGGCAGAATTAAGCATCGTTGACTGGTTCAGCATAGATAGCGTAGCCAAAGACATGGAGGATTAAGGCATCCCCTTCCCAAAGTTTAAAAAACAAACATGCCTAACCAAATATTCATCTTTTCTATCTGAAATGGTATCAAACAATGTTTGGAATAAATACAATAATGCATAGAATATTGTTAGAATTATTATTGGAAGACGCCAACTATGACCGAATATTCGCCGTTTCTTATGTTCCTTATTGTGGAGAACCGAAAAAAGGGCCCAGTGCGTTTAAAAAAAACGCCAATTTTCGTTTAAATCGAAAACGGGCCAGTATGTACTTGGAAAAAAACTTTTAATTCGATCCAGGTATCATCGTTTTGAACATTACTTTTTACGACGAATAGAAAACTGGCCCAGACGTACGCTTCTGTTTTATCCGAATCAAAAGCAAATAAAACACATTAGCAAAGGTGCAAAAAAGGCGAAGTCTTTGAATAACACAATGAACACTTCGATTCACAAAAAAACTGTAGAAAAACTAAGTTGCAAATGTCTTTCACAACGAACTACGTTCTTATAGATGACATTGGAGCACCTTTTTTTGCAATTTCAAATAAAAAGGCACCAATTTGCTGTAGTTTAATCCAAAAGACCGAAAGTTGGAGGAGAACCTTAAAAAAGATAAGTTGAATAAAACAAATAAGCATAAACATAACAATAAATGTTAATATGATTTAAAATAATCACCTCAGAAGTCAAATCAAGTAACTGCGTTTTAGATTCTTTTGAGACTTCAATATCTAACTATTTGATAGACTTAAAGATGCATAGAAACGTAACCTAGTTTCTGATTGGCGGATTATTTTTAGCTGATCAATCAAAGAGTTTTTTGCATACTTAAGTAAAGCAGTTTCTGTTAAGGAATGGCAACGTCGAACTATTATGAACTTTTTACATTCATAAGAAAAGTCTCTCATTAAGATCGTTAAAATGACAAAGAGCATATTGGCCAAGTGGTTAAAAGATGAGTAATTTGATTCTTCTGGGTGGGGAGGGGGGAAGATGGCTATTTTGCATTGGATGGTTTGTTATGGTAGAGATTAGTAGAGAGGTGGGGGGGGGGGGCTAAATAGGTTGATCCGATAAACTTGTGTTAGGAGCAAGTTTAATTAACGCAAATTTGCATTAATTAAGTAAATTATACTACTTTAGACTATGTTAGGGGGCCGCGCTCCCCATTACTCCCTGGATCCGCCACTGTGGTGGGATGGCAGAGAGGTAAGGTGGTAGAATGGTGTGGGATGTGCAAGACATGGAGTGTATATAGTTAAAAGAGTCGGGTTTGTTGTTTTGCTGTTTTGTTACTATTTTGGTTTATTCTTATTTTTTTTTTTTTTATTGTATTAAAATTTAAAAATTGACTAATATCATTTTTATACTGCACGCTAGCCAGTTTTTTCTATAAATCCAGGGTTTGCATATAGTAAAAAGTGTTTTTCTGTTACTGAATAAAGAAACCTAAGTACAATTAATTTACAAAGGCTCAGGGGGGTGGGGGGTTTTAAATGTAGGGGGGGGGGGTCAATTTGTGTTTTTTCATTGTTGCAATGAAAATAACATAAAAAGCATTTTTCAATGAAAATACCCCCCCCCCAAAAAAAAAAAAAAATATATATTTTCAAAATCTAGTTGGGGGGGGGGGGAATCTGACACGGAAAATAATTTTTTTCTTTAAAAAAAAAATTATTTTTTTCTTCCCAACGCAGGCATGGATTTAAGAGTAAAGTGATGAAATTAAAATCCAATTGAAAATTATTTTCTGCAGAGCTATGTGAAAATTGGCTAATATGCAAAAATTGATTAATACAAAAGAATCGGCCAGACATCCAGCCAATCCCCCAGAGAGGAATTCGATAGAAATTTGGCCAGGAGCAAGGGGAAGGGAAACTTTTCCAGTCGATGAAAAATGATGAAAATGAATTAAAGCACTTCGAATATGGTTTTATTTCCAATAAAATGAAAATGACTTGCTTATAAATAGAAGCGAGGATAAAGGGGGTCAGTAAATTCAGGTCTGGTTCTGAACATAAATTTTTCCTTATCTTACTTTTTCCCGGGGAGGAGGGTATTTTACCCTGGTTTTGACGTGGCGAGTCAAATATGCCCAATTAAACACGGTGAAAAATACCAGAGTTATTGAACCACAAAAGCACATATCCTACCTAAACACAGATGGCTTTACGGTAAAGTAAAGTAAACTGGTGGATTTTCACTATTATGACGCTTTAGATGTAGAGCTAAATGATCCGAACGGCTAAACGTACGTTCACAGTGGACACATTTAAACGGGCGGGCACCAGTATGTTTTCTATAATGACGAGTTAACTCATCCGACCTGGCGAATTGCCAAACACAGCCTTCCCATGAGCATTTATACGGTTTTTCACCTGAAAAAGAATAACATTAGTTATGCTCAGAAGAGCCTTCACATAGGAGAAACAGGAAGATTCTACTTACCCGGTGTTGGTCCTAAGAACCCCACCCCCTTTGAATTAAAAATTTTAACCTTGAAATAAGCTTTTATAAGTATTTGATTTGCCATGGAAACTTGGGATTAGAATGAGCCTTGTAAATTTGCCAAGAAGCAAGGATATATGTTTCTTCTCCAGCTCCAGATACCTATTTACAAGCAAATATAGGCTATCATAACTAAATACAATTATGTAACACTTTATTTAGTCCATATGAAATCAACAGCTTTTTCGAAAGTGTGTTTGTGGGGGAAGAGGGGTGGGGGTTTATTAAACAGGAGGCAAGATAAAAAAGCGATTGTTTTTTTTTTCCAGCCTTAATATTTTTTTTTTTTGCGCTTCCAACCTTAGTAATTTGAAATAATTGTTCTCGGCCTATATTGATGGAATTTTTTTTGGAAATTGGCCTGTCCCCACTTACATTCAACAAAATAATCAGATTACATACGAGACATAGTAAAACTTTGAAAAGCTAAGAAAAAAAGGCTTCATCCCCTCTGACCCACTTTTGAATCCTGCGAAGGCTACAGTAAAAAAAGTAACAACAATTAATTCCTAGATTTAATATAGTAATTCTTGACGTTTATGTTTTATTACTAAACAAATATAAATGAAACAGAATCTAAGTATACAGTCTTTACACCTCCTCAGGACGTGTTCTATGCCAGTAGAAAGGCCTCATGAGGTCCGAGCGGGAGTCCAACCTGCTAAATGAAAAGCAGGTAGCCCTCGGTTGGGGTGGGGTAGGTGTAAAGAAAGATTTAAGGGAAATGAACTTCCCGGGAAGCTTCCTGGGAGGGGGTAAAGAGGGACACTTTTAATTGATTGGGATGGAAGAGGAGCGTGTATGGCTGTTTTGGCCTCAGGGGGCTTGGAGATGTGGTGAGTGGTTAGTAGTAGTAGTAACACCACAGAGAGATCGCTATTGGATTCCCAGGAACTTTCTGAAAACCCTGCGATAGTGTCTTAGTATTCGGGTCTGTTTTCACTCCGGACATAAGACTCCTCACTTCAGGAAATGTCCTGGTTATGAGTAATCTTCCCAGTTCTACGGTCAGGTTTTCATATAAATCCTTGAAAAGAATGTATGCACTTTTGACAATTTGTTAATGACGAGTAAATATAACTTTTTGAAAGAAACCACTCTAAGATTCAAAAGGAATTCTCAAGGTCGATGTAAGCAAAACATGGAGCTTTTAACCTGGTTATGATTCATAATATGATTATGAACATTCGCGAAATTGATGTACCAACAAGCCTGAGATTCGACAAAGGAATCTGCAAACGTTGCCAAATCCCACAACAAGAAAAGACTATGTAGCCTTAACGAGATATATTCTTTTATCAACAGTCGTAAACATAGATGCATACAGGTCGGATTCATAAGGGAGGGGTAGGGGAGAAAAAATCGGCAGGTAAATGAATTTTTTCCTGTGGGTGGTAACATACCAAAGAATTTCATGACACTTTTTCCTGTTTCAGGGAGACAATATATAGTCGTAAGTCGTAAAAAAAATTCCCCCTTTCGCCTTCTGTTTCAAACTTGAGTGCTCAATACGTAGCAAATGACAATAAGATTCTGTTATGGAGTATAAGTTCACACCGGTTGAGGCTTGGAGGAAAAAGGGGGGAAATAACATAAGAGATATATATATATATATATATATATATATATATATATAATATATATATATATATATCATATATATATATTATATATATATATATATATATATATATATAGATATATATATATATTTATATACATATATATATATATACATATATATATACATATATATATATATATATATATATAATATATATATATATATATATATATATATATATATATATATATAATATATATATATATATATATATATATATATAATATATATATATATATATATATATATATATATATATATATATATATATATATATATATATATATGAACATTGGAAATGCATTAAGACGGCTGTTGTCCTCCCAAAATTTTAAGGTTTATATGGGTCCTTACGAGGTTCTTAAAGGTTGACAAAGCTATTTATTAAAAAACGAGAAAAAAGTGTTTTTCACAATTCCAAGTTTTGGACACCGCACCCTGGTTCAGGAAGGTAAAATTTTTATTGCAACTTTCTTATTAAGTTATTATAACAGGAAACATGATATTAATAGAATGGCGGAAAGAGTTTTCTTTTACAATATGTGCCAAACTAGAATGCTTAGCGCAACCCTATCACACACGCACACGTTGTACACCGGCTGTTAAAACAAACAATTGACTTCCTCAGCTCTTTCCAACCGCAGAATTCTTTCGTCAGATATGTCTGGAAGACATCTGCCCCGATAAACGAAAGGAAGGGAAATAGTCTGGATAAATCCCTTCCATGTTCCCAATTTTGGTCCTAATCAGGCACGAGGGGGCTTAGATGTATGTAGAGCTGAAATTAAATCTAAAAGAATAAGAGTGATTTGATCTTAGGAGAAATGACGGCTAACATACTTGTAACATAGCTTATCCACACACGTTGGGGATTAGTGAAGGAGATTCCATGCCCCATGCAAATGTTCTTGAATCGCGGAGAAAGTTTTTATAGCTGCCCTTTTAGCAATAAAAGCCCCGAAATTACGGTTTATATTTTATTCACGTCCCGAGATGTTCTCAATCCCAGGAACCACACACATCAGGTGTTTTTCGGGGGGAGGGGGCTGCAATAGTAAAAAACGGGTTTCATTTGTTATTTTGAATGAGAAGAAATTTAGGTTTCGAGATGGGCCTGAACCTCGAGCCCTACCCCCCTCCACGTGCATATCTGCCAGATCCCCTCAGTATGCCAAATCCTTACAAAGATTCTAATACTCCTTTGAAAATGGTGGTGGAAAATATTAAACTATACGGAATCGAAAATTTCAGCTGGAAAGCATTTTTTTTCAAGTTTTGTTTAAATTGGGAGTCAACTCACAAGAAAAATTCTCTGATATTTCCACAAATTTTGGCTGTAAGCACAGATGATTAGTAGCATTAAATATAACGTATGCGCAATCTCTAAACACATTTTGCACAGCAGAGGAAAAGAGTAATAACAACCAGTTTACTCTCAAACCAATATCAAGGACCTCTCCAGTCCCCTCTTGTGCGTAAGCTAGGATTATCATAGGCAGCGCGCTAGCGCTGCCTAAGTAAAGAACGATGTGCGCACAGTGTGTTTTTTTGGTTTTTTTTCTCCATACCCGGGCACTTCGTATCGAAGGAGTTGTCGTAGAAACTCTGAAAAGGGCTCATTCGATTGGAAATTGGAGCGTCTAGTGCCCTTTTTAATAGTCAAAAGTGATTGGAGGGCAACTAGCCCCTCCCCCACGCCCATCATTCCCCCAAACACATCCAATCAAAATTTTGAGATAGCCATTTTGTTCAGCGCAGTTGATTTCCAGATAGAAAATGTGTTTTTGAGGAGGACACCCCCCCCCACAACCCTCAGGGCAAGGGTTTTAAGTTATGCCCTGGGGGCATATAAGGTTTTAATAGAAGGCGTTGTCGTAAAAACTTCAAAACAGGCTCATTCAATTGGAAATTCAAAGGGCTAGTACCCTTTTTAATAGTCAAAAGTGATTGGAGGGCAACTAGCCCCTCCCCCACGCCCATCATTCCCCCAAACACATCCAATCAAAATTTTGAGATAGCCATTTTGTTCAGCGTAGTTGATTTCCAGATAGAAAATATGTTTTTGAAGAGGACACTCCCCCACAGCCCTCAGGGCAAGGTTTTAAGTTATGCCCTGGGGCATATAAGGTTTTTTAAAGAAGACGTTGTCGTAGAAAAACTTCCAAAAAATCTCATTCGATTGGAAATTCAAAGGGCTAGTACCCTTTTTAATAGTCGAAAGTGATTGGAGGGCAACTATCCCCCCCACGCCCATCATTCCCCCAAACACATCCAAAAAAAATTTTGAGATAGCCATTTTGTTCAGCGTAGTTGATTTCCAGATAGAAAACATATTTTGAGGAGGACACTCCCCCCCAACCCTCAGGACAAGTATGCCCTGGGGGCATATAAGGTTTTTATTGAAATCTTTGTCGTAGAAACTTGAAAAAGGGCTCATTCAATTTGAAATTCAAAGGGCTAGTACCCTTTTTAATAGTCGAAAGTGATTGGAGGGCAACTAACCCCCTCTCCCGCCCACCTTTTCCCCACACACATCCAATCAAAATTTTTAGATAGCCATTTTATTCAACGTAATTGAAAGCTTTGGAAATTAGGTCTTTAAGGATGACAACCCCTCCCGCACAACCCTCAGGGCAAGGGTTGTAAGTTATGCCCTGGGGGCATATAAGGTTTTTATTGAAATCTTTGTCGTAGAAACTTGAAAAAGGGCTCATTCAATTTGAAATTCAAAGGGCTAGTACCCTTTTTAATAGTCGAAAGTTATTTGAGGGCAACTAACCCCCTCTCACGCCCATTTTGTTCAGCCATTTTGTTCAGCCTAGTTGATTTCCAGATAGAAATTATGCTTTTGAGGACAGTCCCCCTTAGGGCAAGGGTTGTAAGTTATGCCCTGGGGGCATATAAGGTTTTTCAAAGAAGGCGTTGTCGTATAAACTTTAAAAAAGGCTCATTCGATTGGAAATTCAAAGGACTAGTGCCCTTTCAAATAGTCGAAAGTGATTAGAGGGCAACTAATCCGCCTCTCACGCCCACCTTTTCCCCAAACACATCTAATCAAAACTTTGATATAGCCATTTTATTCAATGCAGTTTTAAGTTATGGAAATCAGGTCTTTGAGGATGACACCCCCCCCCCAGCCCTCAGGGCAAGGGTTGTAAATTATGCCCAGGGGTTATACAAGGTTTTTATATAACGCGTTGTTGTAGAAACTTCAAAAAGGGCTCATTCGATTGGAAATTGAAATGGCTAGTGCCCTTTTAATAGTCGAAAGTGAATAGAAAGCCACTAACACCCCGTCCACGCCCACCATTTCCCCAAACACATCCAAAAAAGATTGTGAGATAGCCATTTTGTTCCACGCAGTTCAAAGTTCAGGAAATTATACCTTTGAGCAGGACACTCCCCCCACAGTCTTCCGGGCAAGGGTTATAAGTTATGCCCTGGGGCATAAAGGCTCATTCGATTGGAAATTCAAAGGGCTAGTGCCCTTTTTAATAGCCGAAAGTGATTTGAAGGCAACTAACCCCCCTCTCACACCCATCTTTTCTCCAAACACATCCAATCAATATTTTAGATAGCCATTTTATTCAGCGTAGTTGATTTCCAGATAGAAAATATATTTTTGAGGAGGAAACTCCCCCATAACCCTCAGGGAAAGGGTTTTAAGTTATGCCCTGGGGGCATATAAGGTTTTTATACAAGACGTTGTCGTAAAAACTTCAAAACAGGCTCATTTGATAGGAAATTGAAAGGGCTAGTGCCCATTTTAATAGTCGAAAGTGATTTGAAGGCAACTAACCCCCTCTAAATCCCATCTTTTCTCCAAACACATCCAATCAATCATAGGCAGCGCGCTAGCGCTGCCTAAGTAAAGAACGATGTGGGCACAATGTGTTTTTTTTTTTTGTTTTTTTCTCCATACTCGGGCACTTCGTATCGAAGGAGTTATCGTAGAAACTTCAAAAAGGGCCCATTCGATTGGAAATTGGAGTGGCTAGTGCCCTTTTTAATAGTCGAAGTGATTGGAGGGCAACTAGCCCCCCGCCGTCCATCATTCCCCCAAACACATCCAATCAAAATTTTGAGATAGCCATTTTGTTCAGCGTAGTTGATTTCCAGATAGAAAATATGTTTTTAGGAGGACACTCCCCCATAACCCTCAGGGCAAGGGTTTTAAGTTATGCCCTGGGGGCATATAAGGTTTTTATAGAAGGTGTTGTCGTAGAAACTTCAAAACAGGCTCATTCGATTTGAAATTCAAAGGGCTAGTTGCCTTTTCAATAGTCGAAAGTGATTGGAGGGCAACTAGCCCCCCCCACGCCCATCATTCCCTCAAACACATCCAATCAAAATTTTGAGATAGCCATTTTGTTCAGCGTAGTTGATTTCCAGATAGAATATATGTTTTTGAGGAGGACACTCCCCCGCAACCCTCAGGGCAGGGGTTTTAAGTTGTGCACTGGGGGCATATAAGGTTTTTATAGAAGGCGTTTGTCGTAGAAACTTCAAAAAAGGCTCATTCAGTTGGAAATTCAAAGGGCTAGTGCCCTTTTTAATAGTCGAAAGTGATTGGAGGGCAACTAGCCCCCCCCACGCCCATCATTCCCTCAAACACATCCAATCAAAATTTTGAGATAGCCATTTTGTTCAGCGTAGTTGATTTCCGGATAGAATATATGTTTTTGAGGAGGACATTCCCCCAAAACCCTCAGGGCAAAGGTTTGAAGTTGTGCACTGGGGGCATATGAGGTTTTTATAGAAGGCGTTGTCGTAGAAACTTCAAAAAAGGCTCATTCAGTTGGAAATTCAAAGGGCTAGTGCCCTTTTTAATAGTCGAAAGTAATTGGAGGGCAACTAGTCCCCCCCCACGCCCATCATTCCCCCAAACAAATCCAATCAAATTTTGAGATAGCCATTTTGTTCATCGTAGTTTATTTTCAGTTAGAAAATATGTTTTTGAGGAGGACACTCCCCCGCAACCCTCAGGGCAAGGGTTATAAGTTATGCCCTGGGGGCATATAAGGTTTTTATTGAAATTTTTGTCATAGAAATTTGAAAAAGGGCTCATTCGATTTGAAATTCAAAGGGTTAGTACCCTTTTTAATAGTCGAAAGTGATTAGTGGTACTTCGTGTTGTTGTTGTTGTTTAGACCAGGGCACTTCGTATCGAAGGAGTTGTCGTGGGAACTTCGAAAGGGACTCATTCGATTGAAAATAGAAAGGGCTGATGCCCTTTTTAATAGTCGAAAGTGATTGGAGGGCAACTAATCCCCCTTCCACTCCCACCCTCCCACGCCCACCCTCCCATTGGCCCATTATGTTTAAAAACTAAATGTTGCCTTAAGATTAAATCAAAATGCACTTTGATAATGCTAATTCCCAATGAGGCATCTTAGCAGTATCCCAAGAACGACTGAGGGTATTATGTTCAAACTTTCGGGGCTACTTCTGCTCTTAAAATTTAACCAAATCAAAATAGCGTAAGTGTATCCAAGCTATCAAAGAAAGTAAACAGATTTTTTTGCGAATGGTATCAAGTTTTCCATTTCAGGTCAACTAGAGGAGGTATGAAGCTAAATTAAACAGTACTATTTGTGTCCAGATTTTTTAAAGGGTGTATGTTGTTCAAAATTGCTGAAAATTTTTCTCCAGCATACAAATAGCAGGCCAAACTATAAAGTCTTAAAAAACGAAAAGATTTAAAGTGTTATTTTCTTTTTCCCTGAAAAGACTATGTCAATATAAAACGAACAGAAATTAATTAAAACTTTTTCCACAAAATAAGTTTTTAAAAGAAAAGTAAAGAACTCCATTAAACAAAAAATGAGCAAAAATAAAATCAAATAATCTACCAAGCGTGAAACTACCACAAATCAGCATCGGTAAATAAATGAAACCCAAAACGAACAGAAATTACAATAAATAACCGAGTCAAACTCAAAACGAGCAGAAATTAACATGAGTTGGGCGCAAAACCCCTATGCCTTCCCAAGGCCAGAAAAAAATTTGCACTTTACCTAAAAAAATATAAATGTTTTTACTTTTATAACTTTAATAAATCAAATAATATTAACATTTTGATTACTAAATATCAGTATATGTATACTAAACTGACAATGCACATTCATTTGTGTTTTTTCAGTAAAGTGCAAATTTTGTTCTGGCCTTGAGAAGGCATAGGGGTTTTCCGCCCAACTTATGTTAATTTCTTCTCGTTTTGAGTTTGACTCGGTTAATTATTGTAATTTCTGTTCGTTTTGGGTTTCATTTATTTATCGATGCTGATTTGTGGTAGTTTCACGCTTGGTAGATTATTTTATTTTATTTTTGCTCATTTTTGTTTAATGGAGTTCTTTACTTTTCTTTGAAAAACTTATTTTGTGGGAAAAGTTTTTTTTAATTAATTGAATTCAAAAACTAAATTTCTCTTCAGCTATTGGCCCATGCGAGGAAGATCTAACTCTTTCCGGAATCTGGACAGTGCATGCCTATGCAGAAGACCACGGTGCCACCAATACGGTGCCACCCCACGGTGCCACCAATACGGTGCCACCAAAATTTATCAAAATAGAACAAAACGGGTGAAATGTACAAAAATTACATGAACTGAGTAAAATAGAAAAATTATAGGATAGAATCATAAAAACCTGAGCTTTCAGAGGCATGGGACCAGATTTATCTACGTACATGCCGGTGTCAGTGATGGATCTAAGAGTTCTTTCTTAGAAGGGAGGGGATAATGGTTAAAATTTCAAATATCTTTGGCAAAACAAATTCACATGAGACTGAATAAAACTACACAAAACAAAACGTCTGTGTCCATCAGGGGGGGGGGTGCATTGTGAGGGTACCGACTATTATGTTAAAAAGGAGCATAAAATAAGGAATCTAACGTCACCATTTTTATTTTATCTTAGTTTTGTATATAGCCAGGGGCTACATATGGGACCATCAAAGGGGGGGGGGGGGAATTGTTACGAACAGACTGTAACCATAAAAAGAACATCAAATTAGCACTCTAAAAATGTCTCACTTTTTGTTCTAGGACGTCTCCTTCTGCAGAGCCACTATTTTGGAACTTAACGTTTTACAGAATTTGAAGATTCGTAGGGGCGGTTCTGGCCTCTCTTGTACCCAGGGCAAAATCTTGATTAGTGCCCCTCCCCACCATGTCTCCCAAAAATTCTCAGGCCAAATCTTAAAAAATGTGTATTTATTAACAACATTTTTCATTTATTTAAACCTGACTTTTTTTTTATTTATTTCTTTTTTATATGGGAAAGATATAATAAAAATGAAAATTTCAGATTCAATTTGAATAGCCTATGCTAACTGCTTTATTCTCATAAAAATAAAATTTCAAAAATTACGTAATGATTTTGAATGTCAAATTATTTATTTGAAATTTTCCACCTCTAAAAGGTCTACGCCCAGGGCAATTGCCCCCTCTGCTCCTCACCAAAAACCACCTCTGAACATTGGAAGAAATATATTACTGCATACATACATGACCCCCCCCCTCCCCTCACTGGGTTGATGACCCGATTTTGCTGTCTAGTTCAAAAATTGCCTGAAACTCTTCATAGCAGTCGGAGTAGTTTTGAATGTTAATGCCATTTGGAGAAAGAACGACTTGAACTAGATCCCCAATTACTCAAAATCGTTCCGTAAAGAAAGAGCGGAAAGACCTCGCTTCAGATAAACTAGTTTTACTATAGATTTTTCAATTAATGCCCGTCTCAGAGGAAGTTTGATTTAGTCACGGTACATTTATCTGAGTCATTAATTCATCATGACTGCCATTGTCTTTTGAATTCGAATTTATAGGACTGATAAGAACAACCAAGAATTTAAAAGATGCAATTTTGCAAGAGGCACAGCGGCAAATTTTAAAGAAAATTAACTTAGTTATGTTCATAGAAGGGCGGATCCAGGGAGCCGGAGGGAACCCAGGCCCCCAAGTTTTTTCTGGTGCTCTCATTCCGTTCTTTAATCTTTTTAAATAAACTTGTCAATTTGGTCAATTATTGGCGCCCTTGCGGAAGAGGGCGGGGATTTGCTAGTAAGCTAGCTAGCATAGCCTTACGATTTGTAATCATAAGCGGTTTTCACACCACGCATGTAATTTTTATGCTAAGTGGTTAAGATACCTTACGTTAAATATAAACTTTCACACTTCAACGAGTCGTTGCATACGAGGCTGATGTAAAAATCCATGAAAGCATTATAATCATCGTCAGAAATTGTTGGGAAAATGTTAAAAAATTAAGAATGTGCAATAGAGATGGAGATTCAAACTCTGACCATCTGTGAAAGGCTTTCTAGGAAAATTTTATTTTCAAACTTTATTAGTAGCTCAAACCGATGCATCATTTTGTAGCTACTATGTTGACTATTCCATAACTTAACATAAGATTTCGTTTGTCACTAGGACATTTGCTAGAAAGGGCTGTTGGACCTTAACGAAACTTGATGGTTAATAGGAGCTGACGTAATGCCTTTTGGGGATCGGAATTTAATGGGATCTTTGTGGAAGAGTTTGGAGTAACTTGGCAAAAAATAAGATTAAGATGATCATCCTAGTGCTGCCTTTCTAGGATCCGTATGGGATCCAACCTTTATGGGGGAAGAGGCCCTTGCATTGCCGTTATCAAGACATAGCCGGAAGGTAAATAAAACTTGACGAGAAGGAACAACCAGCATCCTACTTAGTTTTTTTTTTTTTTTTTTTTTTTTTTTTTTTTTTTTTTTTTGGGGGGGGGGGGCAGGGCCAATTCTAGCAGTATTTGAATTATAATCATTAAGGTGTCTACCTATATAAGAGGAGGTGATCAGGACCGTATCCAGGATTTTTTTTTCGGGGGGGGGACACAAAATATTTTTTTTTGGGGGGGGGGGGAGTACAAACAACTTTAAAACGCATAAAAATGTGTTTGTATTCATTTTTATTTCGCTTTTACGGGTCGGACAAACATTTTGGGAGGGGTCAAATCCCCTAGCCCCTCCTGGATACGGCCTTGGATGGATCTGATTAATTCTTCTCGCAAACACAGTTATCAGAAGGGAGCATTAGATTCCAACTAAAGCGGGTGGGAACTAAGAGCTAGGCTGGCTCAAACGTCTTTTTGTGCTCTCCAACTGATCCGACCAGATATGGGGGGGGGAGGGGATAAAAACATTTTCATCAGCCTAATCACTAGACGGGCTGACGGAATTCATTCAGCAATACCTGGTAAACAGCTGTAGTTATGGCATCAGGAGTCTGTAGTGGATAGGGTCACTGAATGGGGAAGTTTACATATTGGGATCCACATCCAAATGAATGGCGGCTGCTGTCTCAATTGATTCGATAGGGACTAGCAGCTAGCAATTATTGTGCACCTTTAGAGTTGAAATCCCAACCGATGGACATTACCACTTGCGTTGCTCCTTAACTGCGCTCTATTAGTCGCAGTTGCTGCAACACTTCACGGGGCATTGGCATCAGAGGTCTATTTATGTCTCCCAGTCATACAGACCATAGGGTTTGTAGAGAACTGTAATTTTTTTACTGGTATTTCTGGGGAATTTTCTTGCATTATGACATTTATTATGGGTAACAAAATTCCATTCGATTATTAATGGACAAAAGAAAGAAAAATATTTACAAGAAAATGCCAAAAAGCTATTAATATGAACATAAACAACGAGCAAAATATAAGCAGAGACAAATTACCACCGTTAAATATAGAGCAACCACCCTAAGAGCATCAAAGACTGAAATTTACGGTTTATTTACATGTTCCAGAATTAGCCCAGAACATCGGTGAAAACCACAGAGAAGCTAAATCCAAACGTTGGCAAGAATTGAAAAAAAAAAAATGAAATGGCAGCGATACGAGGTTGCTGTTAATTTACGGCTCTGGTACCCATGCACTACTATTAGAAAGCATATTTAAGGTTTGACACCGCAGTAGTACAGCTACATATTAACACCTACAGCTTTCAAAACTAAAGATGGAGGGGGAGCAGGGCATTTAAGGAGCCGTAGCTAAAAAATATAAATTTAATCACATTAGCCTTTTGACTTATCAACATTCCCCAGATTTTAAATGGCTACCTTGACCCTGTCGGGGCACCCACAAGACTGGGGACCTTACGGTCAACTCTATTCCAGGGTTGCCAACTTTTTGGTCAATGAATATATCCCTTGAGCATCCAAAAATGTGTCCTTTTCAGACAAATTATGTCCATATTTTGTCTATAATAGGCCTATGTCCATCTTGAAATCACAGAAGCTAGTTTTTTCCGACTTGTAAACCTCTTTCTAAGTGGTCAGTTAACATCGAATATACTGAATTCGAAAGAGATTCATTTAGTGCATCCATAAAAAATGAACTAATGTGAAAGCACAAAATTCATAAAAACATGTAAACAGTAAAAAACTAATTGTCGGAGCTTAAGGATCGTCTTCCAACGAGAGTTCCGCTTGATAGGTATGGTCGGCATGAGGGTCAGCATTTTCACTTCTTTGGTAGCTTTTTTCCAATGAGAGTATTTCTTGCGCATGTCATAAGGTACAATCCAGAAATCAAGCAATGTTGTGGAGTGCTAGGTAAGCTGGGTTGCCCTTCAATCAGGGGGGTGACATCCCCAAAGGCATAATTACTGGACCTTTGAACAATACTGAACAAAACAGATGTCTACAAATTCTGATTGAATGCTGGTTTTCGGAACTGATAGGCGCGGGGAGGGGGGGAGGGTGGCCCTCAAAACACTTTTGACTCTTATAAAGGGCACTAAACTTCAAGCAAATGAGCCCCATCTGAAGTTTATACGACTACTCATTCCATAAAACCTTAAATGCCCCTGGGGCATAACTTAGAACCCTTTTCCCAGGGCTCTTATGGGTTGTGTAAACGCTGAGGGCATTGTTATATGTTCTTTGGACCGTTTTTAACGAAATTTCTATCTCCAAATTTCTCTTGGATGCATCTAGGGAAAATAATACGTGTGTGGAGGGGGATGGCTTCACCCCTCTCCACCAAGGGTGGAGGGGGGCCTTACTCCAAGGGTGGCACGGCCCTTATGTTTCAAGAAACGTTCTTATAAAAATTAGACGAAAGGTCGAACATTAGCATAGAGAGGGGGTATTGAGGAGGGAGTAGCCCCCGTCTATACGGAATAATTTCTATACATTTTAAGTTTTAATGTCACTTCTTACTTTCGGTAGAAAAACTAGTTTTTGTATTTATTTCTGATCGTTTTTCAGATAATAACAGGAAATCCACCCCATCTGTGGAAAATTTCCCCACGAAAAATTCCTCTATATAAAGTTCCTCCCATGTAAAATTCTTTCGCCGGGAAATTACCCCCAGGCAATTCCATCCCTGCTGCGAATCCTTCCAAGAAAATTTTTTGCTTACGATTCTGCCAGAAAAATCCTCCTTACCATACTTTTACTTGAAGAAAGACTTGTATTCATTTAGTTTCTGATCATTTTTAAGGTCATTGGGGAATATCCCTGTTTGGAAAATACCCCCCCCCCCCCTGGAAAGTTTATCCCCCAGAAATTATCCATGGAGAATTTTTCCTGGTGATAATTCCCCCGTGGAAATTTCTTCCGTGGAAAATCCTCCCCCCCCCGAAAAAAAAAATCCCAAGAGAATTCCAACTCCGCTGAGAACTTCTCCCTGAGAGTTCCCTCAGAGTGTCTCTACATGTACAATGGGATCCAACAACGAGAAAAAAGACAAATAACAAGCATTCTGTATACAAATTCTGGTAAATTCTCCCCATGTAAAATTTCCCTTGAAAAGTTCACCCCCAGAAACTTCCATCCCAATGGGAAATTCTCCCTATAGAAAATCCATCCCTAGAAGAATCCATCTCCTTCCTCCATTGGAAAATGTCGGTATAATTCCCTATAACAAATACTATATGTAAACAATGGGCAAATTTCATAACTTGCGGCCCTTCCTCTGGTCGTTCTGAGGGGTCATGTCATCTCCAAAAACATATCTATTTTACCTTTCAACAATACTGAACAAAATGGCTATCTCAAAATTTTGATCAGACGACTTTCACGAAAAAAGGGAGTGGGGCAGGGGCTAGTTGTCTTCCAATTTTTTGGTCACTTAAAAAGGACACTAGATCTTTTAATTTTCGTTTGAACGAGCCCTCTTGCGAAATCCTATTACCATTGGTTCGATATGATCACCCCTGGAAAAAGCAACAACAACAAACAAACACGAATCCGTGATGCTTCTTCTGGCAAACACTATAAAATTTCATTTTTATAGATAGGAGCTTGGAACCTCTACAGTGGGGTTCTCTGATACGCTGAATCTGATGGCGTGATTTCCATTAAAATTCTTTGACTTTTATGGGGTGTTTTTCACCTTTTTAAAAATTTGGCAAATTTTCTCAGGCCCACTAATGGGTAACACTGTACTTAAAAAATATTATATATTTGGAATCAGCACAATAAGCTAATTTTTTGGTACATCTATTGATATCAAAATTGATTCCAGACCATCAAGAATCTATTTTTTTTTCTTTTGCTAACTTTTCATTTTCAGTTAGTAATATTTGATAAATAGATAGATGTTTTTGCCTGACTATTGGAAGCCGGAAGCGATTGTTAACTAAAAAGGTGCCCGCTTCCCTATTATCTTGACTGCAGCGTAAAAGCAAGGAGAAATAGAACCGTTTATAGATGAAAAATACAAACTTGTAAAGAATTTCAAGAGTATTTGCAAACAGTTGTCTGGGGGAAAGAGCAAGCAACTCCGAAAAATAATAACGTTTGTAAAAAAAATGACTTTTGTATGAAGTTAGTAGAAAATAAGTAGTTAAGTAAATTTAGTGCTAGACAAGTAGTTTAAAAACTGATTTAGTGAAAAATGACATTTTTCTTACATAAATATGTATCCAGCGGGGAAATATTCTATTTTATGTCATAAATTTGTAAAATATATCCCTTTATGTCCCAAATTTCTAAAATATGTCCCTTTTTTGCCCTATTATGTCACTGCGTCCCGGCACACAGGAATATGTCCTTTGGACATAAAATATGTCCAGTTGGCAACCCTGCTCTATTCCCACGTCAGGAGTGGCACCCGTCAAGGAAATTACAGCCTAGTAAACGACACAGCATTCACATGGGAGTCTAATTAATGTGACGGAGGAGGAGTATGCGCTGCTGCGTTGGCCTCAGGCGGCTAGGTGCTGCGGTGCTAGGTGCTGCGGTGAGTTGTCAGTAGTAGTAGTAGTTTAAGCAAAAGCAAAATGAGAAAAGAGATTTTAAGAGTAAAAGGGTTAAAAGAAGAAGATTAAGGGGTGAACGATGTATCGAACTTATAAAAGTAAAATAAAAGTGAGAAAATCAACTACCTAACAAGCACTTTTTCAAATTCATCTAAACAAGTATAGAACCTCATATTGACTTAAAGTAATTATAGGGAGACATTTTTAATAAATAAAGATCAAGTGGTGAAATGCATGCTACGTCTTTTTTTCGATACAGCAAAATGCCGACAATCACACTTCTTGGGTATCATACTATTCTTCAAGAGAGGAGTGAGGGGAGGGGGTAGTTGCAGTCTCTAATTTTTTTGCATTTCCTTCCGATTAGCATTAAGGGAGTTCCTGCCAGTACTCGTCGGATGAACGTAGAATTAATAGCGCATAGGTCATAATTATTAATCAACTTTGCACGGGATACTCGTGTTATCCTCAGCTACATACATCATACATGAATTCTCATAAACAGCCTTTACAATTGTATCATATCAGAAAAAAAAGCCTGTTAGAAAAACAAGTCAAGAAAAATGAAACTCGAGATCAACAACGAGAAAAAAGACCAATAACAAGCATTCTGTATACAAATTCAGCCAAAAACAAAACAAGAAAAACGAAACTCGACCCATATATGGAAATGTCTGTCGCTGATTAAAATGAACAAATCGACCCACACATGTGTGTGAATCATCCAAATGCGGCACTACTACATTTTTGGCAAGTTTTACAAATAACACCAAAATAAACCGGTTCCTGTAGAGTTATGTGCTCCCTAAATTGGTAATAAAGAACGAAATCCTTTTCAGTGCAATTATTTCATGACTTTTATGGGAACAATGCAAATCTAATGGTAGTGAAAGACGTAACTTGAATGGTGAAAATTATATATGGTTGAATTCAGGCATGTAACCCGCAGCAGAGGGGAAGGGATCGATCCCCTACGTTAAAGCCCCCTTCAAATGCCAAGATTTTTGCAATTTGTAACATAAATTATTACATATTCCAGGTATTTGCTTATTTTTGGTGCTTTTTTTAGGAATTGCGACCCCTCCCAAAATAAATTTCTTCGTTTGGGCTTAAATATATTATAAATTAAATACAAAATTTTTCGTGAAGCCAATTTCACCTCAGTGAATAAAAGTACAGGTCATTGTAGTAGCTCTAGCTATTGGAAGCACGCAACTTCCCAATATCTATCTTCTGCAATTGCTTTTTTGGGTTGTAGCCCACACTGCAACCTAAATTTCCTCGAACACTCCAAATTTTGAATCAAACACTCCCCTCAAACACACACCTTTTGATAATCAATTTTATATTCAGCAGAAATGAGTTGCGAAAAAAAATTCTGAAATCCAAAATGCTTCAATTAGCAATAAAAAAAAAAAAAACAAAAAAAAAAAACAGTTAACCTTGCAGCATACATTCCTGTTCCTTTGAGGAACAGGAATGTATGTTCACACTCTGTTCCTTTGAGGTTTCGACCCTGGAATACGCCCCGCAGCCCCAGCCCCGACGACCCTACCCCCGCAGCCCCCAGCCCCGCAGCCCCGACGACCCTACACATGCAAGGGTGCTCAGGTAAATCTCATGTTTTTAAAAGCCATTCCATATATTCATGTAAATTGCAACTCATTCGCCTATTTTTTTTCGCTGCTTTGATCTCTGGGGGCCCATACGAGGAGAGAGGGGTGGGGGCTACTTATCTTTCCTTCATCCAGAAACAGACAAATGCACTAGCAAATATAGGAAATTAGACAAAAAACTGTAAAAAAAAGAAAAAAGAAAATATCAGATTCTAGGCCACAGGGCCGTATCAGCATAAGCTCCAAGTAGTTTTATAAATTAACTGCTTTCAAATTTAGTGTTTTGCCACAAAGTGTTACAAGTAAGCAGGGGCGGATCAGTAAGGGGTGGTTTTAGAGGCAAGTGCCACACCCAGAAGGTCAAAAGTAACACTAAATACAGGGTTGGAAAGGCGAAAAATACCGATGGGTGAGTCAAAATTTTATTCCCCCGTATACATTAATACTGTATTAATTACTTACGAGAATCACGAGTCAATACAACGATTATTGACAATGTATTTGTTCGTTCAGTTATTTGAATCGAGGTTTTTCCGATCTGATCATATTTCCTGGGTCTGATCATCTTCCACTCTCAGCTAAAATTTGTTGTTGTGTTAAACGAGTCAAAAAAAAAAAAAAACAACTAAAATTTCGGCTGACGAAAAACGAAAATCTCCTAAAGTTTTCAGAGGAGGTGAGTGTAATAGACTTGCTGCTCACTATGAAATCATCGTCCTAAATATGATAGGCTCTGCCGCTTCCTTTACATCTGCTCTTTGATATAAGTTAAAAAAAAAATTATGTGGGGATTTCAAACACCAAAATTTATTTTAAGTTCAGAATCTACACATTTTTCGAAGGGGAGAAATGGAGCATGTGAATGTAATCTTCTATTTTACACTCAAAATATTTTCACAATACGAGTTGAGCTTTCACACCTTCAGCACTCACATTAAACACCAGTCCGAAGATATGTATAGAAGGGTGTGAAATTAATACTGTAAGTAAGATTCTCGTAAGCAAGTAAGGAATAAAATAACTTTAGATGTGGTTGCAGTCCACCAGAAGAAAATCCATACCGAAAATATCTAGTATACCTTCACGCATAAACAGAACAGGAAAAATTACCCAAAATTAAAAACCCAAACTTGACACTTGTGACTGGAAATACTGCTTCTTAAAGAGTTACCTGCTTTATTTTACTAATTAGAAAAAACAAAAACAAATTAGACTTCCACACAGACCACCTGTGCCAATTCAAAAGGCATTATGCTAAGAAACTTTAATTGTACAGGATAAAGGAGAAAGTGAAAATGCGTTCTCTGCACTTGAGAAGAGGTGATACAATGCATTAAAAAAACAAACAAAAAACAACAGGAAACTACCAAAGATTGTTGAAGAAAGCACCTAAAATTACCAAAGTTGCCAAATTAGAAAACATTGCTTGAGAAAGCATCTAATTTCAAAAGTTGGCATCTAAATTTCCTTGATAAGCAAATATTGTTGAAGAAAGCACCTAGAATTGCCAAATTACCAAATATTGCTTGAGAAAGCACCTAAAATTTCCAAGATTGGGATCTAAATTGCCTTGGTAAGCAAATATTATTGAAGAAAGCACATAAATTTACCAAATTTGCCAAATTACTAAATACTACTGAGAAAGCACCTAAAATTTTCGAAGTTGCATCTAAATTGCCTTAATAAGCAAATATTGCTCCTGTATGCACCCAGATGGCAAATTTAAATCCCGGCAAAGCTAAACTTGATCCTAATGTGTTGAAATGTTTCCAGTCTACAAATGAACATAAACGATTTTCACAGTAAACCTATAGGTTACACACATTAATTTGTAATAGACTACAAACAGCATGTTTTCGCAAGCTCCTTGCACTTTTTCTTTAATGCCACTAGCAACAGTTTCCTAAGATATTTGAAGGGAGGCAAAACAGCAGGGGCGCAATTTGCTTTGGGACAGGGGGAGTGCCACCATGACCCCGGTTTGACCCCCAGCTGAAACTCATTTCTTCAAAAACATCGTGTCATAACTAGGATAAGCCTGCATAATTCAAGCATCCACAGAAACGGGGGCAGTTTCCTTTAGTATATTTTTGCCTTTATTGTACTATATGGCTCATTTTTCAGCTTTCAGTGTCATTTTACTTCATTTGAAAAAAATTGGCTAGAACTTTGCTCCCCCTCCCCCAGATTTTGACGAAATTAAGCCACTACAAAAGAGGTTATTTAGGCCTGCTTCACTATTAATCTTGATTGCCACTATTCTTGCAAGCAGTTTATCTGCCCGAGCGTTTCAACATTTTTTGATAATTATCTGGTATCTATTCAGGTAGTAAATCTACGAGCAAATCCAAGTAGTTATTAGTTAAATAATAAATAAAACCATATTTCCTTCAAAATATTCGTAACAAGAGGGATTGACCTTACGGAGAAAGTGTCTCACCGTGACAACCGCAAATGAAGCTCCTAGTCAAAACATTGGCATTATTGGAATTCCAAGAAATATTTCTCATAATTAATTTGGCTGGGGAGTGTTAATAGTTTTCTCCAAAGTTTCATTTGTCATCAGTATGCTTCAGAACTGTGTCGCTTTACATATCTCTGGGGAAAAGGAATTGCTGAAGTATTCTAAACTTAAAAGCACATGAGTAACTAAATTTTCATGGCAAAAAGGGTTTAGCTTCCGTCGGGAGCGGTCCCACTAAAGGGGTGAAGGAATGGGAGGGACGGAGGCAAGAACGTATCCCGGGGGGATAGGTGGTTTGCCCCCCCCCCCGAAATTTTTGCCCAACTCGTAAAAAAGTAACGAAAATGAATATAACCAAATGTTTGATGCATGTTCAAGTTTTTTTTTGTATAACCCCCCCCCCCATTCTGGATACAACCTGGAGGAAGGCCATGCATTATCTGTCCATGGAAGACTTCCATGGAAGACATGGAAGACTGTCTTTGTAGGGTAAACTTCGAAAGGTTAGATTTTCGTTTTTTTTTCTTTCTTCTCCTTTTTTTTTTGTTTAGCACTGAGGACGACTTGGCGGAGGTCCTTGTCGAAATATTTGCTTATATTTTGTCTTCTTTATGGTTCGCCACTGGCTGATAAAATCCTCGCTTTTTCACCCTTTTTGATTTTATTTTTCATTTTGTTAGTTTCTTTCCTCTCTGAGTTTCATTTGTCATGTATAGCCAGTGTGGTCTAAGAATGTATTTACGTCAAGCTCACGGGGAGCATTGGACCAATATTGTTTTAGATTTTTTAAATTGTGTTAAGAAACATGCAAATCTTATTTGTCAGTTTAATTTCTTAGAAACTTGCAAAAGACATCGAATTCTTCCACCTTCTTAAAAAAAAAAAATGAAAAAAAAAAAAAATGTGTCTGTTCTGTCTTTGTAGGGTAAACTTCGAAAGGTTAGATTTTCGTTTGTTTTTTTTTTTCTTCTCTTTTTTTTTGTTTAGCACTGAGGACGACTTGGCGGAGGTCCTTGTCGAAATATTTGCTTATATTTTGTCTTCTTTATGGTTCGCCACTGGCTGATAAAATCCTCGCTTTTTCACCCTTTTTGATTTTATTTTTCATTTTGTTAGTTTCTTTCCTCTCTGAGTTTCATTTGGAAAAATATCACATTTATTTTACCAAGACACTTTTTCAACCCCCCCCCCATACGAAGTGTGGGGGGGAGAGCTTTTATTGAGATTTTCCAAGCTCAATGAACAAAGAAACACTAACAGGGACAATTTTTAGATACTGATGAATGTCATGTAGCCTGTCATGACTTCGAATTTTTTTTTTGTGAAAGTAAGTGTCTCACAAGTCAGCTCTAACAGGAAAATTTGAAGAATTGACACAATTTGAGAGGGAAATGTGAATTCTCTATATTTGGAAGGACCTTTGCCAGAGAACTACGTCTCAGAAGGATACCAGAGCACATAGTTTGAGTAATGCTGGCTATTTCAACTGTTTATTTAATTCACTTAAAACTACAACAAAACATTAACCTCTAACAGAGAGTAGAGCTCATGAAGAGCTAGTAGGCTTGAATGTGTGTGTGTTTTTATTTAATATCATAAATAGTATGAGGATTTGAACTTCCGATATCGTAATGCTGAATCAAATATCAGATTTGAGCGCCTCTTACACCCATTCGGATAAAAAAATATGGAAAACGAACGTGAAACAAATGCCATCATCTACATTTTGGAAATTATCATATGTTAAAGACTATCATTATACCGTAAAAGCTTAATATTACATAACAAGTAGGATTTTGAATGCTTAGGGATTTTTCTAGTCACTTTTTCTCGGTCATTACCAAACAAGCTTGTACAAGCTTTATCGCAAGACATGCATTTAGGAAACCAAGAGGTTTAATCAGTAGAATGCATCGTCTGGATTCTAGGAATGCTATAGGAAGACATTTCTAAGAGTGCTATAGGAATCACCATGCTATTTGCTGACCGCTCTACACCTTTTCCAAGAGAGTGAGTATCCCCTCGCAATGTCGTATGGATTCTACGGATTTATGTTCCTTACCATGCTGATTACCCATGCTTTTCATGAGAAAGATGGAGTTCAAGGATGATTTACTCCTCTCTCTCTATCCCACTCAATTTGTTGTTGGTAGCTCAGTTGCATTTTGGCGGTGAGAGTGTCAACACATGAAAAATGTTCCATACATGTCCGCTATGCATGTATACACTGGGCAGCTGGTCATCATGTGAGAATTGTACAATGATTGATGAGTATGATGAAAAGTGCAGATTATGCAATCCGTGTAAATTGCATAGAGGATATGCTGTACAAATTAAAGGTTGTAATTCCTGTCTTGAAGGGGTGTGTGACTCTCATCCTAGAGGGCACCTATGCTCGAATTGCCACTATGATAAATGTAATCAGTGGGAGAATACATATCCTGGTATGATTGGAAAGAATCCTAAGCGTGATTTTAGTTTATTGCTAAGAGATTGGTATCGTCGTGGCTTTAGATTCTTTTGAGAGGAGCCAGGCCAGCGATTCAACTGTTGGAGCAACAAAAGAATTTGGTTTCTACGTCATCGTTGTGACGACAATGGCTACTATGATTATAAACCCACTGATTTTTATTTGGCTGTGACGGAATGTGATTCGCCACTTGAGGACACTGTATGTGAAATTGCTTCAAATAAGCAAACTGAAACATGCGAATTCTATAAAATGAATGAGAATAGTATCATTGACTATACAAAGAGATATGATAAGAGTGAAGTTACACTCTACTGTAGAAAATGTGACCCTGACATTGCAGCACATCAGGATCAGTATACTGTGAATTCAGATAATCTACCTGCATTAGTTGTTCTCGACAAGTACCTATACGTAGTAGAAGATGAAATCTAAAGAGTAGAAAAGTTGTTTTTTATCATGTACATACATTATTTTTATTAATAAACAATTTCACATACATTTTTACAACATTTTATTCGTAGGGCACTAAAATCAATATTAAACACGCTTGTAAGTATATTTTCCACTAGAAAGTCGTTCAATCGAGGAAAGTCAACGTAGATGTTGAAAAACTGCTTGTAGGTATAGCCACGACATCTGAACATGAAAAAGAGTAGTGCATGAAAGCCGCATGTCTTAGTCGTTAAATCCTGTACTCTCCTTTGATTTTGAATAATAGTTTTCCCACTGCTCTCAATAAAGTTGCTGATGTGTGGAGTGTAGAATTTATATGATAGGCCAAGAGGATCAAAAAATTCAATATTCTTCGCTGTTTGAAAGATGCATAGCCAATGGCCTGTCTTCAAAGTCGATGGACTGCTATTAACAATGATTAGGGTATTGTTAACACTTGGAATTTTTTCAATGAAGTCCGATGGTATGCAATAGGAATTGTACTGGGACATGTATGGATCCATATTAAATACGCTGATTATTTGGTTTGTGTTCATGGTGCTAGGTCTAGTAGAACACTGCCGTCGGGTGTGATTTCCCAATAGGTTTCAAATTGACTCAATGATATTAGCGTGATACTCTCAGTCAAAGCATCGGCAAATGTGCACTCTAAACGTACATTCCCTGTTCGTACTATGCTCATATCCTGGGTCCCCGACAGGTCCAAAACAATTACACCATGATTTTTTGAAAACATTGAATCGGTTATTCCATTTTCAAATAGTTGGGAGTCATGATCTAGGGATTGCATGGTCAACTCATACAGAGTTCTATAGGATTTTTTGTCAAATGATAGAGTGTACAGTGGAATACCATTCACTTTGCACACAAGGCTAGATAGACCAAAAAATTAAAATCATGGGGGGATGCAGTCCAGGATCCAACGGCACTGCCACTCTTCACAAAGGCCAAAGCGAGTTTTGATGGGATTTTTCCATTGATAAATGATGAATCGGTATAACTACGAGACCCGGTGGCAATGTGACGTTGATTGGTGATCGTATGGGGGACAAGAAGTTTAATGTTGTTGCCATTGGCTCTTAGCTTTTCCACTGCCAATGCAACAGAGCTCATAACCTGTTGTTTTCGGACATGAAGAATTGCCGATGTGATAATGACATTTGCATCGGGTGCTGCAGGAAGTGTTTTTCTCAAAATGAAATTTGATGGGGCTAGTTGCAACTTTATGTCAATCTTGACATTGGGGGTAACCATTGGGATATATTGAATATCTCATGATTTAATTTTCCAACTAAATGATACTCCTGGGTCACTGCAGTAGTCAACTCACCGTCAGTATCAACACCTGATCGATATTCATAGCCCAATGACTGTCCTCTCAACTCCTTATATGCCTTTGGTGTCATCATCATAAATTGTATGTAGCTTGCATAGTTGGATAAATTATTGCTAGTGCTCACCAATGTTCCATTAATAAATACATTAATTTGTTTGAACAGGTTGTGTAGAATACAGTTTTCGTAGGAGAGACCATCGGCAGCAGCTGGAGTTGTATTATCTGACTTTTTCTTCACCGCAACATTTAAATCAATAAATGTTGATGACAAATCAATGAAATAGTCTTCATTGGAAAATATTTGAAAGTGTATATTTTCCGAGAGGGGTTGCTGGGGATGAAATTGTTCATAGTAGCCATACTTGACACTGACATCAACATTTTCAGCATTGAACAGATTCAATGAGGAACTGATTGATGGATGTGATTCCTTGTGGGGGAGATAAGTCATCTTAAGAGAAGAAATCCTTCTTTGATCAAACAATCTTTTGTAAACTTTGGAATTAGGTTTTTCTTGCTTAAAACCAATAATTAAGATTCTAAATATATGTCGGAGATTCGTATGTGTAATTCTTCCCATGGTCACTTGAACCCAGAATAAACTTTACCTAAAATGCAAACATTGCAAATTGTCAACAATCAACAACCCCATTTCTTAGAAATTCTCTTTATCAGATGTTTACAGTTCTGTCAAATGGCCAGGATGTGTATATGAATATAAGTTACCAATTTAGATTATTTGAGTCAGTTCGAATTCTGTATCTGTCCTCGTCATATGTACCTTCACTGTATTATATGTATAAATAAACGTTTTATACTCTAAACACAGACTATGTGATGGTTAGAGGTTCTAGGCATCCTCCACCGGTAGAACCCAGATAATAGGCCAACGCTACCATAAGGCCCTAAAGAGAAGAAGTCTCACTGTACAGAGAAATAGACAATTCACAGAGAAGTGAACAAAGAAAACTTTAGAAAGTGGTGGCAGCGGTGGGATTCGAACCCAGTTATCCGCTAGGAGGCGTTGGCAAGGACAAAGGGATCCCTAGAACAGCTAAAATAGTCTTGCCAAGTGTCCTAGTAGATTCGGCAATAAAACTGGCTCATGATCACTTACTCATTGGTGGTCACATGTCTATGGAGAAGACATTAGATCGAGTGAGCCGTATCTTGTATTTGATAAATGGGTGCAAAAGTTCGAGAGTATTGCGAGAACTGTAATTTGTGCTTGCGTAGGAATAAAATGCATCAGAACGTCAAACCTACGTTAGGAAAAAATGAAGAACCGAAATACCCATTCCGTGTGTTCTCGATGGACTCTGCTGGTCCCATGGGGGGCGCATTATGTGGGCCTACTGAAAACGGAAATTTTCATATTTTAGTTGGCGTTGACCATTTTTCAAAATTTTGTATCCTGAAAGCTGTGCCAATAACAGCAGAAGCTATGTGTAATTTTCTTTGCGAGTCAGTGATAGCATACTTTGGTCTTTTTGAAGTTTTGATCACTGATTCCCATCAGTCTTTCTGTTCAAATTTAAATTCTTTTAAAAGATATTCTGACGATGTGCAAATCTTATATTAGGTGTAGCTATGCGAATTTTATGCGAACTTAGCATGACAATATAAAGTGAAATGAAAGTGCCAATTGGAAAAATATTTTCTTGTGTCTTGTTGATTCAGTTTTAGTGTCAGTATTTATTTTATGTTCTTGTAAAGTGTACCTTTGTTTGTACCTTTGTTTGAGGATAGAAAATCGTTTTTTTTTGGAAAAAAAAAGATTTTGAAAACCCCGGGGAAAATCTGTAAACTTTGGAAATAGGTTTTTTCTTGCTTAAAACCAATAATTAAGATTCTAAATATATGTCGGAGATTCGTATGTGTAATTCTTCCCATGGTCACTTGAACCCAGAATAAACTTTATCTAAAATGCAAACATTGCAAATTGTCAACAATCAACAACCCCATTTCTTAGAAATTCTCTTTATCAGATGTTTACAGTTCTGTCAAATGGCCAGATGTGTATATGAATATAAGTTACCAATTTAGATTATTTGAGTCAGTTCGAATTCTGTATCTGTCCTCGTCATATGTACCTTCACTGTATTATATGTATAAATAAACGTTTTATACTCTAAACACAGACTATGTGATGGTTAGAGGTTCTAGGCATCCTCCACCGGTAGAACCCAGATAATAGGCCAACGCTACCATAAGGCCCTAAAGAGAAGAAGTCTCACTGTACAGAGAAATAGACAATTCACAGTGAAGTGAACAAAGAAAACTTTACACTTTTTCTTTTTCTTCTTCTTATTGGTCTTCGTCGTTTTATTCCTCAAAGTCCTTGTTGATGCCCCTCGCTTCCCGCCAGGGTAGAGACTGATGAGTGAATGACGCGCACGCATCCTTTTCAACCCCTTCCCATTTTGCTGAGATTTTAATTGCTCACCAACGGCTCTTGCTGAAGATCTAATATTTTCCTTAACACTCTCGTTGAAATTCTTACCCCGACCCCCAGTCCTGTAGTGTTGAGGCAGCAAAATTTGATGCAGCAGGTACAAGATATTTTCTGGCAAGGGGTAGTGCAGAACGAAATAGCCTAGCAAACCAGCTACCAAGAACATAGCCAGACATTGTAGTACGCCCCTTGTAGTAGTCCAATCCATGACCTATTTGACGTGGACTCAGAGCACCAACATAGCAATTGATATCAGGACAGACAAATGGAATTCTTCTATTGTTCATTTTAGATGCTGTCACCAATGATGGGTCGAAAATGACATGTAATCACTGCTAAACCTTTTGTTATTGCTAGAGGATCACCCAATTCACTTCTTAGTGTTAACTGACAGAGTTCCAAATACGAAGTGTTTACAGGAACATACTGAAGATGCTTTATATTATAGTGATGAACAAGTTCATGGGTTGTTTTTCGTTCAAGAACACGAAGGAGGGGGACATTTGAATTACCAACTCTCGATGTTTCCACAAAGGATGCATACAGAAATATGCAAGAGTCCGAGGCGAAACGGGTGGATAATCAGCAAAAATAACTTGATCCATCCCGCTAACAGTGCCTGCGTTTTTCCCATTGATCATATTCTGTTTAAAGCCAAGAACGTCTCTCAGATTATCATTGAGATGAATCATTTCAGTGTCAACAGGTGAGGTAATGTAAATCCTATCGTGTTCCATTGAATAATTAAAATGGAATGTACCTTTCCTACGATATGAGATTTTTCTATTGATTGCACGACACAAATCCATCATAGTACCATATTCTTTATATCTCAATGTAGCATCTGGATAGTCACTAGATTTAAATGCTTCAACCCATTCATACTCGACAAAGAGCGACCAATCGAATGGTATAACTTTTATATTATACACACGATCCTTTCTCAGGATGTCGTAGGTATTTTTGAGAATACAGTCGACAAGAGCCACTTCATACTTTCCGTCATCGAATTTAATGGCGGGGGAGAGTTTCGTCCAAAAATCACTTGTTTTATTCAAGTCATTGTAGAAAGGATCGGAAACGTTGGACATAAATGTTACATAGAAATCATTGGGCATTGTCAATATCTTCAACACCGATCCAAGAATCAAAATCAGAGTTGTATCCTAGCCACCGAACAAGTAACTGTTTCTTACCCCTGCGAGTACGAGTCTTTAATATCTTTTCAATTTGATAGATTTCACTATTATTTTTAACTTTTTGTAGTTCATAGTCATAAAAACCGCCGAGAATCTCTTCATCTTTAGTATCGCGCAAACGATAAGTTATGGGTTTAGTGTCTAGGATTTTTGCCACTTTAAAAAGTTCTGTGGACCACAAGTAATTACCCTTTTCAAAAACATTAGTTGTTCTATTAATTCGAACAGTATCACCAACATTAAATTTTTTTCTTGACAATCGTTTCATTGGAATATTGTTTAAGAAAAGTATCAATTGTATCATGATCAGAATGATGAACTTCCGTTGGGGTTGAATTGGACAATGATCGATGAGGTCGTTGATTATAAATCAACATGATTTTATCTAAATCATGAATAAAAGCAGATGTATTTTCAATGTACAATATCTTGAAATTAAAAGTCGAATAGTTCTTATCAATCGTTCGGCCAATGCAGCCTTTATAGGACTATGACTATGATAGAGCAGTGTATTATATTTCGCTAGTACTTTTGCAACATGGGGATTAACAAATTCACTACCGCGATCCGTTTGAATTTTTTTATACGAATCCTGTTCGAGAATACTTTCCATAGCCTGAGCAACTTCAACACCTCTCTTTGACCGCAATGGAATGGCATATACATAGCGACTAAAAACACTGATTGCAAGTAGAATGTACTTGTACGGTGTATTGTGACGTCTTTGAATCTCATCTAGAGTTAAGAGATCTGCTTGCATTATATGCAATGGGAAAAAGGCTTTAGTTTTTCGATAATGATTAGCACGAAGCCTATGATTTCTATGCAGAGTGTAACTTGATTCATTTTGTAGATAGTCTTGTACACTTTTAGTGTGAACACCAGTGACTTTGGAAAGAGTGGTGGGGGAACTTAAACTTCCCACTTCACCAATATTTTCATAAACACGTTTCAGAACTTCAACCATTTTGAACGTAAACACGTAGTGTAACGTCCGCTACCCTTTTGTATACTAGTGGTTGGCGGTGGTGGTGGTGACGTTGACTTGATACGTCTTCGCTTTTGTCTAGCTATCAGTGGTGTGCTCCTCCTCCTCATTGTCAAATCAATGTTTCCACTAGGTGTGCTAGTATTTTCCAAGATTGATTTAAAATCTTCTTCTTCTTCATGTTCATATTTTAATGGTGTTGAGGGTGCATGTTCATTTAATTTTTTTAGAATTTGCCTATTGCTAATAAGGCTTTTGGGAAGTTTAATGTATTTAGAAAGTTGTATAGATGAGCGTCAAATGATAATAGTCCTTTACGATTTGTAACCATATCATAGATTAAATCAAGTAGATTATAGCTCTTGCCCTGAATTATAATCCCTTCCCATTGCTATCAACTTGAATATGATCTTGACCACTTTCCATGAGATATGTTATGAGTCGTTTACTTTGTTCACGATATGAGTGCGGCATTAGATTTCCAATGTTCGACACTATTGAATCCAATTCCTCCTTCTTTAAATGTGTTCCAGCAGCAGTAGCGATAGCAGAAGAAGAATCCTGAGGAGATGGTTCTTTTTTTTGATCAATGCCACTGGCCTTCGCACGATAGGGCTTATGTTTGTCCACTCGGCGAAGTGCATCTTGAAGTAAAAGCAGTTTTTTATCATCCTCAATATTCTCGTTGTCAATGAATTTACTCAGATTGTCCTCAAAGTGTTCCACGGGTGAGAGAGCGAGTTCTATTGGAGTCAATTTATAGGGTTTAGCCATCTAGAGAAAACTGTTTACATATCCTGCAATTATCGGTAGTAAAAGTGTGAAAAAGCTACCACCCGCCTGAAGAAGACGTTTCCTTTTAAAATTCTTTCCTTTCTTTTTAGAGGCCAATGTACGTACAATGGAACGATGTTGCTTTGCCTGTTGCTTAACTACTTCTGGCAGTTGAACATTGCCCTCGGTAAAATTTAAACAAAGTTCGGATATTAGATTAATGAAATCATTGTCAATACTATGTTTGAGTATGGCTTTCCTAAGTGGGGGTTTTGAAGTGCTTAGAACGGAAAATAAAGGCGTATTTTTATGTAGTTTCTTCAATGTCATGATGGCAACTAATAGGTCTTTTTACTGTTCACGGGGAGATATACTGTAATTTAATTTTCAAAAATATCTGTGACTACACGCAGATCCTCGGGTGTATTTTGATTAAGATCCAATAGGATGTAGCCGTAGGGTTTATTAGTTGCCTGATTATGTGCTGAGAGCAGAAATGTAGGTGCCCTGGGGTATATTTTTGTTTATTGAGGGTTATTAGCGAGCTAGAATCACGAACAACTCTGTAGATGATATAGTAGGTGCAGTTCAATGCAAGTGTTCGCATACATTTGCTCTGATGAAAGAGATTGTGTAGAACTAGAGTAATGGAAATCTGTTCATGATGAGAGCGAACAGTGAACAATTGTAGCATTTCCTGGGACCATTGTTCAATGGATTCAGCTAAATCGTCAATAATCAGCCAAGAGTTTGGTTCAATAATGTTGAAAACATCAAGTCCCTGTATGAATTGTATCTGCACCAACCCTGATATGACAATTGCTTTTATTTATCGTATGACTCCTGCCAAATACTGTAACAATAGTAGATTTTTTTCGGCTTTTCCACAAACATTTTATCGCAATTTTTGATTATTTTAGTTAAGAGTGTTGTTTTGCCTGACATTGACGGACCGCACAGAAACGATCTGAATGGTGTTTTAAATTGATACATGTTCCCTTCAACAGTTCACCTACAACTAACTGTAGACTATATTTGTCTAATGACTAAATAATTTCCCTATAGTACTAGTCCGTTCAGGAATAATGAGAAGAACAAAATCAATAAAGAATCATATTTCTTGTATTACTAACATAAAAAACAGCACTTTACAAATAATACATTACAGAAAAAAACACATTAAACAAGAAAAATACACTTAAGATTTTTTTTAATTTATTTATAGGAAAAAACAAACATTTATTTTAAAAATGCACTAGAAAAAAAGCATTGTAATAAATATACTTTTTATTTATAAAAATACGACATTTAATGAAAAAATACACTTAAAATAATATCACTTTTTTACACCATTTTTAATTTGAATGCAACAACATGTATATTTACAAAAAAAATCTGCTCTAAGTAAAAAAAAGATACCGTTGGTGGCGGCGCCCCCCGCTGGCGGCCAAAGGCCCCCCCGGGCAGCGAGGCCCCCCAAGGTTTTGGGAAATTTGTGTTATTGGACTTTACTCAAACCGAGACTTTCCCTATGACTAACACATTCGGCTTGGTCGGAAGTTAAATAGTGCCCTAGGGGGAGAGTACTCACACCGTCTTGACAAACATAGACCTTGTCGGAAATGGTACTCATGGCAATTTTTTCTATATTTACAGTGAAGTTCCTGTAGTTTAACGAACGAATTGCCAACAATTTCGCTCGTGGAATTGTATTTTCAACAATACAATTCCTATAAACGTCCATGTCAAAATTCTTATCCACATAGCGCGTAGGTACTCCTTTGCAACGTTTTTTGATTTCCTCGTCGTGTGTCAGTATAAAGTAAACCTTCGGACTTACAAACATACCACGGGAAATCATGTCACTTCCCGTTTCTGATTTTAAAAATAAAAGTTGATTTGGCGCCCGACGTTTCACTAGCTCTGGGTAGACCTCCCCACTCCAGTTGGTGTAGTCCTTCCGAGAACTGATGATTTCACCGTGCGCCAAATCATCAAGTAGGTTTTAAGTTTTTACTTTTAACAGTAGACAATCTGTGTCTCCATAGCAGACCTCTACTTGTCCCTTCCCCGGCCACTGTACCCTAGCCGTATTGTAGTAGAATTCCAACATGAGCTTTTTAGATATCTCCAGGATCGCACTGCCTGCAGCAATATTTTTATTCAGGACAATGCTTCTTTTTTCCTAATCAATAGTACCATGTCCGGGCCAATGATTGTAAAGGAAGTGTAGTTTGGATCGGCAATAATTCGAGCACATTGTTCGGGATCGGTCACGACGTCACAACGATTCCTATTGCGAACACTTTCGCATATTTTACCAAAAGCCGAATTTAAAATGAGCTTAGAGATTTCTTTTTCGGCTTTTGTCTGCGCTTCAGAACGTTTCTTGACAAAAGTGTCAACAAACGTTTTCAGATAGGGTTTTTTACTAAACTGGAGGGCCCTATGAACCTTTGTGACATTGAAACCGTTGCACATCCATTTTAAAGCCACATGATGTACAACAATATTTTTCTTCGGCAGGAGGTCGGCAATAAGTTTTTGTTTTGAAGGTGACCAATGCAATCCCTCCACCTCAACCAAACGTCTGTTGCGAGGACTCAAAGAGTCCCTAGACACAGGTCTACTGATGCATGGAAAAACAAAATCCTTTACCGAATCGTGAAGCTCAACTGGTATCTCCCCATCAATTTCAAAAAACCATCCAACCGGCCCATTCTCCTTAACACCGTCAATGTTGGGGAAATTGGAGGCTTGGAGGTCATTGAGCCATTTATAGTCATCGCAGGGTAGCGCATAATGAGACATGGCAGAGGGGTAGAGGTAATTCATATGAAGGAACACTGCATCCGATTCTGTTCCCGTCTTCTCTCCAGTTGGATCAGTTTCCAAGATACGATCCCCCATGAAAAACGTATCCACCCCTCATTGACCTCTCGATGAACAGGTGCTGATCGATGTCAGTGATCAGCCCGATTTTTCCCCGCTAATTTTTAGGATGAGGTCCATTACCAGATGAGGAGAAGAAAAATAATATCCTAAATCAAGATTAAATTCCTCATATCTTTTGTCCGTATTTTTACACATAATGTCTAACAAAGTTAGCACGTCACTTGACAAATACAGCTTGCAGTAGTCAAACCCATTTTTACACCCTCCCTCTGCCCACACTTTTTTGGCAAAACTGTATTTATAAGGAGAACACCTACGATCGTGTAGACTGTCGTAAAACGACTCGATCGAGGGAATAGTTTCCTCGGCGAATCTCGACATGGAGCTGTAATAATCATAAGGATATGGAGATAAGGATAAGAAAGGATAAGGATATGGATGAGGAGATGAAAAATAATATCCTAAATCAACATTAAATTCCTCGTATATTTTGTCCGTATTTTTTACACATAATGTCTAACAAAGTTAGAACGTCACTTGACAACTACAGCTTGCAGTAGTCAAACCCATTTTTACACCCTCCCTCTGCCCACACTTTTTTGGCAAAACTGTATTCATCAGGAGTACACCTACGATCGTGTAGACTGTCGTAAAACGACTCAATCGAGGGAATAGTTTCCTCGGCGAATCTCGACATGGAGCAGTAATAATCATAAGGATATATGCCCTTGACCGTCAACAAATCATATAAATCATTTGGAAATTGTTGCTTGAGAAGGGGGAAAGCGTTGCAGCCGTCATCGTTTTTCTGTACTTGAATTAATTCGCTCAAAGATTTGGGAAAAAACTGAAGGAATCTAAAAAGCG